>JAIOJX010000004.1:38355122-39555122 GCA_022376925.1 Tragulus kanchil
TATTCTTATATTAAATTACTCAAAGATAATAATTACCAATCTTCCAAACACACCTTGATGCCTGCCCTGCCTACAAGGACAATGAAGGTTGATTTTCTTTGGGCAGAAGAGGCCTGGGTTTATCCCCAGGCGCACTCACTGTCCTGTGTGTCTTATATGATAAATAGCCTCCTGCTGTAACTGTCTAAAGTCACTCCTTACCCCAGATTACCTATTTGGGTTTTTGATCAGTCCCAGAGGAGGGGCACTGGATGTGTTATCCTAAAAGTCAAATTTAAGTTGAAACAAAGACAAATGAGCCAGACCAGTTGAATCCACCCTAGAAATCAAGGAAAAGTTAGTGTTGTCTAGCCCAACTATCTCCCTGTTGAGTCATCTCCAAAAGAAATGCCGTAGGACTTACCAACTCTGATTTGAAATCAATCTTATTCTCTTACCAAAGAAAGCTGGACATGTATACATATCCAACTGGAAAATCAATTTTTGTGAAGAGGGCTAAATGGCATGTGATTTATATACTTATCACAATGGCAAACTACTAAAACACCACATAAACAAGAGATTCTCACTTTGAAAAAATACAGGTATTAAATGTGTTCTAGTTACAACAGTTTCCATGTTTTGAATTTCACATTGATCTTTCCTAATTTGATAACAGAATCCCTTACGCCCTTTCAAAGATGGAGACTACCCATGGAATGTCTTCCCAATAAGGGTCTGAAAATTAATAGGAGCAGAATTGTTGTGCATCTCTCCTGAGCTTCATCTTGTATTGAAAACCCAGCTAGCTGCAAGCTTTCCTTTCCCTTTCCCCCATTCCGGTACCTCCTAAACTGCCAAGGATTCAGTCCAAAGGGTCCAATTCAAGAGAAGAAAGATCTTAAAGCATTTATTTAGAACCACGACAAATGTATCAAGTTAGATTTTTACTATGTGGACTTTAAACGCATGCAACATTTATTGAGGCAGCCAATAGGCAAGGTCCTGGGTAGGAAAGGATCTTGTAGTGCAGATAAAGATGAATGTGCACAGAGGAACTTAGATCTAGCTGAGGAAAAGCCAAGTATGTAAATGACTGCAGTAAAAAGATATTCATCCTTCAGTTGTCAGCTTCAGTGTTACTTCAGAAAGGCTTTCCTACTCCTCCTTCTATACATCTAAATAGATTTCTCTTGTTAGCCCCTTTCCTGGTATGATTTTATTTTCTTTCATAGCCAATTGCATCTTGTCTGGTTTTCCTGTTATCCCCAGGCGCACTCACTGTCCTGTGTGTCTTATATGATAAATAGCCTCCTGCTGTAACTGTCTAAAGTCACTCCTTACCCCAGATTACCTATTTGGGTTTTTGATCAGTCCCAGAGGAGGGGCACTGGATGTGTTATCCTAAAAGTCAAATTTAAGTTGAAACAAAGACAAATGAGCCAGACCAGTTGAATCCACCCTAGAAATCAAGGAAAAGTTAGTGTTGTCTAGCCCAACTATCTCCCTGTTGAGTCATCTCCAAAAGAAATGCCGTAGGACTTACCAACTCTGATTTGAAATCAATCTTATTCTCTTACCAAAGAAAGCTGGACATGTATACATATCCAACTGGAAAATCAATTTTTGTGAAGAGGGCTAAATGGCATGTGATTTATATACTTATCACAATGGCAAACTACTAAAACACCACATAAACAAGAGATTCTCACTTTGAAAAAATACAGGTATTAAATGTGTTCTAGTTACAACAGTTTCCATGTTTTGAATTTCACATTGATCTTTCCTAATTTGATAACAGAATCCCTTACGCCCTTTCAAAGATGGAGACTACCCATGGAATGTCTTCCCAATAAGGGTCTGAAAATTAATAGGAGCAGAATTGTTGTGCATCTCTCCTGAGCTTCATCTTGTATTGAAAACCCAGCTAGCTGCAAGCTTTCCTTTCCCTTTCCCCCATTCCGGTACCTCCTAAACTGCCAAGGATTCAGTCCAAAGGGTCCAATTCAAGAGAAGAAAGATCTTAAAGCATTTATTTAGAACCACGACAAATGTATCAAGTTAGATTTTTACTATGTGGACTTTAAACGCATGCAACATTTATTGAGGCAGCCAATAGGCAAGGTCCTGGGTAGGAAAGGATCTTGTAGTGCAGATAAAGATGAATGTGCACAGAGGAACTTAGATCTAGCTGAGGAAAAGCCAAGTATGTAAATGACTGCAGTAAAAAGATATTCATCCTTCAGTTGTCAGCTTCAGTGTTACTTCAGAAAGGCTTTCCTACTCCTCCTTCTATACATCTAAATAGATTTCTCTTGTTAGCCCCTTTCCTGGTATGATTTTATTTTCTTTCATAATGTTTGCCATAATATGCAATCGTATTGTCTCATATTAATTTGCTTAATATTTGTCTCTGCCACTTAACTGAAAGTCAGAAGAAGGCAGGAGTGTTTGTTGTTTTTTTTTTTTAATTTATTTTTTTAAACCTTTATTTTACTTTTAACTTTTACAGAGTTTTGTTGTTTACAGATATGTATGTTCTCAGATTAGTCATATGTATATTCCCCCCTTCCCACCCCTCCCGACCATCACACAGCACCCCTGAAGGATCCCCTTTTCTCACAGAGCAATGACTAGAGCTATTTTCTTCACTTATGATAGTACAGGCCTTCATGCTACTTCCTTTACGCCTCTCACCCACTGTTCCTTCCCCACAATGTCCATATGTCCACTGTCCATGTCTGTCTTTCTGTCGCTTCACTGCATGTGCCATCATCACCATCTTACTAGATTCCATATATATGTGTTAATATACTGTATTTGTCCTTGTTTTTCCTTTTTCTCACTGTTAGAACTTTGCAGAAATGCTTAGCTCAGTGAAAGCAGGGAGAGGGGAATGGGTGCATGCAAAAGCTTTACTCAGTAACCAAAAGTGAAGTTTAAAAAAAGTACAATTAATTGGTCTGGGGACACTTGGAAAATTTCCACGGAGGAAGAGAAATTTAGATAACTTAGGGCTTTAATATTCATAAGTGGGGGGAACAAAACTATATCCTCACAGGTTGTGGGGGAAATGTGAGCAAGTATGGAAATAAAGGAGAGTGCAAGGCATAATTCTAGAGTCATGTGTTAGATTAGAATGTCTCATTTATGAGACAGGAAGTAAAAATCTGAAGGAGCTGAAGGAATCATTGTAGAAGTTCTGGTTGACATCCTAGAAATTTTGGCACTTGATTTTATAGCATTACTCATAAAGGAAAAAGCGTGGACTTTAAACGCATGCAACATTTATTGAGGCAGCCAATAGGCAAGGTCCTGGGTAGGAAAGGATCTTGTAGTGCAGATAAAGATGAATGTGCACAGAGGAACTTAGATCTAGCTGAGGAAAAGCCAAGTATGTAAATGACTGCAGTAAAAAGATATTCATCCTTCAGTTGTCAGCTTCAGTGTTACTTCAGAAAGGCTTTCCTACTCCTCCTTCTATACATCTAAATAGATTTCTCTTGTTAGCCCCTTTCCTGGTATGATTTTATTTTCTTTCATAATGTTTGCCATAATATGCAATCGTATTGTCTCATATTAATTTGCTTAATATTTGTCTCTGCCACTTAACTGAAAGTCAGAAGAAGGCAGGAGTGTTTGTTGTTTTTTTTTTTTTTAATTTATTTTTTTAAACCTTTATTTTACTTTTAACTTTTACAGAGTTTTGTTGTTTACAGATATGTATGTTCTCAGATTAGTCATATGTATATTCCCCCCTTCCCACCCCTCCCGACCATCACACAGCACCCCTGAAGGATCCCCTTTTCTCACAGAGCAATGACTAGAGCTATTTTCTTCACTTATGATAGTACAGGCCTTCATGCTACTTCCTTTACGCCTCTCACCCACTGTTCCTTCCCCACAATGTCCATATGTCCACTGTCCATGTCTGTCTTTCTGTCGCTTCACTGCATGTGCCATCATCACCATCTTACTAGATTCCATATATATGTGTTAATATACTGTATTTGTCCTTGTTTTTCCTTTTTCTCACTGTTAGAACTTTGCAGAAATGCTTAGCTCAGTGAAAGCAGGGAGAGGGGAATGGGTGCATGCAAAAGCTTTACTCAGTAACCAAAAGTGAAGTTTAAAAAAAGTACAATTAATTGGTCTGGGGACACTTGGAAAATTTCCACGGAGGAAGAGAAATTTAGATAACTTAGGGCTTTAATATTCATAAGTGGGGGGAACAAAACTATATCCTCACAGGTTGTGGGGGAAATGTGAGCAAGTATGGAAATAAAGGAGAGTGCAAGGCATAATTCTAGAGTCATGTGTTAGATTAGAATGTCTCATTTATGAGACAGGAAGTAAAAAATCTGAAGGGAGCTGAAGGAATCATTGTAGAAGTTCTGGTTGACATCCTAGAAATTTTGGGACTTGATTTTATAGCACTTACTCATAAAGGTTTTTGTTCCTATATGCAACTGTTTCTTCATCTCATTAATAGAAATAGTAATGCTAAATAAACAAACTTGAACAAATGTGGAGAATAATATGAAGATCTTCTTTCTGTTTAAATGGTAATCAAAATTTTTGATATTGTTCATGTCGGCCACAAAATCAATCTAAAATTTAAATGATGAGTGACAGAGCACAGTGCTTGATTCATGCTTTCTTGGTCATTGTTTTCCTAGTCTGAGATTTTATAACAGCTTGACTTTGGCACAGCATGTGGTACACCAAAGGTCGGACTGTGTGGCACCAACTTCCCTGGTTGAGTTCAAATGTGCATGTACTCAGATTAGCATTTAAGAAGGTGTTTTCTTTGATGGATTTTCGGTTGCACACTTTGGCCCACTGGGTGAGGATCTGCTCTCATTTTCACTTGATGAACATCACTCCAGCCCCCGTGAGTTAAGTGCTGGGATGGGCTCCTATGCCAGATGGAAGCAAATGGAAAATTCCTGAATTAAACCTAATGGTGTGTCAAATCCAGTCTTTCCCATCCTGGGTATTAGAATGGGTTGCCCTGCAGACCCAGATCTGCTGCTTTCTGTCCCCATGGCTTCTTGATCTTGTTTGGATTTGTCCCTTATCATTTCTGAGTTTGGGTTTCCAAACTGGTATTTTGCTTTGTGCCTGTCATGGTCTTCAAATCCTATTTGTGCATTGAATTTTTTACTTATTTAACTACTTCTTTGACCTGATAATAATCATAATTACGGTAAAAGCCAACATTACAGTGTACTTAATGTCTGCCAATTTCTATACACACATGATTGCATTCTTGAAATAATCTTTCAATGTGGGAATCATTATTTCTATTGCATAGATAAGAAAGTGGAATCTCTAAACTGATAAATAACTTGTCTAGTTCACACATCTGGTTGGTGGCAGAGATAAAATTTATACCAGGTCTGTCTGTTTCAACATCCATTTTCTTCTCTACACTACCACACGAACTTTCAAACTCCTATCTTTTGAATCATGCACAGCCAGGCTCTTCATTTCCTATCAACTTGATGACTCACAGTCTGAGCTACACCTATATCCTGCCTTTCTCCAGCTATCCCTGATTTATGGAGCTACAGAAATAAAATCAGATTACATTTTTCACTTTGTTGGAAAAACATTGAGTATGGAGTCTGAGACATTGATTAGAATCTACCTTGTGAATTTCATGCACATTTCAAGTCTTTTAGAAAGCTGTTTACTCATTCTAAATCTAGAGGCCTCACCTATCAAATTAGAGCACTTGACTGGATGATACTTAGCAACACCTTCTACCTCTCAGGGGTTTGCCCTCAGCCCCTCTGTGCTGGCACAATGACAGCTCCGTATCTACCCACTTCCAATTTCCCACCATATTTGAAATCATATCTCACATTTCCCTTGTGCTTTCTTGACAGTGTTTGTCCTTCTTCTTTATGAGAATGCACAGTGCTCCATTTATAAGTACCCACCAGGCGTTGATTGAACCCTTTTTTCATTTCCAGCCCCGTGAGTTAAGTGCTGGGATGGGCTCCTATGCCAGATGGAAGCAAATGGAAAATTCCTGAATTAAACCTAATGGTGTGTCAAATCCAGTCTTTCCCATCCTGGGTATTAGAATGGGTTGCCCTGCAGACCCAGATCTGCTGCTTTCTGTCCCCATGGCTTCTTGATCTTGTTTGGATTTGTCCCTTATCATTTCTGAGTTTGGGTTTCCAAACTGGTATTTTGCTTTGTGCCTGTCATGGTCTTCAAATCCTATTTGTGCATTGAATTTTTTACTTATTTAACTACTTCTTTGACCTGATAATAATCATAATTACGGTAAAAGCCAACATTACAGTGTACTTAATGTCTGCCAATTTCTATACACACATGATTGCATTCTTGAAATAATCTTTCAATGTGGGAATCATTATTTCTATTGCATAGATAAGAAAGTGGAATCTCTAAACTGATAAATAACTTGTCTAGTTCACACATCTGGTTGGTGGCAGAGATAAAATTTATACCAGGTCTGTCTGTTTCAACATCCATTTTCTTCTCTACACTACCACACGAACTTTCAAACTCCTATCTTTTGAATCATGCACAGCCAGGCTCTTCATTTCCTATCAACTTGATGACTCACAGTCTGAGCTACACCTATATCCTGCCTTTCTCCAGCTATCCCTGATTTATGGAGCTACAGAAATAAAATCAGATTACATTTTTCACTTTGTTGGAAAAACATTGAGTATGGAGTCTGAGACATTGATTAGAATCTACCTTGTGAATTTCATGCACATTTCAAGTCTTTTAGAAAGCTGTTTACTCATTCTAAATCTAGAGGCCTCACCTATCAAATTAGAGCACTTGACTGGATGATACTTAGCAACACCTTCTACCTCTCAGGGGTTTGCCCTCAGCCCCTCTGTGCTGGCACAATGACAGCTCCGTATCTACCCACTTCCAATTTCCCACCATATTTGAAATCATATCTCACATTTCCCTTGTGCTTTCTTGACAGTGTTTGTCCTTCTTCTTTATGAGAATGCACAGTGCTCCATTTATAAGAACCCACCAGAAAATTCTTTCAGATTTCAGTACCTCATAAGCCTTAAGTAGTTTTTTATATGTTAGCCCTACAGGGCACCATGCACTTGTGAATCATCACATTCTTTCTTTGTCTTGGTTGCTAGAAAACTCAGAAGCAACTATCAACCTACCTCTAGGAACTATTGAGAATTTTTGGCATGTTTTTGTACACAAAATTTATATTCCACTTCCTTTCCTGTTTGCTGCTTTTTTCTATTCTTATTGTCACAACAATTCATTTCATTCGCTTTATCTTGTGTAAGATATATATTGCTATAAGTGCCTTTAAAACTGCTTTTTTTTTTTAAATTGGAGAATGGAGCAGAAATATTTACTAATGAATATATACTAATGAATGAATAGTGAATAGGTAGATTCATAAATAAATAAATAAATAAAGTATGCCAGGACTTCCTTTTCTATAGCTACTGACCAAACAGTAAATCTTAGTTTTAATACATTTAGATCTTCATTGTTCCACAAAAAATTATACATGTTTCCAAAAACAACATTGTCTTTAGTAAGCTAAAGACATCTTTAGTAGTAGAATCATTAAAAATAAGGTCATCAACAGAATAAAACCTGTCTGATATTCATTAGGATGTTGTATGTCGGTTTTTTCTGTGAAGTAAGAAATTCCTTATGTTTTTGTTGATGTCAGACAAACTGAAAGAAGTCACAACACTGTCAAATCAATCAAACTATCGGGTCTTATTCGTGTTGTGATGCTTTCCTGGTAGCTTAGTGATAAATAACCTGGCTGCCAATGCAGGAGATGGAACTTCAACACAGGTTCCATCCCTGAGTTGAGAAGATGTAAGATCCCCTGGGAGGAGAAAGTGGCATCCCATTTCAGTATTCTTGTTTAGAAAATCTTGTGGACAGAGGAGTCTGGCAGGCTGCAGTTCATAGGATTGCAAAGAGTCAAACACGACTGAGTACACAATGGTCTTTTCATTAGCTCTAGTGTTTAAAGAACTCATCAATCCTGACGTCTATTTTTTTTTCCCAGTGTTTGTCCTTCTTCTTTATGAGAATGCACAGTGCTCCATTTATAAGAACCCACCAGAAAATTCTTTCAGATTTCAGTACCTCATAAGCCTTAAGTAGTTTTTTATATGTTAGCGCTACAGGGCACCATGCACTTGTGAATCATCACATTCTTTCTTTGTCTTGGTTGCTAGAAAACTCAGAAGCAACTATCAACCTACCTCTAGGAACTATTGAGAATTTTTGGCATGTTTTTGTACACAAAATTTATATTCCACTTCCTTTCCTGTTTGCTGCTTTTTTCTATTCTTATTGTCACAACAATTCATTTCATTCGCTTTATCTTGTGTAAGATATATATTGCTATAAGTGCCTTTAAAACTGCTTTTTTTTAAATTGGAGAATGGAGCAGAAATATTTACTAATGAATATATACTAATGAATGAATAGTGAATAGGTAGATTCATAAATAAATAAATAAATAAAGTATGCCAGGACTTCCTTTTCTATAGCTACTGACCAAACAGTAAATCTTAGTTTTAATACATTTAGATCTTCATTGTTCCACAAAAAATTATACATGTTTCCAAAAACAACATTGTCTTTAGTAAGCTAAAGACATCTTTAGTAGTAGAATCATTAAAAATAAGGTCATCAACAGAATAAAACCTGTCTGATATTCATTAGGATGTTGTATGTCGGTTTTTTCTGTGAAGTAAGAAATTCCTTATGTTTTTGTTGATGTCAGACAAACTGAAAGAAGTCACAACACTGTCAAATCAATCAAACTATCGGGTCTTATTCGTGTTGTGATGCTTTCCTGGTAGCTTAGTGATAAATAACCTGGCTGCCAATGCAGGAGATGGAACTTCAACACAGGTTCCATCCCTGAGTTGAGAAGATGTAAGATCCCCTGGGAGGAGAAAGTGGCATCCCATTTCAGTATTCTTGTTTAGAAAATCTTGTGGACAGAGGAGTCTGGCAGGCTGCAGTTCATAGGATTGCAAAGAGTCAAACACGACTGAGTACACAATGGTCTTTTCATTAGCTCTAGTGTTTAAAGAACTCATCAATGTGAGAATACTATGCATGCCATTACCAGTGCTGTATTTGAAATCTGCAGAAATTCATCCAGACTTTTATTTTACTCAGAAGATATTTATCCAGCAACAGCAACATGCCGAGCACTGTGCTGGCTACTGAGAGTGCAGTGATAAGTAAGACAAAGTATCTGTCCTCTCAGCTCTTACATTCTACTCATGTAAACCAGTAATAGTACAGTGAGGTACAGACACCACAGATAGCAACAGAAATAATTGCGGATACTGATAAGGATTTTCAAGTAAATAAAGCAAAGTGCTAAGACTAAATTAGCATACAACCAGGGAAATACTCTACTTAAAACAAAGAGCTGAAAAATTGAATAGGGCATATTTTCCAGAGATTAGCAAGAGATCAGTGCCATTTCCACTCTTAGGGGGGAAGGACGAAGGAAGGAGGTTGTGTTAACCAGATTCTAAGGACAGGGTCATCTGGATGAAACTGAAACCACGGTTCACCGGGAGTGAGCAGGAGCCACCAAGGGGAAAAAAAAAAAGGCACTGCTAGAGACTCTCAAGATTGGGGTGGGGGAAGGGGATTCCATCTCTGCCTTAGTGCTACTCTTAGTCCAAATGCAACAGGAAGTCAGCTGACAGGCCAGACTGGAAAATACAGCCTGCCGTAACCAGCCCCAGTGTCCAACAGTCCAGTGAGAAATGGACAAAGATGGGATTGGAGGGCAAACCTGAGTTTGCACAAGAATAGAGAATTATTAGGGAGCAGAGGGGCATTTTAAATAGTAGTTGGGGTTGGTTGTACTAGGTGATATTTGAGCAGGAACCTGAAGATGAGAAGAAGGAAGCCATGGGAAGCCCTGAGGAGAGCATTCCAGGCAGAGAAACAGCACGTGTAAATGTGTTAATCTCATCAGCATGAATCCATTTCTGTGACAGTTAACTTCCAATAACCAGAACAGTATATTGACCACCAAGCACACAGGTTTAAATAGAAAACTGACTTTATTCAGTTAAGATATTCTTATTAAAGCTAAGGAATAGCCAAATGAATGGGAAATACATGTCAACTTTGTGCTGGAACTAGAGAATATTATATAAATAATACCTTAAAAGTGATGAAGAATATCATTTCACATTATTAAAATGTAGGCTGAAATAATTTTGTTAACTAATAAAATTAGCTCTAGTGTTTAAAGAACTCATCAATGTGAGAATACTATGCATGCCATTACCAGTGCTGTATTTGAAATCTGCAGAAATTCATCCAGACTTTTATTTTACTCAGAAGATATTTATCCAGCAACAGCAACATGCCGAGCACTGTGCTGGCTACTGAGAGTGCAGTGATAAGTAAGACAAAGTATCTGTCCTCTCAGCTCTTACATTCTACTCATGTAAACCAGTAATAGTACAGTGAGGTACAGACACCACAGATAGCAACAGAAATAATTGCGGATACTGATAAGGATTTTCAAGTAAATAAAGCAAAGTGCTAAGACTAAATTAGCATACAACCAGGGAAATACTCTACTTAAAACAAAGAGCTGAAAAATTGAATAGGGCATATTTTCCAGAGATTAGCAAGAGATCAGTGCCATTTCCACTCTTAGGGGAAGGACGAAGGAAGGAGGTTGTGTTAACCAGATTCTAAGGACAGGGTCATCTGGATGAAACTGAAACCACGGTTCACCGGGAGTGAGCAGGAGCCACCAAGGGGAAAAAAAAAAAGGCACTGCTAGAGACTCTCAAGATTGGGGTGGGGGAAGGGGATTCCATCTCTGCCTTAGTGCTACTCTTAGTCCAAATGCAACAGGAAGTCAGCTGACAGGCCAGACTGGAAAATACAGCCTGCCGTAACCAGCCCCAGTGTCCAACAGTCCAGTGAGAAATGGACAAAGATGGGATTGGAGGGCAAACCTGAGTTTGCACAAGAATAGAGAATTATTAGGGAGCAGAGGGGCATTTTAAATAGTAGTTGGGGTTGGTTGTACTAGGTGATATTTGAGCAGGAACCTGAAGATGAGAAGAAGGAAGCCATGGGAAGCCCTGAGGAGAGCATTCCAGGCAGAGAAACAGCACGTGTAAATGTGTTAATCTCATCAGCATGAATCCATTTCTGTGACAGTTAACTTCCAATAACCAGAACAGTATATTGACCACCAAGCACACAGGTTTAAATAGAAAACTGACTTTATTCAGTTAAGATATTCTTATTAAAGCTAAGGAATAGCCAAATGAATGGGAAATACATGTCAACTTTGTGCTGGAACTAGAGAATATTATATAAATAATACCTTAAAAGTGATGAAGAATTCATTTTATATCATTTCACATTATTAAAATGTAGGCTGAAATAATTTTGTTAACTAACTAAAAGAGAAATTTTCTATCAAATCTGGCCAAAGATCTGCTTTCCTAAGGAAATAAAAGGAGTTCATTGTATCCAGATTTAGGATAAATCTGTTCCTGTAAGGAGAGGCATCTGTTGTTACTAGCATTTTTTCATGTGTGTGTGTCTGTGAATATAAATCAAATATGAATTTTACTTTCTTAAGCATCTTTTTCCACCTAATTTCCAAATGCAAAAGTTCTAGGAGGATTTAAAGGGAAGGTAGTTCCTCCTCAAAGTCTAAAGATTGTATTTTAACTAGAAAGAAGAATAAATGTGAATGTTGAGAAACAATGCACTTCTATGCCTGTTTAGCCCAGTTTTAATAAATATAATAGTCTTGTATTTGTGAAAGACCAAAGAACAGTACAACTCTTGGATAGCAGGAATATACTGAGTAAATCTGAAGCATCTGAAGGTCTTACAGGATGGAATGGAGAGGAAAAGCGTGTGGTGTGTTTCTTCCTTTAAAATTAAGTGAACATTTACCCAAAGAAAATGACTGTTGTTGCCATTGATTATCACAGTTGAAGTCCGGGCTCTTCATCTGGGCTTATAGCTTCTCTTTGTACCAGTATGATATTTGCATACACATCACCAGGTCTCATCTCTAAACTAAAGCTTTGGCAGAGAAGTTAGGGATGCTGGTATCAGGGGCAATCAGGACTGCGCTACAGGCCCAGTTCTACATCTTCCCAGCTGTGTGACCCTAGGTAAATGGCCCACCTTGCAAACCTCCTCAGCTTCGTGGGATGGTGAGAACTGTAGGAGATAAAGTTTATCTCCCCATTACTGAGGGTTTTTTCCAGGTCCAAATATCTACACTGGCCTCTCTGTTCTGTTTTCTCTGCCTCTGGGGAAAGACTTTTCTGATTAGTAACTTTGAAAGGCTAACTCTTCACACTTAACTTCAAGGTGAAAGCATGACCACCAAAATTATAGAGAGCAGAGGTATGATGTGTTTTCCCATGCCTTCAGTCTTTACCTGGGAGGTCTGGCCCAGTCCAGCATTGTCATGATTGGTGGGTAAGGCTTAAAGTCACGTCTTATAACGTATCCTCTACTATTAACCAGAGTGATACTTCGCCCTCTGTTTCTCTCATTTATCATATTTCTCAACAAGTTTGGAACCTGATGAGGAAGAGCAACTGTCCCCTTGGAGATCTCACATTTCACCAAGATTATTACTACTGTCATTAGTCATTCAATTATTTGGGAAAAAGGGGAGGCTTAAAATTATTGAGTGCTCTCCATCACCATTTCTCAAGATTTTCTTAACACTTGTTGGATAAATTATACTGGAACAGTGTGGAACCTTAAAGAGTATCGAATCCAATGCCATCTTTATACAAATAGGATCCTTAGTTCTTAAAGGTATCCCAGTCCTTTAGACAGCCAGGAACTGCATCAAGACACAACCCAAATTTTCAGACTCCTAATTCTCCAAACTCCCAATCTGGTGTTCTTCTCCTTGATCCTTGCTATACCCCTGCACTACTCCAAATCAGGGATTCATCCTCAGTTTTACTTCTGCTCTCTTTTTTATCTAATAAATTTCCCTTTTGTTCTCAATTCAGAGTTAAGATTTGGGAAAGAAACTGAACACCTCGGAAATAAGGAGAAGAGGAAAAATAAAAAGCTTAGATCACACAATTTGACTCAAATAGGAAGTACCATGTTCATATTAATAGTTAGTTTATTTTAGTTTTCAAGACAAGCCAAAGATTTGCCAGCTCAGTGTTTCACAAAATGTGGTTCTCAGACCAGCAGCATCAGCAGCATCTGGGAACTTGTTAGGTGAATTCTTGAGCCCAGCCCAAACTTACAGGTCAGCGAGGGCCACCACGACAAAACAGCAAAGACTGAATGCCTTGAACAACACAAATTTGCTGACTTAGAGTCCTGGAAGCTTAGGAGTCTAAGGTGAAGGTACCCACATATTTGGTTTCTTCTGAGGTTTCTCTCTCTCTTCTGGCTTGCAGATGACTGACTTCCTGCTGTGTCCTCCTGTGGCCTTTCCTCTCTGTGTGAGCACCCCTGCTGTTTCTTTCTCTTTTTATAAAGAAAATTAGTCATGTTGGATTAGGGACCCACCCTTTTGACCTCATTTAAACATTTTTAAAATATATATTTATTTGGCGGCACTGGATGTTAGTCGTAGCACGCATGCAGCATGAAGACTCTTAGCTGTGGCACATGGAATCTAGTTCCCTGACCAGAGGTCAAATCCAGACCCTCTACATTGGAAGAACAGAGTCTTAGCTCTCATTTAATCTTAATTGCATCTTTAAAGGCTCTATCTCCAAATACAGTCATGTTCTAAGGTACTATGGTTAGGGCATAAACATATAAAAAATTTGAGGAGACACAATTCAATTCATAAACTTACTGAGTAAAAAACTAGGAGGTGGGAGCCCAGCCATCTGTGTTTTAATAAATCCTTAAGGCGATTTTAACGCAAGTTAGCACTTCAGAGCTGCTTGTTTAACCAAAGGAGACATCCCAGTCCTTTAGACAGCCAGGAACTGCATCAAGACACAACCCAAATTTTCAGACTCCTAATTCTCCAAACTCCCAATCTGGTGTTCTTCTCCTTGATCCTTGCTATACCCCTGCACTACTCCAAATCAGGGATTCATCCTCAGTTTTACTTCTGCTCTCTTTTTTATCTAATAAATTTCCCTTTTGTTCTCAATTCAGAGTTAAGATTTGGGAAAGAAACTGAACACCTCGGAAATAAGGAGAAGAGGAAAAATAAAAAGCTTAGATCACACAATTTGACTCAAATAGGAAGTACCATGTTCATATTAATAGTTAGTTTATTTTAGTTTTCAAGACAAGCCAAAGATTTGCCAGCTCAGTGTTTCACAAAATGTGGTTCTCAGACCAGCAGCATCAGCAGCATCTGGGAACTTGTTAGGTGAATTCTTGAGCCCAGCCCAAACTTACAGGTCAGCGAGGGCCACCACGACAAAACAGCAAAGACTGAATGCCTTGAACAACACAAATTTGCTGACTTAGAGTCCTGGAAGCTTAGGAGTCTAAGGTGAAGGTACCCACATATTTGGTTTCTTCTGAGGTTTCTCTCTCTCTTTTTCTGGCTTGCAGATGACTGACTTCCTGCTGTGTCCTCCTGTGGCCTTTCCTCTCTGTGTGAGCACCCCTGCTGTTTCTTTCTCTTTTTATAAAGAAAATTAGTCATGTTGGATTAGGGACCCACCCTTTTGACCTCATTTAAACATTTTTAAAATATATATTTATTTGGCGGCACTGGATGTTAGTCGTAGCACGCATGCAGCATGAAGACTCTTAGCTGTGGCACATGGAATCTAGTTCCCTGACCAGAGATCAAATCCAGACCCTCTACATTGGAAGAACAGAGTCTTAGCTCTCATTTAATCTTAATTGCATCTTTAAAGGCTCTATCTCCAAATACAGTCATGTTCTAAGGTACTATGGTTAGGGCATAAACATATAAAAAATTTGAGGAGACACAATTCAATTCATAAACTTACTGAGTAAAAAACTAGGAGGTGGGAGCCCAGCCATCTGTGTTTTAATAAATCCTTAAGGCGATTTTAACGCAAGTTAGCACTTCAGAGCTGCTTTGTTAACCAGAAAGGAGACCATTTTACCATAAGGAAAGAATAGTCTGGGCTGAGGTGATAGAGTTATTGTAAAGATCCAGATTTTTGACATAGGATTGTTTCTGGTGCATGCACACATATACACACACTCACAAAAAACATTAGAAGATCTCAGAAGTGGTGTTGTTTCTTAAGCGTATCAGTGTAAATAAAGAGAGTTCTGATCAGAGCATCTAACTATGGAACTTGGGTATTGGCAAGGGTCTGGCCACCAAGGTCATGACTACAAGCCTCCATCAAATGCTGTGAGTGCTGGAAGCACATGCAGTACTGAACAGACCCCACCATCTAGTATTCTTGTCAGCTGGCCTTGGGAAGTGGATGGAACCTTTTGGACTGAGTAAACCCCCCCTTAGTTTAACTACTTCTGCTTCACTGACTACACTAAAGCCTTTGACTGTGTGCATCACAGCAAACTATGGAAAATTCTGAGGTGAGAATAGTAGACCACATTACCTGCCTCCTGAGAAACCTACCGCAGGACAGGAAGCAACAGTTAGAACCAGACATGGAACAACAGACTGGTCCCAAATAGGGAAAGGAGTACATCAAGGCTGTATATTGTTACCCAGTTTATTTAATTTATATGCATAGTACATTATGCAAAATCCTGGTCTGGATGAAGCTGGAATCAAGACTACTGCAAGAAATATCAATAACCTTAGATATGCAGATGACACAACCCTATGACAGAAAGCGAAGAGGAACAAAAGAGTCTTTTGATGAAGGTGAAAGTGAAGAGTGAAAAAGCTGGCCTAAAACTCAACATTCAAACAATGAAGATCAGGGCATCTGGTCCCATCAGTTCATGGCAAATAGACGGATAAACAATGGAAACAGTGACATTTTCTTGAGCTCCAAAATTGCTGCTAAGGGTGACTGCAGCCATGAAATTAAAAGGTACTCGTTCCTTGGAGGAAAAGCTATAACAAACTTAGACCACATATTTGAAAGCAAAGACATCCCTTTGCCAACAAAAGTATGTACAATCAAAGCTATGGTTTTCTCAGCAGTCATATATGAATGTGAGAGTTGGACCATAAAGAAGGCCGAGCACTGAAGAATTGATGCCTTTGACCTGTGTTGTTGGAGAAGGTTCTTGAGAGTCCCTCAGACTGAAAGGAGATCAAACCAGTCAATCCTAAAGGAAATTAACCCTGAATGTTCATTAGAAGGAATGTTGCTGAGCTGAAGCTCCAATACTTTGACCACCTGATGCAAGGAGACGACTCATTGGAAAAGAGCCTGATGTTGGGAAAAATAGAAGGCAAAAGAAGAAGGGGGTGACAGAGGATGAGATGGTTAGATGGCATCACTGAGTCAAAGAACAGGAGTTTGAGAAAGCTCTGGGTGATGGTGAAGAACAGGGAAGCCTGGCATGCTGCAGTCCATGGGGTTGCAAAGTGTCAGACATGACTGAGTAACTGAATTGAACTGAACTGAACCCATCCACAGGATTATCTTGGTTCTTAGATACTTTTGGAAGTGGTGGAATCTCCAAAGGAAATTTCTACTCTGTTTTGACACATTGAAGCTTCTCTTGAAACGTAAATGTACGAAGGTGTACTATATTAACAATATTAATATTGAGATCAATTATCTCAAAGAAAAAATTACTCTGCTTCCTCCATGATGTGCGATGGGGTTAAAGAAAAGGACACTTTTTATGGTTTAAAATCCTAGCTGACTGTCAGAATCACCTGAAAAGATTGTCCAAAAAAAAAAAAAAGATTTCACAGGCCTATCCCTATCTTACTGAAAAAGAAAACATCCTCAGTGCTTCCTGGTCCTCCAAGCAAGTAATGAAAGTAGGAGTAATGTACAAAATGAACTGAATTAGTAGTTCATCATTTTAAGTATCACAGATATAAAAATAGGACTCATGCTTTTGTCATGTATTTTATAAGAACTAGGAAAAGAAGAAAGTAAAGTAAGAGAAGTTTATCACAAAATAACTCCAGATCAGGATTTAAATAACAAACTTAGACCACATATTTGAAAGCAAAGACATCCCTTTGCCAACAAAAGTATGTACAATCAAAGCTATGGTTTTCTCAGCAGTCATATATGAATGTGAGAGTTGGACCATAAAGAAGGCCGAGCACTGAAGAATTGATGCCTTTGACCTGTGTTGTTGGAGAAGGTTCTTGAGAGTCCCTCAGACTGAAAGGAGATCAAACCAGTCAATCCTAAAGGAAATTAACCCTGAATGTTCATTAGAAGGAATGTTGCTGAGCTGAAGCTCCAATACTTTGACCACCTGATGCAAGGAGACGACTCATTGGAAAAGAGCCTGATGTTGGGAAAAATAGAAGGCAAAAGAAGAAGGGGGTGACAGAGGATGAGATGGTTAGATGGCATCACTGAGTCAAAGAACAGGAGTTTGAGAAAGCTCTGGGTGATGGTGAAGAACAGGGAAGCCTGGCATGCTGCAGTCCATGGGGTTGCAAAGTGTCAGACATGACTGAGTAACTGAATTGAACTGAACTGAACCCATCCACAGGATTATCTTGGTTCTTAGATACTTTTGGAAGTGGTGGAATCTCCAAAGGAAATTTCTACTCTGTTTTGACACATTGAAGCTTCTCTTGAAACGTAAATGTACGAAGGTGTACTATATTAACAATATTAATATTGAGATCAATTATCTCAAAGAAAAAATTACTCTGCTTCCTCCATGATGTGCGATGGGGTTAAAGAAAAGGACACTTTTTATGGTTTAAAATCCTAGCTGACTGTCAGAATCACCTGAAAAGATTGTCCAAAAAAAAAAAAAAGATTTCACAGGCCTATCCCTATCTTACTGAAAAAGAAAACATCCTCAGTGCTTCCTGGTCCTCCAAGCAAGTAATGAAAGTAGGAGTAATGTACAAAATGAACTGAATTAGTAGTTCATCATTTTAAGTATCACAGATATAAAAATAGGACTCATGCTTTTTGTCATGTATTTTATAAGAACTAGGAAAAGAAGAAAGTAAAGTAAGAGAAGTTTATCACAAAATAACTCCAGATCAGGATTTAGATATTATGACATGATAACACTGATATAGCAAATGGAATCAAAACTGATTCCTCCCTCTTTTGTTTTACCTTACTGTGGCTCTTTACACAAACCTGTCTGGCCCTGACCCATTCACCACAACCAGACATTCTGGTGGATGCCAACACGTGAGCACCAATACCTTGATACCACATTCATTTTTTTTCAACAGTTTTTTTTAACAGATTTTTTTTTGACCACTTCTATTGGTCTTTCATTTATCTGTTTTCATCCATCTTTGTTCTTTGGCCTGTGTGGGCCTCCCATCGCAGTGGACTCTGTCGCTGCAGAGCACCAGCTCTGGGCACATGCACTCCAGAGCTCCAGCTCCATAGTTAGACACATCGGTCCAGCCACTCCACAGTATGTGGGATCTTCCAAGGCCAGGGATTGAACTGGTGCCCCTTGCACTGCAAGGCAGTTTCCTTACCCACTGGACCACCAGGGAAGCGCCCACATTCATTTTTCAATTACTCCCTCTCCTTTGCCATTTCATATCAGTATAATGACTCAAGAATATGGGCTTCCCCAGTGGCTCAGGAATAAAGAATCTTCCTGTGATGCAGGAGTTGCAGAAGATCTGGGTTCCATCCCTGGATCAGGAAGATCTCCTGTAAAAGGGTATGGCAACCCACTCCAGTATTCTTGCCTGGAGAATTCCATAGACATATGAACCTGGTGGGCTAAAGTCCATGGAGTCACAAAAAGTCAGACAGGACTGAAAGAACTTAGCACACACATGCAAAGATATAAAAACAATTTGTCCTCCAATTAAAAAAAAAAGAAATGTAAAAGCATGAAAAAAAAAAAGAGTATAGCTATAGCTTTGTCAAAATTTAGAATGAACTTTAAGAACCTATTTTTCCATAGGGTGAGAATTTCAACAATCCCCCATAATAGTTACAAGAGAGATTCTAAAAATTAATTCAACCCTTTATCTCCAAAAAATATGAAACAAATTTGGTTGATTTCAGAACAAATTAAGTAAAATAATCTCCTGCTTTTGTCATGTATTTTATAAGAACTAGGAAAAGAAGAAAGTAAAGTAAGAGAAGTTTATCACAAAATAACTCCAGATCAGGATTTAGATATTATGACATGATAACACTGATATAGCAAATGGAATCAAAACTGATTCCTCCCTCTTTTGTTTTACCTTACTGTGGCTCTTTACACAAACCTGTCTGGCCCTGACCCATTCACCACAACCAGACATTCTGGTGGATGCCAACACGTGAGCACCAATACCTTGATACCACATTCATTTTTTTTCAACAGTTTTTTTTAACAGATTTTTTTTTGACCACTTCTATTGGTCTTTCATTTATCTGTTTTCATCCATCTTTGTTCTTTGGCCTGTGTGGGCCTCCCATCGCAGTGGACTCTGTCGCTGCAGAGCACCAGCTCTGGGCACATGCACTCCAGAGCTCCAGCTCCATAGTTAGACACATCGGTCCAGCCACTCCACAGTATGTGGGATCTTCCAAGGCCAGGGATTGAACTGGTGCCCCTTGCACTGCAAGGCAGTTTCCTTACCCACTGGACCACCAGGGAAGCGCCCACATTCATTTTTCAATTACTCCCTCTCCTTTGCCATTTCATATCAGTATAATGACTCAAGAATATGGGCTTCCCCAGTGGCTCAGGAATAAAGAATCTTCCTGTGATGCAGGAGTTGCAGAAGATCTGGGTTCCATCCCTGGATCAGGAAGATCTCCTGTAAAAGGGTATGGCAACCCACTCCAGTATTCTTGCCTGGAGAATTCCATAGACATATGAACCTGGTGGGCTAAAGTCCATGGAGTCACAAAAAGTCAGACAGGACTGAAAGAACTTAGCACACACATGCAAAGATATAAAAACAATTTGTCCTCCAATTAAAAAATAGAAATGTAAAAGCATGAAAAAAAAAAAGAGTATAGCTATAGCTTTGTCAAAATTTAGAATGAACTTTAAGAACCTATTTTTCCATAGGGTGAGAATTTCAACAATCCCCCATAATAGTTACAAGAGAGATTCTAAAAATTAATTCAACCCTTTATCTCCAAAAAATATGAAACAAATTTGGTTGATTTCAGAACAAATTAAGTAAAATAATCTCCTGCTGAAATCTTGGAATGATATTATGCTGTCTTCTTGTCATGCATCTGTGTTTCTAAAAATTCCGTTTCCTTTTATACCAAACATAGCTTGGTTTTATATAAAGGCTTTGCTTCTGTTATTCATTTTTCCAAAAGCTGCCTCCTTGTTTTTAAAAACTTAGCCTTTAGATGTATGCAAAATTGGGTTATGTGTTTTATCTTCCTAACATCAGCAGTGACAACCAAAAAGTCTGTTACACAGTTATTAATGTTACCTATAACTCAGACCTGAAAAAATCAGTTGCCCACAAATTAGAATAGGTTTATAGGATGTATGTAATAAATTAATAAGGTCCTTGCACAGGTTTGATTACATCATGAAACCAACATTACAGTGCCTCCTTTGTTTCAGACAGCTTCTTATCAAAGTTCATTAGTTTTCACTTTTGTCATCCATTTTGCAAATTTTTCTGCTATTTTCCACCATATTGACTACTTGAACTATATTTTATAAAATGTCATCAGTAACTATTCAGTGGTATAGTTTTCACATGCATATGTGGCTTCAACTGTGTGGCAGCTGGCAATCTCAGCCCACTTGATATACTTCTCATAATATCACAAAAAGATTGCCTTTAAGTATTTCTCTTCCATCTGCCTAGACACCAATGGTGAAAAGCTTTCAAATTAATTTTGATAGTTGTAGTTAAGAATGTTAATGAGCTTGTTTATATCATGTTTTGTCTCCCAAACATGAATGTGAAAACAGTATAATTACTCTTTAGAATCTTCCCCTGTGTCTCCATATTAATTTTGCACCTGTCCCAGATCTTCCTTTGAAGCTTTGTGATCTGTTGACAACATTATGCAGATACTTTTGTTGGACTTAGGGAACCAATGGTACCATTTCAGGTGCTTCTGGTTTGTCTGAACACAGCCTCTCCTTCCATGAAAACACTAAGAAAAATGGGGACATAAGACAAAGTGTAGTATTAGCATAAAATCTCCATTGATTTATGGGACAGAGTTCTTCTGCAGATTAAAGAACTGAACAGATTCTGTGAGTTATGAATGAGATATCCTCTTTGGACCTCAAGGAAGTTACATTAACAGATGAAAAAGTATAGTGTCACAACATGATTTGTTCCCTTGAGTACCAGTGTTACGCAAAATGTTACAAAGTTGATGGGTGAGATGGATATGGAGTCTATCTTTTAGGAGTTCACAGTCAAATAGTAGAGGGGAAGCAAAAAAGATCAAAAAAACAAACCTAAAAATTAACAAATAGCATCAGTGATCTAGTGTAATGGACTAGGGATTGAAGGAAGGCACAATATAATCAGGAATGACCAGAGAGGCACCTCTGCTATTTTAATAAACAGTAATTACAAAAGGCTATCAGAGAAATTTCTTTTCATGGAAGAATCCATGTAAAAATGCTAAAATTGATATTAAAATGATTTTCCAATGTGTATCAAAATAACAGGATACAATGTACTTGATGGTGTATGCTAAATAGAAGCACATTTGCATAGCATCTGATGTGCAGTTTTTCACAGTGCTTTTGTTGGAAGTTGACGGAAGCCTTCCAGGTGTCAGTGTTTACCCCAGAAAGACATTTTCCATTCCCACATCTCTACACATAGCAACCATGACATTAAATGCTAAAAGGACACTGCTGAATTTTAGTCTAAAAAGAATCCCTATGAATCTGCCAAATATTTTTAAATTCCAGATATAACTTTCAACAGTAAATGTAACATGGAAAATAAATATGCAGCTGGCTTTCAGGGTCCATGTGTTGAGCATTTGGTGAAATTTATCTTCTAGAGAGTGCCACATTAGTGTTCTTCCACAGCTAAATCATGGACATTGTACCCTAAAATATTCAAAAGATAAGTGAGTAATTAAATCACAATATTAAAAGGGAGAGGCATTTGTTACTTTGTAAAACCAAATTATTGTTGGTGCTTAGTCGTTAAGTCTGACCCTTTTGTAACCCCATAGACTATTCCACAAGACTCCCGTGTCCATGGGATTTTCCAGGCAAGAATACTGGGGTGGGTTGCTGTTTCCTTCTCCAGGGGATCTCCCCAACCCAGAGATCAAACCCAGATCTACTTGCTTGGCAGGCAGATTCTGATCTAATGTAATTCATGCTTCATATCTTGCAATTTTGCTCTTGTACATTTACAGATTATATTTTCTCAGTGTTTGACTTTATCCACCAAAACTACAAATCTCTTAAAGGTTATTATAGATTGCCTTTGATCTCTCTACCTAAAGGATTTCTTCTCCACCTTTTTCACCCATCTCACTTTACATAGACTGAGCAAAAATGAAACCCAAAGGAACACAGGGTAAATACTAAGTATTTTATGAGCAAAAGATGGATGCAGGTTATTATCTGAAGATCAGATTTGTATATTAAAAGCTGCTAGTTGTTTTTAAGACTGTGAAAGCAAGGAAGCAAAGAAGTTCAAAAGCTCTTATCCTGGGAGGTATCCAAAATTGGAAGCAGGAAATACATACAGGTATCCGGAGATGAGAAGGAGGGTTCAGATGAAGGTCAGCTTGACACTTTCTGCCAACCACTTCCCCGTCACCCCACATTGTTCCCTGTGGGTCACCAGCTGCTTCCATTCCTTTCATTCACATAGGTATCATTCCACATTGGACACATCTCATTCTTTAAGGCCTTGCTAAAAACTCATCTCTACTCTGTTTCCTCACCTTAAATTCCCAGTAATCTTTCTCTTCTTATTTCCCATACCATTTTAAGGTCTGTTCTGTACAACTGAATTTGAGTTGACTGCTTTTACTGCTACATGTGTGTGCATGCTAAGTCACTTCAGTCCTGTCTGATTCTGTGTAACCCTGTGGACTGCAGCCCACCAGGCTCCCCTGTCCATGAGATTCTCCAGGCATGAATACTGGAGTGGGTTGCCATGCCTGCCTCCAGAGGATCTTCTCAACCCAGGGATTGAACCCACATCTCTTATGTCTCGTGCATTGGCAGATGGATTCTTTACCATTAGCACCACCTGGGAAGCTCAGAAAACCTGAGACAAGGCTGGGACAGCAAATAAAGTTTAGGCAACTGAGTGGTTCAGCCCTAGTGGAAATGAAGATACAGGTGATCACAAGGTTGAGCGTTCTAGAAAGAAAACGTTTGCTAAATAGCTATGCCAAAAGCTGAGGTCAAAGCGGTAGTTCAGAACCATTGATCCCACGAGGAAGTGCAGGACAGGAAGTACTGAATATTAGAGCTGGCAACCAACTTTGAAGTCCAGAGAGATTCTAAGAAGGGTTGATTGTGTTGTAAAGGGCAAATGACACTGAATACCTAAAATAGTTCCCCTTCTTTTCCCTTACCAGCTCCTACTCTTTTCAGTTTCTGCCAAAAATCTTGCACACAATGACCTCACATGAAATCTTGCTTATCTGAATTCTATTTAAAGCTGTATCTCCTTTGAGGACATAGAAGTTCCCATGACCTCGCCACAGCCACAATGGGGCAGTAAGCCCCTAAAAGCAGGGATCATAGCAAAGTGTTTAGATTTATCGGCTTCTTATTGCCAAACCCAATCTAAAAAAATAAATGAATGAATGTGGGAAAATACAGGATTTTTGTACATATCTATAGTCACATTATTTGTTATGTACTCTTAAGGTATTATTTGACATACTATTTATAAAAGACAGCTTTCCAGGTGGCACAGTGGTAAAGAATCCACCTGCCAGTGCAGAAAGACACAATGATAATGCATTTGAACCCTGGGTTGGGGAAATTCCCTGGAGTACAAAATGGCAACCCACTCCAGTATTCTTGCCTGGAAAGTTCCATGGACAGAGGAGCCTGATAGGCTACAGTCCATGGGATCACAAAGAGTCCAGACATGACTGAGCAACATACACACATATTTATGAAAGAATGAATATTTCCAGGTTTTCAACTCTGAGTTCTTATGTCTTCCCTGTGCTTTGCTGTGTCTGATAGCCTTATTTCACTTAGATGCCTGCCCTACCATGACCTCCTGCAGAGATATCGCACAACTATTTTTAAAGAGTTAAATAAATTATAGAAGTATGTTTCACATGTTCCACACTTACCCCACCTGCAGCAGCTGGCACTGCTTTCTGCTTTGAAATAGCAATTTTTAATCACCAAAGGCCTATCAGAGTGAGACACACTTTCCTTGCTAGTGTATCCAGAAGGCTAAATAAACTTTTTTTTTTTAAAGTTGGCGACACCTATCCATACCCAATAAAACTATTTATTAATGGTCATATAAAGTAAAATGTAAAAAAGATTAATTTTCATTTCCTTTTAGTGAATAAGAAATTCAGAATGGGGCTTCCCTGGTGGTCCAGTGGGTAAGGATACTGCCTTGCAGTGCAAGGGGCGCAGGTTCGATCCCTGGCCTGGGAAGATCCCACGTGCCGCGGAGTGGCTGGACCAATGTGTCCAATTACTGAGCCAGAGCTCTGGAGCGCATGTGCCCAGAGCCGGTGCTCTGTGACAACAGAGGCCACCGCGATGGGAGGCCAACACAGGCCAAAGAAAAAAGATGGATGAAAATAGACAAATTAAAGACCAATGGAAGTGGCCCACCCACCTGCCCCCCTCCCTCCCCACCCCATCCCACCTGCAAAAAAGAAATTCAGAATGTTTAAGACAAATATAGCATATAACAAGTAAAATTAGTTAAGTAAAATTGTAAACAAATGAATGAAATTCAAAACCCAGTCAATACCAGAGAGAGAGGAGAATGCAAACCGTGGTCATGTTTCAGGAGGTAGGATGTTGTTTGCTTCAAATTCTCCTAATGGGCCCCTGAAACCATAGGGTAATTGTTGCTCCACATTTCTTTTTATGATAGGATATCAAAAATTATCCAGTTGGTTATGTGGCCACAAAGCTGGAAAGTAAGTAGATCAGCCCACTTCCCTTGTGACTACATATGGTCAGATAACAGTTTTGGCCAATGGGATGTGACTGTAGGTAGTGTGTGATAATTCCAACTTTTGGCCTTAGAAGCTTTGGGCACTTTTGGTGCTCTTTCTCCATTCCTGCAGGTTGAAACATGATCATTGACACAATTGACCTTACATAGAAGAACTGACATATTACTATGACTTTAACAAAAGAGATAAACTTTAACCTTATTGAAGCTATTGTACTTGAAAGGCCCTTTTGTTCAGCAGAAGATTAGCCTTTATCTTAAATATTACATCTATCAATCTATAGCTAAGTCTGACTAAAAACTGCCTCCCTCTACCTTACCTTAGTTCAGCCCAACTATATGTAGACATTCCAAGCACTCCTCTCTACTGAAAATAGAAAACTAGCCACAACTCTATTAAGTGTATGAAGAAACAGATATGGTTCTCCCTGTATCTGTGACTAACAGCTTAAGTTCTGGGGACAAGAAGCGATCAGTTTTCAACAACATATATTGTTTTCATCAGGATCCTTTTCATTGCAGAATATACTCACTTGCAGATTATAAAGCAAAGGAACTTAAAATAATGCTATAGAGACACAGAATCCATGGAAATAACCAAGAGGATTCAGTGGAATTGAGGTTATTGAGGAAATTAGTTTATTTCATTTCTCAAGATCCACCATGGCTTCTAGTTTCTGCTTCTCTCTGAACAATTTTTCTGTCCTCTTCCTTCTTTTTGCAGATCAGCTTTCTGGCAAGGAGTTCACCAGTCGCTTGGGACTGTTTATATTAACTGTGTTCTATAAAGAACAGGGTCTCAAAGAAAGGGATGATGGGTAGAGATGCTCCAAAGCAGATTCACCAAAGACATTAAGTTCTTAAATCTCTTCTTTGTGTTCTTCCTAGGTCTTTCCCTTGACACCCTTCCTCCACCACTACAAAAATCCAATTTCAGATGGGGAGACCTTCTTTCTAGGTCTCTTGGTTCTTTGCCTTGCCAATTCTATGAAGTCCCAAAGCATGTCCATACCCTGAGCTAATACAAGCACCATCATGCAGAACTGTCTCAGCCCTTCCCCAGAATTCTACCCCAGTATCTTTTCATATTCCTGTGATCTCCTTCATCTTTCACCCAACTAGCATTTTAGTTACTATTTTCTATCTATACCTGATACCTCACACAGGAAGAAGTATCATGGGGTGTGACATAAAGAGTCACTCAGCTTGCGTCTCACTCAGTAAGGCCTCAAAGCAAACTTCTAACAATCTCTGAATTATTTCATACATGTTGTCTTTGGTATACACATTCAAAAAACTTGAAGATGCATAACTAGATTCCTATACTTATAGTGTATCACAAATTACTTTTAAAATAAACCCCTAATGATTTTATAAATAGCATATTTATTAGATCATAACTTATGTATTACAATATTATTTCTTATATGATAATATTAAAATTTAGTCTTGGATTTTTTTTAACATATTTTGAGGAAAGAAAGAAAGAGAGGGTGGAAGGGAGTGACCTTGCTCAGCCTCTGAAAAGCTCACTTGGATTTTGTACCTACACATTCAGATGTGCTTTAATGAAGTTGGTGGATGCAGAGAAATAAGGAAGAAATAACAAGGAAGTAGGCAAAACTGGGACGACTGGCCAAAAAGACAGAGAAGGGGGAGATTTCTTTCAACTAGAAAGTCAGGGGAGAACATGTTACTTCAGTTGGCTTTAGGATATATCTTGTGTAAGTGAATGATATGAACATCAGAGAAAGGGATGAAGGTGCAAAAGCATAGGGAAAGTATGGAAAGAAAAAGGGAAAGTATGGGAAGAAAAGAAAATCACTCCCTAACCTAGGTTCAAGAAACAAAACATGATGCTCTCTCAGCAGTCAGATAGAGCAACATCTCCACAGCCCTCTACTCTCTCATGTATTCCACAAGTGACAATACTATGCTTCTAGAAGTTCATTTTGTGAGGACCAAGCAAAGCCTCAACAGAGTAATATATTAGGTCACTATCAGTAGGAAAAACTCTCTTGACTGCCTTATGCAACCAAGGAGCGAGGGAATAAGCAGACTAAGTCTTGTTGGGGTTGGGTAGGGAGCAGTGCATGGAGCCCTTTAGTGCAGATGAGGCACTTAATGTGGAATTGATGGAGCTTGAGTCGGACCATATACACTCTGGTCATGACACACACAAAGGGAATAATAAAATACCCATTCTTTCCCTCTATTGCTCTTTTGCCAAGAGCCATCCTGGAAAGAAAGGAAATGACAAGAGAGGAAATTGAGGTTATATAGTACCCAAACCTTAAGATCCACAGAGGCACAAACTGTCTAATTGTTCCCTACTTTATGCCAAAGCCTAGAACAGAGGTTGGCACCTAAATATATGTGAGTCCATGAACAAATGCCTACTCTGTGATCATCCCTGTGGCTTGGAGAAGCTCATCTAAGTCTCACTCATAAACACAGATGAGGAAATCGAGGGACAGAGAGAGCAAAGAGTCTTGCCTGAGGTCAGCCAGCCAGGGAATGGCAGTGCCAGAATTCTAACTAAGCCAGTGCTATTACCTACCGTTTAACACTTCTTCATTAGACAGGAAGCCAGACCGTGACTGCAGTGCACAGCAATCTCAGCTTGGCACAGCTGACTCTGATGATAGTATTATTCAGATGGAAACTGGAGGAACCAGTTTTAAGGAAGGGTGAGAAGGTGTGGATTATTAAGTGAAGCTGAGCCATCAGGCCAGCTGTATTTTATGGTCTCAAATTTGGTTTGTCTGTCATTTAATTAGGACCAGAATTAGAAAAGTACTAATAAGAAGGTTTTTTTTCTTTTTTTAATTTCTGCTTCTCTCTTTGGTTTGGAATTCTGTAGAGGAAAAACAGAAACAGTCCTTCATTAAACAAGTGGCCTCAAAAAATTTATCGTATCAAAAAGCACCAGGCAATTTCTTAGTTTCAGAAATCTCTATCTGCTGGCAATAAAACTCTGTGAAGGCTGAAATAACCAATTACTCAGAAATATTTTGGTGCTTCCTTGCCAGACTTACACTGAATTATTTCTCTATATAACTGTTTCTATTAATCATCTGAAGTTCAAAGACATTTATTTTATTCTCTACAAAATAATAAATGATAGAAGAATGAAAAATTAAGATGAGTGAGTGGGAGGAAGTGTATATTAAATAGTTCCATTCATTTTGTATTCATTAATAATGGAATTTGGCAGGTGATGTTGTGCATTCAGGCTAAGTCTGAATGTTTCTACTGAATACCAGAGCAATGTGAAGCAACAAGACCAAACTGACCGCCAGCCTCATACTTACCAGCAAAGAACGGAAATGAGTCAACTATTTTTCACCCACACTCTTGAAACCAAACCTGAAAGGGGAAAAGTTTAATACAAAGTACAGCTTCTTGTTATTTATTATCCTGTTCACATCTGTTAGAATAGTACCTGGCATGAATGTTTATGGCGTAGATGCCCAGGAGATAGAAATACTGTCTTTGAGCAGTATGCATTTGTTCATGGTAGTTGTGGGAAGTGTTCGTTGGTCCTTATTTGATAGAGACTCTGCAAAAAGGATAGAAACTATGAGTGAGACAGAGAGTCTTTTTTATACTGGTTTTGGGGAAGAATCTGACAACCCTTGCTTCAGGAAACACTTTTAAACTTCCAGTGTATCAATTATGGAATGAATGGATAGGTGAATTCCTTCTATTGTTCCCTCAAGCTGAACATAGGAATATGCAAGAAGGCAAGAACAAGGGAACAGTAGGGATAAACAGCACAGCTCTTGAGTTTTCTGAGACTGCAGATAGACTTATAGTCAAGATCCACCTAGACATCTAATTGACATCTTGAGCTACTCAGGTTTTTTCAGATGGAAACTGGAGGAACCAGTTTTAAGGAAGGGTGAGAAGGTGTGGATTATTAAGTGAAGCTGAGCCATCAGGCCAGCTGTATTTTATGGTCTCAAATTTGGTTTGTCTGTCATTTAATTAGGACCAGAATTAGAAAAGTACTAATAAGAAGGTTTTTTTTCTTTTTTTAATTTCTGCTTCTCTCTTTGGTTTGGAATTCTGTAGAGGAAAAACAGAAACAGTCCTTCATTAAACAAGTGGCCTCAAAAAATTTATCGTATCAAAAAGCACCAGGCAATTTCTTAGTTTCAGAAATCTCTATCTGCTGGCAATAAAACTCTGTGAAGGCTGAAATAACCAATTACTCAGAAATATTTTGGTGCTTCCTTGCCAGACTTACACTGAATTATTTCTCTATATAACTGTTTCTATTAATCATCTGAAGTTCAAAGACATTTATTTTATTCTCTACAAAATAATAAATGATAGAAGAATGAAAAATTAAGATGAGTGAGTGGGAGGAAGTGTATATTAAATAGTTCCATTCATTTTGTATTCATTAATAATGGAATTTGGCAGGTGATGTTGTGCATTCAGGCTAAGTCTGAATGTTTCTACTGAATACCAGAGCAATGTGAAGCAACAAGACCAAACTGACCGCCAGCCTCATACTTACCAGCAAAGAACGGAAATGAGTCAACTATTTTTCACCCACACTCTTGAAACCAAACCTGAAAGGGGAAAAGTTTAATACAAAGTACAGCTTCTTGTTATTTATTATCCTGTTCACATCTGTTAGAATAGTACCTGGCATGAATGTTTATGGCGTAGATGCCCAGGAGATAGAAATACTGTCTTTGAGCAGTATGCATTTGTTCATGGTAGTTGTGGGAAGTGTTCGTTGGTCCTTATTTGATAGAGACTCTGCAAAAAGGATAGAAACTATGAGTGAGACAGAGAGTCTTTTTTATACTGGTTTTGGGGAAGAATCTGACAACCCTTGCTTCAGGAAACACTTTTAAACTTCCAGTGTATCAATTATGGAATGAATGGATAGGTGAATTCCTTCTATTGTTCCCTCAAGCTGAACATAGGAATATGCAAGAAGGCAAGAACAAGGGAACAGTAGGGATAAACAGCACAGCTCTTGAGTTTTCTGAGACTGCAGATAGACTTATAGTCAAGATCCACCTAGACATCTAATTGACATCTTGAGCTTAATGTGTCTAAAACCGAACTTCTCATTTGCTCTCCTGTAAACTGGTCTCTCCAGTTTTCTCTCTGTAAATGTGCTTCCATCTAGCCACCTGCTCAGGGAAAAATCCTAGAAGGGATGTTTGATTCCTCTATTTTCTTCAAACCCTATAAAGGGTTTACAAAAAGTAAACCCTCAGCAAGTAATCTCTGCTCCCAAAATGCATCCTGTTTGTCCTTATGCAATTTGATCTTCATCCAATACGCACCAGGTGATTTTTTAGTTCTAGAGACTATGATCATTTCAATTCTGAATATTATCTCGTTCCTTTGCTTATAATCTCCAATGGCTTCATGTTGTCTAATTGCCATGATTTCTAGGCCATGTATGGTAAGGACTCCTCATTGTCTCTCTGGCCTCATCCTCCACCACACTGCTCTTCTGCCTTTGCCATGCTGGCTTGCTTGGCTGGAACATTCTCACTGAAAGGACTTTGCCGCTATTATTTCTCTATCTGAAATATTCCTTCAAATATTTATGTGGCTGATTCCTTTTTATCATTTATACTTTAGCCCCAAAGTCTCCTTATCTAGGATGATTTCCCTAAATAATGTGGCTTCCCCTCAATACTCACATGCCGGGTATTTCTATCACATCACCCTGCTTTATTGTCTCCATAGGACTTAATGCTCTCTGAATGAATATATAGGTTTGATTATTTTGATAAAAGGAGGGATCATGTTAGTCTTGGTTTTCATTATATCTCCTAGACCTCAACAAATGTTTATCACATGAATGGACATTTTCTGGAAGTGTCTGGGCAGTGATTTTGCTTGTTTGTGATTCTGTGTGTAGGGTTCATTGGTCCTTATTTGATAGGGTTTTTGCAAGTAAGGTTTACCAGGTGGCTCAGTGGTACAGAATTCCCCTTAAGTGCAGGAGATGGAGGTTTGATTCCTGGGTTGGAAAGATCCTTTGGAGAAGAAAATGGTTACTCACTCCATTATTTTTGCCTGGGAAATTCCATGGATAGAGGAGTCTTTCAGAGCTATGGTCCATGGGGTCACAAAAGAGTTGGACATGACTTAGCAGCTAAACAATGACAGTTGCAAGTAAGATAGAAACCATGTTTGAGACAGTCTTTTTATATTGGTTTTGGAGCAGAATTGACATCCTTCAATTCAGGAAACACTTTTAAAATGCCAGTGTGTCACAGAACCAATTCAGACACATGTATATCAAATATGAATTTCCTCAGTTCTGTATGTTTAGCATTCAGTTTTTCTCTAAACATTACTTACATCTGGCATGTTCATTATAGCTAAATGATTCTTTTAACCACTGTTTCTCTGCCTTCTCCCCTCATTTTTACTTATATCAATAAATTCCTAAATGTAACTGGTTGTGTTCTAAATGCTGATAGATAAAAGGAAATGACTGTCTACAGTGGCAGACCAGATCTGTTGTTACTTAGCCAAGTGTTTCTTCAAGTAGCTATGTTCTCATTAGAAAGCCAACTTTCCAGAGTAGTTCAGAGAAGTCATTTAGAATGATCCCACCTTACTGAGCCAACATCTTATACGGTGATACCCAAGGTTACTTGCCCTGGAGTGCCACCGAATGCACTCTGTCCCATTGAATAATATGAATCGTGAAGCCTGATTCTGAAAGTCTGAGAATACAGCCTGCATCTACACAAGGAGAGACTGAATTTTCTTTAAAATAATTTAAAATGGTTTTAGTTTATTGCAATACCCAAACCTTTATATTTAAAGTAATTAAATTAATTGCCATTGTAAACAAAGCTGAGTTTGTATTTTTAAGTTCATATTTACAGTATCCACCACTTGCCCTTCTGCTCATCTATTTGTACTCAAATCACAAAACAATTTTCATAGGACGTATTTTTTAAAATTTATCTGTTGGAGAAAAGGGCAAGAACACAACTTGAAGAGACAAAAAAAAAATTAATCTATATCTTTAAAGGTATAGATAAACAAAGTAAATAATGTTTTAAAGAAAACCCAAAACTGTTCAAATATTAATCTTCAATATTTTTGTTTTATAACAGAATTTTTTGTTATTTTTTAATCAAAAATTACAATGAAAACTAAATTTCCACTTTCACCTTAAACAAAGACAGTAATAGTAACAATGAAACTGAACATATTTCACTAAAACTGAACACTATTCAAGTCTGATACTTTTGGGGTGCTTTTTTGGTCCCCAAAACAGAATGTACCTATAGCAAGACTCAAAATAGGCCATCTTCTAAAAATTAATTCATTAATTAATTTGGCTGCACCCAGTCTTAGTTGTGACACATGGTATCTCTGATCTTCGTTGAGGCATGTGGAGCTAGTTTCCTGACTAGTTATGGAACCTGAGTCCCCTGCATTGGGAGTGGACCACTTAGGCACTGGACCACCAGGGAAGTCCCCAAAATAGGCCATCTTTTTAGACAAAAAAAAGTGTTTATCCACAGAAGACTCTGAGTATACATAAAATCAGGATATAAATCTAATATAATTTGTGAAAATTAATCACATCTAATAGCGTATCTGCCATGTCCTTCTATAAAACATCACATAAGGAAAAGACTTTATCAGGTTTGTTCATAGATGACCCAAGACAGGTGACAATATTTCCTGAGACATAGGGAATACAGTATGTTTTTCTTGAACTTGTTCAGTTCAAGACTTTCACTCAATAAAAATTGCTGAGGGTCTGAAACTGAGAAAATATATTTGAATACAAACAACTTGTAAAACAACCAAGGTTTATTTCCCTAACTAGATTTTCTTTAAAATAATTTAAAATGGTTTTAGTTTATTGCAATACCCAAACCTTTATATTTAAAGTAATTAAATTAATTGCCATTGTAAACAAAGCTGAGTTTGTATTTTTAAGTTCATATTTACAGTATCCACCACTTGCCCTTCTGCTCATCTATTTGTACTCAAATCACAAAACAATTTTCATAGGACGTATTTTTTAAAATTTATCTGTTGGAGAAAAGGGCAAGAACACAACTTGAAGAGACAAAAAAAAAATTAATCTATATCTTTAAAGGTATAGATAAACAAAGTAAATAATGTTTTAAAGAAAACCCAAAACTGTTCAAATATTAATCTTCAATATTTTTGTTTTATAACAGAATTTTTTGTTATTTTTTAATCAAAAATTACAATGAAAACTAAATTTCCACTTTCACCTTAAACAAAGACAGTAATAGTAACAATGAAACTGAACATATTTCACTAAAACTGAACACTATTCAAGTCTGATACTTTTGGGGTGCTTTTTTGGTCCCCAAAACAGAATGTACCTATAGCAAGACTCAAAATAGGCCATCTTCTAAAAATTAATTCATTAATTAATTTGGCTGCACCCAGTCTTAGTTGTGACACATGGTATCTCTGATCTTCGTTGAGGCATGTGGAGCTAGTTTCCTGACTAGTTATGGAACCTGAGTCCCCTGCATTGGGAGTGGACCACTTAGGCACTGGACCACCAGGGAAGTCCCCAAAATAGGCCATCTTTTTAGACAAAAAAAAGTGTTTATCCACAGAAGACTCTGAGTATACATAAAATCAGGATATAAATCTAATATAATTTGTGAAAATTAATCACATCTAATAGCGTATCTGCCATGTCCTTCTATAAAACATCACATAAGGAAAAGACTTTATCAGGTTTGTTCATAGATGACCCAAGACAGGTGACAATATTTCCTGAGACATAGGGAATACAGTATGTTTTTCTTGAACTTGTTCAGTTCAAGACTTTCACTCAATAAAAATTGCTGAGGGTCTGAAACTGAGAAAATATATTTGAATACAAACAACTTGTAAAAACAACCAAGGTATTTACTGACCTTACACCCAGCTTGCCCACTCAGTACAGAGTTCAGATGGAGAGACGCTTCTCCCCACAGAAGCCCACAGAAGCCGGTACTGTCTTCAATGCTATGCTTGCTATTTTCTTAACACAGGCAAACACTTTCTGGGTAAAACTTTAATCTTCCTACTTGCAAAAGACATAACTAGCCCTGCCATGGACTACAGGATGGGTATTTCCTCAATGTTTTTTATTTTGATATTTGGAATTACTGATGGAACATTCTACAACAAATGCTCAAGACCTGCTGTGCCCCAAAGACTGATGAAGCAAAAAGATCTATTTATTCTTTTATTTGATACACAGATAGAGTCTTCAAAAACAAAATTAGTAATGATATAAAAGCAGCATTGCATGTGATAGCATGTAAAAGATAACTGTTGGTAGTATTTATTCATTTTCCAAGTCTGTACAAATGTAGGGGATTGCCGAAACTGCCTAATATGAGGAGCAAATGATTACTAACACAGAGATTATCCATTTACTGTGGTAGTTTATGCATTAATGCCAAATATTTGAAGTTATCACTTAGAGGAGTTTTAAATGGGACTTGCCTTAAAACATACAGTATTACTTCCCATTAGAAACATCAAAATATGGAAGACATTATAGCAGCCTTCAAGGACTTTTAAATCTATTTTGGAAAAACAAAATAAATAAATATAAATTCACCTAGGCTCAGTGACAAATGAGTGGTATCAGCATTAAGCTGTTTTTTTTTTTTAATTTTTATTTTACTTTTTACTTTTCCAGAGTTTTGTTGTTTACAGATATGTATAATCCCAGATTAGTCATATGTATATCTACCCATTCCACCCCTCCAGGCTGTCAGCATTAGGTTTTGAGAGAGCAAACATAGTAAAGTAAATCAATTACTTTTCCAATTTAAAATATTTTAAAAAGAAAAACTATATGAAGATAACTTGGCCAATAGTTATCAAAATTAATATTTATAAAAATTAAAAATAGCAGCACTGCATGTAGGAATTTGCCCTATTGAAATATACCATCTGGTTACAACGATGTATGTTAAAAAAAGGAATTGTTTTCTGAAAAACATGGAAACAAATGTCTGACAATAGGGTGATGAATACACAAAATAATTAATATGTCCATATAATAGTAAAGTATATTTTAAAGTGAGTTATAATTGTAACTTATTTTTATAAAGTAATTTCTAAGAAATATTAGGTGAATAGGTAAGTCATCAAACTGCATATAGTATGCTAATCAAAGGATATATAAAGAATTGTTTATAGATAAAAGGTGGTGAAATTTTGCTTATGTTATTGTGAATATATAGAGATGACTTGAATATGCATATGAATTTAACATATGCCACTGGAGAGGAAGGTTTGGGATAAGGAATCAGAGAAGAAAAAGTTAATTTCATTGTATTTTTTTAATAATTTAAATTTTTCATAAAGCATATGCATTGGCTTGTCAAAAATACTTATAAAATATAAAGAATAGAAAAATCATAATTATTATATATAATTCCCTCATTTGAGCTTTTCTGGTAGCTCAACTGGTAAAGAATCTGCCTGCAATGCAAGAGACTCCAGTTCGATTCCTGGGTTGGGAAAATCCCCTTTGAGAAGGGATAGACTACCCACTCTAGTATTCTTGCCTGGAGAATTCCATGGTTCACCTATGGGGTCGCAATTAGGACTCCAATTTTAAAATTATCCAAACTAGGTAATGTAACATTTTTTTTTTCAAATTTTGGCCTCATTTATTGATTTTTTTAGCCATGTATTGTCATCCATCTTTATTCTTTGACCTATGTGGGCCCCCCATTTCAGTGGCCTCTCTCGTAGCAGAGCTCTGGCTCTGGGCGCATGCACTCCAGAGCACCAGCGCGCAATTGGACACACCGGTCCAGCCGCTCCGCGGTACGTGGGACCTTCCTCGGCTGGGGATCAAACTGGTGCCCTTTGCACTGCAAGGGGGACTCTTTACCCACTGGATCACCAGGGAAGCCCAGTAACATAATAGTTTTGCATTAACGAATAGGAAATGTTAGTTGCTCAGTCATACTTGACTGTTTACAACTCCATGGACTGTAGCCTGCCAGACTCCTCTGTCCAAGGAATTCTCTAGACAAGAATACTGGAGTTGGAAGCCATTCTTTTCTCCAAGGGATCTTCCTGATACAAAGTTCAAACCCAGGTCTCCTGCATTGCAGGCAGATTCTTTACTGTCTGAGCCACCAGGGAAGACCATAGAAATTTATTTAATGGCACCTTAAAATTTACTGAGCTTTAAAAAATATGTATCATAATAATATCTTTCTAAACAATGTCACTATATGAGTATGCTCAGTTCATTTTAATAATTTAATATATACAGATGGTATTATCTCAGAATTTGTTTTGCTTTGAAAGAAGCAAATACTTAGACAGGGTATAGTTGACAATATCATACCATTAATTGACTTTTTCCTCACAGTTTCTAACCACATTCTCTACCAAAATAATTTTCTGTACTTTCTATGTCTTTTACATTTCTTTGTAAGTAGCAATGATTTTTAAATATTTTTAATGATCTAATAGTTATAAGGGAGTATAAAATAACCTGGAACTGTATTACAGTACATTGAATTCATGTTATTATGGTTGAGTTCTGATCTCTAAAACTCAGTCTCAGGGGATTTTTTTCAGATCCTCTGTAGAAACATACACTGTAAATGATATATATGGTTGGTAGGTGTACTGTCTTCTTTCAACATTGAAAGAATGTAAATGTAGTGATTACATGTTAGATTTAGAGTTCAGTGAATGAAGTGGTTAAAGTTTTAATGATTTTAGAGAAATAGTAAATATTAAACTAATTTCCAAGCTCTAGAAGAAAAGAAAAACTGAAGGGAAAAAAATACAAAATTAGAACCATGCTAGGCAGGGGCTTCCCCTGATGGTCCATTGGGTAAGGACACTGCCTTGCAGTGCAAGGGGCGCCGGTTCGATCCCTGGCCTGGGAAGTTCCCACGTGCCGCGGAGTGGCTGGACTGATGTGTCCAATTACCGCGCCAGAGCTCTGGCGCGCATGCGCCCAGAGCCGGTGCTCTGCGACGACAGACGTCACCGCGATGGGAGGCCCACAGGAGCCAAAGAACAAAGACGGATGAAAATAGAGAAATGAAAGACCAATAGAAGTGGCCCGCCCACTCCCCTCCCTCCCCAACCTGACCCCCGCCCAAAGTAAATAAAATAAATAAATCTTAAAAAAAAAAAAAAAAAGAACCATGCTAGGCAATTGAGTTCCAGAAGAATATATAAGAATATTTTAACAATGTTTCCTAAGACTATACATTAAAATACATTTTAAAAATTGTCCATGATTTAGGCTTTTTCTTAATCCCAGAGCCAGTGAATAAAATGTTAGGCATTTTACCTTGATAAGAAAATATATTCATATTTTATATTACCAAACAAGACAAAAGAAGAAGCAGGCAGTCATAAAATGCTAAGTTCCAATCCATTAATTCTTCAGAATTTGAACTGGCTAATAGCACAAATTGGCACTTCTTGTGAGGGTGCAGTCCTGCTTAAATATATCAAAAAAAGAATGCGCATAGGCACTAAAGGTTCACATCCAGTAAATGAAGTACACTTGACAATTAATCCCTCTGGGTGAGTGTATTAGGCCAAACTCTGACTTCTGTCTTTGCCGTAGGCTCCTTTAAGGTCAGACAAACATAGAACTGGGTTGAATGTTCAAAATCCTAGAAATTTTACTAAGTGCCATAATTAGAGAGGAAGCAAACACATTTTTTTTTCTAAATTGGAAGATTCTATTTTATATCACCATCATCTGAATTCTTGAAATAAATCCTACAGGATGAGGAAAACTGCTTAAAACTTTGTATTTATTTCAGGAGGAAGTAAGGGAGGGAGAGAGTTACTTAGCTAGCTCATTAGTTAGTTAGTTAGTTAGTTTACATGCTTTACATTCATCCAGGATATTTATATTATATTTATCTTACCATATAAGATAACTGTCATCAGGATCTTCATAAAGACAGCTTGCCCTAAACAACATTGCTTTCACAAATTTATCTTTGAGACGTCTTTAACAGTCATTCTGTATATACTTCATCAGTGACTTTTCCCCTACCAGGGTCTCTCTCTTCCTATAAAATATGTTTCCTACCAGAAGTTAGCTAATAAGATAAATAAAAATATTCATTGATATTGCTTTCTGTTTAACTGGTGATGTTCAGTCACTTAGTCATGTCTGACTCTTTAGAATCCCATGGAGTGCACCATGTCAGGCTTCCATGTCCTTCACTATCTCCCAGAATTTGCTCAGACTCGTGTCCATTGAGTCAATAATGCCATCCAACCATCTCATCCTCTGTCACCCCCTTCTCTTGCCCTCAATCTTTCCCAGAATCAGGGTGTTTTCCAGTGAGCCGACCCTTAGCATCAGGTGACCAAAGTATTGAAGCATTAGCTTCAGCATCAATCCTTTCAATGAATTGTCCATGATTTAGGCTTTTTCTTAATCCCAGAGCCAGTGAATAAAATGTTAGGCATTTTACCTTGATAAGAAAATATATTCATATTTTATATTACCAAACAAGACAAAAGAAGAAGCAGGCAGTCATAAAATGCTAAGTTCCAATCCATTAATTCTTCAGAATTTGAACTGGCTAATAGCACAAATTGGCACTTCTTGTGAGGGTGCAGTCCTGCTTAAATATATCAAAAAAAGAATGCGCATAGGCACTAAAGGTTCACATCCAGTAAATGAAGTACACTTGACAATTAATCCCTCTGGGTGAGTGTATTAGGCCAAACTCTGACTTCTGTCTTTGCCGTAGGCTCCTTTAAGGTCAGACAAACATAGAACTGGGTTGAATGTTCAAAATCCTAGAAATTTTACTAAGTGCCATAATTAGAGAGGAAGCAAACACATTTTTTTTCTAAATTGGAAGATTCTATTTTATATCACCATCATCTGAATTCTTGAAATAAATCCTACAGGATGAGGAAAACTGCTTAAAACTTTGTATTTATTTCAGGCGGAAGTAAGGGAGGAGAGAGTTACTTAGCTAGCTCATTAGTTAGTTAGTTAGTTAGTTTACATGCTTTACATTCATCCAGGATATTTATATTATATTTATCTTACCATATAAGATAACTGTCATCAGGATCTTCATAAAGACAGCTTGCCCTAAACAACATTGCTTTCACAAATTTATCTTTGAGACGTCTTTAACAGTCATTCTGTATATACTTCATCAGTGACTTTTCCCCTACCAGGGTCTCTCTCTTCCTATAAAATATGTTTCCTACCAGAAGTTAGCTAATAAGATAAATAAAAATATTCATTGATATTGCTTTCTGTTTAACTGGTGATGTTCAGTCACTTAGTCATGTCTGACTCTTTAGAATCCCATGGAGTGCACCATGTCAGGCTTCCATGTCCTTCACTATCTCCCAGAATTTGCTCAGACTCGTGTCCATTGAGTCAATAATGCCATCCAACCATCTCATCCTCTGTCACCCCCTTCTCTTGCCCTCAATCTTTCCCAGAATCAGGGTGTTTTCCAGTGAGCCGACCCTTAGCATCAGGTGACCAAAGTATTGAAGCATTAGCTTCAGCATCAATCCTTTCAATGAATAGTCAGGGTTGATTTCCTTTAGAATTGAGTCATTTGATCTCCTTTCAGTTGAAAGAACTCTCAAGAATCTTCTTCTATACCACAGTTGAAAGGTGTCAGTTCTTCAGTGCTCAGCCTTTTTTATTGTGCAGCTCTCACATCCATACCTGACTACTGGAAAAACCATAGCTTTGACTATATGGACCTTTGTCAGCAAAGTGATGTCTCTGCTCTTCAATGTCTATCTTTATTTATCTATTTATTTTTTTAAACATTTATTTTATTTATTTATCTTTTGGGGGGTAAGGTGGGGAGGGAGGTGGATGGGCGGGCCACTTCTATTGGTCTTTCATTTATCTATTTTCATCCGTCTTTGTTCTTTGGCTCCTGTGGGCCTCCCATCACGGTGGCCTCTGTCGCGCAGAGCGCCAGCTCTGGGCGTATGCACCCCAGAGTTCCAGCTCGGTAATTGGACACATCAGTCCAGCTGCTCCGTGGCACGTGGGATCTTCCCAGGCCAGGGCTCGAACCGGCGCCCCTTGCACTGCAAGGCGGTGTCCTTACCCGCTGGACCACCACGGGAAGCCCCCTCCATGTCTGATTCTAACTGTTGCTTCTTGTTCTGCATACAGGTTTCACAGGTGAGAGGGCCTCTTTAAATGTTTCATCCCAGTTCCAAATTTATCTTTGAGACGTCTTTAACAGTCATTCTGTATATACTTCATCAGTGACTTTTCCCCTACCAGGGTCTCTCTCTTCCTATAAAATATGTTTCCTACCAGAAGTTAGCTAATAAGATAAATAAAAATATTCATTGATATTGCTTTCTGTTTAACTGGTGATGTTCAGTCACTTAGTCATGTCTGACTCTTTAGAATCCCATGGAGTGCACCATGTCAGGCTTCCATGTCCTTCACTATCTCCCAGAATTTGCTCAGACTCGTGTCCATTGAGTCAATAATGCCATCCAACCATCTCATCCTCTGTCACCCCCTTCTCTTGCCCTCAATCTTTCCCAGAATCAGGGTGTTTTCCAGTGAGCCGACCCTTAGCATCAGGTGACCAAAGTATTGAAGCATTAGCTTCAGCATCAATCCTTTCAATGAATAGTCAGGGTTGATTTCCTTTAGAATTGAGTCATTTGATCTCCTTTCAGTTGAAAGAACTCTCAAGAATCTTCTTCTATACCACAGTTGAAAGGTGTCAGTTCTTCAGTGCTCAGCCTTTTTTATTGTGCAGCTCTCACATCCATACCTGACTACTGGAAAAACCATAGCTTTGACTATATGGACCTTTGTCAGCAAAGTGATGTCTCTGCTCTTCAATGTCTATCTTTATTTATCTATTTATTTTTTTAAACATTTATTTTATTTATTTATCTTTTGGGGGGTAAGGTGGGGAGGGAGGTGGATGGGCGGGCCACTTCTATTGGTCTTTCATTTATCTATTTTCATCCGTCTTTGTTCTTTGGCTCCTGTGGGCCTCCCATCACGGTGGCCTCTGTCGTCGCAGAGCGCCAGCTCTGGGCGTATGCACCCCAGAGTTCCAGCTCGGTAATTGGACACATCAGTCCAGCTGCTCCGTGGCACGTGGGATCTTCCCAGGCCAGGGCTCGAACCGGCGCCCCTTGCACTGCAAGGCGGTGTCCTTACCCGCTGGACCACCACGGGAAGCCCCCTCCATGTCTGATTCTAACTGTTGCTTCTTGTTCTGCATACAGGTTTCACAGGTGAGAGGGCCTCTTTAAATGTTTCATCCCAGTTCCAGAGTATCATTCCTATAACAAACTGCTTACACATGTAATATTTCATTTAATCCACAAATAGGCCCAAGATAGGAATTTTTATCACTGTTTCATAGATTTGAAACCTGATTTTCTGCCTCTAAAGGAATATTTCCATATATTTTGCTGCATTTACACCATGTGATAGAGAATTTAAATGTACTTTTCTCATGCTATCCTTATTCATTTATGAAAACCTGAAAAATGGTCAACATCCAAGTATATTTATGGTATTTTAAGAATCATATGCTTATATTTATTTCCCATGAGCCAGTGGTTAAAAATCAGTACCTTCAAATGATATCGTTGATGTTGGGACATATTCTTTGTGACTCAGACTAGCTGGAGATGTATACTCCTTAAATTTAGGAAATATTTCTTGCAAGTGAAATTTTTCTCTAATCAAAATACTTTTTACCTAAGAAAATTTCCATTTACTCATGTTCTAGTTAATGTCTCTGTTTCCTGCCATTCAAATTGTCTTTGAAATGTTCATACACTTGGGAACCTAGCAAGTTCACCTTTTCCATCAGTCAGTTCACCTATTGCACTGATATCTGGGAAAATACTTTTGTAGTGATTTTTCCTTGAGAAAAATACTATTCTTTTAGATTGTACTTTTGCAGATTGTTTAATTTTGGAGAAACCCAAATCAGAATGTATCTTATGCTTGACTTGTATACATGTTACCCACTGGGAGTCTGGTGATACAAAAATAAAAAGACGTTTTGTGCAGAATCAGTCAGGTGTGGAACATCCAATATATTCCAAAAAGGGCATGTTGATTGAAGTCTTGTGTCAGTTCCAGATCTTCTCTCGGTAAAGAATGGACATGATACCAAAATGATGATTTGAAAATCTAATTCAAATCACCCAACAAATTCAGCAGTGCTTCAGCAGCATTAAGACAACAAATTTGGAAAAGCAAGTGACCAAAATTAAAGCTTAGGAGGAAAATGGAAGAAACTATTAAAGTATTGAAGTATTTTAATACTCAGATGTCAAAGAATTTGATTCTTTGTTCCCTAGGTTTAGTGCTCCACATAGCTCCAAACATGGGAGCATCTGTCTGTGAGTCAGTAGTTCCAGACCAAAGGACGATGCTTCCTTTATAAGTGACCATTTGAAATGATTCAGGATAGAATAGGATGTTTTTAGTAAGTCATTTACTCACTAGAGTACTGGGAGAGAAAATATCAATCTATTCTCAGTAGAAATAATTAAATCTTCTGGATTAAATGAGGACTATGCCATTTGAAACTAAATGAGAAAACAATATCAAGGAGTTAAAGTAAGAGGATATTTGTGCCTTACAAATAAAAACCACCCAAAGGAAGACGAGGAATGAACAGTAGAGCAAATATAAAGAATAGGATATACAGCTGGCATAGACTATCACTGACCTACTCAAGAATGACTATTTATTGTTATCTAGGATAGAAGCATGGCCTTTAAATTCATTACAAGACTCAGAAGAGGGACTTATGTAGGAAATATACAGTATAACCCGTCTACAAATTTCCGTTCTTTGGGTACCATGCTAGCAAGTTGCTAAGATGTTTTGAAGGTACTTTATAAAGGTTTCCCTTCATGGCTTAGTGTTTAGGATAATAGCCATTTTTTTCATGAAGTGGAGTACACAATACCAAGAGACAGCAGCACAAGTAAATGCTTTTGTAACTTGGAAGAAACTGAGGAAATGCAAAGACAGGGAGATCTTACTTCGAGTCATTTTTCAGTGGGAGAAACATGTCCATCAGTACCAGTAACTCTCATTATGCCTTTAGAACACTGAGAAAAAGCTAAGACAAAGTCAATAATGTTGAAAGTTAATAAATTTGCAACTGTAAGACAGTACATGTGACCTGGAGAAGGTAAACAAAAGGTTTTAAAACTTTACAACTTACCAACAGTCACCATTAATATTTAGAAGAATTTTCTTCCAGTTTTTTTGAATTTAAAAAAATTGAAATAAATTAACATTGAACATCATATTTCTTTCAGGTACACAACATCATGATTTAATATTTGAATATTTTACAAATTGTTGACCACATTAATTCTACTTAATATACATCACTACACATAGTTTACACATTTTTTTCTTTTGTGATGAGAACTTGCAAATATACAGTACAGTATTATTATAGTCACCATGCTGTAAATTACTTCTCAAGACTTAATTTGCACCTGGAACTTTGCACCATTTGACTCCCTTCAGCCATCTCACCCACCCTTCATCTCTCCGCCACCCCTGGGTACCACCGATCAGTTCTCTGTATCTGTGAGTTTGATTGTGTTTTTTTGTTTTTAAGCTTCATATATAAATGAAGTCATATTTATCTTTGATTTATTTTGCTTAGCATAGTGCCTTTAAGGCCCATCCATTTTGCTATAAATGGCAAGATTTTATTCTTTTTTAAAAAAATCATAACAGCCTTTCTACAAGATGTGAGGTGATGTTTCAAGGTGGTTTTGATTTGCTTTTCCCTGATGATGAGTGATATTGAGCACATTTTCACATACCTATTGGCTATATGCATGTCTTCTTTGGCAAAATATCTATTCAAATCTTCTGTCCATTTTTTAAATGGATTATTGGATATTCTGCTATTGAGATATTTGTGTTCTTTGTGTATTTTAGATATTAACCCTGTATCTGATATATAATTTGCAAATATTTTCTCTCATTCCATGGGTTTCCTTTCAATGTTGTTGATGATTTCCTTCACTGTGCAGAAGCGTTTTAGGTTGATGTAGTCCCACTTACTTATTTTTGCTTTTTCCCTTTGCTTTCAGTGTCAAATCTAAAAAGTTATCACCAAGATCAACGTCAAGAAGATTATTGCCTGTGTTTTGTTCTGGGAGCTAGTAGCCTTGTTTCATTCTTTTGCATGTGACTCTTAAGTTTTCTCATCACCATTTATTGAAGAAACTGCCCTTTCCCCATTATATATTCTTGGTTCCTTGTCATAAATTAATTGACCATATATGTGTGGATTTATTTCTGGGCTTTTTCTATTCTATTCCATTGACCTGAGTGTCTGTTTATGTATAAATTAACATTGAACATCATATTTCTTTCAGGTACACAACATCATGATTTAATATTTGAATATTTTACAAATTGTTGACCACATTAATTCTACTTAATATACATCACTACACATAGTTTACACATTTTTTTCTTTTGTGATGAGAACTTGCAAATATACAGTACAGTATTATTATAGTCACCATGCTGTAAATTACTTCTCAAGACTTAATTTGCACCTGGAACTTTGCACCATTTGACTCCCTTCAGCCATCTCACCCACCCTTCATCTCTCCGCCACCCCTGGGTACCACCGATCAGTTCTCTGTATCTGTGAGTTTGATTGTGTTTTTTTGTTTTTAAGCTTCATATATAAATGAAGTCATATTTATCTTTGATTTATTTTGCTTAGCATAGTGCCTTTAAGGCCCATCCATTTTGCTATAAATGGCAAGATTTTATTCTTTTTTAAAAAAATCATAACAGCCTTTCTACAAGATGTGAGGTGATGTTTCAAGGTGGTTTTGATTTGCTTTTCCCTGATGATGAGTGATATTGAGCACATTTTCACATACCTATTGGCTATATGCATGTCTTCTTTGGCAAAATATCTATTCAAATCTTCTGTCCATTTTTTAAATGGATTATTGGATATTCTGCTATTGAGATATTTGTGTTCTTTGTGTATTTTAGATATTAACCCTGTATCTGATATATAATTTGCAAATATTTTCTCTCATTCCATGGGTTTCCTTTCAATGTTGTTGATGATTTCCTTCACTGTGCAGAAGCGTTTTAGGTTGATGTAGTCCCACTTACTTATTTTTGCTTTTTTCCCCTTTGCTTTCAGTGTCAAATCTAAAAAGTTATCACCAAGATCAACGTCAAGAAGATTATTGCCTGTGTTTTGTTCTGGGAGCTAGTAGCCTTGTTTCATTCTTTTGCATGTGACTCTTAAGTTTTCTCATCACCATTTATTGAAGAAACTGCCCTTTCCCCATTATATATTCTTGGTTCCTTGTCATAAATTAATTGACCATATATGTGTGGATTTATTTCTGGGCTCTCTATTCTATTCCATTGACCTGAGTGTCTGTTTTTATGTTGATATCACACTGTTTTGATTGCTTACAGCTTGATAATACACCGTTATCCCTTAGTCTCTATAAAGGATTGATTCCAAGACCCCTGAGAAGGTTCAAATCCATAGATGCTTGAGTTCTTTAAATAAAATGGTATAATACAGTCAGCCCTCATTATAGGCAAATGAAGAACCTATAGATATGGAAGGCCAACTGCAGTATGAAGTAAGGAAGCATGATACCTCCTGCTTTGCTCTCCTTTCTCAAGATTTGTTTTGGCTACTTGGGGTCTTCTGTGGTTTTATACAAATTTTAGAATTATGTTTACTGTTTGTATAAAAAGTGCCATTACGGTTTTGATAGGGATTGCATTGAATCTGTAGACTGCTATGGCTTTTAATGATATTTTTTCCTCCAGTCCTTGAGCATGGAATATCTTTTGATTTATTAGTGCTGTCTTCAGTTTCTTTCATCAGTGTCCTATAGTTTTCAGTGTACATGTCTTTCACCCCCTTGATTAAATTTATTCCTGGTTTTTTTATTCTTTTTGATGCTATTGTGAATGAGATTGTTTTCTTAATTTCTATCCTGATAGTTTGTAATTTGTGTATAGAAATGCAACAGATTTTTGTATATTAATTTTATATCTTGCAACATTAATGAATTTGTTTAACTAAAACAGTTTTTTGATAAAGTCTATAATATTTTCTATATATATAATAGTATCATGTCATTTTACTTCTTCCTTTCCAATTTGGAAGTCTTTTACTTCTTTTTCTTGCATAATTGCTTGGCTGGGCTTTTAATACTGTGTTGAATAAAAGTGCAAAGAATTGACATCTTCATCTTCTTCCTAACCTTAGAAGAGAAGCTTTTCGATTTTCACTATTAAGTATTTCAATCTGTGGGCTTATCATATATTGTCTTTTATTATGTTGAGATACATTGCCTCTATACCCACTTTGTTGAGTGCTTTCAAATACTCTTTGTGAGTATATAGAGATGGTCATATAATTTTTATTCTTCATTTTGTTAATGTAAGGTATCACACTGATTGAATAAATTTCACTTGACCGTATGTATGATCCTTTTAAATGCAGTTTGCTAATATTTTGTTGAGGATTGTCACATCGGTGTTCATTAGGGATATTGGTTTATAATTTTCTTTTCTTGTGGTGTCCTTGCCTGGTTTTGGTAAGAAGGTAATGCTAGCCTCATAAAATGACTTTGAAAGTGGTCACTCCTACTCTTCTCTTTTGGAAGAATTTGAGAAGTATTGATAATCATTATTCTGTAAATATTTGATAGAACTCACTGGTGAATCCATTTGGTCCTGGACTTTTCTTGGCTGGGAGGGCTGTTTTTATTTATTTATTTTTTTAAACAGGGTTTTGTTGTTTACTGCCACACATCGACCTGAATCCACCATAGGTATACATACATCCTCCCCACGGTTTGGAGGGCTTTTGATTACTGATTTAGTCTTCTTACTTGTACTTGGTCTGTTCAAATTTTCTATTCATGATTCAGTCTTGGTATGTTGCATGTTTCTAAGAATTTATGTCTTCCAGGTTATTCAGTTTGTTGACATATAATTATTCATAGCAGTCTCTTCTAATTCCTTGTATTTCTGTATTATGAGTTGTAACATCTCTTTCAATTCTGGTTTTACTTATTTGAGCCATCTGTCATTTTTTGTGTTTTTTTTTTTCTTTCTTTTTTTGGTGATGTAAAGTTTGTTTGGGTTTTTGTTTTGGGTTTTTTTTTTTTTTTTTTTTTTGCCACTTCTATTGGTCTTTCATTTGCTTCCATCTTTGTTCTTTGGTCTATGTGGGCCCTCCATCGCAGTGGCCTCTCTCATCGCAGAGCACCGGCTCTGGGCTCATGCACCCCAGAGCTCCAGCTCAGTAGTTGGACACATCAATCCAGCCTCTCCGTGGCACATGGAATCTTCCCAGGCCAGGGAACCAGTGCCGCTTGCACTGCAAGGTGGTGTCCTTACCCACTGGACCACTGGGGAAGCCCTAAAGTTTGTTAATGTTATCATTCCAAGAATCCAACTCCTGATTTCATTTATCTTTTCTGCTGTCTTTTTTTGTTTCTATTTCTGCTCAGATCTTTGTTATTTCCTTCTTTCTACTAACTTTGGGTTCTCCAGTATATTTTAATATCATTAATTGTGATTTAGTTTAAGCATAGTTGTCTTTTCAGTTTGCTAATATTTTGTTGAGGATTGTCACATCGGTGTTCATTAGGGATATTGGTTTATAATTTTCTTTTCTTGTGGTGTCCTTGCCTGGTTTTGGTAAGAAGGTAATGCTAGCCTCATAAAATGACTTTGAAAGTGGTCACTCCTACTCTTCTCTTTTGGAAGAATTTGAGAAGTATTGATAATCATTATTCTGTAAATATTTGATAGAACTCACTGGTGAATCCATTTGGTCCTGGACTTTTCTTGGCTGGGAGGGCTGTTTTTATTTATTTATTTTTTTAAACAGGGTTTTGTTGTTTACTGCCACACATCGACCTGAATCCACCATAGGTATACATACATCCTCCCCACGGTTTGGAGGGCTTTTGATTACTGATTTAGTCTTCTTACTTGTACTTGGTCTGTTCAAATTTTCTATTCATGATTCAGTCTTGGTATGTTGCATGTTTCTAAGAATTTATGTCTTCCAGGTTATTCAGTTTGTTGACATATAATTATTCATAGCAGTCTCTTCTAATTCCTTGTATTTCTGTATTATGAGTTGTAACATCTCTTTCAATTCTGGTTTTACTTATTTGAGCCATCTGTCATTTTTTGTGTTTTTTTTTTTCTTTCTTTTTTTGGTGATGTAAAGTTTGTTTGGGTTTTTGTTTTGGGGTTTTTTTTTTTTTTTTTTGCCACTTCTATTGGTCTTTCATTTGCTTCCATCTTTGTTCTTTGGTCTATGTGGGCCCTCCATCGCAGTGGCCTCTCTCATCGCAGAGCACCGGCTCTGGGCTCATGCACCCCAGAGCTCCAGCTCAGTAGTTGGACACATCAATCCAGCCTCTCCGTGGCACATGGAATCTTCCCAGGCCAGGGAACCGGTGCCGCTTGCACTGCAAGGTGGTGTCCTTACCCACTGGACCACTGGGGAAGCCCTAAAGTTTGTTAATGTTATCATTCCAAGAATCCAACTCCTGATTTCATTTATCTTTTCTGCTGTCTTTTTTTGTTTCTATTTCTGCTCAGATCTTTGTTATTTCCTTCTTTCTACTAACTTTGGGTTCTCCAGTATATTTTAATATCATTAATTGTGATGTTAGTTTAAGCATAGTTTTCTTTCCCATTTTTTACTATTTTAACACTAATATTTCACCAGGCTATTATAAAGACTAAATGGCACTAAATATTCCATTAAACCAATGTGCCATACTTTGGAAACAACCCTTTAGTTTTTTCAGCAGTGCTATATTTGCTCATGAAGCTTTTAAAAATATATGATTTGTTTCTTTTTTTTTAATTAATTAATTTATTTATCTTTTGGAGGGTGGGGTGGGGAGGGAGGGGGATGTGCGGGCCACTTCTATTGGTCTTTCATTTCTCTATTTTCATCCGTCTTTGTTCTTTGGCTCCTGTGGGCCTCCCATCGCGGTGGCCACTGTTGTCGCAGAGCACCAGCTCTGGGCTCACACGCGCCAGAGCTCCGGCTCGGTAGTTGGACACATCGGTCCATCCGCTGCGCGGCACATGGGATCTTCCCAGGCCAGGGATCGAACCGGCGCCCCTTGCACTGCAAGGTTGTGTCTTTACTCACTGGACCACCAGGGGAAGCCCTGATTTGTTTCTTAAGATCAGTTATCAAATACTAATTCAAATACTGTGAAGTTTCTGAGTAATCTAGAAACACAAAACTAAATTGCTTTCAAATATGTTTTTGAATTTACTTCCTCACAGATGTGCATGGGAAATTCATACACTTTTCAGAGATGTAGGTCCACTTCACAGTAATTCTAAAATTAGTTATTTTAAGGAAATAAAAAATGACATTTAACTTTAAATGTTTTGTTAATGCTTGATATTACTATCAAGTTTTCAAGTATATAGTTCTAGAATTTCATTCTAATATACAACTATTACATGTGTTTTCAAAGACATTTTAAATCATTTTAGAAGATTCAGAAAATTGATTAATGTCAAACGTATTATTCAGTAGTTATACTTTGAATGTAATCTGTTTGGTTTGCCCATGGGATCAAAACTATGGTTTACTGGTATTGTCTTTATTCTATAATACAACCCCCTGTTACATTATTTGTATGGAGAAAATTGACTGTGTTGAAATCATCTTCTATTATGGTCATCTCCATAAAAACTTTGTATGAATGTATATATACTTCTTGAAAATTTTTGAGCAACTATATAATGTCATAACCCACTTCACCTATGTAATCACTTAAATAGTTACTGAATCCTTTTACCACTGAAGCATAGTGCTAGGGACTGAGCCGACAAATATGGAGATAGATTGATGTAGTGTGGAGATGAACAAGGAACTATACACAGTATGCCAGGGTGTCCCAGGTGGCACTAGTGTTGAACTCACCTGCTACTGCAGGAGACATAAGAACCGCGGGTTCTGTCCCTGGGTTGGGAAGATGCCCTGGGGAAGGAAATAGCAGACCACTCCAGTATTCTTGCCTGGATAATCTCACAGACAGAGGAGCCTGGATGGCTACAGTCTCTAGGGTCCCAAAGAGTCAGACACAACTGAAGCAACTTATCACACACACATGGGAGATAAAAGGAACATTTGAACTTATGAAGAGTTAACGTGCTTCTTGAGTTAAGATTTGAAGAATGAAATGTTGTTCAGAGAATATTGAGGAAACATTACATTCAGTAAGAAGAAATATGCAAAAACATAGAGGCATTTTTTTTTATTTCATTTTTTTTAAGTTTCATGTGTTCTAGAATTTGTAGGAAGTATTGGTAAAAATGAGTTGAGCTTGGGAGGTTGGGAATATACACAAAGCAGAATGAGAATGCAGGGACTACATCATGAAGCTTATGCTACTGTGTCATGAAAGGAGTTTAGAATTCACCCTGTAGGTAATGAGAAACTATTGAAGAAATCTGCCATGAGAAAAATTTCATGTCATAATCTTAACTCTTGTGTCTATGTAGTGACGATTTGGAGGCAGAGAGTCTAGAGATGAGGGCAAATAGAAAAGTTTTAGTGGAAACGAAAATTCTATATACAACTTAGTTTACATTATCTTTAGAAGATTCAGAAAATTGATTAATGTCAAACGTATTATTCAGTAGTTATACTTTGAATGTAATCTGTTTGGTTTGCCCATGGGATCAAAACTATGGTTTACTGGTATTGTCTTTATTCTATAATACAACCCCCTGTTACATTATTTGTATGGAGAAAATTGACTGTGTTGAAATCATCTTCTATTATGGTCATCTCCATAAAAACTTTGTATGAATGTATATATACTTCTTGAAAATTTTTGAGCAACTATATAATGTCATAACCCACTTCACCTATGTAATCACTTAAATAGTTACTGAATCCTTTTACCACTGAAGCATAGTGCTAGGGACTGAGCCGACAAATATGGAGATAGATTGATGTAGTGTGGAGATGAACAAGGAACTATACACAGTATGCCAGGGTGTCCCAGGTGGCACTAGTGTTGAACTCACCTGCTACTGCAGGAGACATAAGAACCGCGGGTTCTGTCCCTGGGTTGGGAAGATGCCCTGGGGAAGGAAATAGCAGACCACTCCAGTATTCTTGCCTGGATAATCTCACAGACAGAGGAGCCTGGATGGCTACAGTCTCTAGGGTCCCAAAGAGTCAGACACAACTGAAGCAACTTATCACACACACATGGGAGATAAAAGGAACATTTGAACTTATGAAGAGTTAACGTGCTTCTTGAGTTAAGATTTGAAGAATGAAATGTTGTTCAGAGAATATTGAGGAAACATTACATTCAGTAAGAAGAAATATGCAAAAACATAGAGGCATTTTTTTTTATTTCATTTTTTTTAAGTTTCATGTGTTCTAGAATTTGTAGGAAGTATTGGTAAAAATGAGTTGAGCTTGGGAGGTTGGGAATATACACAAAGCAGAATGAGAATGCAGGGACTACATCATGAAGCTTATGCTACTGTGTCATGAAAGGAGTTTAGAATTCACCCTGTAGGTAATGAGAAACTATTGAAGAAATCTGCCATGAGAAAAATTTCATGTCATAATCTTAACTCTTGTGTCTATGTAGTGACGATTTGGAGGCAGAGAGTCTAGAGATGAGGGCAAATAGAAAAGTTTTATGAGTCCAGAGGAACATTAGTGTCTTCATTGGGGTAGTGAAATTGGAAGGAAAATTAATAAAATACTGTATTTTATTAGAAAGATGGTAAAAGCAATGACTTACAAATTGACTGAATATGGAAGATGTTATCCTATAACAAATTCTATAAAAATTGTCTCAGAGATAGATCATTCAAGAAGGTCTCACTAATTCATTAAATTGAAGGAAAAAGTCAAGTTGATTTCTCAAGTCAGAATTACAGAATACTGGTCTTAAAAGAAATTTTAAGAAGGCTTGCCAGTCATACTTTGGTGGTATTAAAAACAGAATAAAGGGAAATTTGATAGAAACAAAAATTCATGTGGGAAATTTTTGCTTTATCAGACAATATTATTCCCCAATTTAAGATGTTATATAAGTTGGTTAGCACTACCATAACAAAGTACCACACATAGGGTGGTTTGAACAACAAAAATTTATTTTCTTACAATTTTGGAGATCACCCTGTTAGCAGGGTTGATTTCCTCTGAGACTTCTCCCTTTGGTTCATATACGCCTATGTTCTCCCTGTATCTTCATGTCATCTTTTTCCTGTGTTCTGTTTTGTTTTGTTTTGTTTTTGTCCTAATCTCTTGTTCTTTTTAGGACCACAGTTAGCAATTGAAAATAGACCGTTCATGATTTGCTACCACAGGAAAGGAAAGTAATACTTCTCAATCCTGCTTAGCCCAAAGTAATCTGAGTTATTTAAAGTATTATAACCTCTGGTGACAAATCAGAGTTTATTATGTCCTTTCACAAGCAAGGGCTCTACAGAAACAGGAAGTGCATAAAGCCAGGAACATTTGAACTTATGAAGAGTTAACGTGCTTCTTGAGTTAAGATTTGAAGAATGAAATGTTGTTCAGAGAATATTGAGGAAACATTACATTCAGTAAGAAGAAATATGCAAACATAGAGGCATTTTTTTATTTCATTTTTAAGTTTCATGTGTTCTAGAATTTGTAGGAAGTATTGGTAAAAATGAGTTGAGCTTGGGAGGTTGGGAATATACACAAAGCAGAATGAGAATGCAGGGACTACATCATGAAGCTTATGCTACTGTGTCATGAAAGGAGTTTAGAATTCACCCTGTAGGTAATGAGAAACTATTGAAGAAATCTGCCATGAGAAAAATTTCATGTCATAATCTTAACTCTTGTGTCTATGTAGTGACGATTTGGAGGCAGAGAGTCTAGAGATGAGGGCAAATAGAAAAGTTTTATGAGTCCAGAGGAACATTAGTGTCTTCATTGGGGTAGTGAAATTGGAAGGAAAATTAATAAAATACTGTATTTTATTAGAAAGATGGTAAAAGCAATGACTTACAAATTGACTGAATATGGAAGATGTTATCCTATAACAAATTCTATAAAAATTGTCTCAGAGATAGATCATTCAAGAAGGTCTCACTAATTCATTAAATTGAAGGAAAAAGTCAAGTTGATTTCTCAAGTCAGAATTACAGAATACTGGTCTTAAAAGAAATTTTAAGAAGGCTTGCCAGTCATACTTTGGTGGTATTAAAAACAGAATAAAGGGAAATTTGATAGAAACAAAAATTCATGTGGGAAATTTTTGCTTTATCAGACAATATTATTCCCCAATTTAAGATGTTATATAAGTTGGTTAGCACTACCATAACAAAGTACCACACATAGGGTGGTTTGAACAAAAAAAATTTATTTTCTTACAATTTTGGAGATCACCCTGTTAGCAGGGTTGATTTCCTCTGAGACTTCTCCCTTTGGTTCATATACGCCTATGTTCTCCCTGTATCTTCATGTCATCTTTTTCCTGTGTTCTGTTTTGTTTTGTTTTGTTTTTGTCCTAATCTCTTGTTCTTTTTAGGACCACAGTTAGCAATTGAAAATAGACCGTTCATGATTTGCTACCACAGGAAAGGAAAGTAATACTTCTCAATCCTGCTTAGCCCAAAGTAATCTGAGTTATTTAAAGTATTATAACCTCTGGTGACAAATCAGAGTTTATTATGTCCTTTCACAAGCAAGGGCTCTACAGAAACAGGAAGTGCATATAAGAAAGAACCAGGTTGTCCATGTTACTGTATGTGACTTACTGTTCTATCTGAAGAAGGTTGACTTTGTGCTCCTCATGGCATTTGGTGTTCCATCCTCCACAAGCTAGACCAGGAAGGCTATTTTCCCACCCTCCACAAGCTAGACCAGAAAACCTATTCTCCATTCTGGCTAGAAAACCAGGCTATTTTCTCTCCTAGTAAGCACCCAAACACAAATGAAGTCATAAAACCAGAGAGAAATTTGCACACCATCCAGGCCAATAGTTTATACATGAGAGCTATACTTTAGACACAACAGTGGTTAATAGCAGAATTCCAAGTAAGAAAGCTCATGATTTCAGAAATCCAACTACTCCTCCAAAGAAAATGCATCATTTCATTTGTAAAGTAGGGCATCGTTACCTAAAGATAACAGCATCTGCAGAAATACTTACTTAGCAACTAAATCACAAGGTCTTCCTTAGAGCTTCCTTTAGGCTAGAAATAGTCCCTGCTTAGCTAGCTGGCCTGAAAAACCAGCAACAAACATAAAAACCAAAAGAAGTGCAGAGCTCATTCTATCCTCACAAATACTCAGAAGAATATTAGTGGCACCTTTTTGAGACTGAGGAGCATAAGGCTAGTGGAAGGAAGAAATGCCTGGATTTTCTTCCTCTGTGGCATGCTTTTATACCTGGAAATACCTACCTTGGTAGTTAATCAAATACATAGGTTCATCTTCAATTGTTTCTTAATTTTAAGACTGGCTTTATTTGCAAAGACCATGACAGTCATGACTTAGTCTGTGGCCTTAGCTCTGCCATCCAGTGAGCCTGGAGATGACCACAGACACTGGGATGTGTCAGTACTACCCATAACTCATGCACCTATGGGAGCATGAGTTGTCCTGATTGCCAGGTGGGGTTTGTCTTGATACTAAAATAATACATTTTTAGAAGCTCCCATTACTGCTATCATAATTTTGTTGGGCTTTTTTTCCAACTTTTTTGCTAAGAAAGTAAATATTTTATATTAATGCCATCCTGATTATAAAGCAAAAATAAACTTATGTCATATTCATTCCCATGATAGCAACCTGCATTTTAAGCTTGCATATAAGCCCATGAAAGGAGATAATAATTCTGCAACAAATTATCTGTTAAAAAGTGTTACTTCCCATTTACTTTGACCTAAAGATAGAGGCAGAAAGACCCATTAGCAAAGCTTGCTTGAATCAAGTTAATAGGCACATACCTAAAATGCAGGGCATGACAGTATACAAAAAGTTCACTGCACATCTAGTGCATGGTTCAAACAACTTGTTCAGTCACTCAGTTGTGTCCTACTATTTACAACCCCATGGACTGCAGCACATGAGGCTTCCCTGTCCTTGACTATCTCCTGGAGTTTGCTCAAACTCATGTCCACTGAGTCAATGATGCCATCCAATTATCACATCCTCTGTTGCCTGCTTCTCCTCCACTCTTCAATCTTTTTCCAGCATCAGGGTCTTTTCCAGTGAGTTGTCTCTTTCCATCAGGTGGCCAAAATATCAGAGCTTCAGTCTTTTCAGTTATTCAGGGTTGATTTTATTTAGGGTTGACTGGTTTGATCTCCTTGCAGTCCAAGAGGAAACTGAGCAGTGGGAATTTTATGAGAAAGATTCCTCTTCTCAGCCAAAAGAAGTGCAGAGCTCATTCTATCCTCACAAATACTCAGAAGAATATTAGTGGCACCTTTTTGAGACTGAGGAGCATAAGGCTAGTGGAAGGAAGAAATGCCTGGATTTTCTTCCTCTGTGGCATGCTTTTATACCTGGAAATACCTACCTTGGTAGTTAATCAAATACATAGGTTCATCTTCAATTGTTTCTTAATTTTAAGACTGGCTTTATTTGCAAAGACCATGACAGTCATGACTTAGTCTGTGGCCTTAGCTCTGCCATCCAGTGAGCCTGGAGATGACCACAGACACTGGGATGTGTCAGTACTACCCATAACTCATGCACCTATGGGAGCATGAGTTGTCCTGATTGCCAGGTGGGGTTTGTCTTGATACTAAAATAATACATTTTTAGAAGCTCCCATTACTGCTATCATAATTTTGTTGGGCTTTTTTTCCAACTTTTTTGCTAAGAAAGTAAATATTTTATATTAATGCCATCCTGATTATAAAGCAAAAATAAACTTATGTCATATTCATTCCCATGATAGCAACCTGCATTTTAAGCTTGCATATAAGCCCATGAAAGGAGATAATAATTCTGCAACAAATTATCTGTTAAAAAGTGTTACTTCCCATTTACTTTGACCTAAAGATAGAGGCAGAAAGACCCATTAGCAAAGCTTGCTTGAATCAAGTTAATAGGCACATACCTAAAATGCAGGGCATGACAGTATACAAAAAGTTCACTGCACATCTAGTGCATGGTTCAAACAACTTGTTCAGTCACTCAGTTGTGTCCTACTATTTACAACCCCATGGACTGCAGCACATGAGGCTTCCCTGTCCTTGACTATCTCCTGGAGTTTGCTCAAACTCATGTCCACTGAGTCAATGATGCCATCCAATTATCACATCCTCTGTTGCCTGCTTCTCCTCCACTCTTCAATCTTTTTCCAGCATCAGGGTCTTTTCCAGTGAGTTGTCTCTTTCCATCAGGTGGCCAAAATATCAGAGCTTCAGTCTTTTCAGTTATTCAGGGTTGATTTTATTTAGGGTTGACTGGTTTGATCTCCTTGCAGTCCAAGAGGAAACTGAGCAGTGGGAATTTTATGAGAAAGATTCCTCTTCTCAGAGCAGAAGTCTATAGACTACAGCACAAAGACCAAAGCTATCTGCCACCTGATTTTATATGGCTCACAGTCTAAGACTATCTTTTATATTTTTAAATGATTGAACAAAATTCAAAGGGAGGACAGTATATCATGACAATTGAAAGCAAAAGTTCTCAGTGTCCACAGAGTTCTGTTGGAACACAACTACACTCATTCCTTGACATTTCGACTCTCTGCTTTCATGATACACCAGCAGAGCTGAATGGTTGCTACAGAGCTTATACGGCCTGGAAGGCCTGGAATAGTTATTAGTATTATCTGGCACTTCATAGAAAAAAAAGAATTGTCAATTCCTGTCCTAGAGGATCAAGGAAAGTTTTTTGATTGTCCTGTATTTTAAATCAGATCTTGAAGAATCAGGTAGACTTGGTACTGGTAGAGTGTTGGGGGGGGGGGGGGGGTTTTTCAAGAAAGGGATGAGCAAAAACATAGTATGAAGACAATACATGGCTTATTCAGAAGGTAGTGAATGCCTGGACTGCTGGGTGGAAATCTTCTGAAGAAGATTAAAAGGGAAATCCACTGAAAAGACATGTCAGGAGGACCTGAGGGGAAAAGAAATGCTTCTTCCTCCTTCTTCCCTCCAACTTCCATTTTCCTGTAGAAAATAAAAATCATTGAAGGTTTTTCTCTGTAGAAGATGTATGACAATAACTTCGCTGTACACCTGAAACTAATGCAACATTGTAAAACAACCAAACTGCAATATATATATATATATATATATATATATATATATATAAAGAAAAATCAATGAAGATTTTTAACACTGAACAGTAACATATTCAGAGGAAAGTTTTTCAAAGGACTAATTTGGTAACAATGTGTAGGATGGATAGGAGGGATAGAAATGGGGACAGAACTTTAACAGTTCTGTCAGTGAAGAGGGAAGACATAATGGAGCGCTGTCTCATTAATGTCTGTATACTCCGAGTTCCACATAGAGGACACAATGTATACTGCTTGCATAAATGCACAGGAAGGATGAAGAAGGAGAGAGGGAAGGAAAAAATCTTTGGTAGATTTTTGTAAGTTGATGGAATAAAGTAAAGAATAAACATGTGAACCAAGTTCAGAGTTTAGCTTTAGTCACGTAGAGGGTTAGGCAACAAAGAGATCTTCACAATAAAAGGTCTAACAGCAGTGAGAAACATGAGATGCCTGCTCTGGAGCAAGATCAGCATGGAGACACAGATAAGAAGCAATCCAGCTCCTCTTTCGGAGAGTCTGACAGTTCCTACAAGCTTCTCATGGGTAATTAGTAGAAGCTTATTATGCTTATATTTATTTTAGATATGCAATTCCCTAAACCTTCAAGAGAAAGTGGAACAGACGGGACCTTTCACTGTGTCTAACAGCTTACAAGGTGTGCTAAAGGTAACTGTGTAAACAACAATCATTGGCCTCAGAGATTCTACACCCATATCATTACCTTCATCAACAACAAAGACAGAGACGTAGAGAGACAGAGGTATCGGGACACCATTCTGTTATTTGCAAGAAGATGCTTGCTTCTGGAAAATTACGATTCAGAACATAGGAAGGGTGGAAAACACTAGTTTAATTTTTTCTCTCACCCAGGTATCTTTTAAATAGACCTGGGAAACAGGTTTCTAAAAGTGTGCTTATAAATGATCTATATTTATTTGCAAAACTGCCCTGGAACCCTTCCCTGATCATGCCCATTTCCAGCAATTATCATTTTAAATTATGTTTTAACAATCAAATGACTACAGGAAAACAGAAAAGGGCACATAAGAATTTTGCAGTGTGACACGCTTTCTATCAGTTGCACTGATGCCAGAGGATTGCAATAAATAAAGTGGCTTTCACCTAGCAGATTTGCTCAAAGATATCCACATAAAATATCTGCAAAAGCCATAGGCAGTTTCCCATTCCCTGATGAACACTGACCTTTCTTGAAATACATACTTGGTCATGCAATCTAGAGAAGTATCTGTCTGCATTTTATAAGCATCATTATCAGGACAATGGCATGCGAGGAATGAGAAATATCTCCACTAGGGATTTATGTTCATTAAGACCTCAGAAAACATGGGATCTGCACCTGCTACAAGATAATATTGGGCTTGCAAAGCAAAACAAGGATTTCAACAGAAAGCTAAAGATACCTATACCATTTGTAGATGTGACATTTACTGAACTGAGCCATGAAAAATACGAAAACCCAGGTGACTTCTTATAAAGGGACCCAAAGTCCAGAATATCAAAACACTATTAGATACAAAGAATTTACATTTATGCCATTAAGTGTAGAAAAGATACTAAAGATCAGATTACAAAGGAAGGAAGGGAAGAACAGGTCCTGCCAGTTCTTGCAATTCACTCTGCCCACATACACATCTTACACTAAGTTTTCTATTTTTAATTGAGGTAGAAAATGCCTCAGATGGTACTCTCTGGCAGTCCCTCCTGTTAGGAATAACACAAAGACCCTCCAGGATGGCAAAGAAAGACTGAAATGTTTTCCTGAGTCTTTATCTACAGCATATGGCTACCCAGGACATAGTCCCCCAATAATAACATCACCCTTTGCACCCAGATCACATAAACTGAGGGCCTCCTGTCAGCTTTATGGCTGTAACAATGATATGTACTCTTGCAAGAAGATGGGAAAATTACGTAAATAAGGGTGGAAAACACTAGTTTAATTTTTCTCTCACCCAGGTATCTTTTAAATAGACCTGGGAAACAGGTTTCTAAAAGTGTGCTTATAAATGATCTATATTTATTTGCAAAACTGCCCTGGAACCCTTCCCTGATCATGCCCATTTCCAGCAATTATCATTTTAAATTATGTTTTAACAATCAAATGACTACAGGAAAACAGAAAAGGGCACATAAGAATTTTGCAGTGTGACACGCTTTCTATCAGTTGCACTGATGCCAGAGGATTGCAATAAATAAAGTGGCTTTCACCTAGCAGATTTGCTCAAAGATATCCACATAAAATATCTGCAAAAGCCATAGGCAGTTTCCCATTCCCTGATGAACACTGACCTTTCTTGAAATACATACTTGGTCATGCAATCTAGAGAAGTATCTGTCTGCATTTTATAAGCATCATTATCAGGACAATGGCATGCGAGGAATGAGAAATATCTCCACTAGGGATTTATGTTCATTAAGACCTCAGAAAACATGGGATCTGCACCTGCTACAAGATAATATTGGGCTTGCAAAGCAAAACAAGGATTTCAACAGAAAGCTAAAGATACCTATACCATTTGTAGATGTGACATTTACTGAACTGAGCCATGAAAAATACGAAAACCCAGGTGACTTCTTATAAAGGGACCCAAAGTCCAGAATATCAAAACACTATTAGATACAAAGAATTTACATTTATGCCATTAAGTGTAGAAAAGATACTAAAGATCAGATTACAAAGGAAGGAAGGGAAGAACAGGTCCTGCCAGTTCTTGCAATTCACTCTGCCCACATACACATCTTACACTAAGTTTTCTATTTTTAATTGAGGTAGAAAATGCCTCAGATGGTACTCTCTGGCAGTCCCTCCTGTTAGGAATAACACAAAGACCCTCCAGGATGGCAAAGAAAGACTGAAATGTTTTCCTGAGTCTTTATCTACAGCATATGGCTACCCAGGACATAGTCCCCCAATAATAACATCACCCTTTGCACCCAGATCACATAAACTGAGGGCCTCCTGTCAGCTTTATGGCTGTAACAATGATATGTACTCAGAGCAGCCTACTGAAGCTCATAGTAGGTCAGGATAGGAGCTGAGCAGCACACCCTTCCTGCTTCAGTGCTCTCCTTGCTGCCAATAGCAATAATAACCTGACTGAAATAGTAGCTGTCCTTCAAAGAGCACAGATTATCCTCATACATATTACTTTATTCAGTCCCACTTCTTTCCTACAGATGGCGCTAGCGGTAAGGAACCTGCCTGCGGGAGACAGAAGAGACAAGGGTTCAGTCCCTGGGTTGGGAAGATCCCTGGATCCCTTTCAATGGAAAGACGAGCCTGGTGGGCTACAATCCATGGGATCACAAAGAGTTGGACACAACTGAAGCAACTTAACTTTTCTATAGAAAAAAAAAAGGAAAATAAGGATCCGTTGACTGTGTTTTAGGTGGAAGAACTGAGAGATAGTACTTTAACAAATGATGATGCCAAAATATGCAGAAAAATGATGCCAGAATATGCGTGATCCTTTCATCTAGATTTCTAATTCAAAAATTTCATCTTTTATATGCTAATTAACTTACCTCCAGCAAGTGGTGACTGTTTCTTGGCTATAGGTTCCTCACCCCATATCAGAAGTAAATTGTTCCTATCACACCTTTAGTAAACCAAAATGGTATAAGCAAAAAAGCAATCATCTTTAGGCTCATCTTGCGAACTAATGCACAAAGTAAATGAAGATAAAGCACAGGCTCACAGACACAGTTAGAAGCTATGGCAGCTGACATTTGAGATGTTGAATGTAGTTACTGGGTAAAGAACCTGGCAGTAACATTCTTCGTTGCTTCAGATGTATTTTTCCTCTGTAATGGTCGCAAAACAAATTCTGATTGCTATTTTCATGTTTTTTCCTTTTTTGTAAAAGTGAAACAGATATTAATGTAGGTTTTTCATAAAAGAGAAGTGGTATCATACAATTTGAACATAAGTAATTTCAAATTTGAACATAGGTAATCTTTGTTGAACTATCACAACCTAAATATTTCTAATGTTGTCATTCTGAAGTCAGATTTTCTAGTGTAAGAAACAGCATTGGGCTGTGACATGGTTAAGTATTTATGTCTAGGTATTCTATGTCTAGTGACTTTCAGTTTTTAGTTTTCCAATTTTCCTGAGTGAGTCAATTTTGGAAAAGTGAAAGGATATTTCAGATTTTCTTAAACCCTGAGCAAGTTCTTCAGCGCAAGCATGAGATACTCATTTTAATTGTTAATATGCTATTTCACAGGTTAAAAAAACACTGTTTAGACATGATAAGCTATCAGGCAAAAATTCATCAAATTAGAAGCAAAAAGGCAGACAGGAGGTGCTGCCCAGAAGAGGGAAAGAGGACTCTTGGGTCTTTGCAGAAAGTATGAGAAGAAAGAGGAGTGTGAGATGCTTATGATGTAACTATGAAATGAACAGGACACTCTCCATATAGGAATAGACAAGAAAAAGGTGTGTTTAAAAAGAAAAAGCTGTGACTGATGTGTTTCAGATCCAAAGAAACCTTTTATGAGAAGTCTCTGACAAAGACTAATTTAGTTTCTGATTCCTATGTTAGGCCATGTGCTGAGCAATTTCCACACATCACTTCATTTTATTCTTACTACTTTCAGTGTAGAAGTTCCTCTGCCTGGTTTAGAGATGAGAAATCGGGTTAAGGTGTCACCTCACCTTCCACTGGCCCCACAGCTGTTAATGGATCTCCAAAGTTTTCTCTGGTCCACTCTGCCACACTGACTTATTTTGAGGCAATAGATTAAACCTATGAGAAACACCAACAAGGACTTTTTCTCAAAGATTTATTCTCACACCAGTTCCCCTGTGCTTCCCTTTTTTCTCTTGAACTAAAATACTCCCCCACATACTATGGGAGGGGTAGGGTCAGAGAAACATTGACATATTATACCTATTACTCATGTCTCACGAGAACCTGAATGGGGTAACTCTGACCATGTAATCGTGAGCAGAGGCGTAATTAAGAATTTCTAGTACACAAGTGAGTGCCAAGATTTATACTCTAGCCCAGCCAACCTTTCTTTATTCCAAGTATAGAATGGAATATCATCTTAGGAACATTTACATCAATGCACAGTTAGTCACGAGCATTCATGGATACCAATCGTGTGAAAATCTATGCAGTAGAAAGTGGATCCAGTATTACACCCTGTTTGGTGGTGTTTCTGAAGGATTCAGCTCTCCATACCCTAGCTTTAGCATCATTTTGCCATCGGTGGATATGATCTCTTCACATCAGTCCCCAGTCAACCAACAGAGTAACTAGCTGCCTTTGAAAACTAACTCCCTCAGTAATGTCTGCAACAGTCTCTAAATTGTTAAGCACAACATTCAAAACCACTCAACACCTCCTATTCTTCCCCTACCTCAACTCCCAATCTTCTCTTCTCACACCTCACCCTAACATCATCCACATGGAATTACCTTGTAGTCTGTAAATACATCATATTCTTTCATGATTCTGGGTCTTTGTTAATGCTGTTCTTTTATCCCCAGGCGCCTTTTTCTCTTTGAGTCAGTAGGTAACTCCCTGAGCATCTTTTGAGATCCACCTCAAAAGCCTCCTTCTGTAGAAATCCTTGTCTCTCTCCTATACTGCCTTTCCCCTCTGTGTTCTCATGGAAGCACAGAATGCCTGTATTCTGAAATCCATTAGGTTACACATAGAATTTATTCAAGTGACTGAATCCTCCCCTAATCTGTGAATCTACCACCTATACCACAGCTCAACATGTAGTAAACAATAGGTACCTGGACGGTCCGTGAGTGAAGGAAGGAAGGAACCTGAGAACCACTCATTTTCCTCAAACGTCTTACAGTGTTGAGACTTGTAAGTTTATTCATGGAGTTTGCTATTACTGACTAGATTCATTCTCACACAGTTCCCCTGTGCTTCCCTTTTTTCTCTTGAACTAAAATACTCCCCCACATACTATGGGAGGGGTAGGGTCAGAGAAACATTGACATATTATACCTATTACTCATGTCTCACGAGAACCTGAATGGGGTAACTCTGACCATGTAATCGTGAGCAGAGGCGTAATTAAGAATTTCTAGTACACAAGTGAGTGCCAAGATTTATACTCTAGCCCAGCCAACCTTTCTTTATTCCAAGTATAGAATGGAATATCATCTTAGGAACATTTACATCAATGCACAGTTAGTCACGAGCATTCATGGATACCAATCGTGTGAAAATCTATGCAGTAGAAAGTGGATCCAGTATTACACCCTGTTTGGTGGTGTTTCTGAAGGATTCAGCTCTCCATACCCTAGCTTTAGCATCATTTTGCCATCGGTGGATATGATCTCTTCACATCAGTCCCCAGTCAACCAACAGAGTAACTAGCTGCCTTTGAAAACTAACTCCCTCAGTAATGTCTGCAACAGTCTCTAAATTGTTAAGCACAACATTCAAAACCACTCAACACCTCCTATTCTTCCCCTACCTCAACTCCCAATCTTCTCTTCTCACACCTCACCCTAACATCATCCACATGGAATTACCTTGTAGTCTGTAAATACATCATATTCTTTCATGATTCTGGGTCTTTGTTAATGCTGTTCTTTTATCCCCAGGCGCCTTTTTCTCTTTGAGTCAGTAGGTAACTCCCTGAGCATCTTTTGAGATCCACCTCAAAAGCCTCCTTCTGTAGAAATCCTTGTCTCTCTCCTATACTGCCTTTCCCCTCTGTGTTCTCATGGAAGCACAGAATGCCTGTATTCTGAAATCCATTAGGTTACACATAGAATTTATTCAAGTGACTGAATCCTCCCCTAATCTGTGAATCTACCACCTATACCACAGCTCAACATGTAGTAAACAATAGGTACCTGGACGGTCCGTGAGTGAAGGAAGGAAGGAACCTGAGAACCACTCATTTTCCTCAAACGTCTTACAGTGTTGAGACTTGTAAGTTTATTCATGGAGTTTGCTATTACTGACTGTTATTCTCCCTGAATGCAAATGGAAGCTATAGAAGCTGATTTTTACCCAAGAGAAAAAAATTCTGTTTGAGGTTAGTAGGACTGTAGAATTGGCAAGCTCAAAGGACACAGTTCAGGAACCACAAAAATGTGGAGGAATAGGAAGGAAATGAGTAAGAAGGACAGCACACTAACCGGGCAGCTGGTATCATCACAGATACCAACAATAGCTTGACCTGCATGAAAATGCTTCGTGCTCAATTCTTTGGCTGATTTTCTTCTCTGGTGACAGAAACTGGCGTCATGGCCCTTGACAGTAGGAAGACCTCCTACTTCTGAGTCATTTGTTGTGGGTCTCCCTGGCATCATTCCTCCACAGACAATGTATTTCCTCTTCCCATTCATCAATGTTGTTTTCTTGAGAAATTCTGTAGCTATTGTCATTATGCTGTGGAAGTACCCTTTACCCTTAGAAATTTCATAGCATGGTTAATGAGCATTTTTGTCTAAAATGTTTCCATCTTACAGTGTCTGGTTTCTTCTCAAAACATCTTAAATGTAACAATTAAAGAAAGGGGTAAAAAGATAAAGAGCGTGGACATTTGATATGTTAACTGTTTGTGTTCATTGAGTCTATAGTCACAACAAAGACTTCACCATTGGAAGTGAATAGAATTTCCTGGGGGAAAATCAAGTAATGGGAAACTCTTATCAAGGGCATCTCAATAATCCATTCAACTGCCATATGCCTGACATCCTGTTATATGCAGGTAACAGAGTCAAATAACAGAAATTTCCTAACTTCTAGTGTTTCATAATCTACAGGAAAGGTTCTAATTGTAATGCAAAGTAAGAAGAGGAACAACAGATATTATCTATGTAATGGGTATAAACCTCATCTTACAAACTCACAGGCACAAGAATTACATTTATTATTTTCTATAATTATGCTTGATTTATTTTTTGGGAAGTCCCTATCTTCTGGGTCAGCAGAAAACTGGACCTTGGTAATTTTGCTTCACCCCCTATGGCACTAAGAATATTTCCTCAAACGTCTTACAGTGTTGAGACTTGTAAGTTTATTCATGGAGTTTGCTATTACTGACTGTTATTCTCCCTGAATGCAAATGGAAGCTATAGAAGCTGATTTTTACCCAAGAGAAAAAAATTCTGTTTGAGGTTAGTAGGACTGTAGAATTGGCAAGCTCAAAGGACACAGTTCAGGAACCACAAAAATGTGGAGGAATAGGAAGGAAATGAGTAAGAAGGACAGCACACTAACCGGGCAGCTGGTATCATCACAGATACCAACAATAGCTTGACCTGCATGAAAATGCTTCGTGCTCAATTCTTTGGCTGATTTTCTTCTCTGGTGACAGAAACTGGCGTCATGGCCCTTGACAGTAGGAAGACCTCCTACTTCTGAGTCATTTGTTGTGGGTCTCCCTGGCATCATTCCTCCACCGACAATGTATTTCCTCTTCCCATTCATCAATGTTGTTTTCTTGAGAAATTCTGTAGCTATTGTCATTATGCTGTGGAAGTACCCTTTACCCTTAGAAATTTCATAGCATGGTTAATGAGCATTTTTGTCTAAAATGTTTCCATCTTACAGTGTCTGGTTTCTTCTCAAAACATCTTAAATGTAACAATTAAAGAAAGGGGTAAAAGATAAAGAGCGTGGACATTTGATATGTTAACTGTTTGTGTTCATTGAGTCTATAGTCACAACAAAGACTTCACCATTGGAAGTGAATAGAATTTCCTGGGGGAAAATCAAGTAATGGGAAACTCTTATCAAGGGCATCTCAATAATCCATTCAACTGCCATATGCCTGACATCCTGTTATATGCAGGTAACAGAGTCAAATAACAGAAATTTCCTAACTTCTAGTGTTTCATAATCTACAGGAAAGGTTCTAATTGTAATGCAAAGTAAGAAGAGGAACAACAGATATTATCTATGTAATGGGTATAAACCTCATCTTACAAACTCACAGGCACAAGAATTACATTTATTATTTTCTATAATTATGCTTGATTTTTTTTTGGCAAGTCCCTATCTTCTGGGTCAGCAGAAAACTGGACCTTGGTAATTCTTAGTTCCTTTCCACCCATCCTCTTACTGGCACTAATGGAATGGGGAGGAAGACAAGATGGACATCTTGCCCCTGGGCGCAGGACTGCTCAACCTGGGGGCCTTTGACCTCCTGTGTGTCCTGCAGGAAAAATAAAAACTTTTACCTGGCTTTCTCTGCCCCAGCTCCCCAGGCAGCCAGCCTCAGGGGCCTCATTGGACAATCATGCTCTGCTTCAAAAGACTGACTTCTTCCGCGTCCCTTGAGCCAACATTCCGGGGCACGCCCTGTCAGGGTGACCTCAAACAGAATGTTTTTTTTTCCAAAACTTCAGATTTTAATCTCAGTGTATATATACATAAATATTTAATCTCCCTTATGGAGTTGCTGTGAGGTTAAAATGAGATAATGTAAAGTACTAGAAACAAAACCTGGCACCTTGTAAGAATTCAGTAACCATTAAGAGCTCTCATTATCATTGCTGCTGCTTTTGTTATGATTACCTTTTGCTAATTTGTTGTGATTACCATCGTGCTAAGGGTCCTACCAGAGGGAGCACATGTGTCCCCTTCTGCTCCTGGGACCCACAGAGCCTCTTCTTCTCCTCTCTTTCCCAGGCCAGGGACACAGGTCCCATGCTTTCCCCCTCTCTTCCCCGGATTCTCCGCCTTCAGTCACACATGATTCTATCTTGGTATTTTTCCTACGGTCACCTATCATAATGTCCTCAGTAGCTTATATAGTTGTTTCGGAGGGAAGTAGTTCATTTCCCAAAACTGCCCTGGCCAGGGAATAGAAGGGAAGAAAGGAAGGGAAAGAATGGGGTAGGGGGGAAGCATTAAATTGTATGTCAAAATAGACTTTAGCCACTCTAATGCAAAATGGTCTAGCAATGTTAAAAGGGACAAGATTAATTCCCCTGAAAAGTGTTGGTGAGAAAGGCATTGGTGATCAAAACTGCACCCTAAAAGATGACTGCATGTTCATTACAGCAATGGTTTCTCTCACTTTCCTTTAAGCTCTGTGAGGGAAGTGACAAAAGTGACCAAATTTCCTAATTATGCTTGATTTTTTTGGCAAGTCCCTATCTTCTGGGTCAGCAGAAAACTGGACCTTGGTAATTCTTAGTTCCTTTCCACCCATCCTCTTACTGGCACTAATGGAATGGGAGGAAGACAAGATGGACATCTTGCCCCTGGGCGCAGGACTGCTCAACCTGGGGGCCTTTGACCTCCTGTGTGTCCTGCAGGAAAAATAAAAACTTTTACCTGGCTTTCTCTGCCCCAGCTCCCCAGGCAGCCAGCCTCAGGGGCCTCATTGGACAATCATGCTCTGCTTCAAAAGACTGACTTCTTCCGCGTCCCTTGAGCCAACATTCCGGGGCACGCCCTGTCAGGGTGACCTCAAACAGAATGTTTTTTCCAAAACTTCAGATTTTAATCTCAGTGTATATATACATAAATATTTAATCTCCCTTATGGAGTTGCTGTGAGGTTAAAATGAGATAATGTAAAGTACTAGAAACAAAACCTGGCACCTTGTAAGAATTCAGTAACCATTAAGAGCTCTCATTATCATTGCTGCTGCTTTTGTTATGATTACCTTTTGCTAATTTGTTGTGATTACCATCGTGCTAAGGGTCCTACCAGAGGGAGCACATGTGTCCCCTTCTGCTCCTGGGACCCACAGAGCCTCTTCTTCTCCTCTCTTTCCCAGGCCAGGGACACAGGTCCCATGCTTTCCCCCTCTCTTCCCCGGATTCTCCGCCTTCAGTCACACATGATTCTATCTTGGTATTTTTCCTACGGTCACCTATCATAATGTCCTCAGTAGCTTATATAGTTGTTTCGGAGGGAAGTAGTTCATTTCCCAAAACTGCCCTGGCCAGGGAATAGAAGGGAAGAAAGGAAGGGAAAGAATGGGGTAGGGGGGAAGCATTAAATTGTATGTCAAAATAGACTTTAGCCACTCTAATGCAAAATGGTCTAGCAATGTTAAAAGGGACAAGATTAATTCCCCCTGGAAAAAGTCTTGGTGAGAAAGGCATTGGTGATCAAAACTGCACCCTAAAAGATGACTGCATGTTCATTACAGCAATGGTTTCTCTCACTTTCCTTTAAGCTCTGTGAGGGGAAGTGACAAATTCTTATTTTGTTATCCGGTGTACCTCTGAAATAGCTGGGTGTCTGGCCTGTCATAGGCATTTAATAAATACAGAGTAAATAAAATAAATTTCTATAAGAAGAAAAAGCTTGCACAAAACCATGAGCCTTAAAATAGATTCTAATCTGGGAACATGCATATCTGTAAAAAACAAAACTCTGTAAAAGTTAAAAGCAAAATAAAGGTTTAAATAAAAAAAAAAAAAAGATTATATGTCCAGAGAAGTGGCAGGTAGATGGAAGCATAACTCTTGAGGGTGAGGGTAGAGAACAGCAAATACTTGAAATAAAATGTTCTATGAAAGTAACCAGGATGAATGGATTGATTTTAGTGGGAAGTAGACACTTTCCTACACTGGAAAATTTGATTTAAGCAGAGAAACAATCACACGGTGATAAATAATGAGGATAGGAAGCATGATTTGACACAGAGTTGTTGGAGAACTAGATAGAGATTGCAATAGTCCAGAAAATGACATTGAATTATTGGACATAATTATTTGTTTCTCTGTAATAGAATTTTGCACCCTTACCCTTGCCACTGCTTTGTGGAGGCAAAGGTTAAGTGACCTTCTACTTGACAGTGAACTTGCCCACATATATTCCTTTGACTGAAGCTTGTGAGCAGGGCTCAAGCAGGAGCTTGAAAGGCACTTGTGCACTTGAGGTAGCCCTTTGAGTGCTGGGATCTGGCCTGGGTTCCAGAGTGAGATGCATGGAGCAGGCCTGAACCCACTCTGCAGGCTGCAGCTCAGAGCCCAGACTCTAGAGTCCAGCCCCACCCGACAGAAACCTGTGAGAATAAAAACTTGTCCTAAGGTAATCATTCAGTTTTAGACTAGTTGTTACAGAATACTCTAGATTCTAAAAACAAGATTTTTTGAACTTCGTGGCCTCCTCCTCGGACACTGCTGTTTCTGCTGTTAATAATCCCCATAAGACCCCAAAAGTGCTAGTTTTCAAGATTATAAGCAGCTTGTAGATTCTTAGTTCCCTAACCAGGGACTGAATCTTGGCCCTCAGTGGTGAGAATGTGGATACCTAGCTGCAAATTTGGTTTGCATTTCTCTAATAGCTAGTGGTATTAAGCATTTTTATGTGTGCTTTCTTGGCCATCTGTATGTCTTCTTTGGAAAAATGTCTATTTAGATTGTCTGCCCATTTTTCTCATCGGGCTGTTTGTTTGGTATTGAGCTGCATGAGCTGCTTGTATATTTTTGAGATTAATCCCTTGTCTTTTAATCAGTTAAAATTAATTAAATAAATTAATTGATAATAATTAATTTAATAAATTAATCACTTTGCAAATATTTTCTCCCATTCTTGAGTTTTCTTTTCATTTTGTGTATGATTCCTTTTGCTGTGCATAATCTTTTAAGTATCATTTGTTTACTTTTGTTTTTATTTTCATTACTCTAGGAGATGGGTCAAAAAAGATTTTGCTGAGATTTATGTCAGAGAGTATTCTGCCAAAGTTTTGCTCTAAGAATTTTATAGTATTAAGTTTTACATTTAGGTCTTTACCTACTTTGGATTTATTTTTGTGTACGGTTTTAGGGACTGTCCTAGTTTAATCTTTTACATGTAGTTGTCTTGTTTTCCTAGGACCACTTATTTAAGAGACTGTCTTTTTTCCATTGTATAGTCTTGCCTCCTTTGTCACAGATTAGTTGACTATAGTGTGTGAGTTTATCTCTGGACTTTCTATCCTGTTCTATTGATCTATAGTCCTACATTATTAGGTGTAGTCTTTGAGGAAACCGGTTACTTTGTTTCTAGGGAGAAAAAAAACCAAAAAGGCAGAAAAGTACGAACTCACTGGAAGAAAAACCTGAACTCAAGGTTCAGGAGCTCTTAATTGCTCTTTAATGTAAGTTCTTCATTATGAAAAGTTAAGCTTTGATTATGTAAATGGGGAAATTTTAAAAAATAGCTTTCAGAATTTTTGTTTTTAGAGATATTTCTTTTCACAAATTAGAATTGAAACACACTGTAAGTAGCCTAGACAATGTATTAAAAAGAAGAGACATCGTTTTGCTGACAAAGGTCTGTATAATCAAAGCGATAGTTTCCAGATATGGATGTGACAGTTGGACCATAAGAAGTGTCAAAGCCTTTAGTTGGTTAGATTCTTAGTTCCTAACCAGGGACTGAATCTTTCAGTGGTGAGAATGTGGATACCTAGCTGCAAATTTGGTTTGCATTTCTCTAATAGCTAGTGGTATTAAGCATTTTTATGTGCTTTCTTGGCCATCTGTATGTCTTCTTTGGAAAAATGTCTATTTAGATTGTCTGCCCATTTTTCTCATCGGGCTGTTTGTTTGGTATTGAGCTGCATGAGCTGCTTGTATATTTTTGAGATTAATCCCTTGTCTTTTAATCAGTTAAAATTAATTAAATAAATTAATTGATAATAATTAATTTAATAAATTAATCACTTTGCAAATATTTTCTCCCATTCTTGAGTTTTCTTTTCATTTTGTGTATGATTCCTTTTGCTGTGCATAATCTTTTAAGTATCATTTGTTTACTTTTGTTTTTATTTTCATTACTCTAGGAGATGGGTCAAAAAAGATTTTGCTGAGATTTATGTCAGAGAGTATTCTGCCAAAGTTTTGCTCTAAGAATTTTATAGTATTAAGTTTTACATTTAGGTCTTTACCTACTTTGGATTTATTTTTGTGTACGGTTTTAGGGACTGTCCTAGTTTAATCTTTTACATGTAGTTGTCTTGTTTTCCTAGGACCACTTATTTAAGAGACTGTCTTTTTTCCATTGTATAGTCTTGCCTCCTTTGTCACAGATTAGTTGACTATAGTGTGTGAGTTCATCTCTGGACTTTCTATCCTGTTCTATTGATCTATAGTCCTACATTATTAGGTGTAGTCTTTGAGGAAACCGGTTACTTTGTTTCTAGGGAGAAAAAAAACCAAAAAGGCAGAAAAGTACGAACTCACTGGAAGAAAAACCTGAACTCAAGGTTCAGGAGCTCTTAATTGCTCTTTAATGTAAGTTCTTCATTATGAAAAGTTAAGCTTTGATTATGTAAATGGGGAAATTTTAAAAAATAGCTTTCAGAATTTTTGTTTTTAGAGATATTTCTTTTCACAAATTAGAATTGAAACACACTGTAAGTAGCCTAGACAATGTATTAAAAAGAAGAGACATCGTTTTGCTGACAAAGGTCTGTATAATCAAAGCGATAGTTTTTCCAGTAGTCATATATGGATGTGACAGTTGGACCATAAAGAAGGCTAAGTGCTGAAGAATTGATGTTTTTGGACTGTGGTGCTGGAGAAGACTCTTGAGAGTCCCTTGGACAGCCAGGAAATCAAACCAGTCAAACCTACAGGAAATCAACCCTGAATATGCATTGGAAGGACTGTTACTGAAGCTGAAGTGCCAGTGCTTTGACCAGCCGATGTAAAGAGCTGACTTACTGGAAAAGACCCTAATGCTAGGAAAGATTTAAGGCAAGAGAAGTAGGGAGTGATAGAGGATGAGATGGTTGGATGGCATCACTGACTCAATGGGCATGAATTAGAACCAACTCCAGGAGTGAAGGACAGGGAAGCCTGGTGTGCTGCAGTTCATGGGCAAAGCAAAGAGTTAGACACAACTTACCAACTGAACAGCAAGTAAAAATGGCTACATATTTGGAGCAGTATCTGTCTCTTCTCTCTAATGTAAAGCAAGGAAAAAGAGAATGGTAAGAAGGTCTTACAGGCCCAACTCTTCCTCAACTTCATATTAATACCACAGAGAGCAATCTGACTAAGGCCAGGACACACCTGGATGAGTGCATATAAATGAAACATTGCTCAAAGCACAAAAATCTGTTACGTTATGGTGTTGCAGGGTGTTTTGATGGCTTCTAAGGCAAGATCACAGTTTTGTGGTTAGGTATAGACTTTTCCTTGAAGATAGTATATCTTCTCATAGACATCTTGAATGAACTCCGATATAAGGCAAGAAATGAGAACTAAGGTAAATGACATTTTCACTTTAGGGTTGAGGGGGTTTGATTCATCGGTTACGAAAACCAAAGGCAGAAAAGTACGAACTCACTGGAAGAAAAACCTGAACTCAAGGTTCAGGAGCTCTTAATTGCTCTTTAATGTAAGTTCTTCATTATGAAAAGTTAAGCTTTGATTATGTAAATGGGGAAATTTTAAAAAATAGCTTTCAGAATTTTTGTTTTTAGAGATATTTCTTTTCACAAATTAGAATTGAAACACACTGTAAGTAGCCTAGACAATGTATTAAAAAGAAGAGACATCGTTTTGCTGACAAAGGTCTGTATAATCAAAGCGATAGTTTTTCCAGTAGTCATATATGGATGTGACAGTTGGACCATAAAGAAGGCTAAGTGCTGAAGAATTGATGTTTTTGGACTGTGGTGCTGGAGAAGACTCTTGAGAGTCCCTTGGACAGCCAGGAAATCAAACCAGTCAAACCTACAGGAAATCAACCCTGAATATGCATTGGAAGGACTGTTACTGAAGCTGAAGTGCCAGTGCTTTGACCAGCCGATGTAAAGAGCTGACTTACTGGAAAAGACCCTAATGCTAGGAAAGATTTAAGGCAAGAGAAGTAGGGAGTGATAGAGGATGAGATGGTTGGATGGCATCACTGACTCAATGGGCATGAATTAGAACCAACTCCAGGAGTGAAGGACAGGGAAGCCTGGTGTGCTGCAGTTCATGGGCAAAGCAAAGAGTTAGACACAACTTACCAACTGAACAGCAAGTAAAAATGGCTACATATTTGGAGCAGTATCTGTCTCTTTCTCTCTAATGTAAAGCAAGGAAAAAGAGAATGGTAAGAAGGTCTTACAGGCCCAACTCTTCCTCAACTTCATATTGATACCACAGAGAGCAATCTGACTAAGGCCAGGACACACCTGGATGAGTGCATATAAATGAAACATTGCTCAAAGCACAAAAATCTGTTACGTTATGGTGTTGCAGGGTGTTTTGATGGCTTCTAAGGCAAGATCACAGTTTTGTGGTTAGGTATAGACTTTTCCTTGAAGATAGTATATCTTCTCATAGACATCTTGAATGAACTCCGATATAAGGCAAGAAATGAGAACTTAAGGCTTTAGATTGAGGTAAATGACATTTTCACTTTGGGCCTAGGGATTTAGATGGGGCTCTGAGTGATGGATATGGTGGGACATTCCTGGTGAGAATGAAAAAAATTAAGAAAGAAAATTAAGTAAGAAATTCTGAGGTCCTGTCTACTCTAAGAGTAGCCACCATTTTTAAAAAATTTTGACCTCTTTTTATTGGCCCTTCGTTTATTTATTTTCATCCATCTTAATTCTTTGGCCTGTGTGGGCCTCCCATTACAGGGGCCTCTCTCTCTGCAGAGCACCGGCTCTGGGCGCATGTGCTCCAGAGCACTGGCTCATAATTGGACACACCAGTCCGGTTTGCGGCATGCGGGATCTTCCCAGGCCAGGTATGGAACCCGTGCCCCTTGCACTGCAAGGCAGACTCTTTGCCCACTGGACCACCAGGGAAGCTCCCAAGGGTAGCCACTTTTATAGCAATAGTAAATGACTGTCTTCACTTTACCTTCCTCCTATGATGCTCAGACCTTTAATGTGGTCTAGTTAACATTTACCCCGATCTCAGTTGTGCTGTGGAGAGTTAGCAAGGATCTATCTCATTTTTCAAATGGAGAAGAGCAAGGATCAGGCTTGTGGCGAGATTAGAAAAGCAATAGCATCTACAGGCATGCAATCCAGAACACACCTGATCTCGGATCTTGGAAGCTAAGCAGAGTCAGGCCTGGTTATTACTGGGATGGGAGACAGTAGCAGTGATAACTGTCCTTCTTAAAGACAATGTTGCTGAGCCATGTGTTTAAATGTCTCGTGAGGCAGCAGTATAATGACGAGGCCACCTGCCCCTGAGCAGATGTAAGGTGGGACCTGGGAAAACTCTCAGCAATCTTTACTTCTAGTGATTAGCATGGTGGAGGTTCAAGCTATATCAATTGGGGAATTAAAAGGAAGCATGATTTTATTTTCTAGTCACTACCTGTTAAAATCTGGAACTTTGAATTGTAGCCATTACTCAGTTGATCACTGAATATTTTTCTAATTTATAAAATATAAAATTATAGCAGATAAGCACTGACATGGACACATGGAAAGAATGTAGATGACTGAAAGCTTGGTATAGGCCATTAGTAAGAAGTTACCTAAAATAGGATATTTTTTCAATGCCAAGAACATATTACTGAGAGAGAGGAAGTCATATTCTTGGCTTTTTAAAGATGCATTTGGCTTCTCTCTTTAAAGACTACTCTCTTGACATTAAAGCATTAATGTTTGAAAAAAAAGTGTACTTTCATAAAATGCAGAGCATCATTTTTGGTTAATAATTTATAACAGCTTGATTTCCATAGCCAAGTTAATTTAAGAACCAGCTTGAGGAAAAAAAAAAAAAAAACCAAGCTTTGTCTCTCTGCTCTAAAATAGAAAATATGTCTGGTGCTTTTGAAAGAAGTTTAGCTTTTAATTGATAATATTTAATATAATTTGAAATCCTTAAATTTAGAAACTACTTTTTAACAAAATGCTTGACATTTTACTTACTCATGTTTAACATTTGTAAAACTGAAAAACCTAACTAGACATCTGTGTGGTCTTTTTATTTCGCCTGAATTCTTAAATAAGTAAAGATTGGTTTTTGCACCATGTATGTTAATAGAAAGGTACCTCCTTCTGTAAAGTCTTTGAGAATACAAACATTCATTTGGCACTCAGACCATCGCACTTTTCTGTAGTCACCCCATGGGTATACTGTATACTCAGGACCATCTTAAATATTTTTAATGAGAATAGTAATATATAAAATATATAATATACAAAATAAAATAAGAAAATAATTTCAATGGGGTTATTAATCTTATATATATACCTGTTCCTCAAAGAAAAAATTAACACAAACATCATTAAAAGCTACTGAACCTCTCACATGAGATTCTAAATCATTCTCTAAGTAATCCAAACTCTCAACATTCCAAAAATGCTACTGTCTTATGTGAAGTGGCAACACTTTTGTGTCTCATGAAGTGGAGAAACAACTGTTCATTTGAATTATAAGTCTTTGAAATCTCAGTACATTTTTCCCTCGAGAATGAGTATTACTTTCTTGCTTTCATTCACAATTACAGTCCAGGGCTTTTTATTTATTTGCTTATTTATTTGTGGAGCATATGAACCCATGTCCAATTAGCACTGGTTAGCACTGGACATATGCGGGGCCCTGTCAGCACTATGAGCAACATCCCAGTGGGGACATAACTCCCCAAGAATGTCAACACTTCGATCTCTTCTGTCTCTTATCTAGAGAGGAAAATAAGCAACCTATAGGCACTATTTAAAATAATAAATATTATTGAAAATGTACTATTTGACCTTCAAAAACTACATAGAAACTAAATACTCATCCTAGCATGGAATTTATAAAAAAAATGCTCCTTATCAGTTCTTAAAAATATATCTTTTCATTACACAATGGTATCATAAATAGAAACAGCTGGGGAAGGAATAGCAAAAAATGCCAGCCAAGACAACCTTGGTACATAACAATGAGGTGTGTTAAGACTAGAGACTTTTCTATTATTAATGAAATGGAATTCCAGGAGAAAATACAAGAGACCAGAGTAATAGCATTGAATCTTAGAATACTATTTGTGCACTACATGTTTAACATTTGTAAAACTGAAAACCTAACTAGACATCTGTGTGGTCTTTTTATTTCGCCTGAATTCTTAAATAAGTAAAGATTGGTTTTTGCACCATGTATGTTAATAGAAAGGTACCTCCTTCTGTAAAGTCTTTGAGAATACAAACATTCATTTGGCACTCAGACCATCGCACTTTTCTGTAGTCACCCCATGGGTATACTGTATACTCAGGACCATCTTAAATATTTTTAATGAGAATAGTAATATATAAAATATATAATATACAAAATAAAATAAGAAAATAATTTCAATGGGGTTATTAATCTTATATATATACCTGTTCCTCAAAGAAAAAATTAACACAAACATCATTAAAAGCTACTGAACCTCTCACATGAGATTCTAAATCATTCTCTAAGTAATCCAAACTCTCAACATTCCAAAAATGCTACTGTCTTATGTGAAGTGGCAACACTTTTGTGTCTCATGAAGTGGAGAAACAACTGTTCATTTGAATTATAAGTCTTTGAAATCTCAGTACATTTTTCCCTCGAGAATGAGTATTACTTTCTTGCTTTCATTCACAATTACAGTCCAGGGCTTTTTATTTATTTGCTTATTTATTTGTGGAGCATATGAACCCATGTCCAATTAGCACTGGTTAGCACTGGACATATGCGGGGCCCTGTCAGCACTATGAGCAACATCCCAGTGGGGACATAACTCCCCAAGAATGTCAACACTTCGATCTCTTCTGTCTCTTATCTAGAGAGGAAAATAAGCAACCTGTAGGCACTATTTAAAATAATAAATATTATTGAAAATGTACTATTTGACCTTCAAAAACTACATAGAAACTAAATACTCATCCTAGCATGGAATTTATAAAAAAAATGCTCCTTATCAGTTCTTAAAAATATATCTTTTCATTACACAATGGTATCATAAATAGAAACAGCTGGGGAAGGAATAGCAAAAAATGCCAGCCAAGACAACCTTGGTACATAACAATGAGGTGTGTTAAGACTAGAGACTTTTCTATTATTAATGAAATGGAATTCCAGGAGAAAATACAAGAGACCAGAGTAATAGCAAAGTCATGAATTAAATAGTGACTTAAAGGCACAAGTTCTTACCTCCCTGGCACATGCCACCTCCCTGCTAAAGTTTATTCAGTGGGGAATGATGACATGGTACTATTGCTTCAAAGAAATACATTCAAAATATAGAAAAATGGTTTTAGGATCAAGGTAATTAGGGTGAGCAACATTGAGCATCTATTGCAGTTATTTTAACAGCTTCTACTGGTCACATGCCTTCCTTGGCTCACACATAAGGACTTTCTGTGATGTATATCTCCCTTACCCTAAAATGAAAAGCAAACCTATGAGATCTTATGTAGTTTATCTTGTCTGAACTTGCTGCACCAGAGATGAGTTTTGCAACTGTGATAACATTATAAAACTATTAATATGGAAAGAGAAGTGTCAGAACATAGAAGTGAGACCAATGCACAGCCTCTATGATACTCTTGGAACTACTCCTGTAATAGTCACTTTGAAAAGTTCACATGGAAGGTAAAGTAGTCCTTCCTACTCCTCCGTAACAGAAAGGTAAAGGGACATCATCTTAAATGAAGTTCATTTTCACAACCCATCAGTCTTCACTCAAATACCTTGGAGAAAATGTGTCATTCATTTGTGATTCCTCAGTGCCTACATGACATCTATTAATTAATTAATTCTCAAAGAAGCTTACTGAAGAGAATAAAAGAAATAAGTATGATATCTATTCTTTATCATGTAATGTAAGGATAAATACAGTGGCAAACAGTCAGTGAATAATTCACCAGGACTGTGACCAAAGGCAACAGGTACAATTTATCTTAATCCCTTGGAGTCTGCATTTACAAATGAAATGAACACTACTCAGTATATGATAAGAATCAAGGAAAATAAAAATTAGATCAGCAAATTATATCATTTTGGAGTCAATTAATAATTACTGCTGAAAATTGCACACTGTGTTTCAAATAAATTTGACAGGGTTTTGTAGTTCAGTTAATATGCGTAGAATAGCATTCTTTATTCAGGACAGACAATATCATCTTTAGATAATAATGAAAAATAGGTTTTATTGGCAACTTGTCAAGAAACAAAAAGTGACTGAGAGTCCTACAACAGATGTAACTAATGTTGGGGTAAAATTTTTAAATAAATAACTCACTGTGACTCATGAATTGATCAGCATGTGAAGGAATATTTCTTTTCAGGAACATACAAGTGTTATCTCTCTTACTTTCACTGGTCCTTCTGTCAAAGTGCCACTTCAGCCTTTGGCACTTCTTTTCAGCAAAATTTCAAAGACCATACCTACTGGTCACATGCCTTCCTTGGCTCACACATAAGGACTTTCTGTGATGTATATCTCCCTTACCCTAAAATGAAAAGCAAACCTATGAGATCTTATGTAGTTTATCTTGTCTGAACTTGCTGCACCAGAGATGAGTTTTGCAACTGTGATAACATTATAAAACTATTAATATGGAAAGAGAAGTGTCAGAACATAGAAGTGAGACCAATGCACAGCCTCTATGATACTCTTGGAACTACTCCTGTAATAGTCACTTTGAAAAGTTCACATGGAAGGTAAAGTAGTCCTTCCTACTCCTCCGTAACAGAAAGGTAAAGGGACATCATCTTAAATGAAGTTCATTTTCACAACCCATCAGTCTTCACTCAAATACCTTGGGGAAAATGTGTCATTCATTTGTGATTCCTCAGTGCCTACATGACATCTATTAATTAATTAATTCTCAAAGAAGCTTACTGAAGAGAATAAAAGAAATAAGTATGATATCTATTCTTTATCATGTAATGTAAGGATAAATACAGTGGCAAACAGTCAGTGAATAATTCACCAGGACTGTGACCAAAGGCAACAGGTACAATTTATCTTAATCCCTTGGAGTCTGCATTTACAAATGAAATGAACACTACTCAGTATATGATAAGAATCAAGGAAAATAAAAATTAGATCAGCAAATTATATCATTTTGGAGTCAATTAATAATTACTGCTGAAAATTGCACACTGTGTTTCAAATAAATTTGACAGGGTTTTGTAGTTCAGTTAATATGCGTAGAATAGCATTCTTTATTCAGGACAGACAATATCATCTTTAGATAATAATGAAAAATAGGTTTTATTGGCAACTTGTCAAGAAACAAAAAGTGACTGAGAGTCCTACAACAGATGTAACTAATGTTGGGGTAAAATTTTTTTAAATAAATAACTCACTGTGACTCATGAATTGATCAGCATGTGAAGGAATATTTCTTTTCAGGAACATACAAGTGTTATCTCTCTTACTTTCACTGGTCCTTCTGTCAAAGTGCCACTTCAGCCTTTGGCACTTCTTTTGAGGCTACTGGACAACTTAAACCCAAAATTTCTTTCCTGAACATGCACCTTCCACCCCTACCTACCTGACCCACCTGTCTCAGCACACACATACACTTGAGGAAAGCAATAATAAATATTATCATTATAAAACTATTGACAGCAGACAAATACATTGCACATTCAAATGTATAATGTAAAGAGGTTTTATTTGCAGAGAGATTATTCAAAAAGGAATGGACGGGTCATATATTGAAACCACGAAAAATTATTGAGAATCCAGGGCTATTGACTGCCAATCAATCATCACGATAGACTCTGAAGGATGGAGGAAAGGAGAAGCTATTGGAAACTAAAAGGAGGAAAGCGTATCACTGCAAGCTGTCTTAAGAAGAATGAAGCCTCTCTGGAGGAAATGAGGCAGTCTGAGGGTAGAGGTGGATCTATAGCAGAAAAGAGGAGTTAGCTGGCATAGCAACATTGAAAGAATCCTGAGTAGGAGAGAAAAAGTCACTCATTTGCAGAGATGAATGCTTGGTAGATGGCTGTGTTCTTCCCTTGGCAAATGGATTTGGGTACAAATGACCCTGAAAATAACAGGATTGTGCTCCCAGGGAACTCTAACAAATATTCATTGATCAGCAACAACGATGTGTGAAGAATTATTCTAAGCATCAGGGATTAGAATGTGAATAAACCATGGACTCTGTCCTCCAAAAGGTCATAGTCTGGGAAGAAAAGTAGGCCCACAAACAAATCATTGCAACATAACACAGAAGGTGTGATCAGTGAAAGTATGAAGTCCTTAAGGGCACAGGCTAAGGCATACTCTCTTTTGTAAAACCAGCACCTACCAAAATGTCTTGTGCATATTGGGGCTGAATAAATGCTTGCTGAGTGAAAGGTTTACAGGGCTTGTACCAGAAATAAGCTTGGAAGGACCAGTTCTGCTCTCTGTTGTCTTCAACCAACTTGTGAAAGGGAAATGTTTACAGTTCACAGGTGTCATTTTACTTTTCCACGTATACAATTTTTCATTGTTTATTTCCCCAAAATATTCGGTGTTTCCTTTTATTGCCATTATGTCAGTGACACACTCCATCTACCCTGTGTTGACTACCTTCTAGCTATTCTCAGTTAAGACTCATCTTATTTCTTGGGTCCTTGCTTTTGCAACATATATGTATCATATGATATGTGGGGTTTTAAATTATTCAAAAAAAAAATGGTTAAAATAAATTTTTAGATGATACAGTTTGGATAAAGGTAAGCTAATCTATTGAATCATCTCTGGAGGAAATGAGGCAGTCATGAGGGTTTTGAAACCACGAAAAATTATTGAGAATCCAGGGCTATTGACTGCCAATCAATCATCACGATAGACTCTGAAGGATGGAGGAAAGGAGAAGCTATTGGAAACTAAAAGGAGGAAAGCGTATCACTGCAAGCTGTCTTAAGAAGAATGAAGCCTCTCTGGAGGAAATGAGGCAGTCTGAGGGTAGAGGTGGATCTATAGCAGAAAAGAGGAGTTAGCTGGCATAGCAACATTGAAAGAATCCTGAGTAGGAGAGAAAAAGTCACTCATTTGCAGAGATGAATGCTTGGTAGATGGCTGTGTTCTTCCCTTGGCAAATGGATTTGGGTACAAATGACCCTGAAAATAACAGGATTATGCTCCCAGGGAACTCTAACAAATATTCATTGATCAGCAACAACGATGTGTGAAGAATTATTCTAAGCATCAGGGATTAGAATGTGAATAAACCATGGACTCTGTCCTCCAAAAGGTCATAGTCTGGGAAGAAAAGTAGGCCCACAAACAAATCATTGCAACATAACACAGAAGGTGTGATCAGTGAAAGTATGAAGTCCTTAAGGGCACAGGCTAAGGCATACTCTCTTTTGTAAAACCAGCACCTACCAAAATGTCTTGTGCATATTGGGGCTGAATAAATGCTTGCTGAGTGAAAGGTTTACAGGGCTTGTACCAGAAATAAGCTTGGAAGGACCAGTTCTGCTCTCTGTTGTCTTCAACCAACTTGTGAAAGGGAAATGTTTACAGTTCACAGGTGTCATTTTACTTTTCCACGTATACAATTTTTCATTGTTTATTTCCCCAAAATATTCGGTGTTTCCTTTTATTGCCATTATGTCAGTGACACACTCCATCTACCCTGTGTTGACTACCTTCTAGCTATTCTCAGTTAAGACTCATCTTATTTCTTGGGTCCTTGCTTTTGCAACATATATGTATCATATGATATGTGGGGTTTTAAATTATTCAATATGTAAAATATTTTAGATGATAAATAGGGAATATTGAATCATTGGGAGGTAAATGGTCTACTTATATGCAGTGGAACAATTAACTAGCAGTTTGGATAAAGGTAAGCTAATCTACTTCATGTTTCATATTAAAATAATTTCAGATTGAGTGAAGGTTTTAAAATAGAAAATAAAATGATAAAAACATAAGAAAATTATTGCTACTTAAGTCTACCTTGAGATAGGAAAATGTTTGTACAGAAAAAATTACTATAAACAAGGGTAACAATAAGTGACAATGAGAAAACTATTTTCAATATATGATGAACTGTTAGTATCCATTGTAAAACAGAGTAGAGGGCATTGTGACTAAGTTTGGATGGTGTCTGGGAAAATAGTGTTTCCCATAATATAAATAAATCTGCAGAGGCATACAGCTTCTCTCAATGTTATAGTTTAGTAAATGAATTGAAAACATAAGGTAAGATTATAGCAACACTAGCCGGTGAAGAGTTTGATACACATCTTTGTGGAAAACTCTTAAAAATTCATAAGAAAAGGCAAAAGTATCCATAGTAACTAAGTAAAAGGCATGAATAAGCAATTCACAAAAGCACAAGTGGACAGTAAATGCATTTAAAAAGTTTGTATTATATTTTTAATCTAACAAACTGAAGATTATTGAAAGAATGATAAAATCCTATTTGGGGTAAAATGCAGAAAAATTGGTGCTCATATAATTTTTTGTCAATACAAATTACTTCAGTTCTTCTATGAAGTAGACACTTATGCTACAAATAAAAGATGGCCATGATAGTGACAAAATAAGCCAGATTTTTAAAAATAATGTGGCTAATATATGCCATGATTATGAAGGGAAATACATTTGTGGATCTAATTTTTTGATGATACTGTGTTTACCTTTTTTAGCTTTATTGTTTATTTCCCCAAAATATTCGGTGTTTCCTTTTATTGCCATTATGTCAGTGACACACTCCATCTACCCTGTGTTGACTACCTTCTAGCTATTCTCAGTTAAGACTCATCTTATTTCTTGGGTCCTTGCTTTTGCAACATATATGTATCATATGATATGTGGGGTTTTAAATTATTCAATATGTAAAATATTTTAGATGATAAATAGGGAATATTGAATCATTGGGAGGTAAATGGTCTACTTATATGCAGTGGAACAATTAACTAGCAGTTTGGATAAAGGTAAGCTAATCTACTTCATGTTTCATATTAAAATAATTTCAGATTGAGTGAAGGTTTTAAAATAGAAAATAAAATGATAAAAACATAAGAAAATTATTGCTACTTAAGTCTACCTTGAGATAGGAAAATGTTTGTACAGAAAAAATTACTATAAACAAGGGTAACAATAAGTGACAATGAGAAAACTATTTTCAATATATGATGAACTGTTAGTATCCATTGTAAAACAGAGTAGAGGGCATTGTGACTAAGTTTGATGGTGTCTGGGAAAATAGTGTTTCCCATAATATAAATAAATCTGCAGAGGCATACAGCTTCTCTCAATGTTATAGTTTAGTAAATGAATTGAAAACATAAGGTAAGATTATAGCAACACTAGCCGGTGAAGAGTTTGATACACATCTTTGTGGAAAACTCTTAAAAATTCATAAGAAAAGGCAAAAGTATCCATAGTAACTAAGTAAAAGGCATGAATAAGCAATTCACAAAAGCACAAGTGGACAGTAAATGCATTTAAAAAGTTTGTATTATATTTTTAATCTAACAAATTGAAGATTATTGAAAGAATGATAAAATCCTATTTGGGGTAAAATGCAGAAAAATTGGTGCTCATATAATTTTTTGTCAATACAAATTACTTCAGTTCTTCTATGAAGTAGACACTTATGCTACAAATAAAAGATGGCCATGATAGTGACAAAAATAAGCCAGATTTTTTAAAAAATAATGTGGCTATTTGATGATATGAAAAAAATCATTGTTAATTTGTCGATGATTGAGATTGATATTGCAGTTTGTTTTGTGGAAGAGTCCCTATCATTTAGTGGTAAATACTGAAGTGTTTATCAGTGAAATGATAGGCCATTTAGATTTGCTTTAAGATAATTTCAGGCTGGGGGAGTAGGACCAGGCATAGATAAAACAAACTGAGCATTGTTGAGAGCAATGGGGAGTCACTTTGCAAGTTCTCTAATTTTTTTATATGTCAAAAAATTTCATAGTAAAAAAAATTTTAACTGTTTATATACTAGCATCCAAAATTTATAAGAAATAAGGTCACATATGCATTATACAGAGACAAAAGAACAGATGAAAGATACAAAAAATTAACGATGTTTATCTTGTGAACAGTCTTTGTTTCAATCCCTGTTGTATCCTCTTATATTCTGAACATTTTATAATGAGCATAAATTACTTCTCTCACTGGTTAAAATAAGATGTTTCTGAAAAAAATGCATTCAATGCAGTCACTTTAATCTTGGGAAGTAAGAGCCACGAAAGACATTAATAGATATTTTTCTAAGAGACATTTTTATTCTTCAGCATTTGCCATTTTTGTATTTTTTTCTTCAGTTTACTTGCTTTCAATTCAGGAACATAAGGCATCCAGTTTATTGGCTTAAATTCACTTTTCTTTCATAATTTATTTTCTACTCAATCTTTTTCTTTTTTCTATTTGGTACATCTCAATATTAGGCCTTTATTTTAACTAACTATAATTGTACATTACTAACTAAATCCAACATTTTAATCCATCATACTTTCATTTGAAACCAGTGAGAACTCACTTGTAATATAAGCTATAAGCAACATAGAGCAAGATTTTAAAAATACGCCTTAAGATATTTCAATTATTCAGGTAGACACCATTGTAATGGGACTTGTGAACAGTAATGTTAGAGTCTATCAAAGTAGAACTCTGCTTTAAATGAATTTTTTAAATAGCCAGTGAACTATATTTGTCCTTGCACTTGGACAGAGCACAGTATTATAAGACCAGAGAGAAAAGGGAATTTTAAAATAAAATGTATGAGAAGACAAAGTGAAACAGTCTGCCTCCTCCTTCTCCCTTGCTCCTCATCAAGTGTGCAGAATATTTGTTCTGTAATGATGATAAGAATATAAGCATTATCATTATTCCCATTCCAACACTGTAATGAGCATATTCCATTGATGATCACTGACCCTCCTAACCACCTCTGCAGATTTGTATCGGTATCCCTCTATTACAGTGAATGAAACTGAGACTCAGAGAAAGATGAAGTATATGAACGACAGTTGCACAACCTGATTCAAAGACTATTTCTATCTTTTGCCAAGGCCAGTGCTCTACAGATTCCATCACACTGCTTTTATGGACAGAGTGCATTACATACATTGATGGGGAGTGTGGTGGGAAAATAGTGGGGACAGGAAACCGTGAGATGTATCCTCATTAAAGGGAGAATAAATCGCATTTCGGCTGTGATGGTTAGTCTATGTTTTCAGCAGTAAATGTATATCAGTGGAATTTATAGCAATTTTTCAATTTATAAAGCTATCCCCCTTGCCATTTGCTGCATACCAGTGGGTACTGGGATGATTCATAGATTCAGAGAATATTAAAACAAGCAGCAACAGTAGAGATCATCTAATAGAATTTTCCCTTCTTCCAAAACTAGTTAGGAGAAAATATTGTGAGGTAATTTTCATGTATAATTTCAATTCCTGTTGCTGTAAGCTCTCAAACGATGATTGGGCATAAATGTGGGTTTGTTTAAAAATTCCACTGGCAGCATACATATCTATATTCTAAGTGCAGTGAGTATCGTGTATTCGGAACATAAGGCATCCAGTTTATTGGCTTAAATTCACTTTTCTTTCATAATTTATTTTCTACTCAATCTTTTTCTTTTTTCTATTTGGTACATCTCAATATTAGGCCTTTATTTTAACTAACTATAATTGTACATTACTAACTAAATCCAACATTTTAATCCATCATACTTTCATTTGAAACCAGTGAGAACTCACTTGTAATATAAGCTATAAGCAACATAGAGCAAGATTTTAAAAATACGCCTTAAGATATTTCAATTATTCAGGTAGACACCATTGTAATGGGACTTGTGAACAGTAATGTTAGAGTCTATCAAAGTAGAACTCTGCTTTAAATGAATTTTTTAAATAGCCAGTGAACTATATTTGTCCTTGCACTTGGACAGAGCACAGTATTATAAGACCAGAGAGAAAAGGGAATTTTAAAATAAAATGTATGAGAAGACAAAGTGAAACAGTCTGCCTCCTCCTTCTCCCTTGCTCCTCATCAAGTGTGCAGAATATTTGTTCTGTAATGATGATAAGAATATAAGCATTATCATTATTCCCATTCCAACACTGTAATGAGCATATTCCATTTATGATCACTGACCCTCCTAACCACCTCTGCAGATTTGTATCGGTATCCCTCTATTACAGTGAATGAAACTGAGACTCAGAGAAAGATGAAGTATATGAACGACAGTTGCACAACCTGATTCAAAGACTATTTCTATCTTTTGCCAAGGCCAGTGCTCTACAGATTCCATCACACTGCTTTTATGGACAGAGTGCATTACATACATTGATGGGGAGTGTGGTGGGAAAATAGTGGGGACAGGAAACCGTGAGATGTATCCTCATTAAAGGGAGAATAAATACGCATTTCGGCTGTGATGGTTAGTCTATGTTTTCAGCAGTAAATGTATATCAGTGGAATTTATAGCAATTTTTCAATTTATAAAGCTATCCCCCTTGCCATTTGCTGCATACCAGTGGGTACTGGGATGATTCATAGATTCAGAGAATATTAAAACAAGCAGCAACAGTAGAGATCATCTAATAGAATTTTCCCTTCTTCCAAAACTAGTTAGGAGAAAATATTGTGAGGTATTTTTCATGTATAATTTCAATTCCTGTTGCTGTAAGCTCTCAAACGATGATTGGGCATAAATGTGGGTTTGTTTAAAAATTCCACTGGCAGCATACATATCTATATTCTAAGTGCAGTGAGTATCGTGTGTATTCGAGGAAATAGGTTACAGTGGAAGAAGGGCAAGACATAGAACTGGAACTAGAAGCCCAGGGCTTTGGTTCTACTTTGGTTTCTAACAAGTTGTATGACTTTGTTCACTTACACTATCAGATCAGGGCTTCCCTGGTGGCTCAGTCAGTAAAGAATCTGTCTGCAGTGCAGGAGACCTGAGTTCAATCTCTGGGTCAAGAAGATCCTCTGGAGAAGGAAATGGCTACCTACTCCAGTATTCTTGCCTGGGAATCCATGGACAGAGAATTCATAGATAGAGGGGTCTATCAGTCTAGTCCATGGAGTCCAAAGGCTTAGCAACTAAATCACCATCAGATTGCTCATGAGTCAACAGAAGTAACTGTACTGAGTTCCCTTCCTTCAGACCCAGTAAAGGGAAACAGCTTTAGAGTTCCAGTATTGAGGACGTGGCTTCTTTGTTTACACAATGGGTGCGCTGTGATTAGATTTGGAAGTCATCCAGAAAAATGTTTTCTAAAAGTCTAAGTAAATCCAAGGGTACATACTCTATCTTCGCAGTGTTGTACATTAGTAGATGAATAAAAAACAGACAGGAAAACTGAAGTTATACCAAGTAGAGTGTGAACAATATAAAGTTACCCAGTCTTTTTTTATAATGTATTTAAGAGAGTATGCATACTAAGTTGCTTCAGTTCATGCCCAACTCTGTTCAACTCTATGGACTGTAGCCTAATAGGCTCCTCTGTCCATGTGATTTCTCAAGCAAGAATACTGGAATGGGTGTCATGCCCTCCTCCAGGGATCTTCCCAACCCAGAGATAGAACCTGCATCTATTAAGTCTAACCTGCATTGTCAGGTGGGTTCTTTTTTTTTTTTTTTTTAAGATTTATTTATTTATTTACTTTGGGCGGGGGTCGGGTTGGGGAGGGAGGGGAGTGGGCGGGCCAGTTCTGTTGGTCTTTTTTATTTCTCTATTTTCATTCGTCTTCGTTCTTTGGCTCCTGTGGGCCTCCCATCGCGGTGGCGTCTGTCGTTGCAGAGCACAGGCTCTGGGCGCATGCACTCCAGAGCTCTGGCTCGGTGATTGGACACATCAGTCCAGCCGCTCCGCGGCACGTGGGATCTTCCCAGGCCAGGGCTCGAACTGGCGCCCCTTGCACTGCAAGGCAGTGTCCTTACCCATTGGACCACCAGGGGAAGCCCAGGTGGGTTTTTTACTGCTAGCCCCTCCTGGGAAGCCCTAAGATAGTGTGACCTTTACCAAGCAGAGAGGAAATCAGACATAGCAAGAAACCTACATTCCAGTTTCTGAGGCAGTTGATGCTCGGGAGAGTCAAATATATTGATTTGTTTAAGAAATTGGTTAAAATAAAAGAAAATAGTTACACGATAGCTTTATTTTTATGTGTTTTTCGATATGTCTCCAATAAGGTTTTAAAATTTTTATATCATGTATTATTTACCTCCATGTTTGGCATTATTGCTGTATAAATATGTGATGTAACTTTATTAATATTGTATATCTACTTTTATCTTTGTATCTAATTCAAGTAAATCTGAAAATGACTAAGTAAATAACTACTCAAATACCTGACTCATGTATACCTGGCAGATTATGGCATTGGCTACCTGTTCAAAGTCTTTGAGAGAAATGGCCCTAATATAAAACCATGGTGCTATTTTTGTGGGATTGTGACAAGTGTCAGGCACCCTTAGAATCTGAAAACCTGCAAATCTATGACAGTCATATTTTAACATTCCCCACTCACCAGTTTGAAAATGCCCTTTATACTTGTTTATATATGCCTTAATCTTTCATGAAAATGACATAGATAATAATGCAGCAAACAAGGAGAAAATTAACAGCTGCGTCTATTAAGTAGTGGCACAACTAATTTTGAGGAAGAAAGAAAATAGCACTATTTTAAGATTCATTTATTCTAGAACACTGAGTTTTTCCTTAATTTCACAATCCTATTCTATTTTAAATATTTCTTTGCAATGTTTTCGTTTGTATATTTACCAAATCAAATTCTCAGGCATGTTGTAGATAATTGTAATGACAAGTCATGTAAACTGCTTTGACTACCTTATCTTATTCATTAGTAATTTTCATCTGTCTTGCTAAGACATATCAAAAGGATTTATTTTTCAGAGTTGAAACTCAGTGTTCAGAATGATTCTCTAAAAATAAAATCAAACTCTGAGGAATTTCTCTCATACAAATATTATATTGGGGTGGCCAGGAAGTTCATTCATGCTTTTCCATAACATCTTACGGAAAAACCTGAATGAACTTTTTTTGCCAGCCCAATAAATACAAGGATGTTACAACATAGGTATGGCTGCTTGTTTCCTGATTAAAACCCTCCCAGGTAAGCCTTGTCTTCTGCCCACTGAACTGGATAGCCTGGCAGTTCCGTGAACCCTACTGCTATCCTCTAATATATTCATATAGTCTAATTTACTAATACCTAAATATAATAATGTATACTAACAGAGAACCAAGCAGTATTGGAAATGTCACTGGGTAGACCACTGGAGACATAGAGTACAGATAGCCAGGAATGAGAGAAGAGGAAAAAGAAAGATAAAGGGCAAACATACAGGTGCGTGCATGCACGCATACTTGCTAAGTCACTTCAGTCATATCTGATTCTTTGCGACCTTAAGATACAGGTATAACAGAAGGTAAAAAAGAATAAGAAAAGCAAACAAACAAACAAAAAAGTACAGAAAAGGCATTTGAAATAAGACAAGAGAATGGAAGTGAGTAGTATAATGTTCACTATCATTTCATTCTAGGTAATGTGATTTGTTCTCTTATACTTAAATTTGACCTGCAATCTTTCCTCATAAAATCAGTTCATATTAATGATTTATATAGCATATTTAGAAAAGTGATACATTTGACAGGTTTTTTTGTTACCATCACCCCCACTGAAAGTCAAGAAACATATCCATGTAACAATAAAATATTTGAGTCACACTCAATAATTTTTATGTGTGTTTTCTGCTTCAACATAAGAATACCTTACATTGAGCACTTACTAGCATCCTTTAAGTGCAGATGTAATGAAGATGTGTGTAAGTCAAGTTATATATTTAATATATAAGTAAAATACTTTCTTTAAAAATACTTCCTTAAAATAAAAACTCATTTTGTAAAGTGAATAATTAATGCCTGGCTTATAATATTTTATATTCCCATGTTCTTTTTTTGAAGTTGCTAAGAGTATGGTAGACCTGAGTTTTTGCTGAAAGACTACTTTATTTATGCGGACTTTCTCTAGCTGCAGTGAGTGGGGGCTACTTTCTAGTTGTCATGCAGGAGCTTCTCGTTGCTGTGGCTTCTCTTGTTGCAGAGCACAGGCTCTAGGCATGCAGACTTCAGTAGTTTCAGCACAGGGGCTCTTTGTTGTGGCTAATGGTCTTAGAGCATTCACGCTTCAGTAGTTGTGGTGCATAAGCTCAGTAGTTGTGGAGCATGGACCCAGTTGCTCTGCAGCATGTGGAATCCTCCTGGATCAGAGATTGAACCCATGTCTCCTGCATTGAAAGATGGATGTTTATCCACATTACCACCACAGAAGTCCCATTTGTTGGTTTTCAAATTAGTTTATGCTACAAATAGGCTCAACTTACATGTTCACTTTACCTGCGTATTGGTTAATATGTTTAATCCCGTTTTTGTGTCTTAATACCAGTCAACAGTGTTCAGGGTGGTGTGGAAACAAATCTTTTATTAAACATAAAACTATTTCAGAGAAGTATTCAAATTAGTACTGACAGATGTTCAATGGAAAGCTCTGTTTTTCTCATATTAAATAGCAATTGATTGAAAAGAGGAAAGTATCCTTCTTATCCCTTTTGTGTTGTACCTGGGAGCATTTTAATTGCCCAAGGCTTTGTTCATATTCTTTCATGGTTGATGTTTGCCTAGATGTTCACTGTACAATTGAAAACAGGAGATTCGTAGTCCCTTTCTGTCTGGAAGATCCATCTATCACTAGCTTCTTTAGATTATTTCTTGTTAAAATCTTGGCTGAATAAAATACAAAAGCCTTGAATTATGTTGAGTATCAAAATTTGTACAAAACAAAATCAAATACAAAAGCATCTTAGGTTGAGATTTCTGTATGAGATTAATACCTTGTGCCTTTTGGTCAAACACATAAATTGACTGGATGTATAAAAAATCTGATGGATGAAATTTGAACATGGTCATCTGTCCCAAATCTCAGAATTATTTAAAGAGGAGAATAAATATCTGCAATCTCCAAGTGAGTGGGAAACTAGAAGGAAACTTACTTGTCCATTTCTCTTCACTCTAAAGGCACCAACATTTTAATGGCAGCCCACTGCTCCCCAGAGCAGTCACTATGCCTGGATCTGCTCTACTGATAAGTTCTTCATCACTAGAAATTTAACCAAGTTGCGCCTCAGTAGAGCTTAACAGTTTGTATTTGTTTGCAGTATTTAGCAAGGAAACTCTGGTCTTCCCATTCCTTAGGAACCCTCTTCTATCTAAGAAGTTTATCTTTCCTTCCAGGGAGTGTTGCTTAAAAAAAAACTGCAAGGAGCAATGAGGTAGGAAGGGCATAACAACCAAGTTAATTATCAGTTTGTTATCATATCACTTTGTACTTTTGCTTTACATTCAATTAGGGCCCTTTTTAGTATTAAAAATATAGAATTTGTAAACATAAGGCATAAAAAAAGAAAGGAACTGACTTGGGGCAGAAAATCTTCAAGAAATTCTCAAATGATATCACATAAGCAGTTGCTTCTAGCCTTCCACCTCTGCACAGTCAATAACATACATCGAGATGAGCAAAAGCAAAAGAATAGGCCTATCATTGCTATTGTTGAAATAATGTTCATGATATTGATTTTCACATCAATATGAAATCCCACAAAAGCTGTATGTTGAGACTTTGAGTCCAGCTGCATATCTGTAAGTTTGTGAAGTGGGCATTAACTGCCACTTTTGCTAAATAAACTAGTACCCTGGTTTCTTTAGGTTTGAGTCCAAGTGAACTCTCTTATCTTTGGCCAAAATAATTCTTCTTCACTTCAAAAAATAGTGATCCACAAATTGGAACTAGACATGGTCCCTGACCCTGAAAACAACAATTTCATGGGAAGTTGTTATTGTTATTTAGTTATAAGTCATGTCTGACTCTTTGCAACCCCATGGATTGCAGCACACCAGGCTGCTCTGCCCTCCATTATCTCCTGGCATTTGTTTAAATCCATGTCCATTGAGTCGGTGATGTTATCTGGTGATGTTATCTAACCATTTCATCCTCTGCCACCCCTTCCCTTCTCCCTTCACTCTTTTCCAGCATCAGGGTCTTTTCTAATGAGTCAACTCTTCATATCAAGTGGCCAAAGTATTAGAGCTTCAGCATCAGTCATTCCAATAAATTTCAGGGTTGATTTCTTTTCGAATTAATGGTTTGATCTCTTTGCAGTCCAAGGGACTCTCAAGAGTCTTTGGAGAAGACATATGTAAATCAAATCAAGCAGATAATCTATTTTGAGCTTGAAGCAAATACGTGGAGGGAAAACATATGCACTGTGGTATGTAAAGACAATATAGTTGGCGAATGACACCTATGTGTACACCAGGTCTGACTATACAAGCCTGTTCACATTTTCCAATCTAATTCATACCAAAAGGAAAGAATCCCATGAATTTACCTTCCTTCTCTGTATCTATAGCTCAAAAAATAGTGATCCAGGTACCATTTCATATTTACTTGTAATTGTTGATGCCAATCACAGACATATTACTTATGGGTAATTTATTGACTTCATTTTTTAGTGTAGTTTCAGCTTCACAACAAAATTGAGGGGAAGGCTCAAAATTTACCATATCCCACATCTCCTCACATATACATAGCCTCCCCCATTATCAACACCCTCCTACTCCAGGGGTGGCACATGTTACCACTGAAAAATCTGCATGGATATCGTTATCAACCAAAGTCCATAGGTGTATTAGTTTACCAGGGTGTTACATATTCTGTGGGTTTAGACATATGTATAATGACATACATCCACCATTACAGTACCATACAGAATAGTCTCACTCCCCTAAAATTCCTCTTTGCTCTGCCTATTGGTCCCTCCCCACCCCCACCTTCACAACCCTGCAGGCACTGATTTTTTTACTTTCTTCATGGTTTTGCCTTTTCCAGAAAGTCATATAATTGGGATAATAAAATATGTAGCCCTTTCAGAGTAACTTCTTTCACTTAATACTAGGCATTTACGATTTCTTCTGTCTTTTCATGGATTAATAGCTTAATTCTTTTTAGTATGGAATAGTATTCTGTTGTTTGGATGTACCATAGTTTATTTAGCCACACACCTACTGCAGGACATCTTGAGTGCTTCCAAATTTGGCAATTGTGAATAAAGCTACTGTAACATTGGTGTATGTATTTTTATGTGAACATAAGTTTTAACTCCTTGGCAAATATCAGAGAGCACGATTATTGATCATATGGCAGGTGTATGTTTAGTTTCGTAAGAAGCCATTGAGCTGTCTTCCAACCTTGGCTATACCATTTTACATTCTACCAGAAATAGAATGGAAAAGGAGCAGTCTTGTCATTCTTGATCCCAGACTGCCTTTGATATTATCAGTATTCCAGTCTTTGACCCTTCTGATGGCTGTATAGTGGCATCTTGTTATTTTCATGTGCATTTCCCTGATAATCTTTTTATATGATTATTTGCCATCTGTGTATCTTATTTGGTGAGAAGTCTGTTAAGATCTTTCCCTCCTTTCTCAGTTGGATTGTTTGTTTTCTTATTATTATGTTCTAATAGTTCTTTGTATGTTTGAGATAAGTCCTTTATCAAATGTATCTTTTGTAAATATTTTCTCATAATCTGTGATTTGTCTTAACATCTTGACATTGTCTTTCATGATGCAGTTATTAATTTTAGTGGAGTCCAGCTTCTCTGTTATTTCCTTCATAACCTGTACTTTTGAAAAATAGTACCTTCTATCTTGCCTCCCCATTATCAACACCCTCCTACTCCAGGGTGGCACATGTTACCACTGAAAATCTGCATGGATATCGTTATCAACCAAAGTCCATAGGTGTATTAGTTTACCAGGGTGTTACATATTCTGTGGGTTTAGACATATGTATAATGACATACATCCACCATTACAGTACCATACAGAATAGTCTCACTCCCCTAAAATTCCTCTTTGCTCTGCCTATTGGTCCCTCCCCACCCCCACCTTCACAACCCTGCAGGCACTGATTTTTTTACTTTCTTCATGGTTTTGCCTTTTCCAGAAAGTCATATAATTGGGATAATAAAATATGTAGCCCTTTCAGAGTAACTTCTTTCACTTAATACTAGGCATTTACGATTTCTTCTGTCTTTTCATGGATTAATAGCTTAATTCTTTTTAGTATGGAATAGTATTCTGTTGTTTGGATGTACCATAGTTTATTTAGCCACACACCTACTGCAGGACATCTTGAGTGCTTCCAAATTTGGCAATTGTGAATAAAGCTACTGTAACATTGGTGTATGTATTTTTATGTGAACATAAGTTTTAACTCCTTGGCAAATATCAGAGAGCACGATTATTGATCATATGGCAGGTGTATGTTTAGTTTCGTAAGAAGCCATTGAGCTGTCTTCCAACCTTGGCTATACCATTTTACATTCTACCAGAAATAGAATGGAAAAGGAGCAGTCTTGTCATTCTTGATCCCAGACTGCCTTTGATATTATCAGTATTCCAGTCTTTGACCCTTCTGATGGCTGTATAGTGGCATCTTGTTATTTTCATGTGCATTTCCCTGATAATCTTTTTATATGATTATTTGCCATCTGTGTATCTTATTTGGTGAGAAGTCTGTTAAGATCTTTCCCTCCTTTCTCAGTTGGATTGTTTGTTTTCTTATTATTATGTTCTAATAGTTCTTTGTATGTTTGAGATAAGTCCTTTATCAAATGTATCTTTTGTAAATATTTTCTCATAATCTGTGATTTGTCTTAACATCTTGACATTGTCTTTCATGATGCAGTTATTAATTTTAGTGGAGTCCAGCTTCTCTGTTATTTCCTTCATAACCTGTACTATTGCTGTCATATATAAAAAGTCATCACCATACCCAAGATTACCTAGGTATATTCTGTTATCTTCTAGAAGTTTTATAGGTTCACATTTAAGATTTAAAGCTCTGATCCATTTTGAATTAATTTTTGTGACAAATGTAAGATCTATCTGTAGGTTCTTTTTTTTTTTTTTGGCTGCAGAGATTCAGTTGTTCCTACAGGACAGTTATTTGTTCAAAAACTATCCTTTCTCCATTATATTACTTTTACTCATTTGTCCAAGAACAGTTGATTAAATTTATTTGGGTTTATTTTTGAACTCTCTATTCTGTTCTGTTGATAAATTTGTCTTATCTTTCGCCATTATCACACTGTCTTGATTGCTGTGTCTTTATAACAAGTCTTGAAGTCAAGTAGTCTCAGTCCTCCAGCTTTATCCCTCTCCTTCAATATTGTGCTGTATATTTTCGGTATTCTAGATCTTTTGCCTCTCCACCCAAGTTTTGGTATTTGTTTATATTCAGAGAATAACTTGCTTGGATTCTGATTTGCATCACATTGAATCTATTAATGATGGGAAGAACTAACATCTTCACAGAATCTCATCCACCTTTCCATCAGAATGGAATCTTTCCATTTATTTAGCTTTTTTTTTATTTTGTTTATCAGAGATTTTGAGTTTTCTCATACAGATCTTGTACATTATTTGTTAGATTTATACCTCCTGGGTATTTCATGGGGGGGGGGGGCTTGTGTAAATGGTATTTTTTTTAAGTTTTGGCCCCTTTTATTGTTTTTTATTATTATTATTATTATTATTATTATTATTATTTATTTTCATCTATCTTTATTCTTCGGCCTGTGTGGGTCACTCAACGCAGTGGCCTCTCTTGCTGCAGAGCACCAGAGCACTGGTTCATCATTGGACACACCGGTCCAACCGCTCTGCAGCATGTGGGATCTTCCCAGGCCAGGGATCGAACCGGTGCCCCTTGCAATGCAAGGCAGACTCTTTACCCATTGGACCAGCAGGGAAACCCTCAGGTATTGTTTTTAATGTCAAATTCTACTTGCTGAGCTAGTTATTAATTTTAGTGGAGTCCAGCTTCTCTGTTATTTCCTTCATAACCTGTACTATTGCTGTCATATATAAAAAGTCATCACCATACCCAAGATTACCTAGGTATATTCTGTTATCTTCTAGAAGTTTTATAGGTTCACATTTAAGATTTAAAGCTCTGATCCATTTTGAATTAATTTTTGTGACAAATGTAAGATCTATCTGTAGGTTCTTTTTTTTTTTTTTGGCTGCAGAGATTCAGTTGTTCCTACAGGACAGTTATTTGTTCAAAAACTATCCTTTCTCCATTATATTACTTTTACTCATTTGTCCAAGAACAGTTGATTAAATTTATTTGGGTTTATTTTTGAACTCTCTATTCTGTTCTGTTGATAAATTTGTCTTATCTTTCGCCATTATCACACTGTCTTGATTGCTGTGTCTTTATAACAAGTCTTGAAGTCAAGTAGTCTCAGTCCTCCAGCTTTATCCCTCTCCTTCAATATTGTGCTGTATATTTTCGGTATTCTAGATCTTTTGCCTCTCCACCCAAGTTTTGGTATTTGTTTATATTCAGAGAATAACTTGCTTGGATTCTGATTTGCATCACATTGAATCTATTAATGATGGGAAGAACTAACATCTTCACAGAATCTCATCCACCTTTCCATCAGAATGGAATCTTTCCATTTATTTAGCTTTTTTTTTATTTTGTTTATCAGAGATTTTGAGTTTTCTCATACAGATCTTGTACATTATTTGTTAGATTTATACCTCCTGGGTATTTCATGGGGGGGGGGGGCTTGTGTAAATGGTATTTTTTTAAAGTTTTGGCCCCTTTTATTGTTTTTTATTATTATTATTATTATTATTATTATTATTTATTTTCATCTATCTTTATTCTTCGGCCTGTGTGGGTCACTCAACGCAGTGGCCTCTCTTGCTGCAGAGCACCAGAGCACTGGTTCATCATTGGACACACCGGTCCAACCGCTCTGCAGCATGTGGGATCTTCCCAGGCCAGGGATCGAACCGGTGCCCCTTGCAATGCAAGGCAGACTCTTTACCCATTGGACCAGCAGGGAAACCCTCAGGTATTGTTTTTAATGTCAAATTCTACTTGCTGATTGCTAGTATATAAGAAAGCAATTGACCTTTGTATATGAACTTTGTATCCTGCAACTTTGCAGTAATCTTATAATAGTTCTAGGAGGGTTTTGGTCACTTTTTTTGAGTTTTCCATGCATAGCTAATCATATACCTTCAAAGAAATGTGTTTTTTTCTTTTTTCACAATCTGCACAATCTGTATGCCTTTCCCCCATCCTTCTTTTTTTTTTTTTTTTCTGTCTTATTAGTTAGAACTTCTAGTGCAGTGTTGAAAAGGAGCAGTGAAAGTGGTAGATTTCTTACTTTTAACCAAGTTTTATTATCCAGTTCCTAATCTGAAACTGGCTTTAGTTCCTGAAACTTTCTTCAAGAATGCTATTTTTCATTCAAAGACATAAATCAAAGCAAGATCTTCTATGACCCGCCTACTGAAATAGCGGAACTAAAAAGAAAAATTAACATGTGGGACCTAATGAAACTTAAAAGATTTTGTACAGCAAAAGAAACAACAAAAAAGGTGAATAGACACACAGAATTAGAGAAAATAACAGCAAATGAAACAACTGACAAAGAATTAATCTCCAAAATCTACAAGCAATTCAGACAACTCAACACCAGAAAAATGAATAACCCAATCAAAAAATGGGAGAAAAAATCTAAAGAGATAATCTCTATGAAGAAGACAGACAGATGGCCAAATAACACATGAAATGATGCTCGACATCACTTATTATTAGAGAAATGCAAATGAAAACTACAACGAGATATCGCCTCATGCCAGTCAGAATGGCCATCATCAAAAAATCCACAGACAGGGTGTGAAGGCCTGGAGGGGTGGGAGTGGGGCTACTGGGAAGGGGGAGGGGACCAGGGATATGCATATGACTGATCTGGGAACATACATGTCTGTGAACAACAAAACTCTGTAAAAAAAATTTTAAATAAAATTAAATTAAAAAAAAATATATATATATACAAAGAAATTCTGCACATATATAAGCATTATGTATGTATATAACAGCTTGGTGTGATTAAACTGTGTATTTTCTAAAAAAGAAAAAAAATCTAGAGACAATAAATGCTGGAGAGGATGTGGAGGAAAGGGAACACTCTTGAATTGCTGGTAGGAATGTAAATTGATACAACCACTATGGAAGACAGTATGGAGATTCTTTAAAAAACTAAAAATAGAAGCACCCTATGACCCAGCAATCCCACTATTAGGCTTATACCGTGATGAAATCAAAATTGAAAGAGGCACCTGTACCCCAGTGTTCATTGCAGCACTCTATACAATAGCTAGAACATGGAAGCAACCTAGATGTCCATAAATGAATGAATGGATGAAGAAGCTCTGGTACATATATACAATAGAGTACTTCTCAGCTGTCCATAAATGAATGAAAAAAAGGATCAAAAAAGGGGAAAAAAAAGCTCATGGTCACATATGATGGAAAACATGAAACAGATGTATTACGAATAAATAAAGCAAGATCTTCTGACCCGCCTACTGAAATAGCGGAACTAAAAGAAAAATTAACATGTGGGACCTAATGAAACTTAAAAGATTTTGTACAGCAAAAGAAACAACAAAAAAGGTGAATAGACACACAGAATTAGAGAAAATAACAGCAAATGAAACAACTGACAAAGAATTAATCTCCAAAATCTACAAGCAATTCAGACAACTCAACACCAGAAAAATGAATAACCCAATCAAAAAATGGGAGAAAAAATCTAAAGAGATAATCTCTATGAAGAAGACAGACAGATGGCCAAATAACACATGAAATGATGCTCGACATCACTTATTATTAGAGAAATGCAAATGAAAACTACAACGAGATATCGCCTCATGCCAGTCAGAATGGCCATCATCAAAAAATCCACAGACAGGGTGTGAAGGCCTGGAGGGGTGGGAGTGGGGCTACTGGGAAGGGGGAGGGGACCAGGGATATGCATATGACTGATCTGGGAACATACATGTCTGTGAACAACAAAACTCTGTAAAAAAAATTTTAAATAAAATTAAATTAAAAAAAAATATATATATATATACAAAGAAATTCTGCACATATATAAGCATTATGTATGTATATAACAGCTTGGTGTGATTAAACTGTGTATTTTCTAAAAAAGAAAAAAAATCTAGAGACAATAAATGCTGGAGAGGATGTGGAGGAAAGGGAACACTCTTGAATTGCTGGTAGGAATGTAAATTGATACAACCACTATGGAAGACAGTATGGAGATTCTTTAAAAAACTAAAAATAGAAGCACCCTATGACCCAGCAATCCCACTATTAGGCTTATACCCAGATGAAATCAAAATCGAAAGAGGCACCTGTACCCCAGTGTTCATTGCAGCACTCTATACAATAGCTAGAACATGGAAGGAACCTAGTTGTCCATCGATGAATAAATGGATAAAAAAACTCTGGTACATATATACAATGGAGTACATCTCAGCTGTAAAAAAAAAAAAAAAAATGCAGAAGAATCAGTCCTAATGAGGTGGATGGAGCTATAACTTATTGTAAGAAGTGAAGTAAGTCAAAAAGAGAAAGACGAGTACAGTATATTAACACATATATATGAAATCTAGTCAGATGGTAATGATAACACATGCAGTGAAGTGATGGAAAAAGAGGCATAGAAAACAGATGTATTCACATTGTGGGGAATGAACAGTGGGTGGGAGGTGTAGAAGGAGTATCATGGAAACCTATACTATCATATGTGAAAACGATAGCTATTGTCATTGCACTGTGAAAATAGAGGATCCTGCAGGAGTGCTGTACCATGGCCTGGAGGGGTGGGATGGGGGGAACTAGGCAGGGGTGGAGGAGGGAGGGGGCCAGCGATATACATATGACTAATCTGGGATTGTATATCTGTAGACAACAAAACTCTGTAAAAGTAAAAAGTAAAATAAAAATAATTATTTAAAAAAATGCTGTTTGTGGCTCTTCTTTCTGGCATGCCCTGTAGTTGTTTTTCACTCTCATACCTGACCTGAATCCCAGAATTCCAGTCCAGGCCCAAACTACTAAACTGCTTCTCCTCCCAGAGAGCTGCTCAGAAAATTATGAAATGGTCTATCACATAATTATATAGCCCCAATCATTGAGTATTGGCAAGGTGAATAAGTAAATAAAAACAATAGTAATATAAGTAACTAAATTTATGATCTCAGCGACAGTTCTGTGATGTTAAAATTGGGAAAAACACAAAGCCTAAAAATCATTTTACAGTTTCCCATATAGTAGTATGGGCTTCCCTAGTGACTCAGATGGTAAAGAATATGTGGATTCTTACAATGTGGAGACCCAAGTTCAATTTGGGCCAAAAGAAAAACACTCTTGAATGATTTTCAACCACTATGGAAGACAGTATGGAGATTCTTTAAAAAACTAAAAATAGAAGCACCCTATGACCCAGCAATCCCACTATTAGGCTTATACCGTGATGAAATCAAAATTGAAAGAGGCACCTGTACCCCAGTGTTCATTGCAGCACTCTATACAATAGCTAGAACATGGAAGCAACCTAGATGTCCATAAATGAATGAATGGATGAAGAAGCTCTGGTACATATATACAATAGAGTACTTCTCAGCTGTAAAAAGAAATGCAGAAGAATCAGTCCTAATGAGGTGGATGAACCTAGAACCTATCATAAAAAGTGAAGTAAGTCAAAAAGAGAAAGACAAGTACAGTATACTAACACATATATATGAAATCTAGTCAGATGGTAATGATAACACATGCAGTGAAGTGATGGAAAAAGAGGCATAGAAAACAGATGTATTCACATTGTGGGGAATGAACAGTGGGTGGGAGGTGTAGAAGGAGTATCATGGAAACCTATACTATCATATGTGAAAACGATAGCTATTGTCATTGCACTGTGAAAATAGAGGATCCTGCAGGAGTGCTGTACCATGGCCTGGAGGGGTGGGATGGGGGGAACTAGGCAGGGGTGGAGGAGGGAGGGGGCCAGCGATATACATATGACTAATCTGGGATTGTATATCTGTAGACAACAAAACTCTGTAAAAGTAAAAAGTAAAATAAAAATAATTATTTAAAAAAATGCTGTTTGTGGCTCTTCTTTCTGGCATGCCCTGTAGTTGTTTTTCACTCTCATACCTGACCTGAATCCCAGAATTCCAGTCCAGGCCCAAACTACTAAACTGCTTCTCCTCCCAGAGAGCTGCTCAGAAAATTATGAAATGGTCTATCACATAATTATATAGCCCCAATCATTGAGTATTGGCAAGGTGAATAAGTAAATAAAAACAATAGTAATATAAGTAACTAAATTTATGATCTCAGCGACAGTTCTGTGATGTTAAAATTGGGAAAAACACAAAGACTAAAAATCATTTTACAGTTTCCCATATAGTAGTATGGGCTTCCCTAGTGACTCAGATGGTAAAGAATATGTGGATTCTTACAATGTGGAGACCCAAGTTCAATCTCTGGGCCAGGAAGATCCCCTGGAGAAGGGAATGGCTACCCACATCATATAAATCTTTAAGACAAATTTTTAAGCACTTCCCCTTCTTAAACATTAGCATACTTTGTCAAGATAATTCCTGAAGCTATTATTTGCTGACAACAGTACAAAGATGGCCTAAATTTCTGCTGCTTCTTTTTTAAAATATGTATGTATTTATTTTTGACTGTTGGGTCTTAGTTGTGGCATGCAGGATCTTTGTTGTGGCATGTGGGACCTTCTGTTGTGGCAAGCGGACTCTCTAATTGTGGTATGGGCTTAGTTGCCCTGATGAATGTGGGATCTTAGTTCCTCAACCAGGCATAGAACTTGTGTCCTTGCCCCTGCACTAAAAGATTGATTCTTAACCTCCGGACCAACAGAGAAGTCCCTAAATCTATATTTCTTAAATTGAGGTGCATATTCTGTGATTTACAAGATTCCCTGGAGTAGGAAATGATAACCCTCTCCAGTAGTCTTGCCTGGAAAATTCCATGGACAGAGGAGTCTGGCAGGCTATAGTTCATGGGGTCACAGAATCAGACATGACTAAGCATGCAGACACAAGCATGTGTTGGGTACTTAAAGCCACAAGAGAACCTATCAAATCTACTGGTAGTATCAATTTTATTTTATAAGCAGGAATTTAAAATCTTACCTCGCTATGGCGTAGACAGAACTGTATGATCTGTATCTCCCCTCCATTCTTTTTTTCTCCCTCTGATCTCATCTCCTCCTACTCAAGCCATCACTCACTTCTTCCTGTCACACCTGTTTCTTGAGCAGCTTAAGCTCCTGCCTCAGGGCCTTTGCACTGGCTCTTTACTCTGCCTGGAATGCTCTTTGTGCAGATATTTGGATCTGCAGCTATCTCACTTCCTTCAGGTCTTACTTCACTTGTCATCTCTCAGTGAGGACTTACTTGGCCACCCTTTTAAAAATTATACATCTCCATCTTACATTTTTCAATCTTCCACGTATGAGTTATACTTTCTCCATAGCACTTAATTACAATTTAAAATACTGTACATTTTCTCATTGACCTTTATTGTCTCTATATTCCACTAAAATATAAGCTCCATGAAAGCAGATGGTTTGTTTAATTACAGAAAGATATACAACAGATGAAAGAATATTATAGTGAATCTGCATTATCACTCAGCTCTAACAATTTTTAATATGTAACCAATCTTGATCCTTCAGTTACCCTAACATATTTTATTTCTTATAAGTAGTTGAAAGCAATTCTTAGACATGAGCTCATGTTGTTTCACCTGTAAATTCTTTAGTGTGTTTCTTTAACTGATAAGGGTTTGTTTCTGAAATTTTAAAGATTTCACTATCATAAGTGAAGAAAATAGCGTCATTGCTCTGTGAGAAAAGGGGATCCTTCAGGGGTGCTGTATGATGATTGGGAGGGGTGGGAAGGGGGGAATATACATATGACTAATCTGGGAACATACATATCTGTAAACAACAAAACTCTGTAAAAGTTAAAAGCAAAATAAAGGTTTAAAAAAAATCATCAGATCATTATCACATGAAATTAATACTAATTCTTTTATATTATTTATTCTGTTTATATTCAAATTACTTAGATTAATTTAACAATGCATGTTCACATTTGATTTATGTCTGTGGGAAGCCTAACAAGATCCATACATTATATCTGATCCTTTTTCTGCTAAGTCTTTCCTTTCTCTCATGCTATTCGTTTGTTGGGAGAACTTTGTCCCATAGCATGTCCCACATTCTAATTTGGTTGATTGCTTTCTTGAGGTATCTTCCCCTTAATATTTTCTATAGTCTCACCGTCATATACAGAGGTTTAATTAGATTCAGGATTATTTTTTACAGACAAGAATTCTAAGTTGTTCCCTGTTATACTACATCACAGAGCACAAAATGACTGGTTGGCACATTTTAAGTGAGGCTTAGATAAATCAGAAGGTTAAGGTTGAATTATACCAATTCCTCTATTATGATGTTCCCTGTCAAAATTTTACTTGATGATGTAGTACCCGTTATGATCTGGAACACACCTTTAAATGCTCATTCTCTTGAACCTTACTTGTTAAGTGATATAAATGTTGAAATATTGTAGAGTAACTTACTTCACTTGTCATCTCTCAGTGAGGACTTACTTGGCCACCCTTTTAAAAATTATACATCTCCATCTTACATTTTCAATCTTCCACGTATGAGTTATACTTTCTCCATAGCACTTAATTACAATTTAAAATACTGTACATTTTCTCATTGACCTTTATTGTCTCTATATTCCACTAAAATATAAGCTCCATGAAAGCAGATGGTTTGTTTAATTACAGAAAGATATACAACAGATGAAAGAATATTATAGTGAATCTGCATTATCACTCAGCTCTAACAATTTTTAATATGTAACCAATCTTGATCCTTCAGTTACCCTAACATATTTTATTTCTTATAAGTAGTTGAAAGCAATTCTTAGACATGAGCTCATGTTGTTTCACCTGTAAATTCTTTAGTGTGTTTCTTTAACTGATAAGGGTTTGTTTCTGAAATTTTAAAGATTTCACTATCATAAGTGAAGAAAATAGCGTCATTGCTCTGTGAGAAAAGGGGATCCTTCAGGGGTGCTGTATGATGATTGGGAGGGGTGGGAAGGGGGGAATATACATATGACTAATCTGGGAACATACATATCTGTAAACAACAAAACTCTGTAAAAGTTAAAAGCAAAATAAAGGTTTAAAAAAAATCATCAGATCATTATCACATGAAATTAATACTAATTCTTTTATATTATTTATTCTGTTTATATTCAAATTACTTAGATTAATTTAACAATGCATGTTCACATTTGATTTATGTCTGTGGGAAGCCTAACAAGATCCATACATTATATCTGATCCTTTTTCTGCTAAGTCTTTCCTTTCTCTCATGCTATTCGTTTGTTGGGAGAACTTTGTCCCATAGCATGTCCCACATTCTAATTTGGTTGATTGCTTTCTTGAGGTATCTTCCCCTTAATATTTTCTATAGTCTCACCGTCATATACAGAGGTTTAATTAGATTCAGGATTATTTTTTACAGACAAGAATTCTAAGTTGTTCCCTGTTATACTACATCACAGAGCACAAAATGACTGGTTGGCACATTTTAAGTGAGGCTTAGATAAATCAGAAGGTTAAGGTTGAATTATACCAATTCCTCTATTATGATGTTCCCTGTCAAAATTTTACTTGATGATGTAGTACCCGTTATGATCTGGAACACACCTTTAAATGCTCATTCTCTTGAACCTTACTTGTTAAGTGATATAAATGTTGAAATATTGTAGAGAAGTCCCATAAACATAATATTAATAGTTAGGGAATTTTAACTTCTATTTACCAAATTCTGGCAGCCAAGATATCCTTCTTCTATGAATCCTCCTTGGAAAACTTTAAAAATCACTCACCTAACTATGGTCTATCTTTTTGTGATAATATAAAATCAGTTAATCAATTATTAAAAGAGCCCAGTATGTGTCAGACACTCATAGGTACTGAGAATTCACTGTTGTCACGGACTGTCAGTGTATAGTAGGACTAATAAAATTTAGAGATGGAAATACATTCTTGTAGCTAACATCTAAAATGGCTCCCAGTGATCTCCACCTTCTGTAATTAAAACCCTTGTTAATTCTCTCCCATTTTATACCAGAATTGGTCTCTGACCAATAGGATATGGTAGAAGTAACAATATGTCACTTCTGATCAGGTTCTAAGGACAACTTCCGTCTTGATTGCTGTTTATCTCTTGGGTGCTTGATCTGAAGAATGCCAGAAACCACATTTTTGACAAACAGGATTTTATACATTAAATTAGCCCTGAAACCATGAAGCTTGGATCTTAAAAGGCATGTGAAGATAGGAGACTAGGCCCTGGCTGCACAATATAGGAAAAACTTCTAATACAGGCCCTAAGGACAATGTGCAAAGCCCAGGAAAAGTCCATACATTATACATCTTTTTCTGCTAAGTCTTTCCTTTCTCTCATGCTATTCGTTTGTTGGGAGAACTTTGTCCCATAGCATGTCCCACATTCTAATTTGGTTGATTGCTTTCTTGAGGTATCTTCCCCTTAATATTTTCTATAGTCTCACCGTCATATACAGAGGTTTAATTAGATTCAGGATTATTTTTTACAGACAAGAATTCTAAGTTGTTCCCTGTTATACTACATCACAGAGCACAAAATGACTGGTTGGCACATTTTAAGTGAGGCTTAGATAAATCAGAAGGTTAAGGTTGAATTATACCAATTCCTCTATTATGATGTTCCCTGTCAAAATTTTACTTGATGATGTAGTACCCGTTATGATCTGGAACACACCTTTAAATGCTCATTCTCTTGAACCTTACTTGTTAAGTGATATAAATGTTGAAATATTGTAGAAAGTCCAATAAACATAATATTAATAGTTAGGGAATTTTAACTTCTATTTACCAAATTCTGGCAGCCAAGATATCCTTCTTCTATGAATCCTCCTTGGAAAACTTTAAAAATCACTCACCTAACTATGGTCTATCTTTTTGTGATAATATAAAATCAGTTAATCAATTATTAAAAGAGCCCAGTATGTGTCAGACACTCATAGGTGCTGAGAATTCACTGTTGTCACGGACTGTCAGTGTATAGTAGGACTAATAAAATTTAGAGATGGAAATACATTCTTGTAGCTAACATCTAAAATGGCTCCCAGTGATCTCCACCTTCTGTAATTAAAACCCTTGTTAATTCTCTCCCATTTTATACCAGAATTGGTCTCTGACCAATAGGATATGGTAGAAGTAACAATATGTCACTTCTGATCAGGTTCTAAGGACAACTTCCGTCTTGATTGCTGTTTATCTCTTGGGTGCTTGATCTGAAGAATGCCAGAAACCACATTTTTGACAAACAGGATTTTATACATTAAATTAGCCCTGAAACCATGAAGCTTGGATCTTAAAAGGCATGTGAAGATAGGAGACTAGGCCCTGGCTGCACAATATAGGAAATTAAATTTATGCCTGTACATAAAGCTGACACTTAGTGTGCCCTTATCATGTTTTGGAATTTGAATTCAAATTAGTTGCAAAGCCCAGGAAAACTACCCCTCCCAAAATAAAAAATTAAATAATTAAGTAAATAAATAGATAACATTGTCCTGAATTATTGGCTCTGACCTTTATCACACATAAATGCATGCATGCGTGCTCAGTCATGTCTGATTCTTTGGGACCCTATGGACTTTAGCCTGCCAGGCTACTTTGTCCATGGAGTTCTCCAGACAAGAATACTGGAGTGAGATGCCATTTCTTACTCCAGGGATCTACCCAACCCACATCTCCTGCGTCTCTGGCATTGACAGGCAGATTCTTTACCACTGCACTACCTGGGAAGCCCATCACACATAAGTATCAATGCCTAAATCTTAAGTAAAGTTTAGCAGCTAAAATAAGCTTCTCTGATGACTCAGATGGTAAAGAATATGTCAGTAAGGGGGGAGATTTGATTCCTGGGTTAGGAATATCCCCTGGAGAAGGAATGGCTACCCACTGCAGTTAAAATCCAAACGCACAGTTTAAAAATAATGTATCAATACGAAGAGAGGTTCTCAAACTTCAAAAATGGTTGAATATTAGAAAATCAACAAATAAAATCAACTATATTATAAGAGTTAAAGAGAAATGTCATATGATCATCTCTATTGATGTCAAAAAAGACTTCTGAAAAATTCAATACCAGTTCTTGTTAAAATCATTCAGATGGATTTTTCCACAACACATTAATATGTATAGTATGCGAAATTAATTCGCAATACACTGCCCAGTGCCCATTGTAATAAAGCCCCCTTTTGAATTGGTCTCTGACCAATAGGATATGGTAGAAGTAACAATATGTCACTTCTGATCAGGTTCTAAGGACAACTTCCGTCTTGATTGCTGTTTATCTCTTGGGTGCTTGATCTGAAGAATGCCAGAAACCACATTTTTGACAAACAGGATTTTATACATTAAATTAGCCCTGAAACCATGAAGCTTGGATCTTAAAAGGCATGTGAAGATAGGAGACTAGGCCCTGGCTGCACAATATAGGAAATTAAATTTATGCCTGTACATAAAGCTGACACTTAGTGTGCCCTTATCATGTTTTGGAATTTGAATTCAAATTAGTTGCAAAGCCCAGGAAAACTACCCCTCCCAAAATAAAAAATTAAATAATTAAGTAAATAAATAGATAACATTGTCCTGAATTATTGGCTCTGACCTTTATCACACATAAATGCATGCATGCGTGCTCAGTCATGTCTGATTCTTTGGGACCCTATGGACTTTAGCCTGCCAGGCTACTTTGTCCATGGAGTTCTCCAGACAAGAATACTGGAGTGAGATGCCATTTCTTACTCCAGGGATCTACCCAACCCACATCTCCTGCGTCTCTGGCATTGACAGGCAGATTCTTTACCACTGCACTACCTGGGAAGCCCATCACACATAAGTATCAATGCCTAAATCTTAAGTAAAGTTTAGCAGCTAAAATAAGCTTCTCTGATGACTCAGATGGTAAAGAATATGTCAGTAAGGGGGGAGATTTGATTCCTGGGTTAGGAATATCCCCTGGAGAAGGAATGGCTACCCACTGCAGTTAAAATCCAAACGCACAGTTTAAAAATAATGTATCAATACGAAGAGAGGTTCTCAAACTTCAAAAATGGTTGAATATTAGAAAATCAACAAATAAAATCAACTATATTATAAGAGTTAAAGAGAAATGTCATATGATCATCTCTATTGATGTCAAAAAAGACTTCTGAAAAATTCAATACCAGTTCTTGTTAAAATCATTCAGATGGATTTTTCCACAACACATTAATATGTATAGTACATGCATGTATACACATCTATCAACATATACATATAGATAATATGCATAGTATTTATATATCATATAAAATATACATTTATGTCTATATACAAATGTATACACAGAGATTTATATATACACACGTATGTGCATATGTATATATACATAAATACATAGGTGTCTATTTATACATATTAGTATTAGTATCACAGTGAAATAAAGCATCGAAGTTATTTGTACTTAACTCAGGAAAACAGCAAGAATGTTCATGGTCATCACTGCTATTTAATATTTTTAACATTATATTTGAAACATTAGTCAATGTGGCCAAAAGAAAACAGGTGTATAAAAAAGGTGTATAGGGCTTCCCCTGGTGGTTCAGTGGGTAAGGACACCACCTTGCAGTGCAAGGGGTGCCAGTTCGATCCCTGGCCTGGGAAGATCCCACGTGCCGTGGAACGGCTGGACTGATGTGTCCAATTACCGGACCAGAGCTCTGGGGCACATGCGCCCAGAGCTGGTGCTCTGCGACAACAGAGGCCACCGGGATGGGAGGCCCACAGAAGCCAAAGAACAAAGATGGATGAAAATAGATAAATGAAAGACCAGTAGAAGTGGCCCACCCATCCCCCTTAATCCCCACCTCACTCCCCAAAAGATAAATAAACAAAATAAATGTCTAAGCTACAAAAAAATTTTTTTAAAAAAGGTGTATAATGGCATGCTGGCTCTCATTCTATGTGGGTAGGATGATTTTTCAAGGAAGACTCTTACTTCAAAGGCATTTGGAAATTCTATCGATCATAAGAATTTACTTATTCCCTAAATTCTCTGAATTAAAGAAACTTGCTGAAGGAAAAAAAAAGGCATATAAAATTTTTTAATGTTTAAAAAATTAGGAAATAGCAAAACTATCATTCTCTATGGTTGATATATTGTACATCTGAAAACCCTGAAAGATTTTACTGTAAACTCTAAATAATAAGAGAATCAATAAGGTAGTTGGATATTAGATTAATGTACAGATTATCAGTAGTACATCTATAACATGGTGAAGGATAAAGTAGAAGAGTTTAAAATAGCAGCAAAGGGATTTCTATGGTGATTCATTGGCTGAGACTCCATATTCCCAGTGCAGGATGCCTGAGTTCAATCTCTGGTTGGGGAACTAGATCCTACATGCTACAACTAAGAACCAGTGCAGCCAAATGAAAATAAGTATTTTTTTTAAGAAAAAAAAGCAACAAAAATATTGAACAGCTAGGAACTAACAGTTATTCCTAAAGTAACTTAAAACATAACTTTCTAAACATGTATACTTTATAGTACAAAAACAAGAACTCTTACCAAATCCAAAAGTTGATTTGAATAAATGGAATATTTTTTAATGGAAAGATACAACATCACAAAGATAATTCATTCTACCTGTTAATTCACAAATTCATCCAAATCTCAATAAAATTCCAAAAGATTTTGTTTAAAGAAATGGTTGAACTGCTACTAAAGTTCATCCAGAAAAATTAAAAAGTAACAATGGTCAGGGAAACTTTTATAAACAAGGGTGGTTAGGAGCAACTAACAATTACATTGTGAAGCCTTGATCATTAAAATAGGGTAGTAATCGTACATGAATAGATACACCAAATGGGTCAGAACAGAAAGGTCAGAATTAGACTCACATGCATGAAAGAATTCAGTAACATCTTAAATCAGTGAAAGAAAGGTAGACTTCTAATAAATGGTGTTGAGCTAATTAATTGAGTAGCCAAGATAAGTTTAGATCAATACCTTACAATAAGATAAATTCTCAAAGGATATAAGGTTTAAGTGTAGAATGCAAGATCGTGAACATACAAGAGGAAAATTTAGGTTGTTTTTTTATAACCTTGGAATGAAGAAGGTCTATCTAGCTAAGACTCAAATTCCAGAAGCCATTCAATTCAGCTCAATTCACTTCAGTCGCTCAGTCATTTCCAACTCTTTGTTGACCCTATGGACTGCAGACACCAGGCTTCCCTGTCCTTCACCATCTCTTGGAGCTTGCTCAAACTCGTGTCCATTCATTCAGTGATGCCATCTAACCATCTCATCCTCTGTCGTCCTTTTCACCTTCTTCTGTTTTTCCCAGCATCAGGGTCTTTTCCAATGAGTCATCTCTTTGCATCAGGTGGCCTAAGTATTGGAGCTTCAGCTTCAGCAAAGGTCCTTCCAATGAATATTCTGGAATAATTTCCTTTAGGATTGACTAGTTTGATTTCCTTACAGTCCAAGGGCTTGCTCCTTGGGAGAAAAGTATGACAAACCTAGACAGTGTATTAAAAAGCAGAGACAAGAAGCTTTGCCAACAAAAGTTCGTATAGTCAAAGCTATGGTTTTACCGTTAGTCATGTATGGATGTGACAGTTGGAACATAAAGAAGGCTGACACCAGAGAATTGATGCCTTTGAATTGTGCTTTGGAGGAGACTCTTGAGAATCCCTTGGACTGCAAGGAGATAAAGCTAGAAGAGATTAAAAATTGATAAAATTATGCTCCATAAAAATCATCTTTTATAAGGCAAACAAGGAGCATAAGTAAAAGACAAGCTACAAAAGTAGGAAAATTACATGTGATTCTGACCCCAGAAAAAGAGTTAATTGTCTTTCTTTTTCATTTTAATTATAAGTTGTGTGCATGTGCTAAGTTGCTTAATTCATGCCCAATGCTAGCCCTCTGGGTTAGTCTGTATGGACTATAGCCCTTCAGACTCCCCTGTACATGGGATTCTCCAGACAAGAATAGAGTAGTGGATTCCCATACCCTCCTCCAAGTTCTTTACCACAACTCCCACCCCTCCAAATTGTTGCTGTTCAGTCACTAAGTAGTGTCTGACCCTTTGTGATCCCAGGTACTGCAACATGCCTGACTTCCGTGTCCTTCCCTGTCTCCAGAAATTTGCTCAAACTAAAGTCCATTGAGTTGGTGATGCCATCTAACCATCTTGACTTCTGTCACCCTCTTCTCCTCCAAGTGTCTGGTAATTTGAGCGTTCTTTGGCGTTGCCTTTCTGTGGGATTGGAATGAAAACTGACCTTTACCAGTCCTGTGGCCACTGCTGAGTTTTCCAAATTTGCTGGCATGTTGCGTTCAGCATTTTAACAGCATCATCTTTTAGGATTTGAAATAGCTCAGCTGGAATTCTGTCACTTTCACTAGCTTTGTTCTTACTAATGCTTCCTAAGGCCCACTTGACTTCACACTCCAGAATGTCTGGCTCTAGGTTAAGTGACCACACCATTATGGCTATCAAGATCATTAAGATTTTTTCTGGTGTAATTCTTCTGTGTATTCTTTCCAGCTCTTCTTAATCTCTTCTGCTTTGCCAGCTCTTCTTAATCCCTTATGTTTCTATTAGATATTTCTGCCATTTCTGTCCTCTATTGTGCCCATCTTTGCATGAAATGTTCCCATAATATCTCTAATTTTCTTGAGATCTCTAGTCTTTCCCGTTTTCTTGTTTTCCCTCTACTTCTTTGCATTATTCATGGAAGAAGGCCTCCTTATCTCTCCTTGCTATTCTCTGGAACTCTGTATTCAGTTGGATATATCTTTCCCTTTCTCCTCTGCCTTTCAGGGTATATAAAAAACCACAATAGAAAATGAGCAAATGGGGAAAAGATAAAAACAGACAATTCACAGCAAAAGAAATAAAGTTTGCCTTCAAATATATGAAAAATGTCTGTACATCAGAAGACAAGATAAAATTTATTTTGAAAATCAGTAAGATATCTACAGATAATAATTTGTATTCATCCTCAAATTAATAAGAAAAGGATGAACAAATCCACAGAACAAAGAGGCAAGATACTTGAACTGACAATTCATAGAAAATATTAATTACCAGTGAGAACATGAAAAATTCCATTTCAACACAAATTAGGAAAAAGTCAGTTCAAAAACTTGTCTAACACTCATAAACTTGTCAAAAATTGAAAGCAGTTGCTGAAAGTTGTAAACAACCTAAACATCTATCAGAAAAAAAAATATTTTAAAATAAGTGCTATAATCAAACAAAGGAATGCTCTAAAACAATCAAAATACTATAGAGTGAAAAATATAAATTTTTGCAACAGTATGTGAAATTTTAAAACATTATAAAAATACCAAATATTGCTTTGAGACACATATTTGTGTATTAAACATATAAAGATATAAATGTGAATGAAAAACACAAATTCAGGACTCAGGAGAAGAAAGGAAGAAAAATGGATTACTAAATACAATTAAGGAACCATCTGTATTTATGATTTTGTTTCTTAAATTGGGTGATAGGTACTTAGGTTTTCATTTTCTCTTTACAGTTTTTTTTATGTCTGAAATATTTCAGGAAAAAAGGGAAATAAAAGGAAAAGAGAGCAGAGGGTTTTTTGAAACCAGTATGCAACTCAGTTCCAACTTCATCTCTGCAGCTTACTGGTTGTGAGACGTTGATGGACTGTTTGTCTGCCCTGAACTTCTGCTTCCTCAACCGTAAAATGAGGATAATAATAATAAGCCTATTTCCTGAAACTATTTCGGTAGCTAACAAAGTTATAGGCATGTAGTGTGCACTTAATGGGTTTGATATTTTCCTGAGTTATTTCGTTAAGGACAATATGGATGAATGTGTGTGTGTGTGTGCATGTGTGTGTGTGTGTGTGTGTGTATATGTACATTCCAAATATGTGAGAGTATGCTTATGTGTTTACATGGGGCATACTTCTCAGTTTTTTGGAGCACCCCACTTGGGTTCTTATGATTTTACCATCCTTTGTTGCATATCACCTTTTTATTTTGCACTTCCTATTATAATGTTAAACATAGGTGGGACAATTTCTAGACTGTCAGTAGGACAGCTACCAGGGGAAAAAGAAATGAAATGGCTAAATGACTGAAGGTTGACACTTAAAAGAATAGTTTTGCTGTTAATAGCTGTGTATCTAAAAAAATATCCAATAAATTCATGATAACAAAGATCAAAAGTGCTATCTAATATCAAAATTTCATAACTAGAGTGCCAAACACTATTGAAAAACAATGACAAAATTTCAGCATTGACTTTACTTTTCTAAATGGGTCAGCATGAATAGAAGCAGGTGTAACAATAATAAATCCCCTTACAAAGTCTAAATGTTATGGCATTTATGGTCTGTGAAATACACTTTGATATCATGATAAGTTTTCAAAACATGTTTTGAACCTTGAACAAGTGAGTGGAAATATTCTCTTTTAGCTCTAATAATAAGTCTCTGTTCTTTCTATTCTTGTCCTGTGATCTTGGTCTACCCACTAACACCACACTGAGTCACACACACACCAGTCTTTTGTCTCTCACCCTGTAAATGGTAGCGTCCTTTTGTCTTCTTTGTGTGATGAGAGAGTTTATGAAATTAGAAAGCCTGAGTATCCTTTTCTGAGGTTACATTTGCTCAGTGTGACACACTGGGTACTTTTTGTCTTGCTGAGCTTTATTTTTCTTATTGTAAAATAGGCATTCCATGCATGTTCAGTTGCTCAGTTGTGTCTGACTCTTTGCAACCCCATGGACTGTAACCCACCAGGTTCCTCTGCCCATGGAATTCTCCAGGCAAGAATACTAGAGTGGGTTGCCATTTCCTCCTCAAAGGGATTTCCCAATCCAGGAATAAAACATGCAATCTCCTGGTGTCTCCTGCTTTGGCAGGTGGATAAAATAAACACTAAGGTGATCTAACATCTAACACAGACCTCTAAGAAAAATTTTTGAACTATCCCCAAATGCATGATAGTAGTATTTTCTGAGAATTACTGTGACCCAAGTAATAAGAAGGATCAATTTCTAGGTTGTTTTCCACCCAAAAAAAAAAAAAAACAAAATAAAACCTTGGTCTATTTGACTTTCTATTTTTGTACCTCCCAGCTACCGCAAAAGTAGATTTGTATGAAATCATTATACTGTCTTCCTTAGCTGATATGTCCTTTCCAGTTCATGTGGGTTATATAAACCTTCACTTATTCATTTAACAAATATGAATTGAATACCTGTTGTACCTTGCCCACGTCAGGCACTGTGTTTGGTATTTTGGACATATCTGTGGAAAAAATAAAAACAAGAATTCTTGCTATCTTGGAGCTCAGCATTCAATGTGGGGTGGAGGATGTAAGAAATCATAAGTAATAAATATTAAAAATAACTAGTACTGACATGTTATTTTCAATAACATAAGTCATTGGAGGATGATAGTTCTATGAGAAAATGGAGTAGAGCAGATAAGGGGTTCCGGAGGACTGGTGGGAAGGAGCTGTCAGCTGATGGAAGGAGGGGGCTGGATGCAACACTTGTACAGCCCCATGAGAAAGTGAATTTTGAGCAAAGACTTGAAGGATGAGAGACTTAGGAGAATATCTGAAGAAGAAAGCTCCATGAAACAGAGTTCAGTCCCCTCTCCACATCCCTGGGTTTAGCACCTGCTTTAATTCTGATCCACAACTAGTTGAATCCACAGATGCCAAAAGCAGCTATGGAGAGGACTGACTGGATTCGTTGTTCTACTGCCATTTTATGTAAGGAACTTGAGCACCCAGGGATTTTGGTATCCATTCTTGGACTCAATATCCCACGGACATTGAGGGACAACTGTACCCAAATCCAGAGCCCCAAGGTGGAGCTTTCTTGGCATGTTTGAGAGCAGTAGGTAGGGTCTTATGTCTGGAGAGGAGTTCAGGGAGGTTAGCAGGAAAGGAAATTGGAAAATAGCCTCTTGCCTCAAACTTCTTCCCAACAACTTCTGACTCTTCCTATGCTTTCAAAAATAAACTTCTTTATTCTGTATATTTTTAAAGCAAGAAAACTTCCCCAAATGCATGATAGTAGTATTTTCTGAGAATTACTGTCACCCAAATAATAAGAAAGATCAATTTCTAGGTTGTTTTCCACCCAAAAAAAAAAAAAAACAAAATAAAACCTTGGTCTATTTGACTTTCTATTTTGTACCTCCCAGCTACATAAAAGTAGATTTGTATGAAATCATTATACTGTCTTCCTTAGCTGATATGTCCTTTCCAGTTCATGTGGGTTATATAAACCTTCACTTATTCATTTAACAAATATGAATTGAATACCTGTTGTACCTTGCCCACGTCAGGCACTGTGTTTGGTATTTTGGACATATCTGTGGAAAAATAAAAACAAGAATTCTTGCTATCTTGGAGCTCAGCATTCAATGTGGGGTGGAGGATGTAAGAAATCATAAGTAATAAATATTAAAAATAACTAGTACTGACATGTTATTTTCAATAACATAAGTCATTGGAGGATGATAGTTCTATGAGAAAATGGAGTAGAGCAGATAAGGGGTTCCGGAGGACTGGTGGGAAGGAGCTGTCAGCTGATGGAAGGAGGGGGCTGGATGCAACACTTGTACAGCCCCATGAGAAAGTGAATTTTGAGCAAAGACTTGAAGGATGAGAGACTTAGGAGAATATCTGAAGAAGAAAGCTCCATGAAACAGAGTTCAGTCCCCTCTCCACATCCCTGGGTTTAGCACCTGCTTTAATTCTGATCCACAACTAGTTGAATCCACAGATGCCAAAAGCAGCTATGGAGAGGACTGACTGGATTCGTTGTTCTACTGCCATTTTATGTAAGGAACTTGAGCACCCAGGGATTTTGGTATCCATTCTTGGACTCAATATCCCACGGACATTGAGGGACAACTGTACCCAAATCCAGAGCCCCAAGGTGGAGCTTTCTTGGCATGTTTGAGAGCAGTAGGTAGGGTCTTATGTCTGGAGAGGAGTTCAGGGAGGTTAGCAGGAAAGGAAATTGGAAAATAGCCTCTTGCCTCAAACTTCTTCCCAACAACTTCTGACTCTTCCCTATGCTTTCAAAAATAAACTTCTTTATTCTGTATATTTTTAAAGCAAGAAAACTTCCATTTTGTCGTGATGCCTGAATGATTTCCATAAATATGTGACTGTTTCTTATATGTTACTCCTTCCTGGTGGAAGAGCACTCCCCTTCAGCCCTTTCCCCCTTCATGACTGTAGTCAGCTTTGAAAAGCATGACCCCTTCTCTCACATACCCTACATTTGCATTAATTGGTCCAGTAGCCTATAATTGCCTCTTTGGGTTTTATCCCTGCTCTCCATCAAAGTCTCTCTAAATGTTTATTCCAGAGGGACAACTTCCTCTTTCCCTTCATGCCCTTCATCCAGCTTCCCAAAGAAAACAACCATTAACTGGAGAGACAACTTAATGGGTTTCATAACTAGGAAGGGAGGAATGTGACAAGCCTAAGTCACAGATCACATCAATTTTAAAAAATCAAATTTATATTTATTAAATAAGCCTGTTCTGTATTTTTTTGCTAGGAAAGATTTACATTTCTTCTGAGAAATTTTAATAAAACATGTACTATTTCCACTAAGATTATCATTAAAAATTCAGACTATCTGATCTTTAGGGCAGGATTTTTTGAAGATTTGTAATTATTTTTTAACACCTCTATAATATATCATTATGCTGTTTCATAGCACATTTCTTACTGACTTTATCTAAATCTTGTCATCATATACATCTGATATTAATTTATTTTGTTTAGGATTCTACTTTTAGGTAGCCGAGTGTCAAAATAACAAAAATAACTTAGAATGCTTTAAGAAGAATAAACAAAAAGAAAATAAGCCTTCTCTAGTGTGGTAGATTTCTATGGATGCAATCCTGTATATAATAGAAATTCATGTCACTGTAGAATTGACTATATGGAGGACATTGGAGAGAGCTTGCATTCTTTACTAAGTATGGGTCATTAATTGGAACACTTCAAAGAAAGAACCCTAAAACTTTGTAGTTGTCTCTTCTTAACTAGCCTGCTACCAGCAGTTTGCTTAATTCTGACTTATGTAGTCCTCTCCCCCTGTGCAGACATATTTCCTCTCCTGGAAATGCTATATTTCCTAATGGCAATGGATAGGACCATCACTACTTTTCAACCCTCTTAGCAGAAACAGACAGACATTGTTTATAATGCCCTAACTCCCCAGAGATCGAGCTGATATTTCTACTTGTTTGGAAAACCTAAGGTTTACATTGTATGTGGGTCATCCTTCAGACTCTCTTGAGAGGACTAAAATGAATCCAGAAAAAACTCACATGGTACAAAATTCTCTTCTGCCCATTTTCAAGATCAGCATGATTCGTCTTTGAACAAAGTAATCAGTATTAATCAGTCAATCAATGATAAAGGATAGAGGAAAACAAACAGTGAGTATCTTGAAAGTGCAGGAGGAAAAAATAATAAAAGACCATTAGCAGATATGACTATGTAATGAATTTATGAAACAAAATGCATTTCCATATATCAAAATATCATAAATACATAAAATGTGTCTCGGGAAAGAAATACAAGAAATGTGTTTCAGTGGTTGTCTCCACTGAAGGAAGCACTAAGAGACAGATTTTAAAGACAAGTCTACTTCCTTGATGGGAACACACTGAAATGTGCACTCATAAATTGCTAGTGAAAATCTAAACTGAGCACACTGTCTAAAAAGCAGTTTGCAATCTCAGTCAAGGATCTTGGAATTTCTGCCCCAGTAATTCCATTTTTAAGAATTTGTTCTAAGGAAATGAGCTAAAATGGATGAGAGTGTTTTTATCCAAAGCATGTTATTGAAATATTTTTTTTAAATAGTGAAAATGTAGGAAAACTTACAGGCCACCAATTGGGTAGGGTTAAGTAACCCTTTTCCTATTCCCTGATTATTTTGTACAGACATTTATTATAATAGCTGTCATATTGGATTATTTTTATTTGCACAGATATCTCCTTAAGAAACTGAGCGTTCAGAGTGAGACAAAGCATTTTCATCTGTTAGATTCCATAGTCTACTGTAATAATTGGATCCACTACCAGGTCTTCTCGGGTCACTCAGACAGTAAAGAATCTTCCCACAATGCAGGAGACCTGGGTTCAATCCCTGGGTTGGGTAGATCCCCTGGAGCAGGGAATGGAAACCGACTCCAGTATTCTTGCCTGGAGAATTCTGTGGACAGAACAGCCTGACAGGCTACAGTCCATGGGGTCAGCGTCAGACACAACTGACCTCCCCCCATACACACACACACAAGCTTTCAGTTAACACTCATAAGATTAATGAAACTATACCTGTGTCAGCCATGCAATTTATAATGATCACTAACGTCATTATTTCTCCCCACCTCCCATTGCCTGCTTAACATAATGAGAATAATAGAGTTGATTTGCCAGTTCAGCTAAATAAACAGTTTAAAACAAACTGAATCTAGGGATATCCATTTGTACATAAGGATAGAGCTATTGGCACAGTCATAAACAAACGGAATTTTGTCTCAGTGTAAAACCATGGTTAGTATTGGTGTAAAGATAATCAGCAAGACAAGATAAAATAATTTAGGTAAGATTTAATATTTGGTAGAAATATAAATTCTTGGAAAGCCAATAGACTTTATGTCAGAGGGATCCCAGGAGATATGTGAGACCGACACAATGTGAAATAAAAATCAATGTCGGGGCTTCCCTGGTGATCCTGTGGGTAAGGACACCGCCTTGCAGTGCAAGGGGCACCCGTTTGATCCCTGGCCTGGGAAGATCCCACGTGCCGCGGAGCGGCTGGACCGATGTGTCCAATTACCGAGCCGGAGCTCTGGAGTGCATGCGCCCAGAGCCGGTGCTCTGTGACGCCAGAAGCCACTGCGATGGGAGGCCCACACGGCCAATGGGTGTTCTAAGGAAATGAGCTAAAATGGATGAGAGTGTTTTTATCCAAAGCATGTTATTGAAATATTTTTTTTAAATAGTGAAAATGTAGGAAAACTTACAGGCCACCAATTGGGTAGGGTTAAGTAACCCTTTTCCTATTCCTGATTATTTTGTACAGACATTTATTATAATAGCTGTCATATTGGATTATTTTTATTTGCACAGATATCTCCTTAAGAAACTGAGCGTTCAGAGTGAGACAAAGCATTTTCATCTGTTAGATTCCATAGTCTACTGTAATAATTGGATCCACTACCAGGTCTTCTCGGGTCACTCAGACAGTAAAGAATCTTCCCACAATGCAGGAGACCTGGGTTCAATCCCTGGGTTGGGTAGATCCCCTGGAGCAGGGAATGGAAACCGACTCCAGTATTCTTGCCTGGAGAATTCTGTGGACAGAACAACCTGACAGGCTACAGTCCATGGGGTCAGCGTCAGACACAACTGACCTCCCCCCATACACACACACACAAGCTTTCAGTTAACACTCATAAGATTAATGAAACTATACCTGTGTCAGCCATGCAATTTATAATGATCACTAACGTCATTATTTCTCCCCACCTCCCATTGCCTGCTTAACATAATGAGAATAATAGAGTTGATTTGCCAGTTCAGCTAAATAAACAGTTTAAAACAAACTGAATCTAGGGATATCCATTTGTACATAAGGATAGAGCTATTGGCACAGTCATAAACAAACGGAATTTTGTCTCAGTGTAAAACCATGGTTAGTATTGGTGTAAAGATAATCAGCAAGACAAGATAAAATAATTTAGGTAAGATTTAATATTTGGTAGAAATATAAATTCTTGGAAAGCCAATAGACTTTATGTCAGAGGGATCCCAGGAGATATGTGAGACCGACACAATGTGAAATAAAAATCAATGTCGGGGCTTCCCTGGTGATCCTGTGGGTAAGGACACCGCCTTGCAGTGCAAGGGGCACCCGTTTGATCCCTGGCCTGGGAAGATCCCACGTGCCGCGGAGCGGCTGGACCGATGTGTCCAATTACCGAGCCGGAGCTCTGGAGTGCATGCGCCCAGAGCCGGTGCTCTGTGACGACAGAAGCCACTGCGATGGGAGGCCCACACGGGCCAAAGGACAAAGATGGATGGATGAAAATGAAAATAGTTAAATGAAAGACCAATAGAAGCGGGCCGCCCGCCCCCCTCCCTCCCCAACCTGCCCCCAGCCAATAAAGAAATAAATAAAAAAAACACAATGTCATATATGCATATGTACATACCAATCTTGAGGTCATTTTCTGTACCTTAAAAATAATTGTAACTAAGGGCTTTCCTAGTGGTTCAAATGGTAAAGAATTCACCTGCAATGCAGGAGACTTGGGTTCAACCCCTGGGTCAGGAAGATTCCATGGAGAAGAGAATGGGTACCCTTTCTCCAGTATTCTTGCCTGGAGAACCCCTTGAACAGAGGAGCCTGGTGGGCTACAGTCCATGGCATTGCAAAGAGTCTGACACAACTGAGTAACTAACACACACAAGTTGTTTTAAAAGTTAGTCCATTGAATTTTAGCCTCCCAGTTCAGCTCAATCACAAAAACTGCAGGCAAGTTCATGGAACATTCTTGGAAAACTATTTGAGACTATCATTTGGACGTTTTCTGCACACAGAAGTGTTAACAGCTGCACTGCACTTCAATCCAATCTTTTCAGCTTACTGTAAGATGTGCCAGTCTTCAGTCATTTATATGAGGAAAGAACAATGCAATCATTATTTATCCAAATTGTAATGCATTCCTTTCTTACTCCAGAAGTAAAATTCACTAAGTCAATAGTTGGAAGGGTTCATCTATGGAGGATTGAAGTACCCACGCATGCAATTTTTATTCAGGGTTTTCAAGTGCAAGGATGTAGAAAATGATTTTAGTATTAAAGAATTGGAATACTAGAGGAGGTTTTTTTTTTTAAGTGCGAAGAGTTAAATCCATTTACTCCTTGAGAATCAGTTCATATAAATGTGTCACATTTAAAAATATATGAAAAAATAACTGATGGGCAAGAAAGACAAAACTTTGCTTAAACAACTCAAGCAATTCCTCTAGGAAGGAGAAATTAGGAAAGGACAGAGGGGTAAAGGTGGGAGGGAGGGAGAGAGGGAGGGCAGGGGGCAAAAAGAGCTTGTATAGCACCTAAGCCACAATCTTACAGGATGTTGACTACCTCCTGGCCAGGTGCACAATGGCCAGGTGCACAATGAAGTAGCTCCTGACCACCTTGAAGACAGAAAGTATGGCACAGAAGAAATATTCACTTCAAAGTCAAAAAACCCAGAATTTTTAAACTCGGTTTTACTATTACCAGCTGAAACAATCTGTTCAAAATAATTTGTCTCTACTTCTATATATGAAAATGAACTTTGTTCATACCATAGTATCTTATAGGGTAAAATAATATATTTTCTGCTTAGTAAATGCTTTTATAAGTACTACTCAGTAAATAGCACATTTCCTTCTTCTCAGAGCTACGGGGGAGGTTGCATACCAATCCAAAGTTTATTTTCTGAACTCTTCAAGGATTGGTATTGGCACTTTTTAGATGAATGAAATGCTTGCAGCTCCAGGAATGCTGCTCATGAAGCTGAGTCTTAACTAAGGACTTGCATGAGTCTAAGACTTAATGCAGAGAAAATGCGACTGAGTTTTATATCCTAAGAAGGCTGTCTGAATATGTAGTTGAGCCTTGAACATCAGAGGATTTAGAATCAGAGTGAAAACAGCATCAAACAGTAAAATGGATGGAATTTTTTTCCACTGGTCAATCTTTCACTAGTTCATTCATTCAACAAATATTTTATTGAGTATTGTTCATGAAGCAAACACTTTGTATATGAAGCTAACTACTAGCAGTACAATGATAACCAAAAGTAGACATGGTCTTTTGTGTAACTTAACATCTAGGAATGAAAATTGAGCAAAAAATTCCTAGATTTGAGAAAGGGGAAGGGTTGCAGTCAAGACAGATGTTCTTTAGGAAGGGATGCTCAGGCTGAGTTATGATGAATCAACTAGAGTTAGCCAGGTAAGGATGGGGAAAGTCTCCAGAGAGGCTTAAAGACAGAGGGGAGATTATTTGCAATGATCCTGATGTCGCAGGGAACCTAGCACATCTGGGAATAGAAGAAAATTTAAATGGCTGGGATAGGAGTGAAGGGGAAAATAACTGAAGGGGAGATGGGAGGTTGATAAGTGTCAGACTTGATTCTTATTTGAAATACAATGAGATATCACTGGAGGGTCTCAAGCTGGAGGAGTGATGAGGAGAGGAGTAATATGATCGAATGTGCCTTTTGGAAACTCTGCTCTTTCTACAGTGTGATTGGGAGGGAAGGTCAAAGCTAGACAAATCAAGGAGTTATTGTTGTAAGGAACTAGTGCAAATCTAAGTTCATTGTAAACACTTCAAAGTCAAAAAACCCAGAATTTTTAAACTCGGTTTTACTATTACCAGCTGAAACAATCTGTTCAAAATAATTTGTCTCTACTTCTATATATGAAAATGAACTTTGTTCATACCATAGTATCTTATAGGGTAAAATAATATATTTTCTGCTTAGTAAATGCTTTTATAAGTACTACTCAGTAAATAGCACATTTCCTTCTTCTCAGAGCTACGGGGGAGGTTGCATACCAATCCAAAGTTTATTTTCTGAACTCTTCAAGGATTGGTATTGGCACTTTTTAGATGAATGAAATGCTTGCAGCTCCAGGAATGCTGCTCATGAAGCTGAGTCTTAACTAAGGACTTGCATGAGTCTAAGACTTAATGCAGAGAAAATGCGACTGAGTTTTATATCCTAAGAAGGCTGTCTGAATATGTAGTTGAGCCTTGAACATCAGAGGATTTAGAATCAGAGTGAAAACAGCATCAAACAGTAAAATGGATGGAATTTTTTTCCACTGGTCAATCTTTCACTAGTTCATTCATTCAACAAATATTTTATTGAGTATTGTTCATGAAGCAAACACTTTGTATATGAAGCTAACTACTAGCAGTACAATGATAACCAAAAGTAGACATGGTCTTTTGTGTAACTTAACATCTAGGAATGAAAATTGAGCAAAAAATTCCTAGATTTGAGAAAGGGGAAGGGTTGCAGTCAAGACAGATGTTCTTTAGGAAGGGATGCTCAGGCTGAGTTATGATGAATCAACTAGAGTTAGCCAGGTAAGGATGGGGAAAGTCTCCAGAGAGGCTTAAAGACAGAGGGGAGATTATTTGCAATGATCCTGATGTCGCAGGGAACCTAGCACATCTGGGAATAGAAGAAAATTTAAATGGCTGGGATAGGAGTGAAGGGGAAAATAACTGAAGGGGAGATGGGAGGTTGATAAGTGTCAGACTTGATTCTTATTTGAAATACAATGAGATATCACTGGAGGGTCTCAAGCTGGAGGAGTGATGAGGAGAGGAGTAATATGATCGAATGTGCCTTTTGGAAACTCTGCTCTTTCTACAGTGTGATTGGGAGGGAAGGTCAAAGCTAGACAAATCAAGGAGTTATTGTTGTAAGGAACTAGTGCAAATCTAAGTTCATTGTAAACATTTTCAGTCACTCTTCCTGGTCTGAAGAGAAAGGAAAAATTCTTCATTTCCCAGAGAAAACTCACCTTCTATAGTGAAGATGGAGGGAAGTGGATTAATCAAATATTTAGAAGATAAAGTTGACAAGACATAGTAATGAATCAGATATGGGCACAAGGCACTAGAAGTAGTCTAGGGTTTGGGCAACTGGACAGAAGAGAATGCCATTCATTCGGAGAAAAATGGAAACTTAATGAACTGAACAGGTAGTATTTATTGAGCACTTACTATGCAGGCCATTTTTCTAAATACACATTTCATAAAACATGTTCTTTACAACAACTCAATGTATAAGTATTAAAGATGAGGAACTGAAGCAAAGAGAAATTATGAAAGCTCGTTTGGAGGTTCTAGCAAGGGAACACAGCTACTCCTATACCCTTGACCAAAGACAGGCCCTCCTCTATCGTCCTCTTCAACTTAGCACGCAGCTTTGGGAAGGATGCACATGGAGTGGTAAGGGAAGAAGGGGACACCTGCCTAGCCAGCCAGATCAACTGAAGCAACCCTGGTAATCAATGGGGTGACAAATGTCACAACCAGATTGACCTCACATCCACCAAAGAGAAATTAAGTGACATGTCCATGTACACATAGAAACAAGTAGTGGATCTAGGTATAGAGTTTTTAATCACTTTTCTATGCTGCCCCCTTGTTCATAAATGTCTCCAACTGCCCTGCTGCCCAAGTTGTTGCCCTTGGGTTGCTCAAGCAAAAGTACCTTTTTATCCTTTCCATCTCTTGGCTTTCCTTCTCTGATGTTCTCAGCAATAGCTTCCTAACAGCTAAGTCACCATCAATTCTACAAGTCAAAAAATATTTGTCTCTGTATTTAATTACAAGGCTGGATAATTAGAAAAGAATTTTCCATTGCAAAGTTTCAGAGTTAGAAAGTAATACACTGGATAACAGGTTATGACCTTTACAGATGCATTAATCTAGACTCGATACTGGTTCAGAAATCCATTTATAAACCAGTGTAAAAACTAAAAACCCAATTCCGTCTTGATTTTTCTGTCCATATCCATAAAACAGAGGTTTCCCCAATTGACAAATAAATCTTGCGGCACTAGCCAGAAATGTTTCCACCTTGGGAACTTCAGTGAACCAATTCTTTCAATAGGCAGACAGCGAATCCTCATTCAAAAAATGAAGCTGCTCATTGACTTCCGAACCTTCATTACGATTCAATCTACAGGATGTGTAGCATCTCCACACAACAGTTCTGCTACACCAAGAGCCCTTGTTCCACGCAGATACAAGCAGCTCACAAGTCCGGAAAAGCTGTCTCACATTGCCGAACTGTAAAACTGGGGTTGAAGGAATACACATTTCATAAAACATGTTCTTTACAACAACTCAATGTATAAGTATTAAAGATGAGGAACTGAAGCAAAGAGAAATTATGAAAGCTCGTTTGGAGGTTCTAGCAAGGGAACACAGCTACTCCTATACCCTTGACCAAAGACAGGCCCTCCTCTATCGTCCTCTTCAACTTAGCACGCAGCTTTGGGAAGGATGCACATGGAGTGGTAAGGGAAGAAGGGGACACCTGCCTAGCCAGCCAGATCAACTGAAGCAACCCTGGTAATCAATGGGGTGACAAATGTCACAACCAGATTGACCTCACATCCACCAAAGAGAAATTAAGTGACATGTCCATGTACACATAGAAACAAGTAGTGGATCTAGGTATAGAGTTTTTAATCACTTTTCTATGCTGCCCCCTTGTTCATAAATGTCTCCAACTGCCCTGCTGCCCAAGTTGTTGCCCTTGGGTTGCTCAAGCAAAAGTACCTTTTTATCCTTTCCATCTCTTGGCTTTCCTTCTCTGATGTTCTCAGCAATAGCTTCCTAACAGCTAAGTCACCATCAATTCTACAAGTCAAAAATATTTGTCTCTGTATTTAATTACAAGGCTGGATAATTAGAAAAGAATTTTCCATTGCAAAGTTTCAGAGTTAGAAAGTAATACACTGGATAACAGGTTATGACCTTTACAGATGCATTAATCTAGACTCGATACTGGTTCAGAAATCCATTTATAAACCAGTGTAAAAACTAAAAACCCAATTCCGTCTTGATTTTTCTGTCCATATCCATAAAACAGAGGTTTCCCCAATTGACAAATAAATCTTGCGGCACTAGCCAGAAATGTTTCCACCTTGGGAACTTCAGTGAACCAATTCTTTCAATAGGCAGACAGCGAATCCTCATTCAAAAAATGAAGCTGCTCATTGACTTCCGAACCTTCATTACGATTCAATCTACAGGATGTGTAGCATCTCCACACAACAGTTCTGCTACACCAAGAGCCCTTGTTCCACGCAGATACAAGCAGCTCACAAGTCCCGACGGAAAAGCTGTCTCTGTGTTGATGTCACCTTTCTGGCCTCAAGTTATCACTGTAAAAACTGGGGTTGAAGGAGGGAGAGGAAAATACTCCAGTTTGCACTCCTAGTTCTAAGATATGTTTATGGACAAAATAGATCATCTTACTCTGCTCAGACTGCTATAACACAATACTATAGACTGACCTAACCAACAGAAATATGTTTATTTACAGTTCTTGAAACTGGAAATTCAAGATCAGGGTTCCAGGATGGTTACATCCTGGTGAGGTTTCCCTTCATGGTTTGCAGATGATGGCCTTATTGTTGCTTCTTTATGTGGCCGTTCCTCAGTGTGTGTGCTTCCTCTTTTTATAAGGCCACTGATCCTGTTAAATTATGATCCCAGCCTTAGGACTTAGCTTTTTTTAAGAAAAAAAAAAAAACTTTTATTTTACTTTTAACTTTTACAGAGTTTTGTTGTTTACAGATATGTATGTTCTCAGATTAGTCATATGTATATCCCCCCATCCCACCCCTCCAGACTGTCATACAGGACTTAGTTTAAGCTTGGTTACCTCCTAAAAGCCCTATCTGAATAGAGGCATATTGGAGATAAGAGTTTCAGCATACTATTGTGGCAGAGGGGAAGCAATCTGCTTCATGACATGGACCCAAGGATCATTTTAAGAAAATTCTGAATGCGTACAGACCTCTCAACTGCCTCTCAAATTGTCCTTTCAAAAGCTTCATAGTAATTCTGCCTTTGATTAAAAAGCCCATTAGATTTCCATTCAGATTCCTCCCCCCCTTGGTGGGGTTGGGAAAAGGGTGCAGGGAACTCATTTAAAAGGAAACTTGGGAAGCAAATCTTAGTTGAATGAGCATGACTGAATAAAGCAGAAGGCCACCCCTCTAGGAAGTGTTGACAACAGCTGCTTCTGGATCCTTCAGAAACCCCAAGTCCTCAACTGCAGTGATGATTACCAATGTCCATTTCAAAAATGGAGGCTAAGAGGACTTGCTCAATATCAAAAATGAAGCTGCTCATTGACTTCCGAACCTTCATTACGATTCAATCTACAGGATGTGTAGCATCTCCACACAACAGTTCTGCTACACCAAGAGCCCTTGTTCCACGCAGATACAAGCAGCTCACAAGTCCCGACGGAAAAGCTGTCTCTGTGTTGATGTCACCTTTCTGGCCTCAAGTTATCACTGTAAAAACTGGGGTTGAAGGAGGGAGAGGAAAATACTCCAGTTTGCACTCCTAGTTCTAAGATATGTTTATGGACAAAATAGATCATCTTACTCTGCTCAGACTGCTATAACACAATACTATAGACTGACCTAACCAACAGAAATATGTTTATTTACAGTTCTTGAAACTGGAAATTCAAGATCAGGGTTCCAGGATGGTTACATCCTGGTGAGGTTTCCCTTCATGGTTTGCAGATGATGGCCTTATTGTTGCTTCTTTATGTGGCCGTTCCTCAGTGTGTGTGCTTCCTCTTTTTATAAGGCCACTGATCCTGTTAAATTATGATCCCAGCCTTAGGACTTAGCTTTTTTTAAGAAAAAAAAAAAAACTTTTATTTTACTTTTAACTTTTACAGAGTTTTGTTGTTTACAGATATGTATGTTCTCAGATTAGTCATATGTATATCCCCCCATCCCACCCCTCCAGACTGTCATACAGGACTTAGTTTAAGCTTGGTTACCTCCTAAAAGCCCTATCTGAATAGAGGCATATTGGAGATAAGAGTTTCAGCATACTATTGTGGCAGAGGGGAAGCAATCTGCTTCATGACATGGACCCAAGGATCATTTTAAGAAAATTCTGAATGCGTACAGACCTCTCAACTGCCTCTCAAATTGTCCTTTCAAAAGCTTCATAGTAATTCTGCCTTTGATTAAAAAGCCCATTAGATTTCCATTCAGATTCCTCCCCCCCTTGGTGGGGTTGGGAAAAGGGTGCAGGGAACTCATTTAAAAGGAAACTTGGGAAGCAAATCTTAGTTGAATGAGCATGACTGAATAAAGCAGAAGGCCACCCCTCTAGGAAGTGTTGACAACAGCTGCTTCTGGATCCTTCAGAAACCCCAAGTCCTCAACTGCAGTGATGATTACCAATGTCCATTTCAAAAATGGAGGCTAAGAGGACTTGCTCAATATCACAGATGCAGTACCTCCTAGGGACTCCAGATAGAAGCAAAACAGGTTATGAAGTGAATGAGAAGGCTGGATATAGCAGGTGGGGGCATCTCCCAGAGAAGGCACTGAAGATCTGATTCTGTATATCCTGTTCCCAGTGGTGAATCCTAGGAGCACACAAATTACATACCCTCGTGACCTCACCCAAGTTAGTACAACTCTAATTTTAATGGCTAAATTTAGACTAAAATATTCTTCTTTCACCAACGTTAAACTCAAAGAATCAGTTTCATGCTGAGTATTCATGTATTCTCACTTTTAATGGCATAACTCTAAGCATTTACTGTTTATGACGATCACCAACCATCAAGGTTTGTCCAGGAATGAGAGGTTTGGGAGGAAGCTGTCCTTTCAGTCCTAAAACGTGAACAGTCCAGCCGGACTGGGACACCTTGTCACCGTAAATCTGACTGCAACTCTAAGAAGGTAGGAGATTGCTGTTTGATGGGACCAGAGAAAATACTGTTGTCATGTCCCCAAAATAGAATGCCTGGACTCAGCAGGTAATTCTTAGTTCTGATTTCACTCAGAGGCAGATTTTTCTTCTTCCTTAGACCCCTGAGAGATAAGAAAGGCTGTTATTTGCATCAGTGTGAAAATCAGAACCCTTGTGTTATTTGCAGAAACAAGTGGCTGACCCATGGCTATAATTTTTGAGAAATTACATTAAATTTTATTTATCTTAATTACTATGTTTGGAGTGCTCCTTAACTTTTACTCCTGAGGCAAAGTTTCATTTGCTTCACTTTACTCTGACTGTGCCAATAAGCAACAGGGTTAGAACATAGATTCTAAATGGTTCCTAATGGCAAGTAACTGGTCCTCAGTAATTCAGTCCTCAGTCTTTCTCATCTAGTGATCAAACTCTCATTCAGATTACCCTAAAGTCCCACCATCCTGCCAGGTGATATCATCTGTGATACTAAAGCATGCTGTGGGTTAACAAAGTTAGGCTTATGTCATGGGACCTTTTCTCATGCTAGTGTTAAAATCAAATGATGGTTATTTGATTCTTGGAAAATAAATATACAGTATACACTTCTAATTCCACAGCACAGATGTATAATCTGATGGAGAAGACAGTATGTTAGGAGGAACACAGCTCTTAAAATCATATGAGGTCTCTTACATTGACAATTATCTTTGACAAGTTAATTAAATTTAATGAATCTCAGTTCCATCAACTATAAAATAAAGATAATACCTGCCTTATAGAATTGTCTCTGAGGATTACATAAAGTGTAAATCACTCACCTACACAGAATGCGGACGTTGTAAATGCTGATTCTCTTTTCCTCTTCACATAGCCTGCATGGATTCCTCACCACTTCTCACTGAAATAATTTCTGTGACTTTCACGTTTGTGGGCCTAGAATTTTGTCTTTAAAAGTATATTGGAGGGCTTCCTTGGTGGTCCAGTGAATAAATAGTCCGCCTTGCAGTGCATGGGGCACTGGTTCGATCCGCTGGCTCGATCCCTGGCCTGGGGAAGACCCCACGTGCCATGGAGCAGCTGAGCCAATGTGTCCAATTAGAAGCCAGTGATCTGGAGCGCGTGTGCCCAGAGCCCGTGCTCTGCAAAGAGAGGGGCCAGTGAAATGGGAGGCCCACACAGGTCAAAGAATAAAGGTGGATGAAAATAAATAAATACATAAACAATAAAAGAGGCCAAAATTAAAAAAAAAAAAAAAACATTGGATGTGGTACTTCCCCTGGTGGTCTAATGGCTCAGACTCTGTGTTCCCAGTGCAGGGGGCCAGGGGTTCGATCCTTGGTCAGGAAACTAGATCCCACATGCCACAACTAAGAATTCACATGATGCAACTAAAGATCCCTCATTACACAGCAAAGGCCTGGGGCACCCAAATAAATAAATAAAATATTTTTTTAAAAAAGAAAGAAGTACATTGCATGTATTATCAAATGTTTTAGAAAGAAAATAGTTATTTTTGTCATTGTACTATTAGGTTCAAAGTATAGTTTGTTTTGTATTCCCCTGAACTGTTTGATGTCTGATAAGTAAACAACCAGGCTAAAGGTTTCTAAAATCCGATATGATTTTTAAGAAAATATTTCTTGAGCACAGCAATTTTCCTCTCCAGTTTACCTTGATAATACTGGTTCTCTACTTGAGGCTTGTAATGAAAAATGTTGAGAGTAGAATGCTGCTGTTTCCAGTGCTCTCAACCAAGAGCACCCCTTGGGCAAAACATCCTCCTTCCTCATGCTCACTCTGTCCTTGGGCTCACTGCTTCCTTAGTTCTTGCTTCCATCAATGTTCTTCTCTATAAGTTAAAAGCTTTCTGTCATTACCATCTTGGGGGGTGGGAACACTCAGAACACTCTCAGTTATTTTCCAATGTTAAAACAACAGCAACTTGATTTAGAAAGTACATGATAAAAAAGGTGAAACACAGGTATCTGCTTCTCTGGCTACTACTTTATGTTAAGCCTCAAGGCATAGGAACAGCCAAACTTTTTAAACCTCTTGTTTCATGCTACAACAATATCCTAAAAAACACTGAGTTCAAGACAGAATATCAACTATTAATGCCTACATTTCAGTGGGAAATACAATCTTCAGAATCTAGTTCTTTGCTTGCGGTTCATTTCTTAATAAAATTCTATCATCTTTCCAGCAACTAATGGAATACATACCCCAAGGCCTGGTGCCATCAGATGCATTTTAGAAAATTACTATTTTATATGAGAACTATTATGCTTATTTTAATTGATGGGACTTAACATTAAATCATCAGAAAAGAGATATTTTAAAAGAGCTAGTGGCAGTGATATTTGCAACTATTTTCAAAGTAATAATGTCATCAACTTTCATATAGCTTGTGTGTGTGTATGTGTGTATATGTGTGTGTATGTGTGACTTGTATAAGTGACTTGGGTGTATCTTCTGGCTTGGCTTAATCACAGAGGCTAGAAAGAATCATAGAGATCTTGTAGTTCTAAACCTCACTTTTAGAGAGTGAACATTCTAATGACTTTCCTGAGGCCAAAAAGCTGGGCTGAGGTAGATCTCCAGAGCTAGAGTTCAGGTCTCCAGGTTTCCAAACCAGTGCTTGTCCCAAGCAATTATGCTCCATGATTTTTGCAGTGGTATCCTTGTATCTTCCTGTCCACAAATGTGTTTATCTGATGAAAAGAATGAACTGCTCACATCATGGCTTCCTTCAGGAAAAGTGAGGCTGTATGATAGCTTCCCAGGGGAATACATAAAGACCTAAGTTCTAATAAAACAGACAACATAAGATGCAAACGTTGATTGAAATTTCAGACAAGAAAAAGAACTCCTGTGTCTTTTTCTTGTCCTTTCTGGGAAACAAAATCAAAAACAGAAGAAAGAAAAGAAAAAAATTCTATATTTCTTGAGTTGCATGGAAAATGCTCTATTAGTGAGTCAGACTTTCAAAATAATGTTAGCAGAGGAAGTGACTGTCAATGCGTGGGTGAGATTTTTTTTAGAAGTCACATGAAAAAAAATAGCTCTGTGTGTACATTTCTGGAACATTATTCCTCCCCTCTTCAAGACTTCCTCAAATGTCTAGGCTGCCATGGACTAATTTAGGTTTATTTTTCTTTCCCATCTCTGGCTACATGTACCCCACGATTCAGCCCAAGAACACTATCGTTTTCTTCCAACTGTCCCTAGATCTTAACACTTCTATGATTTTGCTCTTGCTCTTCTGTTTGCCTGAACTATTTGCCTCCTTCTCCACTTGACAGAATCTTAGGCATCCTTCAGCACCTGATTTGATACCACCTCTTCCTTAAAGTGCTACTGATCTTCACATTTATAATTAGTAAATACTTCCATAACCTTTTTGTTGTACCTCTTTGAGAAGTTAATCCACTCCACCTTGCTCTGTAGAGAACATGGGGTCCCTGCTAGACTCAGATCTACTTAAGGCCTGGGAAAATATCTCATTTTCATACATGCCAGGGACATGCTGTATCAGGATTCCAGAGTCAAACGAACAGGCCTTTGGCTGTAAGAAACTCTCTAACATCTAGCATGTAAATTTAAGTTGTATTCACCTGGCAGAAAATAGATCTTGACAAAAGGATTTGGATGCTGTTAGTTTATCTGGGAAGACAGGAGTAAGAATGTGAGGTATTAAAGGAAAGAAAGCCAAAAGGGAAGCGTTGCTAGTGAGCAGACTGCCACAGAAACAAAGAGTGGGGATTGCCAGGGACTGGGGGGCAAGGCAAGAGGAGAAATATTAGTCAAACGTTATAAACTGTCAGTTGTAAGATGAATAGATTCTGTGGGTCTGATGCACACATTCTGCCTATACTTAGTAAACGTGTACTGTACACTTCAAATTGGTTTGGACAGTAATCTTAAGTATTCCAGGCATTCTCATGAGCAAAAAAACAACAGTAACTCTGTGGGGTGATGCATGTGTTAACTAACTTGACTGTGGTAAACATCTCACAATGTATATGGATATCGAATTATCTTGTTTTACCTTAAATATGTACAGTTTTATATATCAATTATACCTCAGTAAAGCTGGGGGAAAAAATAATGGACAGATTTTCACAGTGGACATCCAGGGTCCAGACCTGCTGAGGACCCTCTGAGAAGCCTGAGATGAGGGACTGAGGTATAAAGCCTGCAATCCTGCCCTCCTTGTTTGAAGGTTGCTCCTGGGGAGTTAACAGCAAGTTACAGCTGGCCAACCTAGCATTCCTCCTGTGCAGGAATTTATTTTTCTTTCCCATCTCTGGCTACATGTACCCCGATTCAGCCCAAGAACACTATCGTTTCTTCCAACTGTCCCTAGATCTTAACACTTCTATGATTTTGCTCTTGCTCTTCTGTTTGCCTGAACTATTTGCCTCCTTCTCCACTTGACAGAATCTTAGGCATCCTTCAGCACCTGATTTGATACCACCTCTTCCTTAAAGTGCTACTGATCTTCACATTTATAATTAGTAAATACTTCCATAACCTTTTTGTTGTACCTCTTTGAGAAGTTAATCCACTCCACCTTGCTCTGTAGAGAACATGGGGTCCCTGCTAGACTCAGATCTACTTAAGGCCTGGGAAAATATCTCATTTTCATACATGCCAGGGACATGCTGTATCAGCATTCCAGGGTCAAACGAACAGGCCTTTGGCTGTAAGAAACTCTCTAACATCTAGCATGTAAATTTAAGTTGTATTCACCTGGCAGAAAATAGATCTTGACAAAAGGATTTGGATGCTGTTAGTTTATCTGGGAAGACAGGAGTAAGAATGTGAGGTATTAAAGGAAAGAAAGCCAAAAGGGAAGCGTTGCTAGTGAGCAGACTGCCACAGAAACAAAGAGTGGGGATTGCCAGGGACTGGGGGGCAAGGCAAGAGGAGAAATATTAGTCAAACGTTATAAACTGTCAGTTGTAAGATGAATAGATTCTGTGGGTCTGATGCACACATTCTGCCTATACTTAGTAAACGTGTACTGTACACTTCAAATTGGTTTGGACAGTAATCTTAAGTATTCCAGGCATTCTCATGAGCAAAAAAACAACAGTAACTCTGTGGGGTGATGCATGTGTTAACTAACTTGACTGTGGTAAACATCTCACAATGTATATGGATATCGAATTATCTTGTTTTACCTTAAATATGTACAGTTTTATATATCAATTATACCTCAGTAAAGCTGGGGGAAAAAATAATGGACAGATTTTCACAGTGGACATCCAGGGTCCAGACCTGCTGAGGACCCTCTGAGAAGCCTGAGATGAGGGACTGAGGTATAAAGCCTGCAATCCTGCCCTCCTTGTTTGAAGGTTGCTCCTGGGGAGTTAACAGCAAGTTACAGCTGGCCAACCTAGCATTCCTCCCTGTAGACAAAGAAGACCCTGAGGCAGAGATGTAAGTGCTTGAGACAGGAAGCTGTCATAGGTCCTGCTAGTCCACCACAGCTGTAGATGACCTCGGGGTGGGACAGAGGACAGAGGCTGAGCAACAACAGCATCAGCTGCAGGGCCATAAATGCTTACTGTTGAGTTTACTTACAATGTGCAGTTTAAATGAATCTAGCTGCCACATATGTAAATGCTAAGAAACTGTTGACGTCACTCTTTTCTAAGGAAACGAAGGGTGGTTTTTCATTTTTCAGTCGAATTTCTTTGCCAAAATATGTAACAGATTTGATTTTCCATGAATTACCAAGTTATACAAATTTTTACTCTTGTGAATAAATTAGATTGTTCCTGATATAGACTACTTGCCAGAAGTAGGCTTGAAAACTGATCTTGTCAGGAATATACTCTTCATTCCTTTTAGGCTTTATCTTTCTCCTTTTTAAGAGAAAGATTGTAATTACATAAAAAGACAAGAAAATAAAGTAATTTGGTACCACCAAATATTTGTACAGAAAAATAACATGGAATCATTCAGATAGCAGGTCCCAAATGTTTCCCTTAATAAGATTTTCTACTAAATAGTGCCTCATTTGTGTTATATTAGGTGACAAATTTATTTTACTATTAAAGGTGATTTGCATTGCATACCATTTTTTAAAGATTTCTTATTCATTACCAGCAGTCTAGAGAAAATATTGCTGCTTATGGTGGCTCAGACAGTAAAGAATCTGCCCGTAATTCAGGAGACCCAGATTTGATCCCTGTGTCAAGAAGATCCCTTGGAGAAGGGAATGGCTACCTACTCCACTATTCTTGTCTGGAGCATTTCATGGGCAGAGGAGCCTGGCAGGTTACATTCCATGCCATCACAAAGAGTCAGTCATGACTAAGTAACACTCTCACAGTGCAGACATTAGAATTTGTAAAGCTTTTTGCTGCTGTTTTCTAATTATTCCAAAATATGGTAAGAGATTGTAGTCAACCTAGTATTAATATTTGGAACATGCTGAAGCTTCGTCTTGACCTAGATGACTGTTATTTTTTAAATACACTATACATTTCTCAAAATGAGCCTTTTTTTTACTCTATTTGACCCTGAGGCAGAGATGTAAGTGCTTGAGACAGGAAGCTGTCATAGGTCCTGCTAGTCCACCACAGCTGTAGATGACCTCGGGGTGGGACAGAGGACAGAGGCTGAGCAACAACAGCATCAGCTGCAGGGCCATAAATGCTTACTGTTGAGTTTACTTACAATGTGCAGTTTAAATGAATCTAGCTGCCACATATGTAAATGCTAAGAAACTGTTGACGTCACTCTTTTCTAAGGAAACGAAGGGTGGTTTTTCATTTTTCAGTCGAATTTCTTTGCCAAAATATGTAACAGATTTGATTTTCCATGAATTACCAAGTTATACAAATTTTTACTCTTGTGAATAAATTAGATTGTTCCTGATATAGACTACTTGCCAGAAGTAGGCTTGAAAACTGATCTTGTCAGGAATATACTCTTCATTCCTTTTAGGCTTTATCTTTCTCCTTTTTAAGAGAAAGATTGTAATTACATAAAAAGACAAGAAAATAAAGTAATTTGGTACCACCAAATATTTGTACAGAAAAATAACATGGAATCATTCAGATAGCAGGTCCCAAATGTTTCCCTTAATAAGATTTTCTACTAAATAGTGCCTCATTTGTGTTATATTAGGTGACAAATTTATTTTACTATTAAAGGTGATTTGCATTGCATACCATTTTTTAAAGATTTCTTATTCATTACCAGCAGTCTAGAGAAAATATTGCTGCTTATGGTGGCTCAGACAGTAAAGAATCTGCCCGTAATTCAGGAGACCCAGATTTGATCCCTGTGTCAAGAAGATCCCTTGGAGAAGGGAATGGCTACCTACTCCACTATTCTTGTCTGGAGCATTTCATGGGCAGAGGAGCCTGGCAGGTTACATTCCATGCCATCACAAAGAGTCAGTCATGACTAAGTAACACTCTCACAGTGCAGACATTAGAATTTGTAAAGCTTTTTGCTGCTGTTTTCTAATTATTCCAAAATATGGTAAGAGATTGTAGTCAACCTAGTATTAATATTTGGAACATGCTGAAGCTTCGTCTTGACCTAGTACATGACTGTTATTTTTTTAAATACACTATACATTTCTCAAAAAGATTTTATAACCGCAGCTTTTTCAAGGATGTGTTTGTACCACCTTCTTCACACTAAAATCCTGAAGCTTTCACAGGTAACAGTATTGTACCAGACTTTGCATACCCATTTAGTAACCAAACACTGTAATAGGTCCAATGAGTGTACTGGTTTTGTCAGTTATGATGCTTGGAGAGGTCATAGGCAGAATCTGCTCTTCTACTCATTATAAACTTGAAAGAATAAATTTCTGCAAATGTCATCCAGAGCATGTTGAGACAGAGATATATTTCCAGGAGTTAAATAGAGAGCTATATGTTCAGAATATATGCATAGAAATATAATCTGCTCAATCCTAGTATACCTCATGGAGAATGCAGAAAACACACTTTCAGGAGGATACCTCTATCAAGGTACATGGCTCAGAATTGAGCCACAAATTCAGAAAGCTTTTTTCAGTATTTCTCATGGAGCTTCCTTGAATCTCTCATGTTCCCTTAAAGTTTATAAGAAACTCAGATAAAGAGATAAAGTCATGGATACAAAAGAAGACATACTTCTAGAATCTTCTAGCTGTCCTCAAAGGGAATGACTCAAAACTATTTGGAAAAGAGTCTGTCACCAAAGCATGCAGTTTGTTTAGAAAATGCATTATAGGCTGACTTCAATAGATTTCCCATTACATTCTCTGAAGAACCAAGAGCTTACAATTCCCTTAATGTTCCCGTAACTGTAAGAAAAAATATTTTGAAAGTGTATATAAAAAAGTAGACTTGGATCCTTGTGCAAAACATCTTTTGTGATACTACTAAAAGTAAAACCAAATAAGAAGGTAGAGCACACAGAGACCACAACTGGTTTATTGAACAGATTCTTTAAATGGTAACGAAACTCAGCTTCTACAGACAGTCGACTATAGAGTCTTTCTATTCTTTCTGGAAAGAAAATCTTCATAAAACTTGACCTTGCTGGAGCTCTGACTCTAATACCACCTCTCCTATTGCTCTTGATATTAAAAAATGTGTTTCTCTGAGAAAATATGTTTGCTCCATGTTCAGATAGCAAACTCACAACTTTTAGACAGTTATCTGTGGTTTATATGAGAACAGATTACATTAATTTGGGGAGAGAGATTTTTCACTCTGGATAACAGTGAGTCATCAGGTGACATTGTTTCATGTCTATGTAACTGATTTCTTGTCCTGAAAGAGCTAATTACTACGGTTTACCAAGAAATCCAAATTCCAAGAAAGTGGTGTATAGATTAGAACAGTACCACCATTTTCTAATAAACTTGAGATACATTGTTCAGGGCCTGTGGAAGTTAGTATCCATTGGTCTGAGCGCTGTGTGGGAACATAGCCCCCCATTTCTTACATATATTTGTACACTTATACACACACATATTCACATCCACACATTGCCAATATGGAAAACAAAGGAATTTTCTTTCTTCCTCAAGAGTAGCAGCTAATCATTCTTTTAGTATCATGAGCAGCAGAGAGAGAAGCAAAGAGAATTGGTTCTAATGTAATCTTTCTTCCCTTTCCATAATATTGTACTATTACTCTGAGTTTAAGGAAGCTATACAATTCTCCTGCTTCTACAGCTGATAATCCAAGCATTGACACATCTAGGGGACAATTTCCTGGACCTTTTATCAAGAACAGAGAAGCAGTAATTTGATTCACGTCTAAAATGCATAAAACCTAGAGCTGCAGAGGCAGATACAGAAACAGTGATTAATGCTGTCATCTGCTTCAATCCAACAAGATAAACTGAAAAATATTCTGAATGTTCTCATTGGTTCTACCTGAGCTTTCAAAAGTTCTAGAATGTTTTTGCTAAAACAGCAAAATTGAGATGAAAAGAATTAAAATTTGTTACCAAAAGTTGTCATGAAAGAATGATCAGAAGTATTTTCATTCATGAGGGAACGATCCGATATAAAATACAGTGTATCCACGCAGTGAAGCAATGGAAAAATAGACATAGAGAACAGACCTATGGACATTGTGGGGAATGAACACTGGGTGGGAGGCATAGAGGGAGTAACATGGAAACCTATACTGTCATATGTGAAAAAGATAGCTATTGTCATTGCGCTGTGGTAATAGGAGATCCTGCAGGGCCCAGTACGATGGCCCGAAGGGGTTGGATAGAGGAGACTGCCAGGGGGAAACGGACCAGAGATATGCATATGACTGATCTGGAAACATACATGTCTGTGAACAACAAAACTCTGTAAAAATTTTAAAAAATATATAGTGTATCAACAATTAAAACCTGCTTTAAGTTATATTTAGTAGTTTAGAATATATATATTCTTACTGGCCTTTAAAATTAACACTGAAGATGTTAGAGTAATATTTTTTAATTACCCATTTCATCCTTAAAAATAAACTTAGGAATCTACATCCTACATCCCAGAGGCTAAAGATATAGTAATTTAAATAATTTGGCTCATTTAATGTGTTTTGTGTTATAGAATATTCTGCTTTGGTTTTACTTATAATATTATTTGATTTACTCTATACTCCCAGAATATACCAAAAATTTATGTATATTATAAACAGATATATTGGAAACAGAACACATACACATATAAAAGACAAAATTTCATCTAGTCAAGAAATATGCACTGAGCATTTACATTGTTCCAGACACAGTGACAAATCTCTTCAAATAAATGTTTATTTAGAGAATATCTTCATATCAAGTGATTAGCTAAATATTTAAGTATTAAGTATGTACGTGTATAAGGAATATTCCCTACACAACATACACACACACACACATAGAGAATGCCAAAATAAAACATTTCAACATTATTTAATTACTTATATTTTATTAGTTTTCTGGAGAAAACCTGTGCTGTGATAATTCACTTCACTACATAAAGGATTACTTAAGAAAGGCTTACTATAAAGGTATATTTTTATTCAATGATTTTTAAGTGGTAATGTCAAATTCACATATTATATTGGTATATTTTAAGATGCAAACACAAAATGTGAAAGATCTGTTTATTAATATCATATGTGAAATATTCCACACATATTTATTCAGACTTCATTCTGTCCCTTAAATTGTTCTAAATTCTGGAAATGCAGAGGTTAACAAAACAAAGACCCTGCCTTCATGGAGTTTAGCCCTATTACACAATACAGTGGAATCAATCTTACAATTTTTCTAATTAACTTTATCACATGCTCTCAGAATTTTGACTAACCATCTTGCAATCAGACGATACTTCATACTCATGGTCTGTTCATAAATATTAATCAAGGAGTCTAATAAGTCTTGGAAAAAAGAAGTCCTCCATTCTTTATGTGGTAATCCAAATTGAAGTCTGTGAGTCAGATGCATTATTTAAGTTGTTAGTTGGTTTTTATAGAACTGAAATTGCATTTTGAATCTTAAAAGCAAAAGAATCAAGCATCAGTGTAAGAAAATGAGTATTGAAAGCATTCCTGTTTGCTTAATTTACTTTACAAATAGATTTGTAATCTTTATAAAGTCATTACTAATTGTTCCACTTACAAAACATATAATTAAAAGAAAGATTTATGGCTCCAACACTATTACAGCAGTAGGAAAAAATGTTCAGCCATAGGGCTAAGAACTGGGAATTGGCTTTGGTTTGAGCAATGATAATTATGCTACCAACACCTAAAAATAATACAGACCAGACTTGTGTCTTACTCTTACTTAAAATGAATCACTCTAATTAATAACATTTTTAAAATACCAATGTTACCATACACTATACATTTCACATACATCATCTTTTTTCTCCACGGTAAATCTCTCTACAAGATGAGCATTATTTTCCCATTTTACAGATGAGGGAACTGAAACCAAAGGAGATGAAAGTACCCCTTCAAAACCATAGAGCAAAGACAACACTCAGGATATGTATTTTTGTCCCACAAAGTACCAGACTCTTTGGTACCTTTAGCCTACCAAGCCCACTAAATCAGGCCTGGGTGTCAAACTAGAAAGTCTGTGGTAGGGCATATATTTCTGTCAATTCCACCAACACAAGTGATTTTGCTTCCTTGTCTTTCTACATTAATTGTTCTTCACATTAATGCACAAAATGGGTAGGCTTGAGAACATGGACAATCACAATTAAACCCTCAGTCATTGTTATTTTATTATGAATGTACTTAGAGACAACCTTCTCTTGAATTTTCTGGGTTAGCTAAACAGTCCCAGGAGATCGTATACAGTGACCAATGGTCTTTTTCACACATATACTTAGATTTTTCCTAAATTAACTTTAAATAAAACATGCTCTCAGAATTTTGACTAACCATCTTGCAATCAGACGATACTTCATACTCATGGTCTGTTCATAAATATTAATCAAGGAGTCTAATAAGTCTTGGAAAAAAGAAGTCCTCCATTCTTTATGTGGTAATCCAAATTGAAGTCTGTGAGTCAGATGCATTATTTAAGTTGTTAGTTGGTTTTTATAGAACTGAAATTGCATTTTGAATCTTAAAAGCAAAAGAATCAAGCATCAGTGTAAGAAAATGAGTATTGAAAGCATTCCTGTTTGCTTAATTTACTTTACAAATAGATTTGTAATCTTTATAAAGTCATTACTAATTGTTCCACTTACAAAACATATAATTAAAAGAAAGATTTATGGCTCCAACACTATTACAGCAGTAGGAAAAAATGTTCAGCCATAGGGCTAAGAACTGGGAATTGGCTTTGGTTTGAGCAATGATAATTATGCTACCAACACCTAAAAATAATACAGACCAGACTTGTGTCTTACTCTTACTTAAAATGAATCACTCTAATTAATAACATTTTTAAAATACCAATGTTACCATGCACTATACATTTCACATACATCATCTTTTTTCTCCACGGTAAATCTCTCTACAAGATGAGCATTATTTTCCCATTTTAAAGATGAGGAACTGAAACCAAAGGAGATGAAAGTACCCTTCAAAACCATAGAGCAAAGACAACACTCAGGATATGTTTTTTTGTCCCACAAAGTACCAGACTCTTTGGTACCTTTAGCCTACCAAGCCCACTAAATCAGGCCTGGGTGTCAAACTAGAAAGTCTGTGGTAGGGCATATATTTCTGTCAATTCCACCAACACAAGTGATTTTGCTTCCTTGTCTTTCTACATTAATTGTTCTTCACATTAATGCACAAAATGGGTAGGCTTGAGAACATGGACAATCACAATTAAACCCTCAGTCATTGTTATTTTATTATGAATGTACTTAGAGACAACCTTCTCTTGAATTTTCTGGGTTAGCTAAACAGTCCCAGGAGATCGTATACAGTGACCAATGGTCTAAATTAAATATACACACATATACTTAGATTTTTAATATCTTAAACTACAACCCAGTACAGGTGAGTAACTGGGTATAATAACAGTCTCTATATTTCATTCCTCCCCCTCTTATAGTATCATATTTGCTCCACTAGTTCAGTAAAATGACTTACTCATGAGAAAGTGGCAATTTAGCATGATATATGCATAAAAGCTAAAGAAGTTACTTATCCCACCACCAGGATCTTTTGGAAGTGATCCTAATACAAATTGTGTGTTTTGTTGGTGTATACTTCTAATGTTTTTCTTAACTGTGAATGAAAATATTCAATGGACAAACAGTGGAATATGTGGGCTTTCCCTGTGACTCAGCAGTAAAAGAATTCACCTGCAATGCAGGAGACAAAAGAGATGCAAGTTCAATCCCTGCATAAGAAAGATTCCCTGGAGGAGGAAATGCCAATCCACTCTAGTATTTCTTGCCTGGGAAATACCATGGAGAGAGAAGATTGACAGGTTACAGTCCATGGGGTGGCAAAAATTTGGACACAATTGAGTGACTGAGCTCATATACTTTCAATCTTTTTCTTAACTATGAATAAAAATGCTCAATGGATAAATAGTGGATATGTAGTGGTGGCTCTCAGAGAAGTCTCATGTTCTAGATATTGATAATTAAATGATGAGAAACATCTGGAATGCAGAACTGACCAATAGACACTTGAGGTAAAGAAAATTTTGGTGGTAGACTTTGTCAGGGTGTACATTCAAGACAGCAATTTTGAAATCTATCTGCTTTATTTTTTAAGCGGCCTTTATGGAGCTGTTTCCAAGTGGGTGAGATTCATTTAAATAATTTTCTCCACCCAAAGAATCTAACCTTGACAGACACAGACTAAACGAATCTAACCTGTTTTTCAATATCAGGATCTATTAGGAAGCCAGCCAACCAAGAAGAAATAAAAACTGTCTAGTGTAGGAGAAACAAAGTCAGGTAGAGCAGAGCCAAGAGAACGTGTAGGAAGAGCACACTAATCTCAGTCAAAAGTAGGCTGAAATTTTAGGAGTCCCAAAACCAACTAAGGACTAAGGATAAGGAAAAGAGGCTATTGAAACATGTATATGGAAAGAGGGGGAAAAAAAAGTCTTTTTTAAAATTGTGTAGTGAGTTCTTCGGAGGTATGGCCTGGCTGAATGCCAAAAGCAACAGGAAGACTTTCTGGCAAGTATTTTGCCAACCCATACCTGAAAGCTTGTACTTGTCTGATGGGACTGCATTGGGATTAGCCTAAGGCAGAGAGGAGTACTCTAAAAAAACAAATGTAAGTTTGAAGCAGAAGTAGTGCCAGAACTGGAAATTCTAGGCTAAAAATAAGGCAAAAAGAAAAATAATACTCTTAATTTCCACTTTCTAATAAGTATTGACACATGAACCTTGACAATATCGTTAGATGGAGTCTTTCAATGCATTTCTAGAGGACTTAAGCCTCTGGAAAACATGAAGATATTTTTATATAAACTCTATTCTTTTTTTAATTTTGGCCTCTTTTATTGGTTTTTCATTTATTTATTCTCATAGGCTTTGTTCTTTGTCATGTGTGGGCCTCCCACTGCAGTGGTCCTTCTCACTGCAGAGCACCCGCTCTGGGTGCATGGCTCCAGAGCACTAGCTTGTAATTGAACACACCAGTTCAGCTGCTCTGCGGCACGTGGGATCTCCATGGGTCAGGGATTGAACCAGTGCCCCTTGCAATGCAAGGTGGACTCCCCACCCCCTGGACCACCAGGGAAGCCCTATCTTTTCTTTTTTTATATAATTTTATTTATTTATTTCTGGTTGTATGGGGTCTTCATTGCTGCATGGACTTTCCTCTAGATGCGACAATTAAGGGCTACTCTCTAGTTGTAGTATGCAGCTTTCTCACTGCAGTGGCTTCTTTTGCTATGGAACACAGCCTCTAAGACACTAGGGTTCCAGTAGTTATATTCCTGGACTCTCGAGGATAGGCTCAATAGTTGTGGCACACAGGTTTAGTTGCTCTGAGGCATGTGGGATCTTCTAAGACCAGGGATCAAACCTGTGTCTCCTGCATTGGCACATGGATTCATTACCACTGAGTCACCAGGGAAGCCCTTCACATGAACCCTAAAATCATGGGAATGCAGCAGTTGGAAAATGGATACTCTCTGCCTTCATTTAGGGGAGGCAAAAAGGCATTGTTGTCCAGCAGACATAGAATAGACTTGTGAACACAGCTGGAGAAGGAGAGGGTGGAATGAATTAAGAAAGTAACATTAAAACATGCACATTACTACATGCCAAGGAAAGAGACCGGAGTACCCTCTGAAAGCTTGTACTTGTCTGATGGGACTGCATTGGGATTAGCCTAAGGCAGAGAGGAGTACTCTAAAAACAAATGTAAGTTTGAAGCAGAAGTAGTGCCAGAACTGGAAATTCTAGGCTAAAAATAAGGCAAAAAGAAAAATAATACTCTTAATTTCCACTTTCTAATAAGTATTGACACATGAACCTTGACAATATCGTTAGATGGAGTCTTTCAATGCATTTCTAGAGGACTTAAGCCTCTGGAAAACATGAAGATATTTTTATATAAACTCTATTCTTTTTTTAATTTTGGCCTCTTTTATTGGTTTTTCATTTATTTATTCTCATAGGCTTTGTTCTTTGTCATGTGTGGGCCTCCCACTGCAGTGGTCCTTCTCACTGCAGAGCACCCGCTCTGGGTGCATGGCTCCAGAGCACTAGCTTGTAATTGAACACACCAGTTCAGCTGCTCTGCGGCACGTGGGATCTCCATGGGTCAGGGATTGAACCAGTGCCCCTTGCAATGCAAGGTGGACGCCCCACCCCTGGACCACCAGGGAAGCCCTATCTTTTCTTTTTTTATATAATTTTATTTATTTATTTCTGGTTGTATGGGGTCTTCATTGCTGCATGGACTTTCCTCTAGATGCGACAATTAAGGGCTACTCTCTAGTTGTAGTATGCAGCTTTCTCACTGCAGTGGCTTCTTTTGCTATGGAACACAGCCTCTAAGACACTAGGGTTCCAGTAGTTATATTCCTGGACTCTCGAGGATAGGCTCAATAGTTGTGGCACACAGGTTTAGTTGCTCTGAGGCATGTGGGATCTTCTAAGACCAGGGATCAAACCTGTGTCTCCTGCATTGGCACATGGATTCATTACCACTGAGTCACCAGGGAAGCCCTTCACATGAACCCTAAAATCATGGGAATGCAGCAGTTGGAAAATGGATACTCTCTGCCTTCATTTAGGGGAGGCAAAAAGGCATTGTTGTCCAGCAGACATAGAATAGACTTGTGAACACAGCTGGAGAAGGAGAGGGTGGAATGAATTAAGAAAGTAACATTAAAACATGCACATTACTACATGTAAAATACATAGCTATTGGGAAGTTGCTCTATAACACAGGGAACTCAACCCAGTGCTCTGTGACAACCTAGAAGGGTGGGATGGGGTGGGGTATAGGAGGAAGGTTCAAGAGGGAGGGACATATATGTGCTACCAGCTGATCATGTTTTTGTATGGCAAAAACCAATACAACACTGTAAAGCAATTGTCCTCCAATTTAAAAACAGGCATTGTAAAAGAAGAGAGGGCATATGTTCCAACTATTCAGAATCTCGATTCTTTCTTCTATTTAGAACACAAGATCCTTTTAATTCTAGTATTTGTTTTCTCCTTGCCTTGAAATAGGAGGAGTTTGGATTTGCTGTATGTAAGTGATGTAGATAGTTGCTGAAATGAAGTTTTTCTTAAGGAGCATTAGAAAATTCTCTCAAAATTTCTTCCATGGGCCTAACATTCTGCCATTATTGTCATCCTTTGGCTCACTGGATCGTCATTCCTAAGGGTACACAGTTAAAGCACACTAATACCTCAGAGGGCCATGACTCATTAGACTATTATGTGGTAGAACTTTTCAGTGATGGTGTGTACAGCAGATTGCATTCCATAGTAGCAACTCTCTGAGAGGAAATCCAATTGAGGGTAAGCTCCTGATGAATGTTAATTAGAAAGAAAAGGATCGACTTCCAAGATTTGACCACTGAAGGGACTCAGTCCAAAACCAGAGTTGAAAATATACACACACAACATCTAATAGGCCTGAAAATAGATTTCCAGCCTAAGAAATTGATCCAGTAGTTATATTCCTGGACCCTCGAGGATAGGCTCAAGAGTTGTGGCACACAGGTTTAGTTGCTCTGAGGCATGTGGGATCTTCTAAGACCAGGGATCAAACCTGTGTCTCCTGCATTGGCACATGGATTCATTACCACTGAGTCACCAGGGAAGCCCTTCACATGAACCCTAAAATCATGGGAATGCAGCAGTTGGAAAATGGATACTCTCTGCCTTCATTTAGGGGAGGCAAAAAGGCATTGTTGTCCAGCAGACATAGAATAGACTTGTGAACACAGCTGGAGAAGGAGAGGGTGGAATGAATTAAGAAAGTAACATTAAAACATGCACATTACTACATGTAAAATACATAGCTATTGGGAAGTTGCTCTATAACACAGGGAACTCAACCCAGTGCTCTGTGACAACCTAGAAGGGTGGGATGGGGTGGGGTATAGGAGGAAGGTTCAAGAGGGAGGGACATATATGTGCTACCAGCTGATCATGTTTTTGTATGGCAAAAACCAATACAACACTGTAAAGCAATTGTCCTCCAATTTAAAAACAGGCATTGTAAAAAAAGAGAAGGCATATGTTCCAACTATTCAGAATCTCGATTCTTTCTTCTATTTAGAACACAAGATCCTTTTAATTCTAGTATTTGTTTTCTCCTTGCCTTGAAATAGGAGGAGTTTGGATTTGCTGTATGTAAGTGATGTAGATAGTTGCTGAAATGAAGTTTTTCTTAAGGAGCATTAGAAAATTCTCTCAAAATTTCTTCCATGGGCCTAACATTCTGCCATTATTGTCATCCTTTGGCTCACTGGATCGTCATTCCTAAGGGTACACAGTTAAAGCACACTAATACCTCAGAGGGCCATGACTCATTAGACTATTATGTGGTAGAACTTTTCAGTGATGGTGTGTACAGCAGATTGCATTCCATAGTAGCAACTCTCTGAGAGGAAATCCAATTGAGGGTAAGCTCCTGATGAATGTTAATTAGAAAGAAAAGGATCGACTTCCAAGATTTGACCACTGAAGGGACTCAGTCCAAAACCAGAGTTGAAAATATACACACACAACATCTAATAGGCCTGAAAATAGATTTCCAGCCTAAGAAATTGATCTCAACCTTATTTTTAGCTTTATCAATATAATTATATTTCAGATTTTATTGTTACAAAAAGGTGATCTAGCTCAAACTGTTCTAATTAGAGGAGATGAAAACTGAGACTCAGAAATGCTAATTGATGTCCCAAGTTTACTAACAGGTTACTGACAGAATCCACTCTAGACCACTAGGTCAGCTTTCTTCCTTTTACCTTATGGCAGTGTTTGCTAGTCTCCAGTCCCTTCTATTTCCTTTTTGCTTTTTGCCTCATCTTACCATCACTAGTACTATCATATGTTTCCTGAAATGTATTCTCTGTTCTTTACTTAATACATTTAGATAAAGAAGAAATTTTGTATCACTACCACAAATAGAAAATGAGAACTGTAAATAGAAAGTAATGGTAAATATTAATACAACAGAATAAAAATAACAAAACATTGTAATATATTTTATCTACTATCTTACCTGATGAAAACTCTGTCAGAACAGGTCTGTCTTGTTAAAATGGTGAATTTAAGACATTTAGACATAGATTAATACCAAAATACAGCTTCCTCCTTGATATAATCACAAGAATTGAAAGAGCGTTTGCAGAGAAAAATAACATAGTCCTCTTGTCACTGTGGATGGTGACTGCAGCCATGAAATTAAAAGACATTTGCTCCTTCAAAAAAGAAGCTATGACAAACCCAGACTGTGTGTTAAAAAGCATAGAAGTGATTTTGTTGATAAAGGTCTGTATAGTCAAAACTATGGTTTTTCCAGTTGTCATGTATAGATGGGAGAGTTAGACCATAAAGAATATTAAGCAACAAAGAAATGATGCTTTAGGACTGTGGTGCTGGAGGAGACTCTTGAGAGTCCCTGGGACAGGAAGGAGATCAAACCAGTCAGTCCTAAAGGAAATCAGCTCTGAATTTCATTGGAAAGAACGATGCTGAAACTGAAGCTGCAATACTTTGGGCACCTGATGTGAAGAGCCAACTCATTGGAAAAGACCCTGATGCTGGGAAAGACTGAAGGCAGGAGGAGAAGTGGGCAACAGAGGTGGAGATGGTTCAATGGCATCCCCCCAACAAACATGGCGTGAGGGAGCACGGATTGATCTCAACCTTATTTTTAGCTTTATCAATATAATTATATTTCAGATTTTATTGTTACAAAAAGGTGATCTAGCTCAAACTGTTCTAATTAGAGGAGATGAAAACTGAGACTCAGAAATGCTAATTGATGTCCCAAGTTTACTAACAGGTTACTGACAGAATCCACTCTAGACCACTAGGTCAGCTTTCTTCCTTTACCTTATGGCAGTGTTTGCTAGTCTCCAGTCCCTTCTATTTCCTTTTTGCTTTTTGCCTCATCTTACCATCACTAGTACTATCATATGTTTCCTGAAATGTATTCTCTGTTCTTTACTTAATACATTTAGATAAAGAAGAAATTTTGTATCACTACCACAAATAGAAAATGAGAACTGTAAATAGAAAGTAATGGTAAATATTAATACAACAGAATAAAAATAACAAAACATTGTAATATATTTTATCTACTATCTTACCTGATGAAAACTCTGTCAGAACAGGTCTGTCTTGTTAAAATGGTGAATTTAAGACATTTAGACATAGATTAATACCAAAATACAGCTTCCTCCTTGATATAATCACAAGAATTGAAAGACGTTTGCAGAGAAAAATAACATAGTCCTCTTGTCACTGTGGATGGTGACTGCAGCCATGAAATTAAAAGACATTTGCTCCTTCAAAAAAGAAGCTATGACAAACCCAGACTGTGTGTTAAAAAGCATAGAAGTGATTTTGTTGATAAAGGTCTGTATAGTCAAAACTATGGTTTTTCCAGTTGTCATGTATAGATGGGAGAGTTAGACCATAAAGAATATTAAGCAACAAAGAAATGATGCTTTAGGACTGTGGTGCTGGAGGAGACTCTTGAGAGTCCCTGGGACAGGAAGGAGATCAAACCAGTCAGTCCTAAAGGAAATCAGCTCTGAATTTCATTGGAAAGAACGATGCTGAAACTGAAGCTGCAATACTTTGGGCACCTGATGTGAAGAGCCAACTCATTGGAAAAGACCCTGATGCTGGGAAAGACTGAAGGCAGGAGGAGAAGTGGGCAACAGAGGTGGAGATGGTTCAATGGCATCACCAACACCATGGCCGTGAGTTTGAGCAAACTCTGGGAGATGGTGAAGGACAGAGGAGCCTCGTGTGCTGCAGTCCATAAGGTCACCAAGAGTCAGACACGACTGAACACCACTACCAACAACAATGTGATTCAGTGCTAGTTAATGCCGTATCTGTGACTTTCATGTCATGTCTGGTGGCTCTTACTTGGATATTATTAGCAGTAAATGTCTCATACTTCTGAAAAGACACTGCTTAATGGTACTCTGGACTGATGAACTGAGTTAAATATAATAGCACTTACATTTCATAGGATAATGCTGATTGAATTCCAGATCCAAAATACATATTAATGACATGATTTTAATTATTTGGTGCTGACTTAAAAGTTTCTTAATTTCTACCTGAGAGAGCTTTTGGAATTATACTAGTCTGATTGTTTGGAAAATCAGTATCTTAGGAATTGATTTGTAGCCCTCAAAGCACCTCGCATGAGAGACTGCGGGAAGGTCTGTTCCAGATGCCTCATTCTGGTGGGATCAGGGTCTAGTACAGAAATATGTCCACATATTTCCCTCAGGAACCGGACTCTACTGGGCTCCACTTCCTATCACTGGGAACGGTGCAGTAAAAGTAAACATGTCTCAACAGCTCAAATACCTGATTACCCAAAAGCTTCCTGTGCAAGTAATCAATCACTAAATATAAAGGACATTTTCCCTTGATTGACCCAAAGTCTAACTCTTTGTGTTTTAAAAAGCATAGAAGTGATTTTGTTGATAAAGGTCTGTATAGTCAAAACTATGGTTTTTCCAGTTGTCATGTATAGATGGGAGAGTTAGACCATAAAGAATATTAAGCAACAAAGAAATGATGCTTTAGGACTGTGGTGCTGGAGGAGACTCTTGAGAGTCCCTGGGACAGGAAGGAGATCAAACCAGTCAGTCCTAAAGGAAATCAGCTCTGAATTTCATTGGAAAGAACGATGCTGAAACTGAAGCTGCAATACTTTGGGCACCTGATGTGAAGAGCCAACTCATTGGAAAAGACCCTGATGCTGGGAAAGACTGAAGGCAGGAGGAGAAGTGGGCAACAGAGGTGGAGATGGTTCAATGGCATCACCAACACCATGGCCGTGAGTTTGAGCAAACTCTGGGAGATGGTGAAGGACAGAGGAGCCTCGTGTGCTGCAGTCCATAAGGTCACCAAGAGTCAGACACGACTGAACACCACTACCAACAACAATGTGATTCAGTGCTAGTTAATGCCGTATCTGTGACTTTCATGTCATGTCTGGTGGCTCTTACTTGGATATTATTAGCAGTAAATGTCTCATACTTCTGAAAAGACACTGCTTAATGGTACTCTGGACTGATGAACTGAGTTAAATATAATAGCACTTACATTTCATAGGATAATGCTGATTGAATTCCAGATCCAAAATACATATTAATGACATGATTTTAATTATTTGGTGCTGACTTAAAAGTTTCTTAATTTCTACCTGAGAGAGCTTTTGGAATTATACTAGTCTGATTGTTTGGAAAATCAGTATCTTAGGAATTGATTTGTAGCCCTCAAAGCACCTCGCATGAGAGACTGCGGGAAGGTCTGTTCCAGATGCCTCATTCTGGTGGGATCAGGGTCTAGTACAGAAATATGTCCACATATTTCCCTCAGGAACCGGACTCTACTGGGCTCCACTTCCTATCACTGGGAACGGTGCAGTAAAAGTAAACATGTCTCAACAGCTCAAATACCTGATTACCCAAAAAGCTTCCTGTGCAAGTAATCAATCACTAAATATAAAGGACATTTTTTTCCCAATAACTTGCAGAATACTGAACTACTTGAAATTATGGATCAAAAGTCCTAATACTGACTCTTTTTTTTTTAGATTAATTAATTTATTTATTTGGGGGGATGGGGTGGGGAGGGAGGGGAGCAGGCAGGCTACTTCTATTGGTCTTTCATTTGTCTATTTTCATCCAGCTTTGTTCTTTGGCCCATGTGGGCCTCCCATCACAGTGGCCTCTGTTGTCGCAGAGCACCAGCTCTGGGTGCATGCGCTCCAGAGCTCCGGCTCGGTAATTGGACACATGGGTCCAGCCACTCCACGGCACATGGGATCTTCCCAGGCCAGGGATCGAACCAGCGCCCCTTGCACTGCAAGGCGGTGTCCTTACCCACTGGACCACCAGGGAAGCCCCTAATACTGACTCTTGACTGATAACCGATTTCTGGAAATCAGCCCTTTGGTTCAGCACGTAACAGAACCAGCCCTAAAAGGCATTACCTCTCAACTTCTGAACCAAATACCAGCCTACCTTTTCCTACCCAGAATCTGCCTTCTATCTGGTGGGTTAGTGAGTATTCGCTCCATTATAAATAAAGTGAAACTTTATTCCTCTTACAAATAACAATCATAATTATTGTTAACACAATGAAAAAGCATATGGAAGCTTGAGTATACTATTCAGAGCATTTACCATGGAATCAGAGGTCCAAGTTTGAACAGTTACTTAGTCTATCAATTAACAGTAGAGCTAGGAGAAATCACTCAGCATAGCATATTTCTGTATAAAGTAATAATGGATAATTAAACTTTACTCATGGATTGTGATGAGAATGAAATTGTATTAACATTTCAGGCTAGTTGGGTTTGACTAAATATTGGTTTAATTACTTGATGTGTTCTTTCATTAAAACTTCATACTCCCTACAGTTCTTTATTTTCCTGCAACAATATTGTGGATAGCTTTTCCATGCTCAAGCTCTAAAAAAGTACTTTATAAAAATGAAGCATACAAGTAGATTTAAATATTTTGTATTTTAAAGAATAGGAGAACTAAAAATGTTGAAACCCACTCTTCAAAAATATTATGCTTATTATCAACCATCTCCTACTAAATCTTATGACTACTTTTCCAAACAGAATTTTATAAAGTCATTTTTCCTGAGTTTTCAAAGAATATGACTCATAAGCAATAGATCAATAAAGACTATGCAAAAGTAAATGGTCAGACGAGGCTAAACGCTACAACAAAATTGCTGAGTTTATCTTTGCATTAATATTAATAAATGTCTTTCATTTATCTATTTTCATCCATCTTTGTTCTTTGGCCCATGTGGGCCTCCCATCACAGTGGCCTCTGTTGTCGCAGAGCACCAGCTCTGGGTGCATGCGCTCCAGAGCTCCGGCTCGGTAATTGGACACATGGGTCCAGCCACTCCACGGCACATGGGATCTTCCCAGGCCAGGGATCGAACCAGCGCCCCTTGCACTGCAAGGCGGTGTCCTTACCCACTGGACCACCAGGGAAGCCCCTAATACTGACTCTTGACTGATAACTGATTTCTGGAAATCAGCCCTTTGGTTCAGCACGTAACAGAACCAGCCCTAAAAGGCATTACCTCTCAACTTCTGAACCAAATACCAGCCTACCTTTTCCTACCCAGAATCTGCCTTCTATCTGGTGGGTTAGTGAGTATTCGCTCCATTATAAATAAAGTGAAACTTTATTCCTCTTACAAATAACAATCATAATTATTGTTAACACAATGAAAAAGCATATGGAAGCTTGAGTATACTATTCAGAGCATTTACCATGGAATCAGAGGTCCAAGTTTGAACAGTTACTTAGTCTATCAATTAACAGTAGAGCTAGGAGAAATCACTCAGCATAGCATATTTCTGTATAAAGTAATAATGGATAATTAAACTTTACTCATGGATTGTGATGAGAATGAAATTGTATTAACATTTCAGGCTAGTTGGGTTTGACTAAATATTGGTTTAATTACTTGATGTGTTCTTTCATTAAAACTTCATACTCCCTACAGTTCTTTATTTTCCTGCAACAATATTGTGGATAGCTTTTCCATGCTCAAGCTCTAAAAAAGTACTTTATAAAAATGAAGCATACAAGTAGATTTAAATATTTTGTATTTTAAAGAATAGGAGAACTAAAAATGTTGAAACCCACTCTTCAAAAATATTATGCTTATTATCAACCATCTCCTACTAAATCTTATGACTACTTTTCCAAACAGAATTTTATAAAGTCATTTTTCCTGAGTTTTCAAAGAATATGACTCATAAGCAATAGATCAATAAAGACTATGCAAAAGTAAATGGTCAGACGAGGCTAAACGCTACAACAAAATTGCTGAGTTTATCTTTGCATTAATATTAATAAATAATATATCTCTCAGAAAACCCAATCTTTTCAGTAATACATATTAAGGAATTAGAAACTGTCCCTATCACAGTTACAGATTTGGAAAGATAGGAAAGAATACTTCAGGATGTCCTGAGAATGCTGAGCCTGTAAAGGGAGGGGAGGTGTAAATAATACGTATATGTGGAAATGAATTGGACCGATCAAAGAACAAAGCACATCTAGCCAAGTGTATAGTGTTACAACTGAGTAATGACTTTATTTTCATATCTTAACTTACATTCTGGTTATCTTTTCTGATGCTTGGAATTGAGGCTATAAAATATTTCTTAAAATGAATGTAAAGTTATATTTCCACTCTTCAGCACCTCAGAATAAAACGCTTGCAAAAATTAAGAAATCTACCAGTATCTTTTTCCTGTATAAACAGCTCTTTCTAGAGAACTGTGCTTAAGGATGGAGTCTAATTTTAATTTTCTCTTTGCATCAGCTCTGCTATCTAAACCACCTCTACTATGTGTGTCTGAATTCCAAAGTTGTACAGATAGTCCTGTTATGTTTAAATATCTAAAGATAGGTGTGCCTCACAAAGTGTATTGTGGTGACTGTTTCTATGAAAAAATCAGCTGGGATGGCTGGTAAAAGGCCAGTCTCCTGGGATCTGCCCCCTAGTTCTACTATCATCAGCAGAATAAGGGCTCCCTAAAGATGTTTACAGTCTAATCCCCAGAATCAGTGACTATGTTATTCTGTATGGCAAGGGAGAATTAAAGCTGTGGGTAGAAGTAAAGTTGTTTGTCAACTGATCCTAAAATAAAGAGAGATCCTAGATTATCTAGGTGGGTCCACTGTAATCACAAGGGCACTTAAAAAGTAGAATAGGAGGCAGAAAAGGTCAGTCAGTCTGAGAAAAAATCGACTATGGAAGAAGGGCACAGAGCAGTGCAGCATTGCTAGCTGTGAAGATGGAAGATATGGCTGTGAGCCAAAAAATATGGGCAGCCTCTAGAAGTTGGAAAGGGCAAGGAAATAGATTTTCCCCTAGAGCATCCTGACAACTTGAGGTTAACCTAGTGAGACCAGTGTTGGACTTCTAACCTACAAAACTGTAAAATAAATCTGTGTTGTTTAAGCCACTAAGTTTGTGGGAAATTATTAGAATAGCAGCAGTAAAATAATGCCCCTATGAAATCAATGAGATCCAGGAATTTGCTTATTTATAATTCTTTCAGATGATTACTTTGCACTCTAATATTTGAAAACCCAATGCTTGTTTTGAGTTCTAATATTGGTCTTAAGTTCCTTTTCACAACTTAAAGATTTAAAAGAAATATTAATTTCCTACTTTAATTTATAGGCAGAAAAAAAAAGGGAAAAAGTAATTAGGCTTTGGTTTTAAAGATTTACAAACGTGGAGAAGTTAAGAAATAACAAGATAATCAACTTGTTCAGTAATGTATACTGAAAACTTTTTACCAGGGTTATTAAACTTTTCTTAAAGGATTAGACATTATGTATTCTAGCTCAGCTGGTAAAGAATGCATCTACAATGCAGGAGACCCCAGTTCCATCCATGGGTCAGGAAGATTTCCTGGAGAAGGGATAGGCTACCCATTCCAGGATTCTTGGGCTCCCCTGTGGCTCAGATGGTAAAGAATCACTTGTAATACAAGAGACCTGGATTCAATCCCTTGGTTGGGAAGATCCCCTAGAGAAGGGAAAGGCTACCCACTCCAGTATTCTTGCCTGGAGAATTCCATGGCTTGTCCATGGGTCACAAAGAGTCAGACACAACTAAGCAACTTCACTTGGACAAATTATTGTTGAATGGAATGCTGTTGGGTGTTTCTTATCATGGTTACCTGATAAAAGTAGTCTTTAAGGGATCTGCTAGTGCTGTGTACAGTAACTAAGGCAAAGAGCTAAGGCAACTGCTCAGTCAGGAGGTTTTAGAGTAACTTACGCTTACAGTGCCTGAGGCTGGATTCCAAAAAATGGCAGACACTAGGCTAGAGTTGGAGACATTCATATGAACTCATACTTAGTTTAATATAAATACAGATGGTTACATAGAGAAATATTTATAGATACGTGTGTATACATAGACTAGTGTACATACATATATCTCCTTTCATTGTCAGTTGAGAAGGCTTAAGAGCAACAGGATCCCAGCATCAGTGGGCACACTCAGTGCCCAAATCTTGGTTTCTAATTTCATTCTCCAGTAAAAGGAACTGGGAGAAACAGTTGTTTCAATAGCTATGGCAATATGATAGGGAGAATAATGCCTCCCCAAAGTTGTTCACATCCTAATTCTCAGAACCTATAAGTGTTATTTTAAATGGTGAACAGGCACTAAGGTAGCAGATGGGCTAAAGATTGCAGATCAGCAGACATCAATATGGGGAGATTATCAGGGATTTTCCAGGTAGGACCAATATAATCACATGCCTGCATGCTAAGTCACTTCAGTTGTGTCTGACTCTTTGCAGCCCTATGGAGATATAGCCCACCAGGCTCCTCTGTCCATGGGATTCTCTAGGCAAGAATATGGGTGTGAGTTGCCTTGCTGTCCTCCAGGGGATCTTCCCAACCTAGGGATTGAACCTATATCTCTTATGTTTTCTGCACTGTAGGCAGATTTTTTACCACTAGTGTCACTTGGTATGCCTGACTCTTCTTAGTACACAAAATAGTTTTCTATCATATGGAGAAAATATAGTTTATTTAGCCAGGATATAGTGGCCAAGAGTGTTAGAATCCAACTCCAAGATTCCAGTTCCAGCTCTGCCATCTATTAGTTACGTAAGTTGAATAAATGAATTTATCAGTGTAGCCATTGCCTGGGAATGAAAGTCAAAGTGATAGACACTCAGCTGTGTACAACTCTTTGTGACCCCATGGGCTGTAACCTACCAGACTCCACTGTCCGTGGAATTCTCCAGGCAAGATTATTGCAGTGTTTGCTATTTCCTTCTCAAGGAAATTTCAGGCATTTCAGGCAGATTCTTCACTCTCTGAACCACTAGGATAGAAGTGTATACTTTGAGGCCTCAATACCCACTGTCTACTTATCAGAGTAACTAACTGTACCCTGTCACAAGGCTATAGAGCATGGCTAACAGAGCATGGAGAAGGGAGGAGGCCACCAGGAAGAGTTTGCAATTTTATATAGGAAAATCAGGGTGGGTCTTACTCAGAAGTTCACATTTATATAAAGACTTAAGGTCAGGAAATGAGATATGTGGATATCTGAAGGGAGAGAGCCCTAGAAAGAAAGGAGCAGGTATGGAGTATTGAAGGAATGGCAGGAAGCCCAGTGTCACAGAGTGCATGAAGGGAGGAGGGGAGGATGAGAGAGGAGGCCCCCTGGGAGCCCCTGGGGTTGCTCTGAGCTCATGAGTGATGTGATGCAACTTAGGTTTTGAAAAGACTCATTTGGGTGATATTCTGAAAACAGAACAGAAAAGGATTAAGGACAAAAGTAGGAGACTCTGAGGCAACTGTAACAATTCAGATGAGAAATGGTGACCCAATTGGACCAGGGAGGTTGTGAGAGGCATTTTGTTATGAACATATTTTTTTCATATTGGTATACAAAGATAAATATTCAAATATATAAAGAGAATGTTGCGATATCAGTATTTTCTAATAGAGAGTGAAAAAGAAATGAAACTGAAGAAAAAGAATGAAATGAAGGATGGCACTATGGTTTTATGACCAGAAAAATAAAATGGAAGCATTGAGGTGACTATATCTCTTATGTTTTCTGCACTGTAGGCCACTAGTGTCACTTGGTATGCCTGACTCGTCTTAGTACACAAAATAGTTTTCTATCATATGGAGAAAATATAGTTTATTTAGCCAGGATATAGTGGCCAAGAGTGTTAGAATCCAACTCCAAGATTCCAGTTCCAGCTCTGCCATCTATTAGTTACGTAAGTTGAATAAATGAATTTATCAGTGTAGCCATTGCCTGGGAATGAAAGTCAAAGTGATAGACACTCAGCTGTGTCCAACTCTTTGTGACCCCATGGGCTGTAACCTACCAGACTCCACTGTCCGTGGAATTCTCCAGGCAAGATTATTGCAGTGTTTGCTATTTCCTTCTCAAGGAAATTTCAGGCATTTCAGGCAGATTCTTCACTCTCTGAACCACTAGGATAGAAGTGTATACTTTGAGGCCTCAATACCCACTGTCTACTTATCAGAGTAACTAACTGTACCCTGTCACAAGGCTATAGAGCATGGCTAACAGAGCATGGAGAAGGGAGGAGGCCACCAGGAAGAGTTTGCAATTTTATATAGGAAAATCAGGGTGGGTCTTACTCAGAAGTTCACATTTATATAAAGACTTAAGGTCAGGAAATGAGATATGTGGATATCTGAAGGGAGAGAGCCCTAGAAAGAAAGGAGCAGGTATGGAGTATTGAAGGAATGGCAGGAAGCCCAGTGTCACAGAGTGCATGAAGGGAGGAGGGGAGGATGAGAGAGGAGGCCCCCTGGGAGCCCCTGGGGTTGCTCTGAGCTCATGAGTGATGTGATGCAACTTAGGTTTTGAAAAGACTCATTTGGGTGATATTCTGAAAACAGAACAGAAAAGGATTAAGGACAAAAGTAGGAGACTCTGAGGCAACTGTAACAATTCAGATGAGAAATGGTGACCCAATTGGACCAGGGAGGTTGTGAGAGGCATTTTGTTATGAACATATTTTTTTCATATTGGTATACAAAGATAAATATTCAAATATATAAAGAGAATGTTGCGATATCAGTATTTTCTAATAGAGAGTGAAAAAGAAATGAAACTGAAGAAAAAGAATGAAATGAAGGATGGCACTATGGTTTTATGACCAGAAAAATAAAATGGAAGCATTGAGGTGACATTTGGTAGGATGGGAAATTATATAGGAAGCATGTTCAGGGAGTCTGAGTTTAAACATGGTGGAAAAATCTGACTAACACAACATTGACTAGATAATCAAGGTTAACAGTAACATTAATAAGTCATGTTGACAGTATCTATTTTTATAATTAATTTATTTTTTAAATTAAAGGATAATTGTTTTACAGAATTTTGCTGTTTTCTGCCAAGTATCAACATGAATTGGCCATAGATATATACATGTTCACACACTCTTGAACCTCTATCCCATCTCCCTCCACATTCCACCCCTGCAGGTTGTTACAGAGCCTCTGAGCTCACTGAGTCATACAGCAAATTCCCATTGGCTATTTTGCATATGGTAATATAAGTTTCCATGATATTCTCTCTATAAATCTCACCCTCTCCTTCCTCCCTCCCTGCACTGTGTCCATAAATCTGTTCTGTATGTCTGTTCTCCATTGCTGCCCAGAAAATAGATTCATCGGTACCTCAGTAGCCTTCCTCTCCAAAACATATCTCAGCTTCATTATGAGAAAAACTTAAGACTGACTCCATCTGAGGGGAAATCTACAAAATACTTGACCAATATTTCTCAAAACTGCCAGAGTTCTCCAAAAAGAGCCTAAGGAAACATAATTAAATGTAATCTGGTATCCTGGATGGGACCTTGAAACATAAAAGATATTAGCTAAAACTAAGGCAGTCTGAATAAAGTATGGACTTTAGTTAATAATACTGCATCAATATTGTTTCATTAATTGTATCAATGTACCATACTAATGTTAAATGCTGAGGCCCAACTGTAAAAATTTTTCATTTGGGTGATATTCTGAAAACAGAACAGAAAAGGATTAAGGACAAAAGTAGGAGACTCTGAGGCAACTGTAACAATTCAGATGAGAAATGGTGACCCAATTGGACCAGGGAGGTTGTGAGAGGCATTTTGTTATGAACATATTTTTTTCATATTGGTATACAAAGATAAATATTCAAATATATAAAGAGAATGTTGCGATATCAGTATTTTCTAATAGAGAGTGAAAAAGAAATGAAACTGAAGAAAAAGAATGAAATGAAGGATGGCACTATGGTTTTATGACCAGAAAAATAAAATGGAAGCATTGAGGTGACATTTGGTAGGATGGGAAATTATATAGGAAGCATGTTCAGGGAGTCTGAGTTTAAACATGGTGGAAAAATCTGACTAACACAACATTGACTAGATAATCAAGGTTAACAGTAACATTAATAAGTCATGTTGACAGTATCTATTTTATAATTAATTTATTTTTAAATTAAAGGATAATTGTTTTACAGAATTTTGCTGTTTTCTGCCAAGTATCAACATGAATTGGCCATAGATATATACATGTTCACACACTCTTGAACCTCTATCCCATCTCCCTCCACATTCCACCCCTGCAGGTTGTTACAGAGCCTCTGAGCTCACTGAGTCATACAGCAAATTCCCATTGGCTATTTTGCATATGGTAATATAAGTTTCCATGATATTCTCTCTATAAATCTCACCCTCTCCTTCCTCCCTCCCTGCACTGTGTCCATAAATCTGTTCTGTATGTCTGTTCTCCATTGCTGCCCAGAAAATAGATTCATCGGTACCTCAGTAGCCTTCCTCTCCAAAACATATCTCAGCTTCATTATGAGAAAAACTTAAGACTGACTCCATCTGAGGGGAAATCTACAAAATACTTGACCAATATTTCTCAAAACTGCCAGAGTTCTCCAAAAAGAGCCTAAGGAAACATAATTAAATGTAATCTGGTATCCTGGATGGGACCTTGAAACATAAAAGATATTAGCTAAAACTAAGGCAGTCTGAATAAAGTATGGACTTTAGTTAATAATACTGCATCAATATTGTTTCATTAATTGTATCAAATGTACCATACTAATGTTAAATGCTAATAATAGAAATTTACACTCTTGTATTGCTGGTGGGAATTTAAATTGATACAGCCTCTATGGAAGATAGTATAGAAATTTCTTCAAGAACTAAAAATAGAAGCACCGTACGACCCAGCAATCCCACTCTTAGGCTTATACCCTGATGAAATCAAAGCTGAAAGAAGCACCTGTACCCCAATATTCATTATAGCTCTCTATACAATAGCTAGAACATGGAAGTGATCTAGATGTTCATTGACGAATGAATGGATAAAGAAGCTCTGGTACATATATACAATAGAGTACTTCTCAGCTGTAAAAGGAAATGCAGAAGAATCAGTCCTAATAAGGTGACTGGATCTAGAACCTATCATAAAAAGTGAAGTAAGTCAAAAAGAGAAGGACAAGTACAATATACTAACACATATATATGGAATCTAGTAGGATAGTAATGATAACACAAGCAGTGAAGCAATGGAAAAACAGACATGGACATTAGACATATGGACATTGTGGGGAATAAACAGTGGGTGGGAGGCATAAAGGAAGTAGCATGAAAACCTATACTGTCATATGTGAACAAAATAGCGATTGTCATTGCACTGTGAGAAAAGGGGATCCTGCAGGGGTGCCGTGTGATGGCCTGAAGGGGTGGGAAGGGGGGGATATACATATGACTAATTGGGGAACATAGATATCTGTAAACAACAAAACTCTGTAAAAGTAAAAAGTAAAATAAAAAATTAAAAAAAAAAAAAAAACTTCCAGAGTTCTCCAAAAGAGGTCTAAGGAAATATAATTAAATGTAATGTGGTATTCTGGATAGGACCCTGAAACATAAAAGATATTAGGTAAAACTAAGACAGTCTGAATAAAGTACGGACTTTAGTTAATAATAATGCATCAATATCGTTTCATTAATTGTATCAAATGTCCATACTAATGTTAAATGCTAATAATAGAAATTTGGTATAAAGTATAATGGAATTCCTTATTCTGTCTTTCAACATTTCTGTAATTCTAAAGCTATTCTAAGACAAATTTTTTTTTTAATGGCAGAGAGACTTTAGAGAAAGAAATGTTTAATTCAGGATTTTAGAGGAAGTAACAACTGGTTTGGTGATTAATTGAATAAAAGAGATCAAAAAATAATGAATGAGTCATGGATAAGGCTTGAATGATCAAGAGAATATTCATGGTCTTGAATGGCCAATGACAATCAAGAAAAATGAGAGCAGAAGCTTGCTAGTGGTTGAGCAAATGATAGATTCGAGCACAACAAATTCAAGACAAAAATGGGAAATGTGAGTAAAAACTATAATCAGTAGCTGAAGATAAAGAATTTGATGTTGGGTAAAAATTCATGAATGGAAATGTGAATTATATTTAATTAGTCAACCAGAAGATACACATAGAACAACTGCTTTTAAGGCCTTGTATGAAGAAGGGGGAAGGGAGTGTATTGACATCCAAAATACTAGAGAATAAAAGGTCTTGCCTACATAAAGATGACAACAGAAAACAGTGCCTATGCTGAAGTAAGTCAAAAAGAGAAGGACAAGTACAATATACTAACACATATATATGGAATCTAGTAGGATAGTAATGATAACACAAGCAGTGAAGCAATGGAAAAACAGACATGGACATTAGACATATGGACATTGTGGGGAATAAACAGTGGGTGGGAGGCATAAAGGAAGTAGCATGAAAACCTATACTGTCATATGTGAACAAAATAGCGATTGTCATTGCACTGTGAGAAAAGGGGATCCTGCAGGGGTGCCGTGTGATGGCCTGAAGGGGTGGGAAGGGGGGGATATACATATGACTAATTGGGGAACATAGATATCTGTAAACAACAAAACTCTGTAAAAGTAAAAAGTAAAATAAAAAATTAAAAAAAAAAAAAAAAAACTTCCAGAGTTCTCCAAAAGAGGTCTAAGGAAATATAATTAAATGTAATGTGGTATTCTGGATAGGACCCTGAAACATAAAAGATATTAGGTAAAACTAAGACAGTCTGAATAAAGTATGGACTTTAGTTAATAATAATGCATCAATATCGTTTCATTAATTGTATCAAATGTCCATACTAATGTTAAATGCTAATAATAGAAATTTGGTATAAAGTATAATGGAATTCCTTATTCTGTCTTTCAACATTTCTGTAATTCTAAAGCTATTCTAAGACAAATTTTTTTTTTAATGGCAGAGAGACTTTAGAGAAAGAAATGTTTAATTCAGGATTTTAGAGGAAGTAACAACTGGTTTGGTGATTAATTGAATAAAAGAGATCAAAAAATAATGAATGAGTCATGGATAAGGCTTGAATGATCAAGAGAATATTCATGGTCTTGAATGGCCAATGACAATCAAGAAAAATGAGAGCAGAAGCTTGCTAGTGGTTGAGCAAATGATAGATTCGAGCACAACAAATTCAAGACAAAAATGGGAAATGTGAGTAAAAACTATAATCAGTAGCTGAAGATAAAGAATTTGATGTTGGGTAAAAATTCATGAATGGAAATGTGAATTATATTTAATTAGTCAACCAGAAGATACACATAGAACAACTGCTTTTAAGGCCTTGTATGAAGAAGGGGGAAGGGAGTGTATTGACATCCAAAATACTAGAGAATAAAAGGTCTTGCCTACATAAAGATGACAACAGAAAACAGTGCCTATGCTGATTAAGACAGCAAAATTAAGCAGCATAAGAGTTTATATAAATGCTCCAGCAGGCACATTTTGTTAGTGTAAATGAGATCTCTGAAGAAACAGATGGTGCTCTAAATTGAATGTTTATGTTCCCCCCAAATGCATGTGCTTAAGTCCTAACTCTCAAAGTTGATGTAGTTGGAGGTGGTGCCATTAATAATTAAAATTAATGGAGGTCAATAAAGTGGGCCCCTGATCCAATAGAATTAGTGTCTTTATACGAAAAGACATTAAAGACCCTTTTCTCTCTCTCCTCCCCACTCCCGAGCATAAACCACAAAAAAAGTCATGTGAACAGTGAACGGTGAGAAGACAGTCATCTGCAAACAAGGAATAGGACCCTCATCAGAGACTAAATCAACTGAAACCTTGATCTTGGACTTCTAGCCTCCAAAACAGTAAGAAAATAAAGTTGGGCTGTTTAAGCTTGTGATACTTTGTTACAGCAGCCTGAACAAACTAATACAGAAGGTATCAAGGGGACAAATGAGGAAATGTGAGTAAGACAGTGGTAAGAAGAAAAGCAAGCATATGTACATCAAGGAAGCCAAGGAAAAGAAGACTTCATTTATTTGTAAATATCAATTGAGAATTTATCTTCTGCCAAACCCTGAATTAGACATAAATACATAATAAATAAGGCATCGACTCTTACCTATATAGCACTTATTTTCTGTGGCAAATCACAAACAAGGAAAAATAGACAAATAAATCAGGTAGAGACCTTAATAAATACTCTGAAGGGAGATGCAATAAAGAATAACTTTGTATTGTACAGGTATGCCTTTAACAGTCAAAGAAGAACTCTGGGGAGATGGCATTTAAACTGAGACCTAAAGAATGAAAATGAGCTAGATATGTAAAATGCTGAGGTAAGAGCTTTGTAGGCAAAGAACACAGAAAGTGAAAGACTGTGGTGTCTTGCGGAATTTGAGAAACAGAAGAGAGGCCAAGGCAATGGGCATATTGTAATCAAGAAAGAATATGATACAGGTATCTTTGTAAAGACAGATGAAAGGCATATCATTACAGTCTTATAGGAAAGCCTAAGAAGTATGGATCTATATTTCTAGATGCTGAGAAGCAATTGAGTGGATCTAAGAAACAACTGGCATGGCCTCATTCATGTTAAATGATAACTCTGATGGAATGTGAAAAAATACTTTTGAACAAGAACAAAAAGAGAAGCAAAGAGACCAGTTGAGATCTATTTCAAATTGTACAGAAAAGAGATTATGGTGGCTAAATTTAGGATGGTGCTATATTGACGGAGGGATGTGGCAAGACCAGATATTTTTATTGTAGAAATAAAAGAACTGGATGATGTTTGGATGTGAGGAACTGCAGACAGGAATTGAAGCTGATACCTAAGTTTCATGCAAGAAAGTAGATGAACATATTTTTTTTCAATCCCAAGAATTAGTGTCTTTATACGAAAAGACATTAAAGACCCTTTTCTCTCTCTCCCACTCCCGAGCATAAACCACAAAAAAAGTCATGTGAACAGTGAACGGTGAGAAGACAGTCATCTGCAAACAAGGAATAGGACCCTCATCAGAGACTAAATCAACTGAAACCTTGATCTTGGACTTCTAGCCTCCAAAACAGTAAGAAAATAAAGTTGGGCTGTTTAAGCTTGTGATACTTTGTTACAGCAGCCTGAACAAACTAATACAGAAGGTATCAAGGGGACAAATGAGGAAATGTGAGTAAGACAGTGGTAAGAAGAAAAGCAAGCATATGTACATCAAGGAAGCCAAGGAAAAGAAGACTTCATTTATTTGTAAATATCAATTGAGAATTTATCTTCTGCCAAACCCTGAATTAGACATAAATACATAATAAATAAGGCATCGACTCTTACCTATATAGCACTTATTTTCTGTGGCAAATCACAAACAAGGAAAAATAGACAAATAAATCAGGTAGAGACCTTAATAAATACTCTGAAGGGAGATGCAATAAAGAATAACTTTGTATTGTACAGGTATGCCTTTAACAGTCAAAGAAGAACTCTGGGGAGATGGCATTTAAACTGAGACCTAAAGAATGAAAATGAGCTAGATATGTAAAATGCTGAGGTAAGAGCTTTGTAGGCAAAGAACACAGAAAGTGAAAGACTGTGGTGTCTTGCGGAATTTGAGAAACAGAAGAGAGGCCAAGGCAATGGGCATATTGTAATCAAGAAAGAATATGATACAGGTATCTTTGTAAAGACAGATGAAAGGCATATCATTACAGTCTTATAGGAAAGCCTAAGAAGTATGGATCTATATTTCTAGATGCTGAGAAGCAATTGAGTGGATCTAAGAAACAACTGGCATGGCCTCATTCATGTTAAATGATAACTCTGATGGAATGTGAAAAAATACTTTTGAACAAGAACAAAAAGAGAAGCAAAGAGACCAGTTGAGATCTATTTCAAATTGTACAGAAAAGAGATTATGGTGGCTAAATTTAGGATGGTGCTATATTGACGGAGGGATGTGGCAAGACCAGATATTTTTTTATTGTAGAAATAAAAGAACTGGATGATGTTTGGATGTGAGGAACTGCAGACAGGAATTGAAGCTGATACCTAAGTTTCATGCAAGAAAGTGGATGAACAGTGGTGCCAAGTACTGAGATGAAGAAGAATAGGTAAAGACTGAATCTGTGACCAGCTGGGCAGGAAATTTAATTATGAACCCCACTAGCATATTTTAGTATGCCCTCTCTGTCCATAGATGCTGCATTCATGGATTCCAAATACCATAGATCAATCAAAAATATTCAGAAAAAGTTCCAGAAAGTTCTAAAAAGCAAAGCTTGAATTTGCTGCTCTGGCAACTATTTACATAGCATTTATAGTATACCAGTATTACAAGTAGCCTAGAGATGATATACAGTGTGCAGGAGAATGTGTGTTGGTTATATGCCAATACTATGCCATTTTATATAAGGGACTCAAGCATCTGAAGATTTTAATATTTGTGGGGACTTTTGGAACCAATCCCCCATGGATGCCACGGGTACCAAGGGACAAATGTAAAAATACTTAAACCTATAAAAGTGAATGAGATCACTTAAGAAGGAAGTTCTGATAGAATATAAAAGAGGACTAGCTCTGAGCCTTGTTAAAGAGAAGGAACAACAGTGAGGTAAGACAAAAACCAGGAGACTATTGTCAGAGAGCCAAGAGAAGAAAAGATTCCAAGAAGGGTGTGTCTGGCTGTGTCATCTGCTGTTAAGACATCTAGTGAGATGACAAGAAGAGTTAACTCTGGCAATGCAGAGACCGTGGGAGACCTTGACAAAAGGAGTTTCAGTGCAGAGGAGGAAATGGAAGCTAGATTAGAATGGGGTGAAGAATTAGTTAGAAATAATAAAGAGGTGATAGCGAGCAATGATAACATGCTCCTCATGTTTAACAGAAAGATACAGAGAAATCAGGCAATATCTGCAAAAGAACGTGGAATCAACAGACATGGGTTTATTGTTTTTTTTTTTTTTTTAACAGGGAATATGTTAATATGTTAATTGGCATGATTCAGGAGAGAGTGAGAGGTTGAGGATCCCAGTTCACAAGAAAGTAAGAGGGGATTGATTCTAGAGTAAAGTAGAAGAGTTTGCACTTGATAGGAGCAAGAGTATTTCTTCACCGTAACCACAGGGCACAGGTTATTTTTTGCCAAATTTAGGGTGGGAACATGAGGGATTTTGCCAATGATGTATCCTGTTTTCTCGGCACGCATGCATACACATTTTCTCAGTCAGACTCAGGGAATGAGTATTAAAGGTAAAGAGAAGGTTTAAAACAGTTGTCTGGAAAAATGAAAAGCAAATTTACTAGGAAAAAATACAAGAGGACTAAGTAGGACTGAATGGGCATTTGCACTTTTAGTCATGAATATATATATGTGTACCACAGTTTCCATGCCTTGGCTATTGTGAATAGTGCTGCTATGAATATAGGGGTACGTATATCTTTTTGGATTAGACTTTTGTCTGGATATATGCTCAGGAGTGGGACTGCCATATCACACAGTAATTCTGTTTTCTGAGGAACTGCTGTACTGTTCACCATAGTGGTTGTACCAACTTACATTCTTACCAGTAGGAGGGTTTCCTTCTTTCCACATACTTTTTTGGCGGGGGGGAAGTGAGGGGGTCAGGTGGATTTTGGAGGGGAGGTTGGGGAGGGAGGGGGTTGGGAGGGCTACTTCTATTGGTCTTTCATTCATCCATTTTCGTCCGTCTTTGTTCCTTGGCCTGTGTGGGCCTCCCATCGCAGTGGCCTCTGTTGTCTCAGTCACTGGGTGCATGCGCTCCAGAACTCTGGCTCGGTAATTGGACACATCAGTCCAGCCACTCCGTGGCACATGGGATCTTCCCAGGCCAGGGATCGAACTGACGCCCCTTGCACTGCAAGGCAGTGTCCTTACCCACTGGACCACCAGGGAAGCCCTGCATATGCTTTTCAACATCTGCTCTTTGTAGAGATTTTAATGATGGCCATCCTGAGTGGTATAAGGTAATACTTCATTATAGTTTTTATTTGTATTTCTTTGATAGTTAGCAATGTTGAATGCCTTTTCATGTGCACTAGCCGTATTTATAACTTCTTTGGAGAAATGTCTGTTTAAGTCTTTAACCCATTTTTTGATTGCACTGTTTGTTTTTTTGTTATTGAGTTGCATGAATTTTTTTGTGTATTTTTGAAACTAAGTCCTTGTTTGCTATATCATTTGTAAATATTTTCTGCCAGTCCATAGGCTGCCTTTTCATTTTGTTTATGGTTTCCTTTGTTGAATGAAAGCTTGTAAGTTTGATTAGGTCACATTAGTTTTTACTTTTATTTTCAATTGTCTTGGGAGATTAACCTAAGAAAGCATTTACATAACTCATCTCAGAGAACTTATGTTTTGCCTATGATCTCCTGTAGGAGTTTTATGGTGTAACGTCTTATGTTTCAGCCTTTAAGCCATTTTGAGTTTTTGTGTAAGGTGAGAAGTTGTGTTCTAACTTCATCAGCTTACACGTGGCTATCCAACTTTCCCAGCACTACTTGCTGTAGAAACATTTTTCCCATTGCATACTCTTGCCTTCTTTGCTGAAGATTAATTGACCACAGGTATGTGGGTTTATTTCTGGTTTTCTATTCTGTTCCATTGATCCATATTTCTGTTTCTGTGCCAATACTACCCTGTTTTGATTACTGTAACTTTGCAGTATTGCCTGAAGTCTGGGAGGGTTGTGCCTCCTACATTGTTCTTTTTCTTCAAGACTGCTTTGGCAATTCTGGGTCTTTCATGGTTCCATATACATTGTAAGATTTATTTGTTACAAGTTTCATGAAAAATGTCATATGACCACAAATCAACAGACCTCTCCTGCTGGAGAGGGTGCGGAGAAAAGGGAACACTCCTGCATTGCTGGTGGGAATGTGAATGTAAATTGATACAGCCTTTATGGGAGACAGTCTGGAGATTTCTTTAAAAACTAAAAATAGATGCACCATACAACCCAGCAATCCCACTCTTAGGCTTATACCCTGATGAAATCAAATCTGAAAGAAGCATCTGTACCCCAGTGTTCATTGCAGCTCTCTATACAATAGCTTGATCATGGAAGAAACCTAGATGTCCGTCGACGAACGAATGGATACAGAAGCTCTGGTACATATATACAATGGAATACTACACAGCTGTAAAGAGAAATGCAGAAGAATCAGCCCTAATGAGGTGGCTGGATCTAGAACGTATCATAAAAAGTGAAGTCAGTCAGAAAGAGAAGAACAAATATAATATATTACCACATATATATGGAATCTAGTAGGATGGTGATGATGGCACACGCAGTGAAGCCACGGTAAGACAGACATGGACAGTGGACATATGGACATTGTGGGGAAGGAACAGAGGGTGGGAGGTGTAAAGGCAGTAGCATGAAGGCCTATACTATCATAGGTGAAGAAAGTAGCTATAGTCATTGCTCTGTGAGAAAAGGGGACCCTTCAGGGGTGCTGTGTGATGGTCAGGAGGGGTGGGAAGGGGGAGATATACATATGACTAGTTTGAGAACATACATATCTGTAAACAACAAAGCTCTGGGGGCTTCCCTGGTGGTCCAGTGGGTTAGGATTCCGCCTTGCAGTGCAAGGGGCGCCGGTTGGACCCCTGGCCTGGGCAGATCCATCGGAGTGACTGGACAGATGTGTCCAATTACCGAGCCGGAGCTCTGGAGTGCGTGTGCCCAGAGCCGGTGCTCTGCGACAACAGAAGCCACCGCAATGAGAGGCCCACAAGAGCCAAAAGAACAAAGACGGATGAAAATAGATAAATGAAAGACCAATAGAAGTGGCCCGCCCACTCCCCTCCCTCCTCACCTCACCCCCCAAAAGATAAATAAATAAAATAAATGTTAGCAACAAAGCTCTGTAAAAGTTAAAGGTAAAATAAAAGTTAACCAAAAAAAAGAATATAAGCTTAAAAAAAAAAAGTCATAGGAAATTTGATAAGGATCATGTTAAATCTGTAGATTGCCTTGTAAATGGCATCTGTAGTATGGCCATTTAAACAATATTAATTCTTCCAATGCAAAAGCATAGGATATCTTTCCATTTCTTTGAATCATGTTCAATTTTCTTTATTAATATTTTATTGTTCTCAACATATAACTCTTTCACTTCCTTGGTCAGGGTTTATTCTTTTCCAGGTGCTATACTTAATCATTTTCACCCATGATGTCCCATAAATGTGGAAAATTTTACAAAGATCTATATTCAAAATCCTTTCCTCCTCATAACATACATTTCTTTCAAAAGTAAATTAAGCACCAACTGCTAAAATGCTATTTTAATCTTTAAGAAATAAATTCAGTATAAATGTTTTTAAAAAACTGTTGGATAAAATATGTGACTTGAAACAATCATCATTTGTGATGAAAAATGACTTAATCATTTTGGCCTCATTAGTCCTTGGGACCTTTGTGCACTTACCACAGCAGCCATTGCAGCAACAGTCTTTGTGGACTTCAATCAACTTCACACACATGTAAACTAACAGGGCCTGTCCTCCAGCCCTGAGACTCTCTTTTGGTTTTTTTTTTTTTAAACTTCTATTTTACTTTTAACTTTTACAGAGTTTTGTTGTTTATAGGTATGTATGTTCCTAGATTAGTCATATGTATGCCCCCCCTTCTCTTTTGATACTGAAGTATAAGATGCCACAGCACTGCCTGGCAGTCATGCAAAAGCCGGAAATGTGGGGAAATTAAAGCCCCGTGGGCTGAATCTTTGTATTCATTAGGGTTCTCCAGAGAAACAGAATCAATAGAATATAGGCATGTATCAAATGAGATATCAACTTATATGATGACATGGCTAGCAAGTTCCATAATGTGCCATCTGCAAGCTAAGGACCTAGGAAAGCCAGAGGTGCAGTTTGAAGGTCTGAGAGCTAGTGTAGATTCCAATCTGAATCTGAAGTTTTGAGACCCAGGCATGTCAAGGGCAACAGAAGACCCAGATCCCATCTCAAACATTTATTCAGGCAGAGACTAAATTCAGCTTTTGTCTGCTTTTTGGTCTTTTGAAAGCCTCCACAAATCCACAAATCTCCAACACTAGGGAAGACAATCTGCTTTAATTAGTGCACCAACTCAAATCCAATCTCTTCCAGAAACCCCTGCATAGACACACTCAGAGATAATGTTTAACCAGGTATCTTAGCATCTGGTGGCCCAAATTAACAGATAACATTATTCATCACAATTTTTAATTAATAGGAGGAGACCAGAGTACCATTATTTCCTAATTTGTCCTCTCGAGAATGATGAAGAGAGGATAAAGTCACTTACATTAGCTCATGGAAGATGGTTTCATAGACTGAGCTGTGGCAATTGATACTAATGGTGACAAACTTGATGACACAGCTTTGGGCTCTTTCTCATTCCCTGCCATATTCCCCCTTTCTGTCACATGAAACTATAACACACAAGCCTTCTCTTCAGCCTCTAAACATAAGCTAAATAGAAATACTTTTCCCTGAGATAAGTTGTGAACCTTTTATTATATAAAATATATTCATGGTAGCACCTCCTCTATGAAATTTCAAATACTAGAGATGGCATAACTACCTGACATAGTCAACCAAAACACATAAATTGCATTGTGTGGTAATATGATTTTACTGAAATCTGGGTGCCAGTATAAACTATTCCACACTGTGGGAATCTTTCCTCAGTCATACTTTGCATTCTCTATGTGAATCAATCTGTTTGAAGCTCTGATTTTAGTCAGGCCTGTGTCAATCCATATATTAAATATAAGTAGAGTTTAATATCTCTACCTGGATGAAGTAGACTAGGCACCCCTTCTTGGGGATGTACACCTCACTAGGGAGGTAAGTGCTCTAGAAATTACAGTCAATGTCTATATTGCAATAATTCCCTCCATGGAAGAAGTGAAATCACTAGTCAAGTATGTCCAATAAAGAAAGAGTTATAGACAAATAGGTAGGAAAAATAATATTCAGAAATTGTCAAAATTAATTATAATTGCTTCCTAAAATGATACAAGGCAATGTTTTTTAGAGCAGAGGATTGCTTTCTTAAACAGTATTTTTTATTTTCTTAATCAGCATATAAATATGATTATTCATTTTGAGATAAATTGTTCTATCAAAGGCTTTGTGTGTCATCTGCCACTAATTTCATGTTTTAAAGACAGCTATTAATTCTGAGCCTCAACTGAAAATATTTGGCATTTTTAACCTAAGGATTTAAAGTCTTAGCATCTGGTGGCCCAAATTAACAGATAACATTATTCATCACAATTTTTAATTAATAGGAGGAGACCAGAGTACCATTATTTCCTAATTTGTCCTCTCGAGAATGATGAAGAGAGGATAAAGTCACTTACATTAGCTCATGGAAGATGGTTTCATAGACTGAGCTGTGGCAATTGATACTAATGGTGACAAACTTGATGACACAGCTTTGGGCTCTTTCTCATTCCCTGCCATATTCCCCCTTTCTGTCACATGAAACTATAACACACAAGCCTTCTCTTCAGCCTCTAAACATAAGCTAAATAGAAATACTTTTCCCTGAGATAAGTTGTGAACCTTTTATTATATAAAATATATTCATGGTAGCACCTCCTCTATGAAATTTCAAATACTAGAGATGGCATAACTACCTGACATAGTCAACCAAAAACACATAAATTGCATTGTGTGGTAATATGATTTTACTGAAATCTGGGTGCCAGTATAAACTATTCCACACTGTGGGAATCTTTCCTCAGTCATACTTTGCATTCTCTATGTGAATCAATCTGTTTGAAGCTCTGATTTTAGTCAGGCCTGTGTCAATCCATATATTAAATATAAGTAGAGTTTAATATCTCTACCTGGATGAAGTAGACTAGGCACCCCTTCTTGGGGATGTACACCTCACTAGGGAGGTAAGTGCTCTAGAAATTACAGTCAATGTCTATATTGCAATAATTCCCTCCATGGAAGAAGTGAAATCACTAGTCAAGTATGTCCAATAAAGAAAGAGTTATAGACAAATAGGTAGGAAAAATAATATTCAGAAATTGTCAAAATTAATTATAATTGCTTCCTAAAATGATACAAGGCAATGTTTTTTAGAGCAGAGGATTGCTTTCTTAAACAGTATTTTTTATTTTCTTAATCAGCATATAAATATGATTATTCATTTTGAGATAAATTGTTCTATCAAAGGCTTTGTGTGTCATCTGCCACTAATTTCATGTTTTAAAGACAGCTATTAATTCTGAGCCTCAACTGAAAATATTTGGCATTATACACATAATTATTAGGGACCAATTAAAATTGTATTTCCTCTGATATTAGTCATCTCCTGCCCAATTCATTTATACTTTAGCATTTAAACTGATATTTTCTATTCTGTAAAAAAGTAATATTATTATTTCACAAATTCTAAAAATATGTCTTTAGTTCATAATAAGCTTTGCAGACATATGGGGAAAGTTCACCTCAAAAAGCAGGCAAAATTCTAACAGATGAATACTGGCCAAAGGTCAAAAAACACAGATTAGGTGAACACTGTTGTTTAAAGTTACGATTTCAGTACCAGTCATGATTAAGTACACTAAAAAAATGATGTCTAGGGACTTTCCTGGTGGTCCTGTGGGTAAAGAGTCTACCTTGCAGTGCAGGGGCACTGGTTCGATCCCTGGCCCAGGAAGATCCCACATGCCGCAGAGTGGCTGAACTGGTGTGTCCAATTACAAGCCAGCACGCTGGAGCACATGTGCCCAGAGCCGGTGCTCTGCAAGGAGAGGCCACTGTGATGGGAGGCCCACATAGGCCAAAGAATAAAGATTGATGAAAATAAATAATAAAAATAAGACAATAAAAGAGGCCCAAATGTTTTAAAAAATCATGTTTAAGTTAAATAATTGTATGCTAACAGATGACATTCCAATCATAATCTCCGATTAGCGGGAATGTCATGTAGATCTTTTAAATAATGTTCATTTGTTCACTTCCATCTTTCTAATCTAAGGATGACTACCCTATACAGCCAGATATAATATCTAGGATGACTTTTCCCTAAAAAATTTGGATGAAGTAGACTAGGCAATAAAGGAGTAAGTGCTCTAGAAATTACAGTCAATGTCTATATTGCAATAATTCCTCCATGGAAGAAGTGAAATCACTAGTCAAGTATGTCCAATAAAGAAAGAGTTATAGACAAATAGGTAGGAAAAATAATATTCAGAAATTGTCAAAATTAATTATAATTGCTTCCTAAAATGATACAAGGCAATGTTTTTTAGAGCAGAGGATTGCTTTCTTAAACAGTATTTTTTATTTTCTTAATCAGCATATAAATATGATTATTCATTTTGAGATAAATTGTTCTATCAAAGGCTTTGTGTGTCATCTGCCACTAATTTCATGTTTTAAAGACAGCTATTAATTCTGAGCCTCAACTGAAAATATTTGGCATTATACACATAATTATTAGGGACCAATTAAAATTGTATTTCCTCTGATATTAGTCATCTCCTGCCCAATTCATTTATACTTTAGCATTTAAACTGATATTTTCTATTCTGTAAAAAAGTAATATTATTATTTCACAAATTCTAAAAATATGTCTTTAGTTCATAATAAGCTTTGCAGACATATGGGGAAAGTTCACCTCAAAAAGCAGGCAAAATTCTAACAGATGAATACTGGCCAAAGGTCAAAAAACACAGATTAGGTGAACACTGTTGTTTAAAGTTACGATTTCAGTACCAGTCATGATTAAGTACACTAAAAAAATGATGTCTAGGGACTTTCCTGGTGGTCCTGTGGGTAAAGAGTCTACCTTGCAGTGCAGGGGCACTGGTTCGATCCCTGGCCCAGGAAGATCCCACATGCCGCAGAGTGGCTGAACTGGTGTGTCCAATTACAAGCCAGCACGCTGGAGCACATGTGCCCAGAGCCGGTGCTCTGCAAGGAGAGGCCACTGTGATGGGAGGCCCACATAGGCCAAAGAATAAAGATTGATGAAAATAAATAATAAAAATAAGACAATAAAAGAGGCCCAAATGTTTTAAAAAATCATGTCTAAGTTAAATAATTGTATGCTAACAGATGACATTCCAATCATAATCTCCGATTAGCGGGAATGTCATGTAGATCTTTTAAATAATGTTCATTTGTTCACTTCCATCTTTCTAATCTAAGGATGACTACCCTATACAGCCAGATATAATATCATTTTTACAAGCAGTATGTTACTTATTATGACATTTCTTTTTTCTTTTTTGAATTTATTTGTTTATTTTAATTAGAGGATGATTACTTTACAATATTATGATGATGTTTGCCATGCATCAGTATGAATCAGCCATAGGTATACATGTTTCCGCTCCATCCTGATTACTATAACATTTATAAAGCAAGGAAACTTTTCAGATTAATTCTTCTTCAAAGATGGCTCACTATGAGGTCATTCTCTTAATGTGGATTTACCAGAAACCATGCCCTGGTAACATGGTTGTTACTTTATAATAGATTCTAGTTCCAGGGGAGCAAGAGTGAGAAAAGTAGAGCTGAGACAGAGTGCAATAAAGAGAGCATTATCTGGGTGCCATTGTTTGGTATCAAGCACAGCTGATTATTCGTCATGGGACTGTCTTCCAAGAGACTATATAAATCACTGCTTCTTTTGACATTCCATAAAGGAAGGGAGAAGAATTCACATGCTAGCTCTTAATTTGCCTAAGAAGAAGTTCTCTGCACAAGAAATTACACTGTTGCTCTCCCAAGTTGGGCATGCCTACATTATGAGTTAGTCTTAGAGCCTCTTATGATTCAGAGGCAACAGGGAAGTCCTGGTGTAGAAGCTAAGAGGCAAGTGACACAGACCTGAGGGGAAGTGCTTTTGCACTGTGTCAACAGTGAGAGATTGAGAGACTGGTTACGTAGACACAGCAAAGCACAGTGGTAGAGGGTCAGTGATCATAAGTGGCAGAGGTAACACAAGAACGTCAAAAGAGTGTTCAAGCCAGCACGCTGGAGCACATGTGCCCAGAGCCGGTGCTCTGCAAGGAGAGGCCACTGTGATGGGAGGCCCACATAGGCCAAAGAATAAAGATTGATGAAAATAAATAATAAAAATAAGACAATAAAAGAGGCCCAAATGTTTTAAAAAATCATGTTTAAGTTAAATAATTGTATGCTAACAGATGACATTCCAATCATAATCTCCGATTAGCGGGAATGTCATGTAGATCTTTTAAATAATGTTCATTTGTTCACTTCCATCTTTCTAATCTAAGGATGACTACCCTATACAGCCAGATATAATATCATTTTTACAAGCAGTATGTTACTTATTATGACATTTCTTTTTTCTTTTTTGAATTTATTTGTTTATTTTAATTAGAGGATGATTACTTTACAATATTATGATGATGTTTGCCATGCATCAGTATGAATCAGCCATAGGTATACATGTTTCCGCTCCATCCTGATTACTATAACATTTATAAAGCAAGGAAACTTTTCAGATTAATTCTTCTTCAAAGATGGCTCACTATGAGGTCATTCTCTTAATGTGGATTTACCAGAAACCATGCCCTGGTAACATGGTTGTTACTTTATAATAGATTCTAGTTCCAGGGGAGCAAGAGTGAGAAAAGTAGAGCTGAGACAGAGTGCAATAAAGAGAGCATTATCTGGGTGCCATTGTTTGGTATCAAGCACAGCTGATTATTCGTCATGGGACTGTCTTCCAAGAGACTATATAAATCACTGCTTCTTTTGACATTCCATAAAGGAAGGGAGAAGAATTCACATGCTAGCTCTTAATTTGCCTAAGAAGAAGTTCTCTGCACAAGAAATTACACTGTTGCTCTCCCAAGTTGGGCATGCCTACATTATGAGTTAGTCTTAGAGCCTCTTATGATTCAGAGGCAACAGGGAAGTCCTGGTGTAGAAGCTAAGAGGCAAGTGACACAGACCTGAGGGGAAGTGCTTTTGCACTGTGTCAACAGTGAGAGATTGAGAGACTGGTTACGTAGACACAGCAAAGCACAGTGGTAGAGGGTCAGTGATCATAAGCAGTGGCAGAGGTAACACAAGAACGTCAGAGGAAGACCCAAAGAGCTGTCTTACAAAGTTACCAACTGTATTATCTATTTCCCTCACTTAGAAAAAATTCAAAAAGTAGCACAGAGCCATCATAGAAAAGGAAGATTAAAAAAAAAACCACAACCAAAAATAACTATTTATATTTAGTTGAATACCTTTCCAAATTATAGTTTGTTTCTTTTTATTACGTAAAGGATATCTATGTATTAATACAATCTCATAGTAAAATTTCAAGAAAAATATAGTTACAAGCAAGAAAGCAACATTCATTTCTCAGTCCTTCTTGTCCCAAACCCTTACCTTTGTCCTGGTAGAATCCTGTTTGATGTTGGATTCTACCAGGTTATTTTTTCTACATATATATATATATGTAGAGAAATATATATGTATATGTATATATATATATACACATATATATATAATCTATATACTTATCCAATTGTATAGATATGTATATACTGTATATGTCTATACATATAAATGTGCATATATATGTGTATGTGTATATATATATATACATATATATATGTATATATATATATATATACGCAATTGGAGAAGGAAACGGCAGTTTCCTGTCCTGAGATTGAAAACATGGTCCTCTTTACTTTGATGACTACTTTGATTACTCTTTATATTGACAGATTGCTGACCAATATAGTTTGCCAAATAGGGTTGTTATCCAGTCAAACTTAGGTCAACTTGCCCATGTGGTAAAGTCAATCTACTGACAACAGGTTGTGATGAAGGAAAGTGTGGTGTTCATTGCAGGGCACCAAGAAAGGAGTCTAGGCAGCTAGTGCTAAAAAGACACAAACATTCCATGGTTTTCAAGGAAAAGTTTCTAAAGTCAAGGTGAGGGAGAGGGATTGTAGAGTGCAGGATCAACTCACAGTCATTCTCATTTGTTGAGGCAATTTGCTAAGGTAATCTGGCATCATCAACATCAACCTTCTGGTTCCAGCCATTCCAGGGTCTATGTGCTCGTGGGCAGCAGACAGTTAAATTCTTCTACCTGGTGGGGAGTTCAGTATCTTCAAAACAGCCCAAAGGACATGACTTAGAATATTATCTATAGCTCATGAGGGGTAAATAAAAGTCCTTGACTTTGTTTTATGGCTCAACTACCATTATTTTGTCTTGCTTGACTGTTTTCCTTTTTCTGCATTTTCTTATTTCTCTGATTAGAATCATTCTTTGGAATTTGGATAAGACCTAGGAGGCTAAAGTTTTCATTAACCAAAATTTTTGTATTCAATAGTTTGTTTCTTTTTATTACGTAAAGGATATCTATGTATTAATACAATCTCATAGTAAAATTTCAAGAAAAATATAGTTACAAGCAAGAAAGCAACATTCATTTCTCAGTCCTTCTTGTCCCAAACCCTTACCTTTGTCCTGGTAGAATCCTGTTTGATGTTGGATTCTACCAGGTTATTTTTTCTACATATATATATATATGTAGAGAAATATATATGTATATGTATATATATATATACACATATATATATAATCTATATACTTATCCAATTGTATAGATATGTATATACTGTATATGTCTATACATATAAATGTGCATATATATGTGTATGTGTATATATATATAACTATATATATGTATATATATATATATATACGCAATTGGAGAAGGAAACGGCAGTTTCCTGTCCTGAGATTGAAAACATGGTCCTCTTTACTTTGATGACTACTTTGATTACTCTTTATATTGACAGATTGCTGACCAATATAGTTTGCCAAATAGGGTTGTTATCCAGTCAAACTTAGGTCAACTTGCCCATGTGGTAAAGTCAATCTACTGACAACAGGTTGTGATGAAGGAAAGTGTGGTGTTCATTGCAGGGCACCAAGAAAGGAGTCTAGGCAGCTAGTGCTAAAAAGACACAAACATTCCATGGTTTTCAAGGAAAAGTTTCTAAAGTCAAGGTGAGGGAGAGGGATTGTAGAGTGCAGGATCAACTCACAGTCATTCTCATTTGTTGAGGCAATTTGCTAAGGTAATCTGGCATCATCAACATCAACCTTCTGGTTCCAGCCATTCCAGGGTCTATGTGCTCGTGGGCAGCAGACAGTTAAATTCTTCTACCTGGTGGGGAGTTCAGTATCTTCAAAACAGCCCAAAGGACATGACTTAGAATATTATCTATAGCTCATGAGGGGTAAATAAAAGTCCTTGACTTTGTTTTATGGCTCAACTACCATTATTTTGTCTTGCTTGACTGTTTTCCTTTTTTCTGCATTTTCTTATTTCTCTGATTAGAATCATTCTTTGGAATTTGGATAAGACCTAGGAGGCTAAAGTTTTTCTACAAACAAGAGATGAGTTGAGGGAATGGGGAAGGGGTGTTTAGTCCTGGAAAGGTCCCATAGGTTCCTGCTCCATTATAGGATGGCGTTTGGTTGCATGTATAAAAGAACCTCACCATGACAACTGACATGATTGCAATTCTCTTTGTCTTTTATTTGTGTGTAGTATATCACAGCTCCACTCATCAGTTCTGAGTACAAATAAGGAGTGGGTAGAACAGAGACAGCACAAGTTTTCACAGAAACAGTCCTAAAATACTGCTATGTCTCATTGGTCATACAGTTTCATAAGGTGACACTACCTGCTAGGATGGCTGAGAGAGAGGGGACAAGTCATGAGTCAGTCAGGCTAGTCATGCATCATCATTTGGACTTCATCTTTTTTTTGTTCTGGACAATATTGTGTACTTATTCCTTAAGAAGAGAGAGGGATGAATACTGGATACACAGCTAATGATGTCTGCTTCAGTGGTTGCATGAGAAACCGTTAAGACATTTTATCAACCTCTTTAGTAGGTGGCATACAACTATACTGTTGATTTTGGTACCTTACTCTTGTAGTCAGAAACTCTGTTTAACTGTAATATTAATTCTAGCTGTTTGGTAGCAGATGTTATTGGATTTCTATTCAAATAATCTTCAAATAAATATTTGATTCTTCCTAATTCATATAACTGTTATTTCTTTCTTATATTATTTCATTGGTTAGAAACTCCAGAATAATGATGATTACTGGTGGAGTAATAGGTATTATTTGTTCCTAATACTAATGGGAATGTTATAATGCTCAACATTATTCCTGGTATAAATACATTCTAAAGTATTTTAATGTATTTTTAAAAATACTTGTTTGATTCAAATGGTCAATACTTTAAGAGGTTTGCATGTGTACTCATAAAGGAGGCTAACATATCATTTTTCTTTCTCTTATTTGCTTTTCTAGTTTGGGTACCTAAAATATATTGATTCCATTAAGGCAGCTGTAGAATTTCCCTCTATTTCTATTTTTTATAATTTTCTGCACAAAAGAGGTATTTTTCTATCTTTTGAGGTATTGATAGAGTCTGCCTATAAAGTTATCAGAACTTGATGCCTTTATTTGTGATAGATTTTTGCCTGCTGTCTCACTTTCTCTGGTGTTTGTCTTCTCAGATATGTTTACTCTATTTGAGTTAATTTAGGTAATTTAAATTTTTATAGAAAATTTTTCATTTGAGGTAATCTTAGAATTCATTTTATAAAATTTAACATAATTTTCTGAGTATTTTTGGCATTTTAATCTGTACTATATCTGTAATTATTTTATTTGTATTGTTATTAATGCCTTCTCTTCACATTATTGATCAATCTTTCTGAGGATTCTGTATTTTTATTATTCTTTGGAATAATCCAGTTTTTGGTTTATTGATCAATGCACTTAATGAAGGATCCAATCATTTTTCCTCATGCAACATACAATCTTCATCATGTGGTTTCCATGGTCACACCAAAATGGGATCAGAAAATGGAAGAGGTGCACATAAATCATTTTTGTGTTCCAATACTAGAAGTGGCATAAATCACTTCCATCTGTATTACCCTAACCAAAGTGTAGGAGACCTAAGAAATGTATTTGAACTTCTGTCCTGGAAGAAAAAGAGAAAAGGAATGTTCTATGACCATCTCTTTTTATTTCTACGTGAAGAAGATACTCCTCTTCTCCCCAGGGAAGACAACCTGAAGTTCCTTTGGGTCAGAGCAATACAGTCCAAGATATCTGAGAAATGTGCAGTCTTTTCCAACATATGACTATCTGGCTTTTCCTATAATGGAATCCTATGAATGAAAGGCAAGTATGGGACTTCCCTAGGGACACAATAGATAGGAATCCACTTGCCAATGCAGGGGACATGACTTTGATTCCTGGTCTGGAAAGACTCCACATGATACGAAGCAACTAAACCTGTACACTACAGCTACTGAAGCCCGTGTAGCCTTGGGCCAGACACCACAGCTACTGAGCCTGAGTGCTGCAAGTACTGAAGCCTGCATCTACAGCCTGCACCACAAAAAAGAGTAACCACTGGTTGTCCCGATTAGAGAAAGCCCACACAAAGCAAAGAAGACCTAGTGCAATCAAAATAAAGTGTTATACGAAAAAAAGAAAAACAAGTTTACCTTCACCACCACTCCCAACACACAAACACTCGTTTTAAAATAATGGATCACAAATATAAAATAATGGATCACAAAGAAGATAACTGTGATTTTAAAAAATCTGATTGAGGTGTCACACTCACCCTTTGTGATGGCTCACACTCTGTCTGTGGAGTGTGCTTTTCTCTGAATCTGAATAAAGCCACTGCTTACTTATCACTTTGTCTCTCACTGAATTCTTTCTGCGATGAGACATCAAGAACCTGCGTTCCATTAGGTTCTGAAATCAGATATTGTGGGTTTGGGCAGTTTTCAAGTCCTGGCCATGTGGGTTTTAGTCCCAAACTGGCTTTTGGGTTCATGTCACAATCTGAGGTAAAACAGTATCAGCTGGTGACTTAGATGGGACAGTGATAAAAGAAAAGGTTTAGATTAGGTTTTGGTCCTAAACCCGGATAGGCGTGTGAGCCAGTTTCAAGTCTCTCTGGAAAAAAAAAATCATTTTGTGTTCCAATACTAGAAGTGGCATAAATCACTTCCATCTGTATTACCCTAACCAAAGTGTAGGAGACCTAAGAAATGTATTTGAACTTCTGTCCTGGAAGAAAAGAGAAAAGGAATGTTCTATGACCATCTCTTTTATTTCTACGTGAAGAAGATACTCCTCTTCTCCCCAGGGAAGACAACCTGAAGTTCCTTTGGGTCAGAGCAATACAGTCCAAGATATCTGAGAAATGTGCAGTCTTTTCCAACATATGACTATCTGGCTTTTCCTATAATGGAATCCTATGAATGAAAGGCAAGTATGGGACTTCCCTAGGGACACAATAGATAGGAATCCACTTGCCAATGCAGGGGACATGACTTTGATTCCTGGTCTGGAAAGACTCCACATGCTACGGAGCAACTAAACCTGTACACTACAGCTACTGAAGCCCGTGTAGCCTTGGGCCAGACACCACAGCTACTGAGCCTGAGTGCTGCAAGTACTGAAGCCTGCATCTACAGCCTGCACCACAAAAAAGAGTAACCACTGGTTGTCCCGATTAGAGAAAGCCCACACAAAGCAAAGAAGACCTAGTGCAATCAAAATAAAGTGTTATACGAAAAAAAGAAAAACAAGTTTACCTTCACCACCACTCCCAACACACAAACACTCGTTTTAAAATAATGGATCACAAATATAAAATAATGGATCACAAAGAAGATAACTGTGATTTTAAAAAATCTGATTGAGGTGTCACACTCACCCTTTGTGATGGCTCACACTCTGTCTGTGGAGTGTGCTTTTCTCTGAATCTGAATAAAGCCACTGCTTACTTATCACTTTGTCTCTCACTGAATTCTTTCTGCGATGAGACATCAAGAACCTGCGTTCCATTAGGTTCTGAAATCAGATATTGTGGGTTTGGGCAGTTTTCAAGTCCTGGCCATGTGGGTTTTAGTCCCAAACTGGCTTTTGGGTTCATGTCACAATCTGAGGTAAAACAGTATCAGCTGGTGACTTAGATGGGACAGTGATAAGGTAAGAAAAGGTTTAGATTAGGTTTTGGTCCTAAAGAAGCCCAGGGGAAGCTGTGAGCCAAGGCACTCTGCTGTTTTCTGCTGACATCTGTGAAAGGCAGGTGAGGTCCTATATGCTTATGCACATTCAACAGCAGGTCCAGGACAGAATTATACTGTTTTCTCTTACTCTGAGGATTTTCTGCATTGCTGTAGTCTTTGTTCATTCCTGTTCTAGTTCCTTCTTTCTTTTGCTGATCTAAGAAACCCATGTGATACCTCTCCCTCTGAGCCTTGTAAGTGATAACTCTTTATTCCCAATATATAACTAAACCACTTCCAGCTCACCATCAGTACCACTGGGGACGTCTTCCATGCTGTTCCTTTGTGACAAATTTTGGGCAATAACAACCGGTTGGGAGACTACTTTGTAAGGGATAGCGTCTAAAATCTTAAGAGCAAATCTTGACCAAATTTTGTGGTGGATTTTGACTTAAGGGTGGAATTTTGGATAGAAAAGTAACTTGAGGGTATAATTTTAGATAGAATGGGAATTAGAGACATCTCAGGTTTGGGTCTGAAATGGGTTAGGTGGCATCCATCCCCAAATACACCCCTGGGTCTTATCCTCTGGGATTGGGAAAGATTCAGACTACCGGAAAAGGAAAAAATTTATTAGGGTATGTAATCATGTTTGGCCATGATATGAGCTATGAAACCAAGAAAAATGGCCACTAAATTGGTCCCTGAGTTATACTACTATGTTACAGTTAGATTTATATTGTAGAAGAAAATTTAAATGGAGTGAGATTCCATATGTTAAAATTTTCATGGCCTTGTATTTAGACAAAGAGACTCAAAAGGAATTTAAGGTGTGTGTAGCTCAGAGGGTTAATTCTAGTAGGGACACAAAAGACTTTTTAACTGATCACCCCTATAGGGATATCCAAATGTTAAATCCTCTACGGAGCAGCTGGAGCTACTCCCTGCCTACTGGGAAGAGTCATTGCCTCAGAGGAAGACACAGCTAGGGATGAAAAGAGGCCTCACCATATTCAGGAACCTCTTTGTACTCTGAGTTACCCAAGGGGCCCATCCTTGGCAGTGATGTAAGTTACCAACCAAGCTACAGTTTCGCCACTGAATAGAAATTGAGAGATAATACGAGTGTGTACCTTTTTCAATATCTGATCTAAATATGGCAGAGGACAAATTGGGAAGTTTTTTTGAGGATCCTGAACGTTTTACAAAAAAATTTACCCGATTAGTGAGGTCTTTTGATCTCACCTGAGGAGACTTAATGGTACTGGCAGTCAGAGTGCATGCAGAGCAACTGGTAGCCCGAGCCCAACAGGGCCATGCAGTGTACTGGGCAGGGAACAACGTTGTCCCTGAGGCAGATCCACAATGGAATTACCAGATGAATTCCATTGATAGAGACAGATGGAATCATATGATTAACTGTTTAATAGAGGGTTGAAGAAACTTACAGTAAAACCTGTTAATTATGAAAAAGTTAAAGAGGTCCAACAGAGACAGGATGAAAATCCTGCAGTCTTCCAAGGGAAGACTAGTGGAGGCTTTTAGGAAGTATATAACATGGATCCCTGCTCCCCTGAGGAACAGGCCTTTTTGGTAATGCATTTCATAGCCCAGTCTGCCCCAGATATCAGGCGCAAATTTCAGCAAACAACTCCTGATCCTCAGACCCCAGTGAATGATTTGTTCCAATTTATCTGGTTTTCAGTAAAAGGCATGTAGCTGGAAAGGTTAAACGCATCCAGAAAATTATGCAAGAGACACAAATGATTGCAATGGCTATGTCTGCTCAAGGACAACCAATTAGGAGGCTGCCTTTTCTGGACCAGTCTGATTCTGGCAGACCACAAGGCTCATGCATACCCATACAAAGCTGGTGTATCCTGTAAGGAAAAAAGGGGCACTGGAAAAAGAGCTGCTGTTGAAGTGTCTTTCACAGATAGCCAGGGCAGTGGCAGAATATCCTAGACACCAGAAAGCGATGGGCGGCCCCTCAGTCATTGATAGTTTTACAATCAGAAGACCAACAGGGCCCAAGGCCAAAAGTGGCTCTGCCTAAAGATATCTACATAACTAGTGTCCAACCTTGGGTGGTCACTGATGTATCTGGCCATTTGATAGACTTACTTATGGACACTGGTGCAACCTTCTCAGTCTTAACCCAAAGGATTGGAAACTTTAGCAATCATAAGGAATATGTAATGGGGTTGTCAGGAAAGAAACAGGGACACACTTTCTTAGAGCCTGTTTTGTGCATTGCTAATGGTCAGTTGTTTTTACATTGGTTTCTGTTTGTGCCTGATTGTCCAATCTCTGTAATGGGAAGAGATTTATTAACTAAGTCATGGGTCACTCTGTTTCTGGAGGGCCAAGGGAACTACCCTCACTGCCGAATGATTCTAACAGGAAGCAGAAAGAGACAGGTTGAATCAGAGGTTGAGCTAGAAGCCTTAAGAGAGCCCAGGATATGGAATATTGAGATTCCAGGCCTAGCCAAAGATATCCTGCCAGTGATTACTTAAACAGGATTCTCAAGAAATATCTGTAGCTCACCATAGGTGTCATCAGTCTAAGGTTGCCAGGTCTGAAATTGTGAAAGGGGAAATCACCAAGCTGACCAAGAAGCAAAGAGAGCAACTTGCATACCAACATATATACAGTTTTAAAAGTCCTAGGCTTGATAGAGGAAATGCCACAACCTTGCTATACTAAGGAAGAAAATTGTGCTAAAAATATGGGGCTACTAAGTCAAAAGAGATGGTATATGTTAAATTAAAATATTATGATTCCACAAACTCACCAATGGAAAGTAGTCAAGGCTTTATGTGAAACTACCTACCGTGTTCATCACTTGCAGACTCTCCTTAAAAGAAATGCTGATGTATATGGATGTAAGAAGCACTGTCTATGTTTTTTAAAAAGTAGTAAATATGTTGATAAATCTTATTAAGCACTGTAAAAAATGACTAAGTTTAGAGTGCTCGAAAACATTAGAAAACTTAAAATACAGTGTAACTAATTATAGGAGTCAGATATCAAGCTTAAGATATTTCAAACTAGTGAATTTGGAGGAAACTAAAGAGAAATAGTTGTGGAAACTGTGGGCTAAAGGAATAGATTTGGCAACTATTAATAAAAAGAAAAGAACATTAGTAGTATTTTTGGATGAAGCACTTTCTCTAACTCTTAGAACATGAATCTAAGAACATAAACCTAAGTAGTATAACAAGGTAGCCTAACAGCTCTGAAGAAGAACTCAAAGTTTACAATAACTCAAGCACAATAAAATGCTTTTGTTTCTCACAATAAACAGACCAAGAGTAGAAATGAAAGAGATTCTGCCCCACACAATCAATCAGGAATCCAGGCAGAAAATTTCTTCCATATCATCCGCAAGTGACTTCCAAGGTCATGCTAAACATCAACGTCTAGCTAGTGAGAAAGAAATGAGCACGTTGTACCTTTCTCAATGCATCATAGGAGGCACATGATGCTGATGCATCTAGAAGTTAGCATAAGTAGGAGACATATCAGCATCATGTGCCTACTGCAATGATGCAAAGAGAAAGTAGCATCACTTCTGTGCTGAATTTTCCAAAAATGTCTACCAGAATGTAATCCTGAGGAGACATCAGATAAGTCCAAACCGAGTCGCCATATTCAAAATATGTGACATTTACTCTTCAAAAGTGCCAGGGTCATGAAAGACAAGGAGATACTGAGGAATTACCAGACTGCAGGGATCCAAGGAGACATGACAACTAAATGTAACAATGTGTTATCAATTACTGACATTTGAATAATATCTATAGACAAGTTAACAGTTTTCTCAATATTAATTTCCTGCTCTATAGTTGCCTGTGATAACATGTTAACATTTGAACTAGCTAGGTGAAGTAAATACAGAAATTCTTTGTAATAATAATTAATAACTTTTGTGTATATATGTGTGCTCAGTTGTATCTGACTCTTGAGACCCCCATGGACTGTAGCCCACCAGGCTCCTCTGTCCATGGGATTTTCCCAGCAAGGATATTGGAGTGGGTTGCCATTTCCTACTCTGGGAATCTTCCCAACCCAAAGTTTGACCTGCATCTTCTGAGTCTCCTGCATTGCAGGCAGATTCTTTACTACTGAGCCACTGGGGAAGTTCCAATAACTTTTATAATCCTGAAACTGATGGCTAAAGGAATAGATTTGGCAACTATTAATAAAAAAGAACATTAGTAGTATTTTGGATGAAGCACTTTCTCTAACTCTTAGAACATGAATCTAAGAACATAAACCTAAGTAGTATAACAAGGTAGCCTAACAGCTCTGAAGAAGAACTCAAAGTTTACAATAACTCAAGCACAATAAAATGCTTTTGTTTCTCACAATAAACAGACCAAGAGTAGAAATGAAAGAGATTCTGCCCCACACAATCAATCAGGAATCCAGGCAGAAAATTTCTTCCATATCATCCGCAAGTGACTTCCAAGGTCATGCTAAACATCAACGTCTAGCTAGTGAGAAAGAAATGAGCACGTTGTACCTTTCTCAATGCATCATAGGAGGCACATGATGCTGATGCATCTAGAAGTTAGCATAAGTAGGAGACATATCAGCATCATGTGCCTACTGCAATGATGCAAAGAGAAAGTAGCATCACTTCTGTGCTGAATTTTCCAAAAATGTCTACCAGAATGTAATCCTGAGGAGACATCAGATAAGTCCAAACCGAGTCGCCATATTCAAAATATGTGACATTTACTCTTCAAAAGTGCCAGGGTCATGAAAGACAAGGAGATACTGAGGAATTACCAGACTGCAGGGATCCAAGGAGACATGACAACTAAATGTAACAATGTGTTATCAATTACTGACATTTGAATAATATCTATAGACAAGTTAACAGTTTTCTCAATATTAATTTCCTGCTCTATAGTTGCCTGTGATAACATGTTAACATTTGAACTAGCTAGGTGAAGTAAATACAGAAATTCTTTGTAATAATAATTAATAACTTTTGTGTATATATGTGTGCTCAGTTGTATCTAACTCTTGAGACCCCCATGGACTGTAGCCCACCAGGCTCCTCTGTCCATGGGATTTTCCCAGCAAGGATATTGGAGTGGGTTGCCATTTCCTACTCTGGGAATCTTCCCAACCCAAAGTTTGACCTGCATCTTCTGAGTCTCCTGCATTGCAGGCAGATTCTTTACTACTGAGCCACTGGGGAAGTTCCAATAACTTTTATAATCCTGAAAAAATTTTAATGAAAAAGTAAGTCTAATGAATAAGCAACTTAAGTCCCATCATGCTTTCACACAGAGGGACAACAGTTGTCTTCCATAAAAAAGATTGGGAAGACCACTTATGTGCCACTACTTTGTTTTTCATCCTGTATTAATCTCAGATATGCAGATGACTTCATCATAATGACAGAAAGTAAAGAGGAACTAAAGAAATCTCTTGATGAAGGTGAAAGAGGAGTGTGAAAAGCTGACTTAAAATTCAGCATTCAAAAAACAAAGATCATGGCATCTGGTCCCATCGCTTCATGGCAAATAGATGGAGAAGCAATAAAAATAAACCTTATTTTCTTGGGCTCCAAAATCACTGCAGATGATGACAGCAATCATGAAATTAAAAGACGCTTGCTTCTTGGAAGAAAAACTATGGCAAAACTAGATAGCATATTCAAAAGCAGAGACATCACTTTGCTGACAAAGGTCCATCTAGTCTAGTCAGAGCTATTGTTTTTCCAGTAGTCATGTATGAATGTGAGAGTTGGATCATAAAGAAGATTGAGCACCGAAGAAGTGATACCTTTGAGCTCTGGTGCTGGAGAAGACTCTTGAGAGTCCCTTGGACTGCAAAGAGGTCAAACTAGTCAATCCTAAAGGAAATCAATCCTGAATATTCATTAGAAGGAGTAATGCTGAAGCTGAAGTTCCAATATTTGGCCACCTGATGCAAAGAGCCAGTTTGCTAGAAAAGACCCTGATGCTGGGAAAGATTGAGGACAGGAGGAAAACGATGCAATGGAGGATGAGATGGCTGGATGGCATCATCCACTCAATTGATAAGAATTTGAGCAAATTCCGGGAGACAGTGAAAGACAGAGAAGCCTCGCGTGCTACATTCCATGGGCTAGCCAAGAGTTGAACACAGTTGAGTGAGTGAACAGCAAGAAGTATCTAAAGTATCATTAGATAAGCTCCATCTGTGTAATCTTTTTAATAACCCTTTTTGAAATGTAGCTAACACATATGTTTACCTGAGAGTGTAAAAGTTTAATCCCCCATAGTCCTGCAATAGCAGGCATCCAGATCACAACTCTAACATCTTTTCAAGTTTCTACACTCTCTCAGCTGTGCCTCCAGTATTCCTCTCAGGCTCAGTAGTGTCTGGAGAGACAGGGAAGTCCAGTCTGCCTCCAAGCAATAACCATGGCAGAGTAGCAGTACAGAAGGATAGTGATACTCTGGGCTCTCTGATGCCTCAGATTCTAAGGTGGTATTGTCTCTAGCAATCTTAACTGACTTAATGCAGGATTTTATTCAGTTGATAGAATTTTTATCTAAACAGACCATGGTCCTTTGAACTAAAGAAAATGGAACATTTAAGATTAGGGCCAGTGCTGTTGAGCCCAGGAAGATATGGGAACATATCATTTTCTATAAAAATGATATGGGCTCAGAGGGAAGGCTGTAGTGAAGACTCAGGTGAAAAGGATAGGCTACAGGGAGAGAGTTGGCAATTAAAAGACGCTTGCTTCTTGGAAGAAAAACTATGGCAAAACTAGATAGCATATTCAAAAGCAGAGACATCACTTTGCTGACAAAGGTCCATCTAGTCTAGTCAGAGCTATTGTTTTTCCAGTAGTCATGTATGAATGTGAGAGTTGGATCATAAAGAAGATTGAGCACCGAAGAAGTGATACCTTTGAGCTCTGGTGCTGGAGAAGACTCTTGAGAGTCCCTTGGACTGCAAAGAGGTCAAACTAGTCAATCCTAAAGGAAATCAATCCTGAATATTCATTAGAAGGAGTAATGCTGAAGCTGAAGTTCCAATATTTGGCCACCTGATGCAAAGAGCCAGTTTGCTAGAAAAGACCCTGATGCTGGGAAAGATTGAGGACAGGAGGAAAACGATGCAATGGAGGATGAGATGGCTGGATGGCATCATCCACTCAATTGATAAGAATTTGAGCAAATTCCGGGAGACAGTGAAAGACAGAGAAGCCTCGCGTGCTACATTCCATGGGCTAGCCAAGAGTTGAACACAGTTGAGTGAGTGAACAGCAAGAAGTATCTAAAGTATCATTAGATAAGCTCCATCTGTGTAATCTTTTTAATAACCCTTTTTGAAATGTAGCTAACACATATGTTTACCTGAGAGTGTAAAAGTTTAATCCCCCATAGTCCTGCAATAGCAGGCATCCAGATCACAACTCTAACATCTTTTCAAGTTTCTACACTCTCTCAGCTGTGCCTCCAGTATTCCTCTCAGGCTCAGTAGTGTCTGGAGAGACAGGGAAGTCCAGTCTGCCTCCAAGCAATAACCATGGCAGAGTAGCAGTACAGAAGGATAGTGATACTCTGGGCTCTCTGATGCCTCAGATTCTAAGGTGGTATTGTCTCTAGCAATCTTAACTGACTTAATGCAGGATTTTATTCAGTTGATAGAATTTTTATCTAAACAGACCATGGTCCTTTGAACTAAAGAAAATGGAACATTTAAGATTAGGGCCAGTGCTGTTGAGCCCAGGAAGATATGGGAACATATCATTTTCTATAAAAATGATATGGGCTCAGAGGGAAGGCTGTAGTGAAGACTCAGGTGAAAAGGATAGGCTACAGGGAGAGAGTTGGCAACTGTTCTCATTTATTTTAAAAAAGAAATTCCTAAGTGTATTCTCTGATGGGGCATTTTGTCTAGGTCACTAAATTAGTTAGGGCATGCTAAACTAAGAGCAGTAAGAGGCTGACCCCAAATGTGTAATGACTCAAACATAATGGATGTGTGTGCACATTTTCTAATTTTATTTTGGGTGTATAATTGCTTCATAGTTTTGTGTTAGTTTCTACTGTCCAACAAAGTGAATTAGCTACATGCATACATATATCCCTTCCCTGGTGAGCCTCCCTCCCACATCCAACCCATTTAGATCACCACAGAGCACTGAACGTATCTCTCTCCACTATAAAGCACCTTCTGACTAGCTATCTTCTTTACACATGGTAGTGTATATATGTCGATCCTAATCTCCCAATTTGTCCCACCCTCCCCTGCCCCCGCTGTGTCCACATGTCTGTTCTCTATGTCTGCCTCTTTATTTCGGTCCTATAAATAGGCTCATCTGTACCGTCTTTCTAGATTTCATATATATACATTAATATGTGATAATGGTTTTTCTCTTCCTGACTTACTTTATTCTGTATGACAGACTCTATGTCCATCATATCCTTATAAAGGACCAAATCCCAGTCCTTTTTATGGTTCAGTAATTTTTGCTTGTGTACATGTATCACATCTTCTTAGCCATTCATCTGTTGATGGACGTTTAGATTGTTTTCATGTCCTGGTCCTTACATCAGATTGCAAGCCTCCAAAAGTTGGTTTCTCTTCTCTACCTTTTTAAAATTCATCCTTCCTATCCTTCTGTAATTAATAGATGTTGGCGTGAAGTATTTTGAGAATCATGAAATCAATGTGAAATCATCCTTTGGGTGATCCATCAGATTCCCTTTATTTTGTGGTTGCTCCTTTTGATTTCTTTCAGATGACAATAAGAGACAAAGCAAAGAGATTTATGCAAAGAACTTCTGTGAAGCAATTCAAAACCTTTACAACTTTTAGAAAATGAACACAATTTTTTAATAATGTTAACCCCAAAGCATATCTTTATAAATTAAATATATCAGGTCATCCTAAGAATACATGCAAACTGTGGACTGTCTATACATTAAGATGCTAAATGGAAACAAATTCATTTCTGCAACTATAGCTACTCTCTCTCTCTTTTGACTATTCCATTTTTTTCATTCCAAAAGTGTATTGGATTCAGAATTAGACAGTTCTAGCTCCTGTTCTACCAGTTTGTAACTTGATTTTGACAACTGGCTTTCTCTCTGTAACTTATTTATCTGTAAAATGGGGATAACATGTACTGCTTTGCCTCACCAGGATGTTATGAAGTAGAATGAAGTACAATGTATGACAACTCTATAAATCACTATACAGATTACATTTTTACATGAACACTAACGGTTTTAGTATCAGAGTGACAAGGATCTGACCCAGGGTGTTTTCTTACTTCTGACATTACCTCATGCTCTTGGTCATGGTTGTTGACCTTCAGGGCATTGTGCCAGAGATACCTTTTTGTGTTTCTATTCTGTTCCTGGTTTCCTGCTAGGAGATGTTTTTTCACTTCTGTTTTTTTATGCAAAATTTCATTCTTCAGCAAATGTACTCCAATAGATTATGGTTTTTATTTTTATATTACCAGAACTCTGTCATTTATAAATCTATTTATAAATTCATTTCAAAATGATTAAATAGTTTTAAAAGAACAGTACTCCAAAGGCTTTGCAAAAATAAAAATAAAAGAAGGAAATCCATTTATATATCTTAATTACAAAAATTTTTGACGGAAGTGGTTAACATGAAAAGAAAACATTATAATGAAGGAAACAATCTTTCGTGTGATCAATGATAACACATAAAATGTATACATTTATCTATTTATTATATTTCAAAAAGTATTTTTAAAAACAGTAAGTTTTCCATGCATACAAATGTTCCTTTATTTGCAGATCACTGCTGCAAAGTAGGTTTACTCAGACTTTCCCTAGGAAACAGTCACCATCTGCCTGATTAGTCTGTTTCCTTGGTATCCTGCCCATTCTCGCTATTTAAGCTTCTGCTCTATTTCGAGAAATGCACTCATTAGGGTGGTCACATCTGTTATCATTTGAAAAGAAATACACATATTCAAAAACCACATAACAGAACCTTGATATTTTATTAACTATAAACAGGAAAAGTCTTTCAGCTATCTTACCCTTAAACGCTAAGAAAGAATAGCATGATCTTTAAGGTCCCTCTCTCAAATTTCATGAACCTGACAAAAAAAATGGAGTGCTCAAATAGTAAAATGACAACTCACATATTTTCATTATGTGCATACTGATAAGCATATCAATGGGAGGTCTCTGACTACTGTCAGGATTTTTGCATACATGTATAATCATTCAAGAGATAACAAAAACAACAGCATTATTTTACCCCAACTAATAGCTATTATACCACTGTTGCTTTTTAGCTGCTAAGTCTTTGTGACCCCATGGACTGTAGCCCACCAGGCTTCTCCATCCATAGGGTTTCCCAGGCAAGAATACTGGCGTGGGTTGTATTTCCTTCTCCAGGGATCTTCCTGACCCAGAGATCACACTTGTGTTTCATGCATCACAGGCAGAATCCCGATTTGAAATTGTCCAGAGATACCTTTTGTGTTTCTATTCTGTTCCTGGTTTCCTGCTAGGAGATGTTTTTTCACTTCTGTTTTTTTATGCAAAATTTCATTCTTCAGCAAATGTACTCCAATAGATTATGGTTTTTATTTTTATATTACCAGAACTCTGTCATTTATAAATCTATTTATAAATTCATTTCAAAATGATTAAATAGTTTTAAAAGAACAGTACTCCAAAGGCTTTGCAAAAATAAAAATAAAAGAAGGAAATCCATTTATATATCTTAATTACAAAAATTTTTGACGGAAGTGGTTAACATGAAAAGAAAACATTATAATGAAGGAAACAATCTTTCGTGTGATCAATGATAACACATAAAATGTATACATTTATCTATTTATTATATTTCAAAAAGTATTTTTAAAAACAGTAAGTTTTCCATGCATACAAATGTTCCTTTATTTGCAGATCACTGCTGCAAAGTAGGTTTACTCAGACTTTCCCTAGGAAACAGTCACCATCTGCCTGATTAGTCTGTTTCCTTGGTATCCTGCCCATTCTCGCTATTTAAGCTTCTGCTCTATTTCGAGAAATGCACTCATTAGGGTGGTCACATCTGTTATCATTTGAAAAGAAATACACATATTCAAAAACCACATAACAGAACCTTGATATTTTATTAACTATAAACAGGAAAAGTCTTTCAGCTATCTTACCCTTAAACGCTAAGAAAGAATAGCATGATCTTTAAGGTCCCTCTCTCAAATTTCATGAACCTGACAAAAAAAATGGAGTGCTCAAATAGTAAAATGACAACTCACATATTTTCATTATGTGCATACTGATAAGCATATCAATGGGAGGTCTCTGACTACTGTCAGGATTTTTGCATACATGTATAATCATTCAAGAGATAACAAAAACAACAGCATTATTTTACCCCAACTAATAGCTATTATACCACTGTTGCTTTTTAGCTGCTAAGTCTTTTGTGACCCCATGGACTGTAGCCCACCAGGCTTCTCCATCCATAGGGTTTCCCAGGCAAGAATACTGGCGTGGGTTGTATTTCCTTCTCCAGGGATCTTCCTGACCCAGAGATCACACTTGTGTTTCATGCATCACAGGCAGAATTTTTTCCTACTGAGCCACCAAAGAGACCCGATTCAATTTATATTTCCCCTAAGTTTTCCAGAAGATATGTTCTATATCTTCATATGGTTTGATGTTTTTTCCCTCTAATGTGTCCCAAGTAATGGGCCACATGTAAATATCAGATGCTTAGTTAGAATTTTAAGATGTTTTTCCAAGATTCGCAGCGCCTGGTATATACATATGTTCTTTCACTTATTCAGTCAAAAACCGTGTTGATATTGAAGGGATTTCATAGATGTAGGTAATGTCTCAAATCAATTCTTTTACTTTAAGATAAGGAAAGCACTCTGGTTGACCTGAACTGAGCCTATGAGTCTTTAATAAAGTTTTTCTCTGCTGTTCACAGAAGAGGAGGTTAGAGGGACACATTTTGACTGGCCTACAAGTCAGCAAAAGATTGTGAATAAGGCTGTGCAGCAGGGGAGGGTGGGTAGCCTCTAGCAGCTAAGAGCAGCCCACAGCTGAAGACCAGCCTTAAAGTAGGGTCTTCAGTCCTGCAAACACAAGAGATTGAATTTTGCCAACAACCTGAATGGGCTTGGATGAGAACCTGAATCCTAGATAAGAAGTGCAGACTCGAGCAACAAGATGTTAGTATTGCACTTAAGCATATTATGTTGTTCTGTAATACCAGAAAACGTACTTACCTTTTAATTCAAGGAAGTCTAAGATTAAAGCAGACTTGATTTAGAGATCCTGAAACAAACCTAAAGTACCCCTGTAATGAATGATATGAGAACAAAGTGGACATAAAGGCAAGAAGCATTGTTAGAGGGCTTCCCCTGGTGGTCCAGTGGGTAAGGACACTGCCTTGCAGTGCAAGCGGCGCCGGTTCGAGCCCTGGCCTGGGAAGCTCCCATGTGCCGCGGAGCGGCTGGACTGATGTGTCCAATTACCGAGCTGGAGCTCTGGAGCGCATGCGCCCAGAGCCAGCGCTCTGCAACGATAGTAGTCACCGCAGTGGGAGGCCCACAGGAGCCAAAGAACAAGACGGATGAAAATAGAGAAATGAAAGACCAATAGAAGTGGCCCGCCCGCTCCCCTCCCTCCCCAACCCGACCCCCGCCCAAAATAAATAAATAAATAAATCTTTAAAAAAAAAAAAAATAGGTCCCGATTATTTAAAAAAAAAAAAAAAAAGCATTGTTAGAGACAAAGAGGAAATTTTATAGCAATAAAGGGAATCATCACCAGAAAAATAGCATAATTCTAAATCTGTATTCACTTAATAATATATGTTTAAAGTATATAAAGAAAAAAATCAACAAATCTCAAAGAATATACAAAGTCACAATAAAACACTGATAAAACTTCAAGAGTCTGTAAAAAGAAAAGACAGAATATAACTGTGGGTATAGAAAACTTAAACACAGGAGACAAATTTGAACTATTTAGCATAAATAGAACACTATATCCAATAATGTCAGAATACAAATTATTTTCAAGTACCTGTGAAATAAATAAAAGACCCAAAGATCATAAATAAATAAAGCTGCAACTGTTCACAGATGATATAATTGTGTACACAGAATATCCAAAAGATGACATAACAAAATTAATCTCAGATGAACTGTAGTTAATGTGAAAGGTAAATTATTAAGCTTCTAGAAGAAAACAGAGAAGAATATTTTCGTGCCATTGGAGCAGGCAGAGATGTGTTAAATGGGACAAAAAGACGATAAACTAAAACAAACAAAAGATAGACCAGTGGGGTTTCCCTCGTGGTCCAGTGGGTGAAGAGTCTGCCTTGCAGTACAAGGGGCACCGGTTCAATCTCTGGCCCAGGAAGATCCCATGTACAGCGGAGAGCTGCCAGAGCTCTGGAGCACATGAGCCCAGGGCTGGTTTTCTTCAATGACAGAGGCCACTGGATGGGAGGCCCACAAAGGCTAAAGAATAAAGATGGATGAAAATAAATACATAAATAAAAATCAATAAAAGAGGCTAAAATTAAGAGAAAAAAGATACACTGGCCTTGTTTAAAGCTCAAATTTCTTACTTATCAGAAGAAACCATTATGAAAGTAAAAGGGCTATCTATAGTGTAGAGATATGTATTTGCTGTTTAACATGCTGTTAAACATATGTTTAACAAATACTTCATATATAGAATACTTAAAGAACTTGTACTAATAAAAAAGTAAATGACTGATAATCTAATAGATAACTGAACAAAAGGCTTAATAAGACACCCACCAAAAGCATATCCAAAGAGCCAATAAAAAAAAAAAAAAGAACAACTTAAATATTTGTCAGTCTAATGCAAATTAAAACCATAAAGCTACAACACACTATTACCATCATTGTTAAAATTTAAAAAGAGACAATATCAAGTGCTGGTGAGTAAGTGGAACAACTGGAACACATATATGCTATTGAGAGTGTAACTGGAACAACCACTTTAGAAATGTTTGGCAACATCTACTAAAGCTGAATATATGCATACCATATGTTCTAGGAATTTTATCCCTTGTTATAAACTCAACAGAAATGTAAATATATGTTCAACATGGGTAAAATGTTTATAAGAGGACTAACTGTAATAGCCAGAAACTGGAAACAAACCAAATGTCTATCTATAGTGGAATAAATAATTGTATGTTCATACCATAGAACAGTAATATGGAAATAAAAATAAATGAACTGCAACAACATAAGTAAATATCACAAACAAAACGCTGAGTAAAAGAATCCAGGGCTTCCCCTGGTGGTCCAGTGGGTAAGGACACCACCTTGCAGTGCAAGCAGTGCCGGTTCGATCCCTGGCCTGGGAAGATCCCATGTGCTGTGGAGCGGCTGGACAGATGTGTCCAATTACCGAGCCGGAGCTCTGGAGCACATGAGCCCAGGGCTGGTTTTCTTCAATGACAGAGGCCACTGGATGGGAGGCCCACAAAGGCTAAAGAATAAAGATGGATGAAAATAAATACATAAATAAAAACCAATAAAAGAGGCTAAAATTAAGAGAAAAAAGATACACTGGCCTTGTTTAAAGCTCAAATTTCTTACTTATCAGAAGAAACCATTATGAAAGTAAAAGGGCTATCTATAGTGTAGAGATATGTATTTGCTGTTTAACATGCTGTTAAACATATGTTTAACAAATACTTCATATATAGAATACTTAAAGAACTTGTACTAATAAAAAAGTAAATGACTGATAATCTAATAGATAACTGAACAAAAGGCTTAATAAGACACCCACCAAAAGCATATCCAAAGAGCCAATAAAAAAAAAAAAAAAGAACAACTTAAATATTTGTCAGTCTAATGCAAATTAAAACCATAAAGCTACAACACACTATTACCATCATTGTTAAAATTTAAAAAGAGACAATATCAAGTGCTGGTGAGTAAGTGGAACAACTGGAACACATATATGCTATTGAGAGTGTAAACTGGAACAACCACTTTAGAAATGTTTGGCAACATCTACTAAAGCTGAATATATGCATACCATATGTTCTAGGAATTTTATCCCTTGTTATAAACTCAACAGAAATGTAAATATATGTTCAACATGGGTAAAATGTTTATAAGAGGACTAACTGTAATAGCCAGAAACTGGAAACAAACCAAATGTCTATCTATAGTGGAATAAATAATTGTATGTTCATACCATAGAACAGTAATATGGAAATAAAAATAAATGAACTGCAACAACATAAGTAAATATCACAAACAAAACGCTGAGTAAAAGAATCCAGGGCTTCCCCTGGTGGTCCAGTGGGTAAGGACACCACCTTGCAGTGCAAGCAGTGCCGGTTCGATCCCTGGCCTGGGAAGATCCCATGTGCTGTGGAGCGGCTGGACAGATGTGTCCAATTACCGAGCCGGAGCTCTGGAGCGCATGCGCCCAGAGCCCGTGCTCTGCAACAATAGACACCACCACGATGGGAGGCCCATGGGAGGCCCACAGGAGCCAAAGAACAAAGACGGATGAAATTAGAGAAATGAAAGACAATAGAAGTGGCTTGCCTGCCCCCCTCCCTCCCCAACCGACCCCCGCCCAAAATAAATAAATAAATAAATCTTAAAAAAAAAAAAGTACACAGACTGTACACTGTACTTAAAAAAAAAAAAAGAATCCAGATATTAAAGGGAGTATACTGTTTGATTCTATTCATACAAGTTTAAATTAGTTGGTTCCAATTAGTGGTTACCACTGGAGTAAGGGGTATAGGAACTGGAAAGGGGTTTCTGTGATTCTGTCATTGTTCTATTTATTTATTGACCTTGTTGCTGATTACTCAAGAGTGCTCATTCCGGGAAGTCAATTTAACAGTAGCTAATTGTGTATATGTACGTGTGTGTTAAGTTGCGTTAGTCATGTCTGACTCTTTGTGACCCCATGGACTGTAGTCCACCAGGTTCCTCTGTCTATGGGATTTTCCAGGCAAGAATACTTGAGTGGATTGCCATACCCTCATCTGGGGAATCTACCTGACCCAGGGATAGAACCCATATCTCTTGTGGTTCCTGCATTGCAGGCAGATTATTTACCACTGAGCTACGGAGGAAGCCTCCGTTATTTGTATACTTCAGTGTATATATGAGTAATATCTTATTAAAAAGCAAAACTAAAATGAAAGCACTATCCATCTCACCACCAAAAAACCTTAGCAGAAAACACTCACTTACCTGTCTCTATGGACCTGAAAATGTAGATGCTAAAAAAAATAATTGTATGTTCCAGAAACTGAAACAAACCAAATGTCTATCTATAGTGGAATAAATAATTGTATGTTCATACCATAGAACAGTAATATGGAAATAAAAATAAATGAACTGCAACAACATAAGTAAATATCACAAACAAAACGCTGAGTAAAAGAATCCAGGGCTTCCCCTGGTGGTCCAGTGGGTAAGGACACCACCTTGCAGTGCAAGCAGTGCCGGTTCGATCCCTGGCCTGGGAAGATCCCATGTGCTGTGGAGCGGCTGGACAGATGTGTCCAATTACCGAGCCGGAGCTCTGGAGCGCATGCGCCCAGAGCCCGTGCTCTGCAACAATAGACACCACCACGATGGGAGGCCCATGGGAGGCCCACAGGAGCCAAAGAACAAAGACGGATGAAATTAGAGAAATGAAAGACAATAGAAGTGGCTTGCCTGCCCCCCTCCCTCCCCAACCGACCCCCGCCCAAAATAAATAAATAAATAAATCTTAAAAAAAAAAAAGTACACAGACTGTACACTGTACTTAAAAAAAAAAAAAGAATCCAGATATTAAAGGGAGTATACTGTTTGATTCTATTCATACAAGTTTAAATTAGTTGGTTCCAATTAGTGGTTACCACTGGAGTAAGGGGTATAGGAACTGGAAAGGGGTTTCTGTGATTCTGTCATTGTTCTATTTATTTATTGACCTTGTTGCTGATTACTCAAGAGTGCTCATTCCGGGAAGTCAATTTAACAGTAGCTAATTGTGTATATGTACGTGTGTGTTAAGTTGCGTTAGTCATGTCTGACTCTTTGTGACCCCATGGACTGTAGTCCACCAGGTTCCTCTGTCTATGGGATTTTCCAGGCAAGAATACTTGAGTGGATTGCCATACCCTCATCTGGGGAATCTACCTGACCCAGGGATAGAACCCATATCTCTTGTGGTTCCTGCATTGCAGGCAGATTATTTACCACTGAGCTACGGAGGAAGCCTCCGTTATTTGTATACTTCAGTGTATATATGAGTAATATCTTATTAAAAAGCAAAACTAAAATGAAAGCACTATCCATCTCACCACCAAAAAACCTTAGCAGAAAAACACTCACTTACCTGTCTCTATGGACCTGAAAATGTAGATGAACCAAAATTAATCTTTCAAAGCTTGTTAAGCAGGCTTCAAAATAGAACTACATGTAACTCAACAACTCCATTCCTGAGTATATATCCCCTAAAATCAAACCAAAAAACTCTCACTAATTTAAAAAGACACATGTATTCCCACGTTCATAGCAGCATTATTTACAATTGCCAAGATATGGAAGCACTCTAAGTGTCCATCAACAGATAAATGGATACAGAAGATGTGGTATATGTATACAATGGAATACTACTCAGCCATTAAAAAGGATCAAACTTTGCTATTTGTAACAGCATGGATGAACTTGGAAGACATTATGCTAAGTGAAACAAACCAGACAAAGACAAATAGTGCATGATATTGCTTATATATGAAATCTAAAACATAGTGAATATAAGAATCCATATGCCAATGGAAGAACCACAGCAGACACAAGTCTGATCTCTGGCTCAGGAAGATCCCCTGGAAGAGGAAATGACAACCCACTCCAGTATTATCCTATGGATAGAGGAGCCTGGCGGGTTACAGTCAATGGGGTTACAAAGAGTCAAACACAACTGAGCAACTGAGCATGCATGAGTGAACACAATAAGAAAGAAACGGACTCAACAAATACAGAGAACAAGCTGGTAGTTGTCTGTGGGGAGAAGAAAGCGAGGAGGGGAAGTACAGTGGTAGAATATTAAGAGGTATTATAAGTATAACCTTTAAAAATTGTGTATCACTATATTGTACACCTATAGCTTATATAATATTCTGTATCAACTATATATTTCAATAAAAATAATAAAAATAAAATTACTTAATAAAGAACTATTAGAAAAATTTTAAAAAGATTTTTAAACCTACTGCTCATACATATTCATTTGAAATCAAAAAAGCATGCTAGTAATATATAGATATTATACACAGACACACAGAGTTTCATTCTTTTGTAGTACTAAAGGTAATTATTTACAACTTAATCAACATCTGGACATTAATTTATACTTTAAACATGTGACTAAGAATATTATCAATTAAGTTACATGATTAACAAGGATTGAGGAGGAGGTTATGGTTTGTCAGTGATAATTAGTCTTCTAATAAGATGTTCTAAAAAATTAAAATAATAGTAATCCAGAAGGAATTCGACTTCTAATTTATGCCAGAGGTCATTAAAGTCTAAGGTTTGGGTAACTGAGAACAAAGAAGTACATAAACCAGATTCATTGGTATCCCAAAATTCCAAAAATAGTATATGATATTAACATTCAATATGTAAGATAATGAAGCAAGTGAATTATAATGAAGTTATAGGTGCCACATTAGTTTTTATGTTAATCTGTTGTTGTATAATGACTTGTCACAAATTCTGCAGTTTGAAAAAGGCACAGACTTACATATCGTGGCTTCTGTCCTTCAGGAGTCAAGGTATGAGTTAACTGTGTCCTCAACTCAACTTCTCAACAGGCTGAACTCACTGGGTTGGTTGGAGCTCTGATCACATCTGAAGCCCTGGAGTTCTCTTCCCAGCTAACTGGTCATTGGCGGGATTCATTTTCTTGCCATTCTCTTGGTCTTGCAAGACCAAGTTCCCTGCTTTTTTTTTGCTGGCTGTCAGTTGGGACCTGACTCAGCTCTGGTGGCTATCCACCATTCCCTGCCACATGGCTGTCTCCACAATATGGCAACTTTTCAAGGTCAAAAGGAGAATTTGTCCCCTCAGTCAGTTTCAGTAGAAGAACCTAATCAAGGGAGTGACTATCTATGTTCAAAAGTCATGCTCAGAGGTCCTGCCTAGACTCAAGCAGAGGGTCGGTAGACCAAGAAGTGTGGCTACTTAGAGTCTGTTTTAGAATCCTGCTTACACAGGTGCACAGTAATCACACATAGACTTCAAACATAAGGAAGACATTTAATGAATTTAAAAGTTACTTTGTTATAATGTGAAGATTGGAAAGGAATGTGAGAGATGTAAAGAAGTAGAAAGTGGAAGAGAAATTGTGATGGTTCAGTGCTAAAAACTACATAGTCAAAACAATGTAAATGTAAAGTGATAGAAATTTAAATATTTTCATCCTAAAGTATGATATGCAGTTTTGGGGGGTGACCAATGCTTATACTTTTTATCTTTTTTTTTTTTAAAGATTTATTTATTTATTTATTTTGATGGGGGTGCGGTGGGGGAGGAGGGGAGCAGGCGGGCCACTTCTATTGGTCTTTCATTTGTCGATTTTCATCCATCTTTGTTCTTTGGCCCATGTGGGCCTCCCATCGCGGTGGCCTCTGTTGTCGCAGAGCACTGGCTCTGGGCGCATGCGCTCCAGAGTTCAGGCTCTGTAATTGGACACATCGGTCCAGCCGCTCTGTGGCACGTGGGATCTTCCCAGGCCAGGGATCGAAACGGCGCCCCTTGTACTGCAAGGCGGTGTCCTTACCCACTGGACCACCAGGGAAGTCCCTACTTTTTATCTTAAAATAGTTGATTTTAAGAGAAATAATCCATGCAAGGATGTTACTAAATTTTTCTAATCTCCTACAAAAAGTGTAACTGTGGAGATCATTTGCAAAAGATAGGAAGGGTTTTTTTTTTTTTTTTTTTTTGTAACTAACACATCTGTGAAACATAAACTGTCGTTGAATTTGTTTAATAACTACAAGTATTTATACATACCCACAAGCATTTACACATATCCTCATGCTTAAATTGTTTTCAACATTTTAAAAGTAAAAGGCAGCATTTTCTTCCCTGAAATGCCTGTTCTTTCCAGATTTGTCTATTTCCATTCATGGCATTACCATCCTCCTAGTCACTAATAATAGAAACTCCTAAGTCATCCTGCTGCCCTTCCCTACCTTATCCACATAACAAATAGCGTCACTGGGTTATACTTTTCCCCTTATTCATTAAATAAACAGTTAGCAAGGACCAGCTGTCTTTAGGCACCATGCCAGGCACCAGAACTGTCACAAAGGTTACATCATAACTCTTGCTTCTAGGAGGGACCTCGGGGCCCAGTATATGGTTTGACACTGTGTTCTTTACTTTCCATTGTCACTGCACTTGCTTTACATCAAAAGCCTCCTGAATATATGTGTTATCTCTAAATTCTCCTTCTATCTGGTTTGTTCTGAGTACTGCTGCCAGATGCATCATTCATTCATTCCGTGGCCCTTGTGTTCGACACTTGTCTACATGCTCAGACTATGACAGTGAACAAGACAGCCAAAGTCTCTGCCTTCAGGGAGCTAAGTAGCTGGATACTAACTCAGGTAGGAAGATACACATGTGGAAGAGTGTACCGTATAATATCGAGGACCCACAATTATGCTATAGAGCCTCCTTCACTGTGCCAACTTTGTCTCAATCTTCATTTGCATTTAACACTTAAAAAGATAAGTCCTTAACTTTTTGGTCCTTCCTCAACATGCTTATTCCTTCTTTTCACTGCTCCTTTTTACAGATCATTCCCTTAGTTAGGCTAGCTCTTCATTTTATACCTGACATGTCCGTGCCTTTCTTCTCTCTGCTGGTTTCCTTCTACCTAACTCTGTCTAAGCATTCTCTCATTCATTAGTTGATTCAACCCAAGATACTCACCCTCTTCTGACTTTCCCATATTATTAAAGCTCAAATTTTCTGGTATTATCATTAGTGGCTTTTTTGCAAGTATCTATCTGCCTCATCTTTCTACCAGGTCTCCCTGCTCCTTGAGGGCAAAACTGTTTCTTTTGTGTCTCTGTATCTCCAGTACTCATTTTAATAAAAATAGAAATGTACTTTTTTGTCTTTCAGAATTAATCTCCTATTTAATACATAGTCCCTTTAGACAGTAGTCATCGTCAGATAATTAAATCATTTATACGCAATTTTTCCTCAGAAAAAAATGAAACAGTACTTTATGTAAAAGAGTTACAATCACTAATATAAAAATAAGAAGGAAGTCTTGATAACTTCCTATAGAAAGTCTATAAAAATAAATGACGTTCATATCCAACCTATTTTCCTATTCCCCAGAGTACATTCTCTCCAAAATTTTGTCATCTCCAGAGCACCATCACTTTGATATCCTAGTCACTCGCCCCATAATGTCTACATTGAGCCCTAACTATGCTCTAAGCATTTTATAAATATTGTCTTTAACCCTTACCCTTGTCTAAGATAGCCACTATTTTCCAATTCATGTAAAAATAGACTTCCATTTCCAGCACTCTGGCAAATTATATCTGAAAAACCCTTCAAAAGAACATACCAAAAAATGCTTGATAAATTATAGGACACCTCCTTTGAAACACATTAACTGAGCTTACAAGAAAGTAGAAGAAATTGAATTGGAGGTCAAACATGAATAGAAAAGTAAAAACTAGAGCTCAAAACATGAACTGACAGTGGAGTCATCTGAGGGAGGGAACAGGGGGGATTCTCACTCACCCTAAGTGTGAATAGGGGCAAGACTTGAGCCAGGCAAGGTTAGGGGGCTAGAACTGAGACCCTCTGCAAAAGATGGACTCACTGCCATCCAAGGAAAAGGGGACATAGAGAAAATTAACCCAGTGTACTAGGAGACCGAAAAGTATGTGTCCCTACATTCTGGGGAGAAAACAGTCTCTCTAGAATTTACCTCAGAGCACCTCTCTGATTTGAGATTGGTTGAATTCAAGTATCTATCTGCAACCCAAGATACTCACCCTCTTCTGACTTTCCCATATTATTAAAGCTCAAATTTTCTGGTATTATCATTAGTGGCTTTTTTGCAAGTATCTATCTGCCTCATCTTTCTACCAGGTCTCCCTGCTCCTTGAGGGCAAAACTGTTTCTTTTGTGTCTCTGTATCTCCAGTACTCATTTTAATAAAAATAGAAATGTACTTTTTTGTCTTTCAGAATTAATCTCCTATTTAATACATAGTCCCTTTAGACAGTAGTCATCGTCAGATAATTAAATCATTTATACGCAATTTTTCCTCAGAAAAAAATGAAACAGTACTTTATGTAAAAGAGTTACAATCACTAATATAAAAATAAGAAGGAAGTCTTGATAACTTCCTATAGAAAGTCTATAAAAATAAATGACGTTCATATCCAACCTATTTTCCTATTCCCCAGAGTACATTCTCTCCAAAATTTTGTCATCTCCAGAGCACCATCACTTTGATATCCTAGTCACTCGCCCCATAATGTCTACATTGAGCCCTAACTATGCTCTAAGCATTTTATAAATATTGTCTTTAACCCTTACCCTTGTCTAAGATAGCCACTATTTTCCAATTCATGTAAAAATAGACTTCCATTTCCAGCACTCTGGCAAATTATATCTGAAAAACCCTTCAAAAGAACATACCAAAAAATGCTTGATAAATTATAGGACACCTCCTTTGAAACACATTAACTGAGCTTACAAGAAAGTAGAAGAAATTGAATTGGAGGTCAAACATGAATAGAAAAGTAAAAACTAGAGCTCAAAACATGAACTGACAGTGGAGTCATCTGAGGGAGGGAACAGGGGGGATTCTCACTCACCCTAAGTGTGAATAGGGGCAAGACTTGAGCCAGGCAAGGTTAGGGGGCTAGAACTGAGACCCTCTGCAAAAAGATGGACTCACTGCCATCCAAGGAAAAGGGGACATAGAGAAAATTAACCCAGTGTACTAGGAGACCGAAAAGTATGTGTCCCTACATTCTGGGGAGAAAACAGTCTCTCTAGAATTTACCTCAGAGCACCTCTCTGATTTGAGATTGGTTGTTTCACTCTCTACAGGGCCTGGAAAACTTTAAGCCAAGAAATTCCCAGCCTCAGTGCCCACTCCCTGCTTCTTATTTGTGTAAAGCCTGCTGTCTTCTCCTTGTGTGTCCATTAACACCAAAGCTAATAATGTGCATAGTGGACTTGCAGAAGCAAACACCAAATCTGTCCATAAAATGATTTCTCTACGCATAGTAAGATTTTGTTTTGTTTTGTTTTGGAATTGATTTTACCTGGGTAGCCACTCTCTTTCCTTTGGTTAGTGTTGACATTATATATATAGATATATATATATTTTTTCTAACCTTTTCCCTTAAGATTATCTTGTTATTTAAAGTGGGCTTCTTAGCAACAGTAAATATGAGCGTGTGTGTTAAGTCACTTCAGTTGTGTTCGACTCTGAGACACAAAGAGTGTACCTGGGGTTAGGTCTTGCCTTTTTTTTTTTTTTTTTTAATTTTGGCCTCTTTTATTGGTTTTTTATTTATTTATTTTCATCCATCTTTATTCTTTGGTCTGTGAGGGCTTCCCATTGCAGTAGCCTTTCTTGTTGCAGAGCACCAACTCTGGGCACATGCATGGGACATGTGTGTCCTAATTGGACACACCCATCCAGCAGCTCTGCGGCACGTGGGGTCTTTCCAGGCCAGGGATCCAACTGGTGCCCCTTGCACTACAAGGTGATTCTCCAACTGCTGGACCACCAGGGAAGCCCTAGGTCTTGCTTTTATCCATTCTATCCATTCCTACCTTTTCACTAGGATGTTTAGAGTTGAGGAGACTATCTACAAGTCTCTCAAACTCTTTTTCTACACAGGTCTCTTCTTCTGAATATGCTACTGCATAAATTCCAGCCTCCATGGCCTTTCCACATTCCTGATTCCACCTCTTTAACTCAAAAAAAAAAAAAAAATTGCCAGACTTCTCTTGTGTGCCCTTTCCATGGAACTCACCTGTTTCCCATCTCTCCAGAGTCATTGTTTTTGTTGCTTCAAGTCTCATAACTTTAAAAACTGTTGCTTCATGTATTTTGTGTACTAGGAGACCTACCATTCTGGGAGAAAACAGTCTCTCTAGAATTTACCTCAGAGCACCTCTCTGATTTGAGATTGGTTGTTTCACTCTCTACAGGGCCTGGAAAACTTTAAGCCAAGAAATTCCCAGCCTCAGTGCCCACTCCCTGCTTCTTATTTGTGTAAAGCCTGCTGTCTTCTCCTTGTGTGTCCATTAACACCAAAGCTAATAATGTGCATAGTGGACTTGCAGAAGCAAACACCAAATCTGTCCATAAAATGATTTCTCTACGCATAGTAAGATTTTGTTTTGTTTTGTTTTGGAATTGATTTTACCTGGGTAGCCACTCTCTTTCCTTTGGTTAGTGTTGACATTATATATATAGATATATATATATTTTTTCTAACCTTTTCCCTTAAGATTATCTTGTTATTTAAAGTGGGCTTCTTAGCAACAGTAAATATGAGCGTGTGTGTTAAGTCACTTCAGTTGTGTTCGACTCTGAGACACAAAGAGTGTACCTGGGGTTAGGTCTTGCCTTTTTTTTTTTTTTTTTTAATTTTGGCCTCTTTTATTGGTTTTTTATTTATTTATTTTCATCCATCTTTATTCTTTGGTCTGTGAGGGCCTCCCATTGCAGTAGCCTTTCTTGTTGCAGAGCACCAACTCTGGGCACATGCATGGGACATGTGTGTCCTAATTGGACACACCCATCCAGCAGCTCTGCGGCACGTGGGGTCTTTCCAGGCCAGGGATCCAACTGGTGCCCCTTGCACTACAAGGTGATTCTCCAACTGCTGGACCACCAGGGAAGCCCTAGGTCTTGCTTTTATCCATTCTATCCATTCCTACCTTTTCACTAGGATGTTTAGAGTTGAGGAGACTATCTACAAGTCTCTCAAACTCTTTTTCTACACAGGTCTCTTCTTCTGAATATGCTACTGCATAAATTCCAGCCTCCATGGCCTTTCCACATTCCTGATTCCACCTCTTTAACTCAAAAAAAAAAAAAAAATTGCCAGACTTCTCTTGTGTGCCCTTTCCATGGAACTCACCTGTTTCCCATCTCTCCAGAGTCATTGTTTTTGTTGCTTCAAGTCTCATAACTTTAAAAACTGTTGCTTCATGTATTTTGTCCAAAAATGCAGTTGCTTTTGGCAGGAGGATAAATATAGTCCCTGTTACTTCATTTTTCCTACATGTGAAGATACAAACTATTCTAGAAGGACACACCATACAGGGTTACCACAACTCGTTTATTGAACTTAAACTTGAATAAAACTGGGCCTACTCTGTTTTCAACTTTGGAGCAATGCCACCTTGCAAACACATCCAAAATAAATATAGATGTAACTCTACGTGCAAGTTATGCATATTCTAATCACCCTTCAAAGCTTCATTAAAATCTTCTTTACACATCTTGCTTTCCCTCAAACTCCTTTCTTTGCCTAATAAAATGAATCAAGCAACAACAAACACAATTCTCCTCCCTGCCCTTATATTGTTTTTCCTCCTGTATTATTTCTTCCTTATGATGCCACTTTTTTATTATATTAAATCTCATTCTGTTCCTCTCATTTACATCTTTGTGACATGCTTGAAAACAGTTTTGACTTTTTATTTTTCTTCGTCCCTTCCACCTCACTGTATACCTTTTATTTTCCTGACGCAGAGATGAAAGTAAACACTATTTAACTTTCAGCTTGAATCACCCACAAGAGGGATCTGGTTTGGCAACAAACCATTCACTAGCTCTTTCCTCCTGTTCTTTTTCATTAACATTTTTGCAGAAGCGAATTCTGATAAAAATGAAGCTATACAATTAGAACACTTTGAAGGAGAATTCAGTACAAATGTGGCTTTAATGTACATTGTGCTTTTTGTCTTAGTTCATTTCAAATCAAAGAATATTGAAGCTTAGAATTGAAACAGAAGCTAGAGGATATATATATATATGTGTGTGTGTGTGTTTGTGTGTGTGTGTGTGTTAATCAGTTTATGTGTGTTTTGGTCCTTACTAATGTAAATGCCATGCTGTTTTTATTTTAGATTCTAAATTTGCCCTAGCAGCTTGAGTCTCTAGTAAAGAGAAAGACCCTTTGTTAACAAAAGAAATAATAAATAGCTACAAAACGATGACATAACATCCTATAAGTTGTGGTGTGATATTGACTCATAACAACTAGTCAGCCACACTAACAGAGTGTTGTAACTTCTGTCTTATGAAAAGGCATTGTGTTTTCATGAATCTTTGGTAGATGTCTTCAGATCCATTTTGTGCTGTAGTCCTTTCAGGCTTTTCCTTTGTCTCTTGGCTAGTCAAGTGTTACTTCCAGATGCTTGGGACAGGGTAAATTTTATTCCTAGTTATTACTTTTTTTTTTTTTTGTGATGTGGACCATTTTTGGGGAGGGAGGGTGGGTTGGGGGGAGGGGGGCAGGCGGGTCACTTCTATTGGTCTTTTTTTTTTTTAACTTTTATTTTACTTTTAACTTTTACAGGTTTTTTTGTTTACAGATATGTATGTTCTCAGATTAGTCATGTGTATATCCCCTCCGTCCCACCCCTCTATATTGGTCTTTCATTTATATTAAATCTCATTCTGTTCCTCTCATTTACATCTTTGTGACATGCTTGAAAACAGTTTTGACTTTTTATTTTTCTTCGTCCCTTCCACCTCACTGTATACCTTTTATTTTCCTGACGCAGAGATGAAAGTAAACACTATTTAACTTTCAGCTTGAATCACCCACAAGAGGGATCTGGTTTGGCAACAAACCATTCACTAGCTCTTTCCTCCTGTTCTTTTTCATTAACATTTTTGCAGAAGCGAATTCTGATAAAAATGAAGCTATACAATTAGAACACTTTGAAGGAGAATTCAGTACAAATGTGGCTTTAATGTACATTGTGCTTTTTGTCTTAGTTCATTTCAAATCAAAGAATATTGAAGCTTAGAATTGAAACAGAAGCTAGAGGATATATATATATGTGTGTGTGTGTGTTTGTGTGTGTGTGTGTGTTAATCAGTTTATGTGTGTTTTGGTCCTTACTAATGTAAATGCCATGCTGTTTTTATTTTAGATTCTAAATTTGCCCTAGCAGCTTGAGTCTCTAGTAAAGAGAAAGACCCTTTGTTAACAAAAGAAATAATAAATAGCTACAAAACGATGACATAACATCCTATAAGTTGTGGTGTGATATTGACTCATAACAACTAGTCAGCCACACTAACAGAGTGTTGTAACTTCTGTCTTATGAAAAGGCATTGTGTTTTCATGAATCTTTGCTAGATGTCTTCAGATCCATTTTGTGCTGTAGTCCTTTCAGGCTTTTCCTTTGTCTCTTGGCTAGTCAAGTGTTACTTCCAGATGCTTGGGACAGGGTAAATTTTATTCCTAGTTATTACTTTTTTTTTTTTTTTTTGATGTGGACCATTTTTTGGGGAGGGAGGGGGGGGTGGGGGAGGGGCAGGCGGGTCACTTCTATTGGTCTTTTTTTTTTTTAACTTTTATTTTACTTTTAACTTTTACAGGTTTTTTTGTTTACAGATATGTATGTTCTCAGATTAGTCATGTGTATATCCCCTCCGTCCCACCCCTCTATATTGGTCTTTCATTTATCTATTTTCATCCATCTTTGTTCTTTGGCCTGTGTGGGCCTCCCATCTCGGTGGCCTCTGTTGTCGCAGAGCACCAGCTCTGGGCGCACACGCTCCAGAGCTCTGGCTCGGTAATTGGACACATCGGTCCAGCTGCTCCATGGCACGCAGGATCTTCCCAGGCCAGGGATCAAACCGGCCTGCTTTGCACTGCAAGGTGGTGTCCTTACCCACTGGACCACCAGGAAAGCCCTAGTTATTACTTTTTGAGGTGAGCTATTCCCACTTCTTGCTAGAACCTCTTCCCTCACTGTTCTAAGGATCTTTATACTTTTCATGATGGAACTTTTCAGGTATTCATTAAAGTAGGACGAATAGGATGATAAACCTTCAAGTACCATCAACCAGCCTCAACAACTATTGACATTTCCCCAGTTTTATAAGAAATTATGTTTCCTCAAATCTATTAATAAGGATACATACTAATTTAAAGGAGCTCCTCCTGTAGTCTCTGTGCCTCACCTAGATTATAACTGTAAATGTATTCCGTCTATAAAGAGAGCCATGATCTGCTCAGGGGAAAGGGAGGATACATGAAGCTTGTCTCCTCTACAGAAAACAGTGGGTGATCCCTTCTTTTGTCAAAAAATACAGTGTTTTACTGCCAAAGACCTCTGCCTAATTTTCAAAAAGTGTGGTGTCAGAAATCTTTTTGACACACAAAAATTTTCAACAAAATTTTGGATGAGTCCTCAGATTTCACATGTATTTATGAAGGTTTCTCTTTTCCTCCTTGACCTTTTCACTCTACAGTGGATACTTGTATGAGGTAGAAGAAGGAAGAGGTATTTCAAGAAGATTTCTCTTGATCTCCCATTATCCAAAGTTCTACATATGATAGAAGCATTCCCTGAATGCCTAAGAGAATTAAAATATGAGTCTTAATGGTATTTCCTCCTTTTAAAATTTTTTATTGGAGTGTAGTTGATTTACAAGATACTTCTTCCTTTTAATAATACTTCATTCTGAGAGCTGAATATTTTTTAAAAGGAGGGTAATTGAAAATATAAAATTAGTTATAAAAAATTGGATCACACTTTACATATTTTTGTAGCCTACTTTATTCACTTCATGCTTTATCATGAATATATTTCCTTGTCAATAAATGTGTTAGTTCTAATACCTCAGCATAAAAGAAGAAAGAAACCCCATTCTAAACAAAAACATAATTATCTATGCTATCTATTGTTATTATGATTGCTCAAATTCTGTAAAAATCTTAATGCATTTGACCTAACTATGGCTAGGTTGACAGTTATATAGATAATTCGTATTTTAAGGCCTTTTCATTCTTCTTTTTAAAAATTTATTTATTTATTTATTTTTGGCTATTCTGGATTTTCACTTCTGCCACAGGCTCTTCTCTAGTTGCAGGGAGTAGGGGCTACTCTGCAAGTCCCACGGCAATGGGAAGAGACACATAATTGTCTTACAGATAAGCAGAGAGACACTCAGGAGGAATACGATCTATCAGTTCTATCCTTTTAGGCTTAATATATTGGTATCATTTTTAAAAAGAAGAAAAAAAGAAAGCCTCTGTCTTCTTTACTTCTCACATCCCTTCAGTTTCAAACTCCCTTCAGTTCTTTCCTTGGAGTACTGCTTGATTTGAAGATCAACATAAGAAGAATCTATAATCTAAGACAAGTTAGAGAATACTAAGTGGCAACATGGTTGCTTTGAATGGACTCCAGCAAATAGTTTCATAAAAATGACATCTTAATCCACTGAAAGAATTTACAGATGTGGCCATAGATTCCCTGATAAATTAGATGAGTTGTTGTAATGATTATAAGAGAAGCCAGGAGACAGACGTTGGATATAAGTTCTTATTAGAAGAGTACTATAATATAGGTGAGTTTGGCAAGTAACTTATCCTTGGGGGCTTTGGTATTCCTATTTACTAAATGTAAATAGTAATATCATTTATATAAGGTCACTGACAGGATTAAAAAAGATAAAATATAACACAGAATAGAATTTCAAACTGTTAGCTATTAAAAAAAATTTATTTAAAAAGTTACCAAAAATATATCTAGTCTGTTAAAGAGCTTTTCCAAAAATACATAAATATATCAATGCCTAACAAAACTTTAGGAAATAGTATCAACCAATTTCCTTGAGTTTAGAATGAAAACAATGACTAGCTATGTTCACCAAGAAGAAATTCATAACATGACATATCAAACTCTTTGTTAAATTTTGTTTTTTTGATAAGGTTATTACATTGATAGATGGGAAAATGCTGTATACATTCTTTTCGAAATTAGCAAGATTTTTTCCAAAATTACGTATAATGCACATAGAAATATGATAATGGTAGGTTAAGAGGATTTATTGCTTGTTGAACAAATACACATAAACAGTACTTGAACATGGATTCATGTCCACACAAAAAAGGTTTTTTTTCTTTGTAGTTGTTCATTGTGTTATTGATTTGCACTTGAGTGATAGTACATATTGTAGAAGAAAATGGCAACCCACTCCAGTATTCTTGCCTGGAGAATCCCTTGAATACAGGAGCCTGGAGGGCTACAGTCCATAGGGTCACAAAGAGTCAGATAAAACTGAAGTAACTTGTAAGCACGCATACACAATGGTATATAAAATTTACTTTTCACGTATATGGATAGTGTATTTTCAAGGGTTCTCCAGAGAAACAGAACTAATAGGGAATAGATAAACACAAGATAGGTAGATATATAGACCTTATCTGTTTATAGTCTATCTACAGATCTCCCTCTCTAAAGAGATCTCTTTATATATTTATATCTGTCACCATCTCTGTCTGTCATATACCTATATGTGTGTGAAACTCAGAGAGAGAGATTGAGATTTTATTTTTAGGAATTTGCTTACATAATTGTGGAGGTGGCAAGCAAAAAGTCTGTAGGGCAAGTCAGCAAGCTGGAAACTTGATAGGATCTGACACCATAGTTTTAAAGCAGATTTTCTTCTCCAGGAAATCTGTTTTTGCTCTTTAGTCCTTAAACTATTTGGATGAAGTCTACTCACATTATCAAGGGTGATCTCCTTTACCATAGCCAACTGTTGACCTCATCTTCAAAATGCCTTCACAGTAACACTGAAACAGTATTTATTAAATAACAGTAATATAGCCTAACCAAGTTGACACACAAAATTAGCCATCACAGATTTGAAAAAAGTGGACCAGTTAATGCATTTTATTATGTAATGTGGATATTTAAGGAAAAATCCTGAAAGCCTAAAATATTAAACCCAAACTAAAGGAATGCACCAGACTAAGTGCTATGAATTGCATAAACATAGCACTGTGGAGACTTCACTTGGTGAACATTCAAAGGGAAAATATTTCAGTAGGAATGGTTCTAAACTCAACATTTTTCAACAGCAGGTGTGAATTACCAAGAATTCTATTAATTCCTTCCATTCTTTTTTCCTTCTTCCTTCTTTATTCTGTTCTTTCCTTCCACAGAGATTTATCAAGAACTTACTATGTGGCAGGCACTGACCTAAGCGGACCGAACATAGCAGTCATTATTGGCAGAAATCCTGCACTCACGAACGATATAATCTGTCTGTGAAAGTAGGCAATAAACAAATAAATAAAAATTTGCCATAACTTCAGGCACTAAGAAGGAGCACCAAACTGTGTAAGTGGAGGCTTTTTGTGGTTAACGTGGTCAGGGCAGGACTTTATGAGGATTTGAGCAGTGAGTTCAGTAAAGGGAGGAAGTAAGCCAGGCAAAGGGCTGTTGAAGAGTATTTCATGCAGAGGGTAAAAAAGTTTAAGGACTCCTAGGCATTAGGATTTTTGGTGTATTCAGTAAATAGCAAGATATCCTATGTGACCAGACTGTAGTGGAGGGGTAGAAGTGTGTGGTAGGCCTTAGGTTTATGAAAGAGGAAGAAGAGGTCATGCTATGGAGCATCTTACAGATTGTGGGAAGAAGTTTGCATTTTATTATGTGTGATGGGAGGACCTTAAAAAGGGATGTGATGTAATTTGATTTGTAATTTTGAAAGGTCATTCTGGCTTATGTGTGTAGAATAGGCAAGAGTAGTAAAAGTGGGAAACAGGACAATTGCTAGAAGATTCTATCATAAGAGTCTAGCTAAGAGATGACGGTGGTGTAGACAAGGGTGGTAGCAATTAAGATGAAAGTGTAGTTAAATACAGGATATACTGTGAAGCAGAGTTGATAGGATGAACGAGTGGATTAAATGTGGGACATGAAAAAAAAGAAAGGAATCAATGGGATTGTTTAGGTTTGGGGCGTGTAAAAGAGCAGTGGAGGATACTACGAGAGGAACTTTTGTGTGTAGGAAATTCAAGAGTTCTATTTTGAACTCAGGATATTTGAATGGAGTTGCCAAGGGACAGTTTGAAGATGCTGGGGTTAGAGATATTAATCTGGCAGTTACTTGTATATACCATATGTGGTATTTAAACTCATGGATCTGGATCAGTTATTTAGGAAAAGTAGTACACAGCAAAAAAAACAAAGAATCTATCAGCATTGAGAACTTAAAAACGTGTCTTGGAGGACTGACTTATCACCTTCAAGTATTATAAAGGCTCTATGCTAAATATAAATTTAGAAACATGAACTAGGACTAATGTGAGGAAGTCACCATGGGCACCCTTCTGTTCAATAAAGAGAACCACTTTTAACACTTATAGTTAATACCATGTCTTATAAACATGGAGTCACTGTAAATGTTCACATTTTCACCAAGTCACAGACTTTCCAGACAGGCCTTTTGTATTGGGTAGAACTATTCTATCAAGTCATGGCTTTTCAAGATTCAAGACTCATGTTTAAGGGATTTAGAGTGAGTTCAGTAAAGGGAGGAAGTAAGCCAGGCAAAGGGCTGTTGAAGAGTATTTCATGCAGAGGGTAAAAAAGTTTAAGGACTCCTAGGCATTAGGATTTTTGGTGTATTCAGTAAATAGCAAGATATCCTATGTGACCAGACTGTAGTGGAGGGGTAGAAGTGTGTGGTAGGCCTTAGGTTTATGAAAGAGGAAGAAGAGGTCATGCTATGGAGCATCTTACAGATTGTGGGAAGAAGTTTGCATTTTATTATGTGTGATGGGAGGACCTTAAAAAGGGATGTGATGTAATTTGATTTGTAATTTTGAAAGGTCATTCTGGCTTATGTGTGTAGAATAGGCAAGAGTAGTAAAAGTGGGAAACAGGACAATTGCTAGAAGATTCTATCATAAGAGTCTAGCTAAGAGATGACGGTGGTGTAGACAAGGGTGGTAGCAATTAAGATGAAAGTGTAGTTAAATACAGGATATACTGTGAAGCAGAGTTGATAGGATGAACGAGTGGATTAAATGTGGGACATGAAAAAAAAGAAAGGAATCAATGGGATTGTTTAGGTTTGGGGCGTGTAAAAGAGCAGTGGAGGATACTACGAGAGGAACTTTTGTGTGTAGGAAATTCAAGAGTTCTATTTTGAACTCAGGATATTTGAATGGAGTTGCCAAGGGACAGTTTGAAGATGCTGGGGTTAGAGATATTAATCTGGCAGTTACTTGTATATACCATATGTGGTATTTAAACTCATGGATCTGGATCAGTTATTTAGGAAAAGTAGTACACAGCAAAAAAAAACAAAGAATCTATCAGCATTGAGAACTTAAAAACGTGTCTTGGAGGACTGACTTATCACCTTCAAGTATTATAAAGGCTCTATGCTAAATATAAATTTAGAAACATGAACTAGGACTAATGTGAGGAAGTCACCATGGGCACCCTTCTGTTCAATAAAGAGAACCACTTTTTAACACTTATAGTTAATACCATGTCTTATAAACATGGAGTCACTGTAAATGTTCACATTTTCACCAAGTCACAGACTTTCCAGACAGGCCTTTTGTATTGGGTAGAACTATTCTATACAGATGTCAATGGCTTTTCAAGATTCAAGACTCAATGTTCATCCTTCAATTGTTTTTCATGATCATCGTCCTTATTCAACAATCTTCAGCAGCTGCCTCTTGGCTTTAAGATAAAATCAAAATGCCTCTGATTAGCTTTTAAAAACGTCCTTAACTTTGCCCTTACTTCTAAGTTTATCTTTCTTTGTAATTATGAATCCTCTGCTCTGGTTCTTCCTTATCTTCTGCAGAAGAATATTCATCTTGTCCTTTCAACTTTTCTTAATCTCTTTGCCTGGGAGATCCAGTCCCTCATCTTTCACTATTAAAGGAGTTAGAAATTCAAGGAAAAGCTTTGCCATTTTTTTTTTTTCTAGGACACAATCTATCTGACCCTTGTGAATTGCCATTGTGGTAATACAATGCATGATAACAGTCATATATTGAATTTTACATTGTAGTGTTATGTTACCATTTCATAAGTGCTTATCTGATCCTGTCAATAAGAATTTTCTTCATGGTAATAGATACAGTTTATTGCACTCTTACTTTGCTCCCTTATCATCTTATCTCAAATACTCATTAAAGTCTCTGAAGGTAGGTGCAGAAGCTGTTGTCACCTCACCCATACCTCCTTGTTACTCATTCTTCTAGTGCATGACCATGGAATCTCCCTGGTGACTCTCTGGGAGCTTTGCTTTCTCTCACCTGTGAGCATGGGACATCTCAGAAGTGCAGCGAGTTAAAGAATCTAGGAACAGCATGCACTAAAGGTGGAAGGGAGTCAGGGGATACGTACCTTCAGCTTCTCACTCCTCACAGAGGATAACTCTGAGGTGTGTTTAACCTAATTTCTCACAATTCTCCCGTGTGACTGAGCCTCTACCCCTTGTCCACAGTGATTACCAACTTGGTGGCACACCCTTTATTTCCTTCTTTTCCTTCCCTGTCACCCTTCCCTCTGCAAGGGGGCTTCTTGGAATCGCCTCCCAAATAACTTATAATGCAGTCTTGGTGTCCAGTTTTAGTCTTGGAGTCCGATTCTGGGGGAAGCTAATCTAGCAATAGGTATTGGTATCCACACGTGTAACAGATAAGAAAATGGAGACTTGGAGAGGTTAAGTAGCTTGACCAGACTTCTAGAGATAGTAGTGGCAGAGAAAGGATTTCAATACAGTTTCTCTGTCCCAGCAACTCAGGTTTGGAGCTGATTTACTATCTGTATAATCATACTGTAATGCTCTGTGAACACTCAGCAAAGAATCTAGTCAAGTGACTATTGAAGCCATCAAGATTTCAAGTCAGTTTAACTTCTCTTTCCCTAAAAGCATTTAACATAGTGGTAAGTGCTCTATTTATTTGTGGCTAGATGATGAAATGTTTGCCTCTCTCTAAACTGTATGATCCATGAAAGCAAGGACCGTGCCTATTTTGCCTTACTGTTGTTTCCCTGGCACTTAATAAATACTTGTAAGTGGAAGGAAAGATGTAATGAAGCTACAGGTAAGCAGGAATCATGAGGTAGAGAGGTGTGTAGAGAGGATTGGTTGAGGGTAGTTGGTACTGGGGGCAGAGTCAGAACCAGTGACCTTGTTGAACACAGAAATGGAACGAAGTAGTGACAAGGTTCTTGAGTCTTGGGAATGGTGCTGCCACTCAAGGAGATAGTAACATGGTCCCCATTCTTCAGACATGACCACAAGCACGCCTGTTCCCTATAGCTGCTTGTGGATCCAGAACAATAAAAAGTATTGCAGTTCTATTTTTTTTTTTACTATTTTTTTCAGAGGGTGGGGTAGGGGGTGGGTTGGGAAGGGAGTGGAGCAGGCGGGCCGCTTCTATTGGTCTCTCATTTATCTGTTTTCATCCGTCTTTGTTCTTTGGTCTGTGTGGGCCTCCCATCATGGTGGCCTCTGTTGTCGCAGAGCAGCTCCGAGCGCACGCACTCCAGAGCTCCGGCTCGGTAATTGGACACATCGGTCCAGCCGCTCCGCGGCACGTGGGATCTTCCCAGGCCAGGGATCGAACCGGCACCCCTTGCACTGCAAGGCGGTGTCCTTACCCACTGGACCACCAGGGAAGCCCAATATTGCAGTTCTTTATGAGACTAGACATTTTACTGGGGGACAGTTTTCTTGTTCTCCCTTACTTCTCCACAAATCCTTATAATAAAGCTTTATCACTTAATGCAGATCAACCACACCTTTGGAACACAAAAGCATACAGATCTGTTAACTGAAGACAGTAAAACAGTCATACGTTTTCAGAGTTTTAAAAAGAGATTGCACAGGAAAACACCCTAACAATTTAAAATTTTTCTAACAATTTTAATAAAGCAAAACATATTATAAAAAATTATTTCTTGACAAATGTCATTGTAATACTCATGATGGTTTTTCTTGAATTTTTCCCATTTGGTTGTCAATAAGCTATCTTATGTCCAGTACATAATCACCTATTCTGTCATTTAGTTGAATAAACATGTTTTAAAAAGGACAGAAAATATATTTGGAATCCAACAATAAACAGTCCTAGAAAATCACTCCTGGTCAGAATTGCTCCATTGATAATATGCATGACTGGAAAATGGTGAGTTCTTATCCTAGTCACACCATGATTAACACTGAATACCCTTCTTAGTCATTTGTACTAAATAGCTTTAGTTATGTCACAGAATAGATTAAATGTACCATGGTTCAAGTACAACAAATGACATCCCTATATTTAACAAAAATAAATCCTTCCTCACAGGGGCTCTCAAACCCTGGTGTAGTAGTACTGGCAGTGTCAAGCCCCTGCCCTCGTGGCCTTCACCCGCTCTGCAGTCCGTGGTATCTCACTGCAAACACTAGTTACTCTACCCGAGGGCTTTCTCTAGCTAGGGAATATGCTCAGACTGCCGGTACACCAGACAGTCTGGAGGTGTTAGAGAGGACGTACTTTCAGAAGCTGCCCTCAGTCAAGGACAAATGTGAGGTCAAGAATTAACAAAACAGGGCTTCCCCTGGTGGTCCAGTGGGTAAGGACACCACCTTGCAGTGCAAGGGGCTCCGGTTCGATCCCTGGCCTGGGAAGATCCCACGTGCCACGGAGCGGCTGGACCGATGTGTCCAATCACCGAGCCGGAGCTTTGGAGCGCATGCACCCAGACCCCGTGCTCTGCAACGATAGACGCCACCGTGATGGGAGGCCCACAGGAGCGAAAGAACAAAGACGGATGAAAATGGAGAAAATGAAGGACCAATAGAAGTGGCCTGCCCGCTCCCCTCCCTCCCCAACCCGACCCCCGCCCAAAATAAATAAATAAATCTTAAAAAAAAAAAAAAAAAGAATAAACAAAACACAGTTTCTTTGTCCCTCTCAAAGGGGACTCTGTTCGATCTCCCAGCGCTCCCCAGTAGGATGGAGCCTCAGTTACCCTTAGCAGTGACCAGCTCATTAACACATTCTGTATTAACTTCCTTCCATCCCCTACTCTTCTACTGAATTTTCCCAGGATCACCTCCCATATAAACACCATAACACTCAAGTCCTAGCTTCAGAGTCTGCTTCTGGGGAAACCCAAACAAGGATACCTGCTCTACAAACAAATGCTAATTTTTGAAAATCCATGATAAAATGGAAAAGAAGGATGCAATATACCATGCACATTTTGTGAAGCTAAATTTATGTGTTTCAAAAGATTTTGCTTTTTACCTGACATTATTGATTTCCTTTTCTTTTTTTCCCACTCTCCCTTTTGTCTTCTCTCCCTGTCCCCTATTCCCCAGTCACCCTTTTTATTATTTCTGGCTACAAATATCTTTTATTTTTATGAAGTAGAATTGTAGGAAATTGAGTTTTTCAAAAAACAAGTATTAAGAAATAATTATAGTTAGAAATATCTTAGAAAGGTAGTTTTGGTTATATAAAGTTTCATTACGTGCAATTTCTTCTGATGTACTTAAAACTCACACTTTATCTATAATTATCTCAAGGCTCTATTAACCCTTTTATTGTATAGTTATTTTAAAGCCTATTAAAGAGACTTGTGTATTTGGCATACTAAATTTAGAGGATTGGATTACTTTGAGTTTCTCGAGTAGACCCAAGAATGCATCCTAAATTAACAGACTCTGCAAAATTACCAAGGTGAAGAGGTCAAAGGTTAGCTGGATTTCATGACTGTGTTTCAGGTGGTATTTAAATTGTTGCAGACAGAGGGAATGAATGGGAGTTAATTATGACTAAAATGTGAACTGGAGTCCCACACCACCCTGAGTCCCCCATTTTCCCTGCCCTAAAATCATTCCACTTCTTTTTTTCTCTTACTTCTAGCATGGAGCATTATCCTGTGAAGGAACCTAGGTGCAGGAAGGAAAAAAAGAGGAATCTAGTAGATAAAGAAAAACAGACTAGAAATGACGAAGGGGAAAAGTTTTCTGATATAGAATAATGAAAAATTAACAAAATAAAGAGCAAAAGATAAAAAATAAAACAAAAAATGAACACATTTTTCTACTCTTCTTTCAAAAGAGAGATATTTATTCTTTTTTTCCATTTTTTAAATTTTGCTTTTTTGCTTTTACAGAGTTTTGTTGTTTACAGATATGTATAATCCCAGATTAGTCATATGTATATCCCATCCCCCCTCTCCAGGTCATTGCATAGGCCCCACATAAAATCCCTTAACCCACAGCTCATTGACAATAGTTATCTCTTTAAAAGAGACATATTTATTCTTGATCCAGTTGATCTAAGCACATTTAACCATATATAAGTTCAAATGTTTTAAGAGGGCTCCCAATAATTTTATTTAAAATTTATTTTACAGCCTCAGGTTGTACTATTCTTTAATTTCTCCATGCTGTTTATTATTTCTGGCTACAAATATCTTTTATTTTTATGAAGTAGAATTGTAGGAAATTGAGTTTTTCAAAAAACAAGTATTAAGAAATAATTATAGTTAGAAATATCTTAGAAAGGTAGTTTTGGTTATATAAAGTTTCATTACGTGCAATTTCTTCTGATGTACTTAAAACTCACACTTTATCTATAATTATCTCAAGGCTCTATTAACCCTTTTATTGTATAGTTATTTTAAAGCCTATTAAAGAGACTTGTGTATTTGGCATACTAAATTTAGAGGATTGGATTACTTTGAGTTTCTCGAGTAGACCCAAGAATGCATCCTAAATTAACAGACTCTGCAAAATTACCAAGGTGAAGAGGTCAAAGGTTAGCTGGATTTCATGACTGTGTTTCAGGTGGTATTTAAATTGTTGCAGACAGAGGGAATGAATGGGAGTTAATTATGACTAAAATGTGAACTGGAGTCCCACACCACCCTGAGTCCCCCATTTTCCCTGCCCTAAAATCATTCCACTTCTTTTTTTCTCTTACTTCTAGCATGGAGCATTATCCTGTGAAGGAACCTAGGTGAAGGAAAGAAAAAAAGAGGAATCTAGTAGATAAAGAAAAACAGACTAGAAATGACGAAGGGGAAAAGTTTTCTGATATAGAATAATGAAAAATTAACAAAATAAAGAGCAAAAGATAAAAAATAAAACAAAAAATGAACACATTTTTCTACTCTTCTTTCAAAAGAGAGATATTTATTCTTTTTTTCCATTTTTTAAATTTTGCTTTTTTGCTTTTACAGAGTTTTGTTGTTTACAGATATGTATAATCCCAGATTAGTCATATGTATATCCCATCCCCCCTCTCCAGGTCATTGCATAGGCCCCACATAAAATCCCTTAACCCACAGCTCATTGACAATAGTTATCTCTTTAAAAGAGACATATTTATTCTTGATCCAGTTGATCTAAGCACATTTAACCATATATAAGTTCAAATGTTTTAAGAGGGCTCCCAATAATTTTATTTAAAATTTATTTTACAGCCTCAGGTTGTACTATTCTTTAATTTCTCCATGCTGTTTATAATTTTCTTCAAGTTTATTTAGTTATCACACCATAAATGGTAATATCTGAAGAGCCAGTTACTTTTTATTCAAAATAATTTCCATTAACCTGTACCTCTTCAATGTTATTTGCTCAGAACATCTTTCTAATAAGGAAATTTTGTGCTCTTGAAAATTTTAAGATGAGGTCAACAAATGAATTAAGTATATCAAAGGTTAGGAGTAAAATTTTGAGGTCAGTGAAACCCTTGGACATTATTTAGAGAAACTTGGAAGCCTATTGTTTAGCTGCATGTATACTAGGGCATGAAACACAATTATGTCCTTTATCCCTTCAGAAATATTCTCTAAAATTGTGTTATTGAGCTAGTTACCTTTTCATGTTATTGAAGCATTAAATCTATAAAATATTTTGGAGTGTATTATATTCATATCTGAGTTGCCAGTAAAATCAGAATGAGCCAAATTCACTTTTTAAAAAATTAAGTGTTGAGATACTTTTCACCCATAAGTCTTTGTCTGGAATTTCTGATTATTTGTTGTTGTTCTATTAGTAAATCCTGTCTGACTTTTTGCAACATCATGGATTGTAGCACGCTGGCCTCCTCTGTCCTCCACTATCTCCCAGATTTGCTCATATTCATGTCCACTGAATCAGTGATACAATCTAACCATCTCATCCTCTGCCATTCACTTCTGCTTTCAGTCTTTCCCAGCATCGGGGTCTTTTCCAGTAAGTCAGCTCTTCATATCAGTGGTCAAAGTGTTGGAGCTTCAGCTTCAGCATCATTCCTTCCAATGAATATTCAGGGATGATTTTCTTTAGGATTGACTAGGTTGATCTCCTTTCTGTCCAAGGGACTCTCAAGAGTCTTCTCCTGCACCACAGTTCAAAAAGTATCAATTCTTTGGTGCTCAGCCTTCTTTATGGTCCAACTTTCTCATCCATACATGACTACTGGGAAAACTATAGCTTTGACCATGCAAACCTTTGTCAGCAAAGTGATGTCTCTGCTTTTTAACACACTGTCTAGGTTTTTCATAGCTTTTCTTCCAAGGAACAAGTGTCTTTTGTTTTCATGGCTGCAGTCACCATCCACAATGGTTTTGGAACTGAAGAAAATAAAATCTGTCACTGTTTCCATTGATTACCCATCTATTATTTATTCTTCATTAAATGCTGTTTAATTTCATATCTGGAGCAACTTTTCTCAGATCACAGATATCAAAATTGTTTTACTAATAGTAAAAACTACTTGCAATTTTCCTATTTTCATTTGTATATTGTCCTGTTTTTCAGTGCTTCCTTTTTTAATATTATCTGTACATTTAATTAGTAGACTCTTTACTTCTCTTTGTTAACTAGTGTTTAAACCCCACCCTTTTAGCTGCATGTTATTAAAAAGTCATTCAAATTTCTAAAATTGTGTTATTGAGCTAGTTACCTTTTCATGTTATTGAAGCATTAAATCTATAAAATATTTTGGAGTGTATTATATTCATATCTGAGTTGCCAGTAAAATCAGAATGAGCCAAATTCACTTTTAAAAATTAAGTGTTGAGATACTTTTCACCCATAAGTCTTTGTCTGGAATTTCTGATTATTTGTTGTTGTTCTATTAGTAAATCCTGTCTGACTTTTTGCAACATCATGGATTGTAGCACGCTGGCCTCCTCTGTCCTCCACTATCTCCCAGATTTGCTCATATTCATGTCCACTGAATCAGTGATACAATCTAACCATCTCATCCTCTGCCATTCACTTCTGCTTTCAGTCTTTCCCAGCATCGGGGTCTTTTCCAGTAAGTCAGCTCTTCATATCAGTGGTCAAAGTGTTGGAGCTTCAGCTTCAGCATCATTCCTTCCAATGAATATTCAGGGATGATTTTCTTTAGGATTGACTAGGTTGATCTCCTTTCTGTCCAAGGGACTCTCAAGAGTCTTCTCCTGCACCACAGTTCAAAAAGTATCAATTCTTTGGTGCTCAGCCTTCTTTATGGTCCAACTTTCTCATCCATACATGACTACTGGGAAAACTATAGCTTTGACCATGCAAACCTTTGTCAGCAAAGTGATGTCTCTGCTTTTTAACACACTGTCTAGGTTTTTCATAGCTTTTCTTCCAAGGAACAAGTGTCTTTTGTTTTCATGGCTGCAGTCACCATCCACAATGGTTTTGGAACTGAAGAAAATAAAATCTGTCACTGTTTCCATTGATTACCCATCTATTATTTATTCTTCATTAAATGCTGTTTAATTTCATATCTGGAGCAACTTTTCTCAGATCACAGATATCAAAATTGTTTTACTAATAGTAAAAACTACTTGCAATTTTCCTATTTTCATTTGTATATTGTCCTGTTTTTCAGTGCTTCCTTTTTTAATATTATCTGTACATTTAATTAGTAGACTCTTTACTTCTCTTTGTTAACTAGTGTTACATAACACCGCACCTAACATCAGTCCCTGCAGAAACTATAAATTGACTCTATCCAAACAAATATTTCAATTTTTAAAAAGATGTTCTTCAATTTTTGACTTATGACATTTCAAAAAGTACAGTTTCTATGTCTGGAAATTCAGGGGCTTGGAAGAAAAGGAAAGGGCAACACAGAAGTAGAAATTGAGGGAGAAATTAGCAGAAAAAAACTAGATTGTAAAGACTATAAATGAAATACAGGTAGGTCAAGGTGAACAGAAAAAGAATGGCAATAGACAAAAATAGAGAAGGCAAAACATTTAGCCTTTTTGGAAAAAAATGTGAAGTCACTGAAGATAGAAGACTGATTTGAGATTAACGGGGTACACAAACAATAATAAAGATCAAGGCCTAGACCAATCCAGTAAAGAGAGTATATAAAAAACATCTCATGGGCTTCCCTCGTGGTCCAGTGGGTAAGCCCACCACCTTACAGTACAAAGGGCATCGGTTCGATCTCTGGCCTGGGAAGATCACACGTGTTGCAGAGCGGCTGGACTGATGTGTCCAATTACCGAGCCGGAGCTCTGGAGTGCATGCGCCCAGAGCTGGTGCTCTGCAACGAGAGAGGCCACTGTGATGGGAGACCCACACAGACCAAAGAATAAAGATGCATGGAAATAAATAAATGAAAGATCAATAGAAGTGGCCAAAAAAACAAAACAAAACAAAAAACTTCCTATTAAGAAAAAAGAATAACAACAACAAAATCTCGTCAAAAACGTGTGGTAATCTCTTTAGATGGAGAAGACAACAGAATTCTAAGACTGAATATAATGTAAAACACTGGTATTAGGTTGATATAGACATAGTAAATATTTTCTCACTGGTTAATTAACTGATGCCTAAAGATGTGAGCTGATCTAACTCAGTATTGTTAAAAGAATGGAGACCTGTTCAAAGCAATTGGCAAAGATACCTAGATTGGGTTAGGCAGTAGGCTAGACAGGTTGTACCTGCAATATAGCTTTGTAGAAACTAGAAAACAAAATATATATTAGTTTTTTATAAAATTTGGAGTTTTTTGACTGACCTGGAAGCTTTTGAAATGATTTTATTTTTAACTAGTGTTACATAACACCGCACCTAACATCAGTCCCTGCAGAAACTATAAATTGACTCTATGCAAACAAATATATCAATTTTTGAAAAGATGTTCTTCAATTTTTGACTTATGACATTTCAAAAAGTACAGTTTCTATGTCTGGAAATTCAGGGGCTTGGAAGAAAAGGAAAGGGCAACACAGAAGTAGAAATTGAGGGAGAAATTAGCAGAAAAAAACTAGATTGTAAAGACTATAAATGAAATACAGGTAGGTCAAGGTGAACAGAAAAAGAATGGCAATAGACAAAAATAGAGAAGGCAAAACATTTAGCCTTTTTGGAAAAAAATGTGAAGTCACTGAAGATAGAAGACTGATTTGAGATTAACGGGGTACACAAACAATAATAAAGATCAAGGCCTAGACCAATCCAGTAAAGAGAGTATATAAAAAACATCTCATGGGCTTCCCTCGTGGTCCAGTGGGTAAGCCCACCACCTTACAGTACAAAGGGCATCGGTTCGATCTCTGGCCTGGGAAGATCACACGTGTTGCAGAGCGGCTGGACTGATGTGTCCAATTACCGAGCCGGAGCTCTGGAGTGCATGCGCCCAGAGCTGGTGCTCTGCAACGAGAGAGGCCACTGTGATGGGAGACCCACACAGACCAAAGAATAAAGATGCATGGAAATAAATAAATGAAAGATCAATAGAAGTGGCCAAAAAAAAAAAAACAAAACAAAAAACTTCCTATTAAGAAAAAAGAATAACAACAACAAAATCTCGTCAAAAACGTGTGGTAATCTCTTTAGATGGAGAAGACAACAGAATTCTAAGACTGAATATAATGTAAAACACTGGTATTAGGTTGATATAGACATAGTAAATATTTTCTCACTGGTTAATTAACTGATGCCTAAAGATGTGAGCTGATCTAACTCAGTATTGTTAAAAGAATGGAGACCTGTTCAAAGCAATTGGCAAAGATACCTAGATTGGGTTAGGCAGTAGGCTAGACAGGTTGTACCTGCAATATAGCTTTGTAGAAACTAGAAAACAGTATATATTAGTATATAATTGGAGTTGGACTGCATTAAATATTGACCTTTAGATGCTAAAGAATTTTCAAAAAAGGAAAGAGCTGTAATTCTTCAAATTGGTGAGCCTGACCTGGAAGCTTAGGTAGGATACCTATGATGTGTTGTGGGGAAATAAACCAGTGAAGGTTTTTGCAGCTTTAGCCGAGCCAGGAGGAAAACATCTTGGAAATTTAAGGACTAAGACAAAAACTAGTTGACTTGATTCACATGGGCTCTTTAGCTGGGGTCATACTGATCAGCAACAGGTGGGAGATCTGCTGTTAGCTTTGGAATGCCAGGTCAGCACACTTTAGAACGCTGTGTTGCACACGCAGGACAGACTCCTGAACTTCTTGCTGGCCTAGTTGCCCCCCAGCTGTAGCATGCCCTTTCCATTCTTAGAGTCACAAGAGTAATTATTGATTAGGGCTGTGAGTGGGCCCCAGCCCGTTGCTAATACCATTCCCTGTAAACACCTGGATGCTTAAGCGCACAACAAAAGCAGACTGGTGAATGTGTTCAGGGCCTTTACCCAAGAGGTATTGAGCCCTCGTTCCCATCCTTTCTCTCTGCGTCTGTATGTGTGCGTATTTCTTAATGTCTTGTCACACCTACTATTCTCTTTGCACCTGGCTCCCATGCTGTGGTAGCATGTGATAACCCAAAGCGGTGATTACCTGCCTGTCCAGTGGCTATGTTCAAAGGCCAGTGATGGTGTTGCATACCTTTTTCTTGTTTAGCATACTACAATGGCTCTTAAAGGTACATGTGCAAATTTGGAGAGCTCATTAAAACAAGATTACTGCGTTTTTCTGATTTAGAGGGTTTAGGATAGAGGTCTAAGAATCTAGGAACTAACAAGTTCCTAGGATATTGCTGGTCTGAGATTACTTGTGTGATTGATTAGTCAGTCTACTCTTTGTACTACACAAGAGTCGAGAAGAATAAATGGAGTCCTTAGGATTACTAATCACATTGTCATTGATTTGGCCAATAGCCTTATGGAAATAGCTACTTCTAAAGGAAAACCGCCTGTGTGCACCATGCCACCTCCTTTAGTTGTCTTATCCTTTTCCCCTTGGCCTCTGTTACAGCCCCTACCCATCCTCAACATGCTTCTACTACTGGGGTTGCCTACTATTAGGTAGAAAAATAATTGGAGTTGGACTGCATTAAATATTGACCTTTAGATGCTAAAGAATTTTCAAAAAAGGAAAGAGCTGTAATTCTTCAAATTGGTGAGCCTGACCTGGAAGCTTAGGTAGGATACCTATGATGTGTTGTGGGGAAATAAACCAGTGAAGGTTTTTGCAGCTTTAGCCGAGCCAGGAGGAAAACATCTTGGAAATTTAAGGACTAAGACAAAAACTAGTTGACTTGATTCACATGGGCTCTTTAGCTGGGGTCATACTGATCAGCAACAGGTGGGAGATCTGCTGTTAGCTTTGGAATGCCAGGTCAGCACACTTTAGAACGCTGTGTTGCACACGCAGGACAGACTCCTGAACTTCTTGCTGGCCTAGTTGCCCCCCAGCTGTAGCATGCCCTTTCCATTCTTAGAGTCACAAGAGTAATTATTGATTAGGGCTGTGAGTGGGCCCCAGCCCGTTGCTAATACCATTCCCTGTAAACACCTGGATGCTTAAGCGCACAACAAAAGCAGACTGGTGAATGTGTTCAGGGCCTTTACCCAAGAGGTATTGAGCCCTCGTTCCCATCCTTTCTCTCTGCGTCTGTATGTGTGCGTATTTCTTAATGTCTTGTCACACCTACTATTCTCTTTGCACCTGGCTCCCATGCTGTGGTAGCATGTGATAACCCAAAGCGGTGATTACCTGCCTGTCCAGTGGCTATGTTCAAAGGCCAGTGATGGTGTTGCATACCTTTTTCTTGTTTAGCATACTACAATGGCTCTTAAAGGTACATGTGCAAATTTGGAGAGCTCATTAAAACAAGATTACTGCGTTTTTCTGATTTAGAGGGTTTAGGATAGAGGTCTAAGAATCTAGGAACTAACAAGTTCCTAGGATATTGCTGGTCTGAGATTACTTGTGTGATTGATTAGTCAGTCTACTCTTTGTACTACACAAGAGTCGAGAAGAATAAATGGAGTCCTTAGGATTACTAATCACATTGTCATTGATTTGGCCAATAGCCTTATGGAAATAGCTACTTCTAAAGGAAAACCGCCTGTGTGCACCATGCCACCTCCTTTAGTTGTCTTATCCTTTTCCCCTTGGCCTCTGTTACAGCCCCTACCCATCCTCAACATGCTTCTACTACTGGGGTTGCCTACTATTCTTAGTAGAGAAAATATTAATCTCAAAGGTCATTATTTAATGGGAGATTCCTCCTGGGAGAATGTAAAATAAAAGTGTAATATATGAATCCATAAGAGCAAATCACAGACACTGGAATTTCAAAAAAAAAATGTTAATAATTCCTCTACCTACTTTTACACATCTTGTTTAGTCGCAAAGTAGTGTCCCACCCTTTTGTGACCCCATGAACTGTAACCCGCCAGATTTCTCTGACCATGTGATTTCCCAGGCAAGTACACTGGAGCAGGCTGCCACTTCCTTCTTGGGATCTTCCCCACCCAGGGATCAAACCAGCGTCTGTGTCATTGCAGGTGGATTTTTTTTTTTTACGGCGGAGTTTACCAGGGGAGCACATGTTTATACATATTCCCCTATAAAAGACAAAACCCATTGTCTTTGGTTATATAAAGGGTGAAATTTCAGTTTATTGATGTATTTTAGGAGCATAGTTATAAAGGACGCCTTCGAACCTTCTTGCCAATTGCTCAGTACACTCACACGTGCACGGTGGAGCATGCTCTGCGGTGTTTTGCACACAAACGAAGACATATGCATTGATTACTGTAGTTGGGGGCATCTCTCCTCTCCAAACCTTATTATACCCAACAGACTTGCAATGGCAAAGGTAGTGTTTGTGCGTGTGTGTGTGTGTGTGTGTGAAAGTAAGGCAGAAGTAAAAGAGAATACGGACAATGGGAGTCATAGAAAAGAACAAAACACGCACAATAGTGGAAATTGGACTTCACAACCACTGTTTCTACTAAAATTATTAGGTTTCCCCATATGGCTCTCCCATTAACCATTTCGTTCTCTTTGAGTCTTAGACGCTAGTTGAAAATCTTTCATGTTATTTTTAAGCTTGCAATAGTCATATAGCAATGTATATCATGAAAAGAAAATGGAAACTCTAACAGTACTGTCTCGGACTTCCAAGCAGATTCCCCTTCAGTCCCCACCCCCGCGGGCCTCGGCCGTCTGGTTTCTGAGCCGCCGGTCACGGTGTTTTGTTCTACCGGTCAGCAAGCAAGGAACTGGCTTTGCTATATCTTCCCTTTCCCACGTCCTTCCTCTTCAGCCCCTCCTCGCCCTTCCAGGTTTAAGTGCACTCAGCGGCCACGTGCGAGGGACCCATTCCTTGCCTCCACCGCCTAGCCCGCCTCTCACAACAAAGCCCAGTGAGGCAGGCGCGCGCTGCCACCGGCGACACCGACCGGAGTGCCGTCGTGCCGCCACGCGCTCCACCCGGATCGGGACAGCGAGCGCGGCTGCGAACCGCGCGTCCCCGCCGCTTCCTTCCCTCCCGACTCTTCCTTTTCCTCCCCCGGGTCCGGCCCCCCGCCCCCGCGCCGGGAGTGCGTCTGCGCAGAAGCTGCCCTATCCCTCCTCTCCCCCGCCCTTCCTTCCCTCCGCTCCTCCTCCCGGGCCCCGCCTTCCTTTCTCTCCCCTGTTTCGCTTAGCGCTCCAGGTTGGGAGTATTTCAGTTGATTTCCCCACTGCCCCGCCCCCCTTCCTCTCTTCTTCCCACCCCTCGCGTCTCAGCCCGGCGGAGGATGGAGCGGCTGCAGTGGCCTCAGCCCGTGCAGCGGCACCGGCGGTGGTTGCGGTGGGGGTGGCCGGAACTGGGGTGGTGAAGGAGCGGTGGCGGCGGCCGCGGTGGCTGAAGGAGCAGCAGCCGCCCCAGCCGCTACCCCCTTGCTTCCCTTCCTCTTTAGTGCAGCCAGGAAGTTTTACGCTTCTGTGCATGTGTGTGCGCGTGAGTGTGGGTGTGTAAGGTGAAGGTCTGGGCGGCGTTTGTGCAGGCGTTGGGTTTTTTGCCCACTTCTCTTCCCGTAATCCGGGTAGCTCCCAAGCCTGGGCTGTGGCCCGAAGAGGGGGCGCGGCGGCGGACTCTCCTTTTGTTGTTGTTTCCTCCGCCTGGGGAGCTGAAGAGGGTTCGCTCCTGGGTGGGGCGGCTCGGAGCCCGGGCCTGGTGGCCCCCGGGGCTCCCGGGCGGGCAGGGTAGGGCAGAGGAGGGCGGGCTTCAACATGATGGCGGCCGAGGCCGGCAGTGAGGAGGGCGGCCCGGTCACCGCCGGGGCAGCGGGAGGCGGCGCGGCCGCGGGCTCGGGTGCCTATCCGGCGGTGTGTCGGGTGAGGATTCCCGCGGCCCTGCCTATGGCAGCCGCCCCCTATCCTGGGCTGGCGGAGGCAGGGGTGGCCGGGACTCTGGGTGGCGGATCCTCTCTCGGGTCAGGGTTCCCGGGACCCGGGTCTGCGGCAGGGGCACCCGGGGGAGCCGGACTGTCAGGGGGAGGCGCTGCTGCCGGCGTGCCGGGGGTTGCCGCCGCCGGACCTGGCGGGGAGATGGCTCTCGCCAAGGGGACCACTTCGCTGCCCGCTGAGACCTTCGGCGGCGGATTCCCTCCTCTGCCGCCGCCGCCTCAGTTGCCTCCTTTGGGCGCTGGCCTGGGAACAGTGGACGAAGGTGACTCTCTAGATGGACCAGAATACGAGGAGGAAGAGGTGGCCATCCCGCTGACCGCTCCTCCGACTAACCAGTAAGTCAAGACCGGCGTTTTGGGGGAACCTGACTCCTGGAAAGAAATAGGAAAACAGGTCTAGGTCTATCAGCTGTGACTCGTTCACAAAAGTTTTGAAGCTTAAGGTTCCGTGCGTGCGGTTTAATTTGATCACTCATCTTCCCTACAGGCACACTCCGTGGCGTCGTGGTACATTTATTGCTCCCCTAGGAAGATGTAAAGTTTTAAAGATGGGAAGCATGGGAAAATGCTTATCCAGTGAGAACCGGATATGGTTGTGTCCCTTGCAAATTAAGCTGGCGTCCTGGGATTCAGCTGAGCTTCCAGCTACCAAGGCAGTCATAGTCTGTATTAACCTGGTTGCGTTCCCCGTTGAAGCTAGACGATTAGTGAGAAGCTTTGAGTACATGTATTTGAATGAGTGTTGTGCTAATATTATGGGAAACATGCATTGGTCGGAATGCTTTGTTTTTGTTGCGCTGCAAATTTTTAACCGAAGAGGGGGCGCGGCGGCGGACTCTCCTTTTGTTGTTGTTTCCTCCGCCTGGGGAGCTGAAGAGGGTTCGCTCCTGGGTGGGGCGGCTCGGAGCCCGGGCCTGGTGGCCCCCGGGGCTCCCGGGCGGGCAGGGTAGGGCAGAGGAGGGCGGGCTTCAACATGATGGCGGCCGAGGCCGGCAGTGAGGAGGGCGGCCCGGTCACCGCCGGGGCAGCGGGAGGCGGCGCGGCCGCGGGCTCGGGTGCCTATCCGGCGGTGTGTCGGGTGAGGATTCCCGCGGCCCTGCCTATGGCAGCCGCCCCCTATCCTGGGCTGGCGGAGGCAGGGGTGGCCGGGACTCTGGGTGGCGGATCCTCTCTCGGGTCAGGGTTCCCGGGACCCGGGTCTGCGGCAGGGGCACCCGGGGGAGCCGGACTGTCAGGGGGAGGCGCTGCTGCCGGCGTGCCGGGGGTTGCCGCCGCCGGACCTGGCGGGGAGATGGCTCTCGCCAAGGGGACCACTTCGCTGCCCGCTGAGACCTTCGGCGGCGGATTCCCTCCTCTGCCGCCGCCGCCTCAGTTGCCTCCTTTGGGCGCTGGCCTGGGAACAGTGGACGAAGGTGACTCTCTAGATGGACCAGAATACGAGGAGGAAGAGGTGGCCATCCCGCTGACCGCTCCTCCGACTAACCAGTAAGTCAAGACCGGCGTTTTGGGGGAACCTGACTCCTGGAAAGAAATAGGAAAACAGGTCTAGGTCTATCAGCTGTGACTCGTTCACAGAAGTTTTGAAGCTTAAGGTTCCGTGCGTGCGGTTTAATTTGATCACTCATCTTCCCTACAGGCACACTCCGTGGCGTCGTGGTACATTTATTGCTCCCCTAGGAAGATGTAAAGTTTTAAAGATGGGAAGCATGGGAAAATGCTTATCCAGTGAGAACCGGATATGGTTGTGTCCCTTGCAAATTAAGCTGGCGTCCTGGGATTCAGCTGAGCTTCCAGCTACCAAGGCAGTCATAGTCTGTATTAACCTGGTTGCGTTCCCCGTTGAAGCTAGACGATTAGTGAGAAGCTTTGAGTACATGTATTTGAATGAGTGTTGTGCTAATATTATGGGAAACATGCATTGGTCGGAATGCTTTGTTTTTGTTGCGCTGCAAATCCCCGCTTCTGGCTGTTGAAAGCATTGCGATGCAGAAAAAGTCTTTGGATCGCTTTTGAAAACGTGGGTCAGCGAGAAAGGAAAGTTCTGTTAATTACAGGTGTGGTTAGGGGACTGTACAACAACAGTATTTGTAGTATGTGCAGTAGAATTCCCACTTATTAATACTAGTGTGATTCTCTAAGTTGAAACTTTTTAAGTACAATATTGACGCGAACTAAAATGAGTAGTGTGCTTCCCTTCAACACCTTTTGTTGGTGGCAAATATAGTATTGTTTGAAAATTAATTTTGACCATCTTCTGTGGAATATATAGGACAAGTGACTTTTCTATATGTAGTACCACCCCCTTGTTCTCTTCATAAGTGAATTTAGATGTGTAATTATAAGAACCTTGAGAGGAAAATGTTGATGGGCAGTGGTAATAGGCAAAACTTGCTGTATAAATTCCTCTTAACTGCCTTAATTGTCCTCTAGAAATTTGACAATCTTGGTGAAGTGTTAGAGGAAGAAAGATTTGATTCCTATGTTGACAATCACTCTGTAGACAATTGCAGGTTTTTTTAAAATGTCGTGGGTTTTTTTTTTTTTTCTCCTTTTTTTTGGGGTAAGCTGCTTTGGTAGATTTAGAAAAGACTTAACGAATTAGGACATTTTTGACTTAAGGCCAGACACATCTTTTGATCGAAAAATAGTCTTATGTCAGCCATGGAATAGGGGTGGTGTATTACTTTTATATTGTTCATTATGAGTTCAATTTTGGTCTGATTTTATTTCAGCTTATTTTTTATCAATGTATTGCAGACTTTTCTGAAGGTGTTCTGAGGGTGTTAAAAATTCAAAATTTACAGCACCGTTTACACATCTTTAAGCCTTTTTGAAAAAACTTAAGTACTAAGGGTCCTGTGGCTACAATAAAGTGCAGCTGTTCATAATGAAATATAGTCTTATGTCAGTTCTTCACTAAATTGAATTAGGCATGTTTAGTATATTGCAGCTCTAAAGTTTTTTTAAAAAATGAATTTATTTTGTAGAGCAGTTGTAGGTTCACAGCAGAAGTGAGCAGAAAACAGTGTTCCTATTACATTTTTAATAAATATGAATTAGTACAAGATATGAAAAATTAGGAATTATTCTGGCTGTTAAAGTGATCAGAAAAGTCTTTGGATCGCTTTTGAAAACGTAGCGAGAAAGGAAAGTTCTGTTAATTACAGGTGTGGTTAGGGGACTGTACAACAACAGTATTTGTAGTATGTGCAGTAGAATTCCCACTTATTAATACTAGTGTGATTCTCTAAGTTGAAACTTTTTAAGTACAATATTGACGCGAACTAAAATGAGTAGTGTGCTTCCCTTCAACACCTTTTGTTGGTGGCAAATATAGTATTGTTTGAAAATTAATTTTGACCATCTTCTGTGGAATATATAGGACAAGTGACTTTTCTATATGTAGTACCACCCCCTTGTTCTCTTCATAAGTGAATTTAGATGTGTAATTATAAGAACCTTGAGAGGAAAATGTTGATGGGCAGTGGTAATAGGCAAAACTTGCTGTATAAATTCCTCTTAACTGCCTTAATTGTCCTCTAGAAATTTGACAATCTTGGTGAAGTGTTAGAGGAAGAAAGATTTGATTCCTATGTTGACAATCACTCTGTAGACAATTGCAGGTTTTTTTAAAATGTCGTGGGTTTTTTTTTTTTTTCTCCTTTTTTTTGGGGTAAGCTGCTTTGGTAGATTTAGAAAAGACTTAACGAATTAGGACATTTTTGACTTAAGGCCAGACACATCTTTTGATCGAAAAATAGTCTTATGTCAGCCATGGAATAGGGGTGGTGTATTACTTTTATATTGTTCATTATGAGTTCAATTTTGGTCTGATTTTATTTCAGCTTATTTTTTATCAATGTATTGCAGACTTTTCTGAAGGTGTTCTGAGGGTGTTAAAAATTCAAAATTTACAGCACCGTTTACACATCTTTAAGCCTTTTTGAAAAAACTTAAGTACTAAGGGTCCTGTGGCTACAATAAAGTGCAGCTGTTCATAATGAAATATAGTCTTATGTCAGTTCTTCACTAAATTGAATTAGGCATGTTTAGTATATTGCAGCTCTAAAGTTTTTTAAAAACTGAATTTATTTTGTAGAGCAGTTGTAGGTTCACAGCAGAAGTGAGCAGAAAACAGTGTTCCTATTACATTTTTAATAAATATGAATTAGTACATTAGAAGAATTATGTTCATGAAAAGCCCATTGTGAGGCTTTCATCATTATTTATGTTTCTGAGTAAAAATACTATATGTGTGACTATGTAATATGATAATCGTTCATGTCCTAAAATGTATCCTCCATTTCTAGTGTATGTTTTTAAATTTGACTCTTGGGAAGTACATATTTCCCTGTTTGCTTTACCTTAGATATTAACCCAGAGTCACTGGAGGCAATACAGTGTAGTGGTTAGGTGTGCAAATTCTGAAGTTAGACAAGATTTGGGTTGGTATCCTAACTCTGCTACTTAACTATCTTTGAATCTTGCAAAGGTCAGTTTCCCCATCTGTGAAATGGGGATAATAATGGTATCTCCCTCATATGGTGGTTTTTAAGGTTAATGAGAACCCCTTGAGTGTATTTAGCACAGTACCTGAGACACATAGTGTTCAATAAATTAGATCAAGTAATAATATATAATTTTATTATCATTAAATTGCCTGCCAATTGTATGGAAACTCCCATGCTAATAGCTATTTAAAAGAATGTTTTGAATTCCAGACCTGCCTGCCATGATGAATTATATCAAAGATTTTATTTTAATTTCATAAAGGCTTTCAGCAGGTGAAGCACGTTTAAAGATGGGAGTTCAAGTGTTATCTATAAATTACTAATTTTTTTTTTTGAATGCCAACTTCTAGTTTTTTCTTTTTCCTTTTTAAATTTTTATTTTACTTTTTACTTTTACAGAGTTTTGTTGTTTACAGATACGTATGATCTCAGATTAGTTATATGTATATCCCCCCCATCCCACCCCTCCAGGCTGTCGCACAGCACCCCTGCAGAATAAATTCCTAATTTTAAATAAAGGGAAAAGCCTTAGAGACTTGGTTCAGTCATGTCAGATCTTTCATGAAAGTGTTGAAGAAGCATTTTGACTAAATTGATAAACGATTATTAGTGACAGGTCACCTTAGTTACTGATTGCATGGTATCAAGGAGGCTCGAGTCCACAATGGTTTGCGAGATAGACTAGGGCTTCTTAAAATTACAGCAGAAGTGAGCAGAAAACAGTGTTCCTATTACATTTTTAATAAATATGAATTAGTACATTAGAAGAATTATGTTCATGAAAAGCCCATTGTGAGGCTTTCATCATTATTTATGTTTCTGAGTAAAAATACTATATGTGTGACTATGTAATATGATAATCGTTCATGTCCTAAAATGTATCCTCCATTTCTAGTGTATGTTTTTAAATTTGACTCTTGGGAAGTACATATTTCCCTGTTTGCTTTACCTTAGATATTAACCCAGAGTCACTGGAGGCAATACAGTGTAGTGGTTAGGTGTGCAAATTCTGAAGTTAGACAAGATTTGGGTTGGTATCCTAACTCTGCTACTTAACTATCTTTGAATCTTGCAAAGGTCAGTTTCCCCATCTGTGAAATGGGGATAATAATGGTATCTCCCTCATATGGTGGTTTTTAAGGTTAATGAGAACCCCTTGAGTGTATTTAGCACAGTACCTGAGACACATAGTGTTCAATAAATTAGATCAAGTAATAATATATAATTTTATTATCATTAAATTGCCTGCCAATTGTATGGAAACTCCCATGCTAATAGCTATTTAAAAGAATGTTTTGAATTCCAGACCTGCCTGCCATGATGAATTATATCAAAGATTTTATTTTAATTTCATAAAGGCTTTCAGCAGGTGAAGCACGTTTAAAGATGGGAGTTCAAGTGTTATCTATAAATTACTAATTTTTTTTTTTGAATGCCAACTTCTAGTTTTTTCTTTTTCCTTTTTAAATTTTTATTTTACTTTTTACTTTTACAGAGTTTTGTTGTTTACAGATACGTATGATCTCAGATTAGTTATATGTATATCCCCCCCATCCCACCCCTCCAGGCTGTCGCACAGCACCCCTGCAGAATAAATTCCTAATTTTAAATAAAGGGAAAAGCCTTAGAGACTTGGTTCAGTCATGTCAGATCTTTCATGAAAGTGTTGAAGAAGCATTTTTTGACTAAATTGATAAACGATTATTAGTGACAGGTCACCTTAGTTACTGATTGCATGGTATCAAGGAGGCTCGAGTCCACAATGGTTTGCGAGATAGACTAGGGCTTCTTAGTTACAGAGTTCAACTATATGTCCTGTTAGTTCACTGTTGTTGGTCACAAGAGAGTCAAATGACAGTATGATAGACCAGTGCAAATATAATAACACGTATTTTGTACCTTGTTTCTCTGTGTGCATGGTGAATCATTAGTCTCATGTTTATTACTGAGCATTTTCATTAGTTTGGTTAAGGCCAGAAAAGTTTGTATAATTGTGACTATTCCATTTATTTGAATATTCCTTTTGGGGGTGGAAAATTTAGGAAAAATACTTTTAAAAGAAAAAAATTCTCTATCTACACTTTAATGCTGTAAAATGTTGTGTATCTAAAACAGCTAACACATTTATGTTTTGAGAGAGAAAAGTTAAAGGAGTTTTTCACTGGTATTTATTTTCTTATAATGGAACTTCTTTTCATGGTTCTCATTTTTTTCTCTCTTCCCCACAATCCTTTAGTCTGTTTTCAATTACATATAGGGATTTTAAACTATGAACCTGCAGTAGCAAGAGGCTCTTGGGTTGAATCCAGTCAACAGATAAATATTGCTTGCTCTTAGTGTTAATTGGAGCATTTAAGTGATTAGTTGCTACTGTTTAAAAATAGGAAAACCTCATGTTTAAAAAGTCTTGATTTCTAGCATCACTTGAGAAATCAAAGGACTTGACTCTACCTGGTTACTGTTCCTGCTTGAGAGTAGTTTTCTAGAACTGAGTTATGATTGTCACGTTTAAGCTAGTGCTGAGCTCTACAGTTAACTGTGGTCCCCACCAGGCCTGCTTTGCCTTTGATACTACTTATGTGGCATCTGGGCTAACTAGATCTTACCCTGGATCTAAAATGTAAGTTTTCTCAAGCCTCAAGGTTAGTACCTTACTTTCTTAAAACCTTACTGTTTCTACAAAATCAAATCATTCTTACATCAAGTAATTGTCAAACATTAGTCCTAATTTTAAATAAAGGGAAAAGCCTTAGAGACTTGGTTCAGTCATGTCAGATCTTTCATGAAAGTGTTGAAGAAGCATTTTTTGACTAAATTGATAAACGATTATTAGTGACAGGTCACCTTAGTTACTGATTGCATGGTATCAAGGAGGCTCGAGTCCACAATGGTTTGCGAGATAGACTAGGGCTTCTTAGTTACAGAGTTCAACTATATGTCCTGTTAGTTCACTGTTGTTGGTCACAAGAGAGTCAAATGACAGTATGATAGACCAGTGCAAATATAATAACACGTATTTTGTACCTTGTTTCTCTGTGTGCATGGTGAATCATTAGTCTCATGTTTATTACTGAGCATTTTCATTAGTTTGGTTAAGGCCAGAAAAGTTTGTATAATTGTGACTATTCCATTTATTTGAATATTCCTTTTGGGGGTGGAAAATTTAGGAAAAATACTTTTAAAAGAAAAAAATTCTCTATCTACACTTTAATGCTGTAAAATGTTGTGTATCTAAAACAGCTAACACATTTATGTTTTGAGAGAGAAAAGTTAAAGGAGTTTTTCACTGGTATTTATTTTCTTATAATGGAACTTCTTTTCATGGTTCTCATTGTTTTCTCTCTTCCCCACAATCCTTTAGTCTGTTTTCAATTACATATAGGGATTTTAAACTATGAACCTGCAGTAGCAAGAGGCTCTTGGGTTGAATCCAGTCAACAGATAAATATTGCTTGCTCTTAGTGTTAATTGGAGCATTTAAGTGATTAGTTGCTACTGTTTAAAAATAGGAAAACCTCATGTTTAAAAAGTCTTGATTTCTAGCATCACTTGAGAAATCAAAGGACTTGACTCTACCTGGTTACTGTTCCTGCTTGAGAGTAGTTTTCTAGAACTGAGTTATGATTGTCACGTTTAAGCTAGTGCTGAGCTCTACAGTTAACTGTGGTCCCCACCAGGCCTGCTTTGCCTTTGATACTACTTATGTGGCATCTGGGCTAACTAGATCTTACCCTGGATCTAAAATGTAAGTTTTCTCAAGCCTCAAGGTTAGTACCTTTCTTTTCCTTAAAAAAGCACCTTACTGTTTCTACAAAAATCAAATCATTCTTACATCAAGTAATTGTCAAACATTAGTACTAAGATATGTAGCATTCATTAATTTTGTCACCAATTGAATAGTTAACTCTAGGTGAGTCATAATTTCTTAATAAAAGTGGGAGTGAGAATTGCAGAGATTAGTTATGGGCAATGTGGACATAGTAGTACCTGACCAGGACCAGGTATTGTTACTGTATTCAGATGAATAGTAGAGCAGTGTAGTAGGTGCTTTAAGGGATACAGCAATGAGTGAGATACTCCTTTTCTTAGTGGATCTCTCTTCCGAGAGAGTTTTAGATCTAGTAGGAAGTTTAGTAACTGAAGTATGTAGCTGAAGATAACTGTCATGAGTGAAGTATAAGCACAGGGTCCATAGGGGTTAAAAGAATAAGGTTTATATAATTAGGATCAGTAAAGTCTTAGAGGAAAAATAGATATTATTCAGCGCTGCTTCATCTGAACAAGAGGGAGTCGGTTCCTGTGCCCTTTGCCTAATGATGCTGACAGGTAAAAAGACTTACAGCGAAGTGTCTGTCCTGCTGAGCTGAAGGCTGAAGGGGTGCCTCTAGTAGTTGAGAATACAGAGCAGCACTAAAGGCCTGAATTGGTCTGGTTCCTTGATTACCCCTGTAGGGAAATCAGGCACACAGTATCCACAGAAACACAACAACAAAAATCCAACGGGGGTAACTTAGAAAGAAGAAGGGGTAAATGAAGAGGTCTTTAAGGTGCTTCATTCCCTCTTTAGTATCCATTACAGAAATGAAAGAATCCCTGTAAGAGCAGCTTAGATACTCCAGACAGTACCTTGGTAGGGGCAGGTGGTAGAACTTAAGAGTGTTTATTTACAGTAACACTATTACAGCTGATACTTCTTGGTTGCCTACTGGGTAAATAGAAACTGCTCTAATTGGTTTACCTGTGTTGGAGTGGTTATATTGCTTGGCTCCCAATACTTGGTTGCTAAAACGTTTGTTTGCTCTTGATTCTAAAATTTGAGTAGAGCTTGATGGAATTAGCTTTAATGTTCAAGGTAGCTTTTTTACTTGTAGGTCTGGTACCTCAACCGGGCATCTGTGTGTGTGTCTCCATGTCCTGTCCCCCAACCTGCTGCCCAGTCTCTTACATTCCAGTTCATTAGCTGGAACTTCTTCATCATCATGGTTCAAGTACTAAGATATGTAGCATTCATTAATTTTGTCACCAATTGAATAGTTAACTCTAGGTGAGTCATAATTTCTTAATAAAAGTGGGAGTGAGAATTGCAGAGATTAGTTATGGGCAATGTGGACATAGTAGTACCTGACCAGGACCAGGTATTGTTACTGTATTCAGATGAATAGTAGAGCAGTGTAGTAGGTGCTTTAAGGGATACAGCAATGAGTGAGATACTCCTTTTCTTAGTGGATCTCTCTTCCGAGAGAGTTTTAGATCTAGTAGGAAGTTTAGTAACTGAAGTATGTAGCTGAAGATAACTGTCATGAGTGAAGTATAAGCACAGGGTCCATAGGGGTTAAAAGAATAAGGTTTATATAATTAGGATCAGTAAAGTCTTAGAGGAAAAATAGATATTATTCAGCGCTGCTTCATCTGAACAAGAGGGAGTCGGTTCCTGTGCCCTTTGCCTAATGATGCTGACAGGTAAAAAGACTTACAGCGAAGTGTCTGTCCTGCTGAGCTGAAGGCTGAAGGGGTGCCTCTAGTAGTTGAGAATACAGAGCAGCACTAAAGGCCTGAATTGGTCTGGTTCCTTGATTACCCCTGTAGGGAAATCAGGCACACAGTATCCACAGAAACACAACAACAAAAATCCAACGGGGGTAACTTAGAAAGAAGAAGGGGTAAATGAAGAGGTCTTTAAGGTGCTTCATTCCCTCTTTAGTATCCATTACAGAAATGAAAGAATCCCTGTAAGAGCAGCTTAGATACTCCAGACAGTACCTTGGTAGGGGCAGGTGGTAGAACTTAAGAGTGTTTATTTACAGTAACACTATTACAGCTGATACTTCTTGGTTGCCTACTGGGTAAATAGAAACTGCTCTAATTGGTTTACCTGTGTTGGAGTGGTTATATTGCTTGGCTCCCAATACTTGGTTGCTAAAACGTTTGTTTGCTCTTGATTCTAAAATTTGAGTAGAGCTTGATGGAATTAGCTTTAATGTTCAAGGTAGCTTTTTTACTTGTAGGTCTGGTACCTCAACCGGGCATCTGTGTGTGTGTCTCCATGTCCTGTCCCCCAACCTGCTGCCCAGTCTCTTACATTCCAGTTCATTAGCTGGAACTTCTTCACATCATGGCAGATGGGTTCCATAGGGAGTGTTCCAAGAGGACCAGATTTACCATGCCAGTGCTCTGTATTCTTCATGTTTGCTAATGTTCCAGTGGCCAACGGTAATCATGTGATCCAGCCTAGATTTAGTGTGGGAGTAGGCTATACAAAGGTCACCAGCACTGGGAGATGTCGTTTCTGAGGTGCATCAAAATAACCTCCTACTGCATGTATTATTCATTTATAAGCAAATATTAGATAATATTAGAGTGCCAGTGGTTAAGGAGGGCTTGGGAGAAAGGGCAGGTACCTTTAAGCTTTTCCCATAGGGTCTACATGGTAAATTGTCTTTCATCACATGGTCCAAATATTCAAAGAGTGTATTTTGCTTCTGATCACCATTATCTTAATTTTAAACCAAAGGTATTGAATATGGATATTGGTTATGGCTCATTGTTTGAATACATAAATATATGTATGGTAGGTGTGATACCTTGAAATCACCTGTAGTATATTTCTGTTGTGGACTAAATAAAAAATAATTGTGGGCTTCCCCTGGTGGTCCAGTGGTTAAGGACACCGCCTTGCAGTGCAAGGGACACTGGTTCGAGCCCTGGCCTGGGAAGATCCCAAGTGCCGCGGAGCGGCTGGACTGATGTGTCCAATCACCGAGCTGGAGCTCTGGAGCGTATGCGCCCAGAGCCAGTGCTCTGCGACAACAGATGCCACCGCGATGGGAGGCCCACAGGAGCCAAGGAACGAAGACAAATGAAAAATAGAGAAATGAAAGACCAACAGAAGTGGCCCGCCCACTCCCCTCCCTCCCCAACCCGACCCCCGCCCTAAGTAAATAAATAAATCTTTAAAAAAAAAAAAAAATTGTTCCCAGGTAAAATTTGCAAATAACTTCTTCATATGTCTGGCCACCTGTCAATGGAATTTGGAGTATGCTTTTAGGTGTTTCAGTGATTACATGATTTTGTGAGTTAAACAATGAATGTTATGGGGGACATAAAGAAGTATAGAAGAATGTACAGACTAGCTGGACAATAAGGCATTAATGATACAGAAGTAAGATGATAAAATTAATTTACTTTCAGTAAAGTTGCAGGATACAAAATCAATACACAGACTCGCATTCCTATCAATGAAAAATCAGAAAGAGAAATCAAGGATACAATTCTATTCACCATTGCAACCAAAAGAATAAAATATCTAGGAATAAACCTACCTAAAGAGACAAAAGAACTGTAAACAGAAAATTACAAGACACTGATGAAAGATATCAAAGACGACATAAACAGATGGAGAGATGTTCCGGGTTCCTGGGTCGAAAGAGTCAGTATCATGAAAATGACCTTGCTACCAAATAGCATCTACAGATTCAATGCAATCCCTATCAAATTACCAGTGACATACTTTAAAGAACTAGACCAAACAATAACAGTTCATATGGAAACACAAAAGACCCCAGATAACCAAGACAATCCTGAGAAAGAAGAATGGAGCTGGAGGGATCAGCCTCCCAGACTATACTACAAAGCAGCAGTCATCAAGACAGTATGGTACTGGCACAAAAACAGAAACACCAACCAATGAAACAAGATAGAGAGCCCAGAGATAAACCCATGCTCCTGTAGATACCTTATATTTGACAAAGGAGGTGAAAATATAAAATGGGACAAAGATAGCCTCTTCAACAAGTGGTGCTGGGAGAATTGGACAGCTACCTGCAAAAAAATGAAGTTGGAACATTCCCTGACACCATACACAAAGATCAGCTCAAAATGGATTAAAGACCTAAATGGAAGACCAGAAACCATCAAACTCTTAGAGGAGAATATAGGCAAAACCCTCAAGGACATAAATCAAAGCAAGATCTTCTATGACCTGCCTGCTGGAATAGCAGAACTAAAAACAAAAATGAATATGTGGGACCTAATGAAACTTAACAGCTTTTGCACAGCAAAATAAACTACGATAAAGGTGTACAGACAGCCCACAGAATGGGAGAAAATCATAGCAAATGAAACAACAGACAAAGAATTAATCTCCGAAATCTACAAGCAACTCAGAGAACTCAGCACTGGAAAACGATTTTGTGAGTTAAACAATGAATGTTATGGGGGACATAAAGAAGTATAGAAGAATGTACAGACTAGCTGGACAATAAGGCATTAATGATACAGAAGTAAGATGATAAAATTAATTTACTTTCAGTAAAGTTGCAGGATACAAAATCAATACACAGACTCGCATTCCTATCAATGAAAAATCAGAAAGAGAAATCAAGGATACAATTCTATTCACCATTGCAACCAAAAGAATAAAATATCTAGGAATAAACCTACCTAAAGAGACAAAAGAACTGTAAACAGAAAATTACAAGACACTGATGAAAGATATCAAAGACGACATAAACAGATGGAGAGATGTTCCGGGTTCCTGGGTCGAAAGAGTCAGTATCATGAAAATGACCTTGCTACCAAATAGCATCTACAGATTCAATGCAATCCCTATCAAATTACCAGTGACATACTTTAAAGAACTAGACCAAACAATAACAGTTCATATGGAAACACAAAAGACCCCAGATAACCAAGACAATCCTGAGAAAGAAGAATGGAGCTGGAGGGATCAGCCTCCCAGACTATACTACAAAGCAGCAGTCATCAAGACAGTATGGTACTGGCACAAAAACAGAAACACCAACCAATGAAACAAGATAGAGAGCCCAGAGATAAACCCATGCTCCTGTAGATACCTTATATTTGACAAAGGAGGTGAAAATATAAAATGGGACAAAGATAGCCTCTTCAACAAGTGGTGCTGGGAGAATTGGACAGCTACCTGCAAAAAAATGAAGTTGGAACATTCCCTGACACCATACACAAAGATCAGCTCAAAATGGATTAAAGACCTAAATGGAAGACCAGAAACCATCAAACTCTTAGAGGAGAATATAGGCAAAACCCTCAAGGACATAAATCAAAGCAAGATCTTCTATGACCTGCCTGCTGGAATAGCAGAACTAAAAACAAAAATGAATATGTGGGACCTAATGAAACTTAACAGCTTTTGCACAGCAAAATAAACTACGATAAAGGTGTACAGACAGCCCACAGAATGGGAGAAAATCATAGCAAATGAAACAACAGACAAAGAATTAATCTCCGAAATCTACAAGCAACTCAGAGAACTCAGCACTGGAAAAACGAACAACCCAATCAAAAAACGGGAAAAAGACCTAAAGAGACGCCTCTCCCAAGAGGACATACAGATGGCCTGAAAACACATGAAACGATGCTCAACCTCGCTTATTATTAGAGAAATGCAAATCAAAACTACAATGAGATATCACCTCACACTCGTCAGAATGGCCATCATCAACACATCTACAGACCATAAATGCTGGAGAGGGTGCGGAGAAAAGAGAACCCTCTTGCATTGCTGGTGGGAATGTAAATTGATTCAGCTGCTATAGAAGACAGTATGGAGATTGCTTAAACTGAAAATAGAAGCACCATACGACCCATCAGTCCCACTCTTAGGCTTATACCCTGATGAAATCAAGATTGAAAGAGGCACCTGAGGTTCATTACAGCTCTCTATACAATAGCTAGAACATGGAAGCAGCCTAGATGTCCATCGCTGAATGAATCGATAAAGAAGCTGTGGTACATATATACAATGGAATATTTCTTAGCCGATAAAAGAAATACAGAAGATTCAATCCTAAAGAGATGGGTGAATTTAGACCCTATTACACACAGTGAAGATAAGTCAGAGAGACGGACAGATACAGTATACTAAAACATATATATGGAATCTAGTAAATTCGTACTGATAAATACACATGCAGAGCATCGATGGAAAAACAGTCATAGAGAACAGACTTATGGACACTGGGGAGAGGAAAAAGTGGGTGAGAGATATGGAAAGAGCAACACGGAACCCTGTACTAACCTATGTAAAAGAGATAGCTATTGTCAGTGCGCTGTGGGACTAAGGGATCGTACATGAGGGCTATGCGACGGCCTAGAGGGGTGGATTGGAGGGAATGGGATATACATATGACTAATCTGGAATTACACATATCTGTAAACAACAAAACTCTAAAAGCAAAAAAGTGAAATAAAAATGTGATTGTTAAAAAAAAAATCGACTGAGACACTGTGCAAATATATTTTTGAAATTAGAGGATAGTTTTGGAAGAATGAAAGTATATGAAAGAGTGATTTTGAAATTTTATACTAACTAGTAAAAGGCAAAGTTTTATAGAAAGTTTGATTAGCTTTTATAACATCAGTATATGATGTTATGGGGCTTCCCTGGTGGTTCAGTGGTAAAGAATCTGCCTGCCAATGCAAGAGACATGTTTTTTTTTTTTTTTTAAAGATTTATTTATTTTGGGCGGGGGTCGGGTTGGGGAGGGAGGGCAGCGGGCGGGCCACTTCCTTAGGTCCTTCATTCCTCTATCTTCATCCGTCTTTGTTCTTTGGCCCATGCGGGCCTCCCATCGCCGTGGCGTCTGTAGCTGCAGAGCTCTGGCTCTGGGCGCATGCGCTTCAGAGCTCCGGCTCGGTAATTGGACTCATTGGTCCAGCCGCTCGGCGGCACGTGGGATCTTCCCAGGCCAGGGATCAAACCGGTGCCGCTTGCACTGCAAAGCGGTGTCCTTACCCACTGGACCACCAGGGGAAGCCCAGGAGACATGGTTTTGACCTCTGGGTCAAGAAGGTCTCCTGGAGAAGGAAATGGTAACCCACTCCAGTGTACTTGCTTGGGAAATCCCATGGACAGAGAAGAGGAGCCTGGTGGGCTACAGTCCATCGTGGTGCAAAGACTCAGACATGACTTGCTGACTAAACAGTAACCACATAGGATGTTTAAGCAGCCCCTTTGTACTCAAGGCCTCACTTTCCACCATCTCAGTTGCTCGCAGGTGGCCATAGCCCATAAATAATTAAATGAAAAAATTTCAGAAATAGAGAGTTCACAAGTTTTAAGAGTTGTACACCTGTCAGGGCAGTGTGACGAAATCTTACTCCATCCTGCCCAGATGTGAATCATACCTTTGTCCAGAGTATCTTGCCTTCATTTAGTAGTCCTGTCTTGGTCTTCAGATCAGTTGTTGCAGTATCGCAGTGCTGTGTCAAGTAAGCCTTATTTTACTTAATAATGGACCCAGAGCATCAGTGATGCTGGCATTTGGAATATGTCAAAAGCTGAAAGTTTTCTACTTAATAGAGGCCAAAAAAAAAAAAAAAATCATGTGCTGAAATCACTAAGATCTGTGGTTAGGAATAGATCTTCTATCTGAAATTGTGAAAGAGAAATTCATTATAGCTTTGTTATTGTACCTCAGACTGCAAAAGTTAAAATCAGTGTGTGATAGTGTGTGATGGAAAAGGCGTTAGATTATATAATAAAATATTTTCAGAGAGACTGCATTCACATGACTCTATTACAGTGTATTGGCAGAATTGTTCTGTTTATTATTAACTATGGTTAATCTCTTTGTTTAATCGCTCAGTCGTGTCTGACTCTTTTGTGGCCCTGTGGACTGTAGCCCACCAGGCTCCTCTGTCCATGGGATTCACCAGGCAAGAATACTGGAGTGCGTTGCCATTTCCTTCTCCACCCAGAGATTGAACCCACATCTCCTGCATTGCAGGTGTATTCTTTGCCACTGAGCCACCAGGATCCTTTACCCTGCCTAACGTATAAGTTAAACTTTATCATATCATGGGTATCTATATATGGGAAAAACGGTGTGTGTATGGGATTACATACTAATTTGAGGTTTCAGTCATGCCTGTAAGTCTCAGAATGTATCCCCTGAGGATAAAAGAGGACTATTGTGTACTCAGGAGAGTGATAGGCATAGATAGATGGTATTTTAGTGATAGAGGAAACTCTTGTCCTTGCCGGGTACAGAAGCAGACCCAGGGAGAGTGGCTTGCTTAAGGTCACACAGTTTGATGGTGGTTGGGAATCCAGTTCCCGTGGTTTTTTGGATATGTTTAGATTTGTAATGCTTCATACAAATTTTGCCCAGTCAACCATAAATAATTAAATGAAAAAATTTCAGAAATAGAGAGTTCACAAGTTTTAAGAGTTGTACACCTGTCAGGGCAGTGTGACGAAATCTTACTCCATCCTGCCCAGATGTGAATCATACCTTTGTCCAGAGTATCTTGCCTTCATTTAGTAGTCCTGTCTTGGTCTTCAGATCAGTTGTTGCAGTATCGCAGTGCTGTGTCAAGTAAGCCTTATTTTACTTAATAATGGACCCAGAGCATCAGTGATGCTGGCATTTGGAATATGTCAAAAGCTGAAAGTTTTCTACTTAATAGAGGCCAAAAAAAAAAAAAAAATCATGTGCTGAAATCACTAAGATCTGTGGTTAGGAATAGATCTTCTATCTGAAATTGTGAAAGAGAAATTCATTATAGCTTTGTTATTGTACCTCAGACTGCAAAAGTTAAAATCAGTGTGTGATAGTGTGTGATGGAAAAGGCGTTAGATTATATAATAAAATATTTTCAGAGAGACTGCATTCACATGACTCTATTACAGTGTATTGGCAGAATTGTTCTGTTTATTATTAACTATGGTTAATCTCTTTGTTTAATCGCTCAGTCGTGTCTGACTCTTTTGTGGCCCTGTGGACTGTAGCCCACCAGGCTCCTCTGTCCATGGGATTCACCAGGCAAGAATACTGGAGTGCGTTGCCATTTCCTTCTCCACCCAGAGATTGAACCCACATCTCCTGCATTGCAGGTGTATTCTTTGCCACTGAGCCACCAGGATCCTTTACCCTGCCTAACGTATAAGTTAAACTTTATCATATCATGGGTATCTATATATGGGAAAAACGGTGTGTGTATGGGATTACATACTAATTTGAGGTTTCAGTCATGCCTGTAAGTCTCAGAATGTATCCCCTGAGGATAAAAGAGGACTATTGTGTACTCAGGAGAGTGATAGGCATAGATAGATGGTATTTTAGTGATAGAGGAAACTCTTGTCCTTGCCGGGTACAGAAGCAGACCCAGGGAGAGTGGCTTGCTTAAGGTCACACAGTTTGATGGTGGTTGGGAATCCAGTTCCCGTGGTTTTTTGGATATGTTTAGATTTGAGTAATGCTTCATACAAATTTTGTTTGTTTGTTTGGTGGGGGGAGGAAGTGGAAAGACAGAGGCCCATTATTGAGTGATCATTTACTATATTCTAGGGACTTTACATAGGTTATGTCATTTAATTCTCGTAGCTATAGAGTGGGGATGGATATATTTTTTTGTTAAATTTTTAGATTGTGTTTTTTTTTTTGGTCTTTCATTTATTTGTTTTCATCCATCTTTGTTCTTTGGCCTGTGTGGGCCTCCCATCTCAGTGGCCTCTCGCCGCAGAGCTCCTGCTCTGTAGTTGGACACATCAGTCCAGCTGCTCTACGGCACGTGGGATCTTCCCAGGCCAGGGATCGAACCGGTGCCCCTTGCACTGCAAGGCGGTGTCCTTACCCACTGGACCACCAGGGAAGCCCGGGAATAGATATTATCCACACTTTTATTGTTGAGAAAACTAATATAACTGGACTTCTAATGCAGGTGCTATGCTTGTTCCTTTGTCTTGCCCATTCCAGTACATACACACAGATATAAGTGCACCCATACAAAACTCGATACACTCCAGAACTGGCTAGTCATTGGGTATTATGGACTGAATTATGTCTCTCCAAAATTCATAGACTGAAGCCCAAGTTCCCCAATGTGACTGTAGAGTTAGGACATTTAAGGTGATAATTGACGTTAAATGAGGTTATAAAGGTGGATCCATAATTCAGTAGGATTGGTAGTCTTACAAGAAGAGGAGGAGACATAAGTCTCACTTTGCCACCACGGATCCTTTACCCTGCCTAACGATAAGTTAAACTTTATCATATCATGGGTATCTATATATGGGAAAAACGGTGTGTGTATGGGATTACATACTAATTTGAGGTTTCAGTCATGCCTGTAAGTCTCAGAATGTATCCCCTGAGGATAAAAGAGGACTATTGTGTACTCAGGAGAGTGATAGGCATAGATAGATGGTATTTTAGTGATAGAGGAAACTCTTGTCCTTGCCGGGTACAGAAGCAGACCCAGGGAGAGTGGCTTGCTTAAGGTCACACAGTTTGATGGTGGTTGGGAATCCAGTTCCCGTGGTTTTTTGGATATGTTTAGATTTGAGTAATGCTTCATACAAATTTTGTTTGTTTGTTTGGTGGGGGGAGGAAGTGGAAAGACAGAGGCCCATTATTGAGTGATCATTTACTATATTCTAGGGACTTTACATAGGTTATGTCATTTAATTCTCGTAGCTATAGAGTGGGGATGGATATATTTTTTTGTTAAATTTTTAGATTGTGTTTTTTTTTTTGGTCTTTCATTTATTTGTTTTCATCCATCTTTGTTCTTTGGCCTGTGTGGGCCTCCCATCTCAGTGGCCTCTCGCCGCAGAGCTCCTGCTCTGTAGTTGGACACATCAGTCCAGCTGCTCTACGGCACGTGGGATCTTCCCAGGCCAGGGATCGAACCGGTGCCCCTTGCACTGCAAGGCGGTGTCCTTACCCACTGGACCACCAGGGAAGCCCGGGAATAGATATTATCCACACTTTTATTGTTGAGAAAACTAATATAACTGGACTTCTAATGCAGGTGCTATGCTTGTTCCTTTGTCTTGCCCATTCCAGTACATACACACAGATATAAGTGCACCCATACAAAACTCGATACACTCCAGAACTGGCTAGTCATTGGGTATTATGGACTGAATTATGTCTCTCCAAAATTCATAGACTGAAGCCCAAGTTCCCCAATGTGACTGTAGAGTTAGGACATTTAAGGTGATAATTGACGTTAAATGAGGTTATAAAGGTGGATCCATAATTCAGTAGGATTGGTAGTCTTACAAGAAGAGGAGGAGACATAAGTCTCACAGTGAGAAAGGAGCTATCTATAAGCCAAGGAGAGATGCCTCACTGAAAACCACCTCTGTTGTGTGTGTTTTTAGTCCCTCAGTCTTGTCCAACTATTTTGTGACGCTATGGCCTGTAGCCCATTAGGCTCCTCTGTCTGGAATTTCCCAGGCAAGAATACTGGAGTGGTTGCCATTTCCTTCCCCAGGAGATCTTCCCGACCTAGGGTTCAAACTCTGGCCTCTAGTGTCTCCTGCACTGCAAGCGGATTCTTTACCTGTTGAGCTATCAGGGAACTATATTGATACCTTAATCTTGCATTCAGCCTCCTGAACTGTGAGAAAATAAATTTCTGTTGTTTAAGTCATCTAGTATATGTAATTTTGTTCTGGCATCATGAACTGCCTGACTGGGTAACCCCATGTCTTTAAAAATGGCTTTGGATGATTTTGCAGCAGATTAAATGTACCTTTACTACTTTACTACTCAAGAAACAACGTCTTCTTTTATTTTCTAATTTTCACTGTAGGAAAGAAAAAATTTCCTTTAGCTTCTTTTTTTGTGAGTTAGTGACTTATATTTCCTCTTTTGGCTATACTTGTGTTAAAAGATGGAAAACATTCAAATGTTTGTCTGATTTGTGTGAAAAGATCCTACAGGTGCCCATGGGGAGTAGCTGTACAAAATCTATGAGTGAAATATTATTTCAATAGATTTTCTGTATTCACTCTGTGAACACTGTAACAATGTTCGAACCGGTGCCCCTTGCACTGCAAGGCGGTGTCCTTACCCACTGGACCACCAGGGAAGCCCGGGAATAGATATTATCCACACTTTTATTGTTGAGAAAACTAATATAACTGGACTTCTAATGCAGGTGCTATGCTTGTTCCTTTGTCTTGCCCATTCCAGTACATACACACAGATATAAGTGCACCCATACAAAACTCGATACACTCCAGAACTGGCTAGTCATTGGGTATTATGGACTGAATTATGTCTCTCCAAAATTCATAGACTGAAGCCCAAGTTCCCCAATGTGACTGTAGAGTTAGGACATTTAAGGTGATAATTGACGTTAAATGAGGTTATAAAGGTGGATCCATAATTCAGTAGGATTGGTAGTCTTACAAGAAGAGGAGGAGACATAAGTCTCACAGTGAGAAAGGAGCTATCTATAAGCCAAGGAGAGATGCCTCACTGAAAACCACCTCTGTTGTGTGTGTTTTTAGTCCCTCAGTCTTGTCCAACTATTTTGTGACGCTATGGCCTGTAGCCCATTAGGCTCCTCTGTCTGGAATTTCCCAGGCAAGAATACTGGAGTGGTTGCCATTTCCTTCCCCAGGAGATCTTCCCGACCTAGGGTTCAAACTCTGGCCTCTAGTGTCTCCTGCACTGCAAGCGGATTCTTTACCTGTTGAGCTATCAGGGAACTATATTGATACCTTAATCTTGCATTCAGCCTCCTGAACTGTGAGAAAATAAATTTCTGTTGTTTAAGTCATCTAGTATATGTAATTTTGTTCTGGCATCATGAACTGCCTGACTGGGTAACCCCATGTCTTTAAAAATGGCTTTGGATGATTTTGCAGCAGATTAAATGTACCTTTACTACTTTACTACTCAAGAAACAACGTCTTCTTTTATTTTCTAATTTTCACTGTAGGAAAGAAAAACTTTCCTTTAGCTTCTTTTTTTGTGAGTTAGTGACTTATATTTCCTCTTTTGGCTATACTTGTGTTAAAAGATGGAAAACATTCAAATGTTTGTCTGATTTGTGTGAAAAGATCCTACAGGTGCCCATGGGTAGTAGCTGTACAAAATCTATGAGTGAAATATTATTTCAATAGATTTTCTGTATTCACTCTGTGAACACTGTAACAATGTTATTTTTAATGTTCCTCTCATGTGTCTGTCTCTAGCTAAGGGAAAGACCTAGAGATCTCTCTCAATTCTTTAAAGTCTTGTAGATAATAACTGTTCACAGTTAAGATGCATGTATAATAGGAAAACCATACTTCTTTTTCATCTATGTCTGTCTACCTAAATATTGACTTAATCTCTCAGAGTTTTTGAATTAAACTTCTTATTTTGAAGTTATTGTAGATTATATTTAGTTATAAGAAATAATGCGGAAATGTTTCCTTCACCCACTTTTCCTCAATGTCAGCATCTGGTCCTATCACAACCACAAGTCAGTTTCATTGATGCTTTTCATTTATCTTACTAAGATCTCACCAGTCCTATATACACTGTGTTTCTGGTATGCATTTAAGTCTGTACAGTTTCTCTATATGTAGATTTGTGTAGTCATCACCACAGTAAATAAACAGAACAGTTTCATTACCACCAGGACACCTTGTATTGTCCTTTTATAACGAAATCCACCTTCCCTCATCTCTTAATTCCTGGCACCCATTAATCTCTTCTTCAATTTGTCATTTCTGAAAGATTGCATAGATGGAATTATTAGTATGTAATCTTTTGGGATAGCGTTTATCACTGAACATAATTCCCACAATTCAAGTCGTTGCTTGTATCAACACTTTGTTCTTTTCGTTGCTGAGTTCTATTCCATGATTCATTAGAGAACATTTGGGTGTTTCTGGTCTTGGCTCTTATGAGAAAAAGCGGCTATGAACATTTGTGTTTATGTTTTGTGTAAACACAAATTTCCAGTTTTGGTCAGAAAAATGTGCAAGGGTATAACTAGTGGATTGTGTGGTAATTGCATGTTGAGTTTTGTAAGAAACTGCCAATCTGTTTTCTAGACTTTGGATGATTTTGCAGCAGATTAAATGTACCTTTACTACTTTACTACTCAAGAAACAACGTCTTCTTTTATTTTCTAATTTTCACTGTAGGAAAGAAAACTTTCCTTTAGCTTCTTTTTTTGTGAGTTAGTGACTTATATTTCCTCTTTTGGCTATACTTGTGTTAAAAGATGGAAAACATTCAAATGTTTGTCTGATTTGTGTGAAAAGATCCTACAGGTGCCCATGGGTAGTAGCTGTACAAAATCTATGAGTGAAATATTATTTCAATAGATTTTCTGTATTCACTCTGTGAACACTGTAACAATGTTATTTTTAATGTTCCTCTCATGTGTCTGTCTCTAGCTAAGGGAAAGACCTAGAGATCTCTCTCAATTCTTTAAAGTCTTGTAGATAATAACTGTTCACAGTTAAGATGCATGTATAATAGGAAAACCATACTTCTTTTTCATCTATGTCTGTCTACCTAAATATTGACTTAATCTCTCAGAGTTTTTGAATTAAACTTCTTATTTTGAAGTTATTGTAGATTATATTTAGTTATAAGAAATAATGCGGAAATGTTTCCTTCACCCACTTTTCCTCAATGTCAGCATCTGGTCCTATCACAACCACAAGTCAGTTTCATTGATGCTTTTCATTTATCTTACTAAGATCTCACCAGTCCTATATACACTGTGTTTCTGGTATGCATTTAAGTCTGTACAGTTTCTCTATATGTAGATTTGTGTAGTCATCACCACAGTAAATAAACAGAACAGTTTCATTACCACCAGGACACCTTGTATTGTCCTTTTATAACGAAATCCACCTTCCCTCATCTCTTAATTCCTGGCACCCATTAATCTCTTCTTCAATTTGTCATTTCTGAAAGATTGCATAGATGGAATTATTAGTATGTAATCTTTTGGGATAGCGTTTATCACTGAACATAATTCCCACAATTCAAGTCGTTGCTTGTATCAACACTTTGTTCTTTTTCGTTGCTGAGTTCTATTCCATGATTCATTAGAGAACATTTGGGTGTTTCTGGTCTTGGCTCTTATGAGAAAAAAGCGGCTATGAACATTTGTGTTTATGTTTTTGTGTAAACACAAGTTTCCAGTTTTGGTCAGAAAAATGTGCAAGGGTATAACTAGTGGATTGTGTGGTAATTGCATGTTGAGTTTTGTAAGAAACTGCCAATCTGTTTTCTAGAGTAGCTGTATCATTTTATATTCTAACCAATCATACATGAGTGATCCTGATTCCCTGTATCCTCACTACTCATAGTTTTTAATTTAAGCAATTCTTATAGATGGTTGGTGATAACTCATTGTGGTTTTGATAGGCATTTTCCCTACTAATTCATGTTTCAAATCTTTTTCTGTGCTAATTTGCCATCTGTATAGCTGCCTGAGTGGAATGTCATTTATTAATCTCTTTTTCCCATTTTCCAATAGGATTGTTTGTTATGGAGTTTTGAGAGTTGTTTATGTATTCTAAATATTAGTCCTTTATCTGATATGTGGTTTGGGAATATTTCCTCTTATTGTGTAACTTGGTTTTTTTTCTCTTTTTGATAGTCTTTCACAGAGCAAAAGCTTTTCATTTTAATGAGACTTAATTTATTAACATTTTCCTTTACAGATTGTACTTTTAGAGGCAAGTCTAAGGACTCCTAGCCTGGGTCTCATAGGTTTTCTCCTGTGATTGTTTCCAAAAGGTTTATAGTTTTATGTTTTATGTTTTACAGTTAAGTCCATGACTCATTTTGATTTCTTTTTTTATGAAAGATACGGTTTAAGTTGAGGTTCATATTTTTTTTTCAGTGTGTCCAATTGCTGTAGCACCATTTGATGAAAAGGCAAATTGAATTGGAGTTCTATTGAATTGCTTTTGCACTTTAATAAAAGAAATTGTACATGTATGTGTGGGTTTACTTCTGGGTTCTTAATTGTATTCTACTTAATTGTATTCTGCTATGTCTCCATTTGCTGATATCATACTCTTGATATCTGTAGCTATGTAGTAGCCTTAATATTGGGTAGAATGATTCTCACTTTTTTCTTTTTTTTAAAGATTCTTTCCTAAGAGGTTCTTTTTTTTTTTTTTTGCTTTCTTAATTTTGGCCTCTTTTATTGTTTTTTTACTTAATTATTTTCATCCATCTTAATTCTTTGGCCTTTGTGGGCCTCTCATTGCAATGGCCTCTCTCGTTGCAGAGTACCTGCTCTGGGTGCATGCACTCCAGAGCGCTGGCTGGTAATTGGACACACCGGTCCAGCTGCTCCCTGGCACATGGGATCTTCCTATGCCAGGGATCGAACCAGTGCCCCTTGCACTGCAAGGCAGATTCTTTACCCATTGGGCCACCAGGGAAGCCCGATTCTTCTCACTTTTCAGTATGGTTTTAGCTAGTCTAAGGCTTGTGTATGTACATATAAATTTTAGAACAAGCTTATTTATGTCTGCAAAAACTGTTGGAATTTTTACAGAAGTTGCATTAAACTTTTAGATCAGTTTTGGAATAATTGACATCTTTGCTATATTGACGTGGTATGTCTCCATTCATTTGGTTCTTTGATTTCTTTAATCAGCATTTTGTAATTTATAGTATATCCTGTATTTTAGGCTTCCCAGGTGGCTCTAGTGGTAAACAATCTGCCTGCCCATTCAGGAGATGTAACAGACATGGGTTAGATCCATGTTTTTGGAAGATCCCCTGGATGAGGACAGTATAATCCACTCCAGTACTCTTGCCTGGAGAGAATCGTGGACAGAGGAGCCTGGCAGGCTGCAGTTCATAGGGTTGCACATAGCAGGGCATGCTTGAAGCAGTATAGCATGCATCATGCATGCAGTAGTGTATAATACCTGTTTAATTTGTACTTAATTTTTTTGTTTGGGGCAGTTTTCTGAACGTTACTGTGTTTACTGTTTTACACATGTTTATTGTTAATTTATAGGAATACCAATTGATTTTTGTATGTTGGTCTTGCATCGTGTGACCTTCCTAAGCTTATCTCTTAGTTCTAAGAGACTTTTTACAGGTTCCATGGGATTTTCTATATAGACAATCATGTCAGCTGCAAATAGGGGCAGTTTTTTCTTTCTGATTCTTATGTCATTTCTTTCATGCCATATTGTGGTGGTTAGAACTTTTATTACTGTATTGAATGAGAGTCTGTTGGTGAGAGCAGACATCTTGCTTGGTGCCTTGTTTTAGGTGGAATGCATTTAGATGTATTTTACCATTAAATAGGATTTTAACTGTAGGCTTTTTTGGGGGAAGAGTGGATAGATACTCATTATCAAGTTAAAGTAGACCACTTCCTAGTTTACTGTGACTTTTTGGTGGGTGTTGGATATTTTCAAATTATTTTTCTGAGTCAATTTATATGATTATATTATTTTCTTTAGCATGTTGATAAGCTGGATTGCACTGATTTTTTAAAAATATGTTGAACCTATCTTACATGCTTGAAATAAATTTTAGAACAAGCTTATTTATGTCTGCAAAACTGTTGGAATTTTACAGAAGTTGCATTAAACTTTTAGATCAGTTTTGAAATAATTGACATCTTTGCTATATTGACGTGGTATGTCTCCATTCATTTGGTTCTTTGATTTCTTTAATCAGCATTTTGTAATTTATAGTATATCCTGTATTTTAGGCTTCCCAGGTGGCTCTAGTGGTAAACAATCTGCCTGCCCATTCAGGAGATGTAACAGACATGGGTTAGATCCATGTTTTTGGAAGATCCCCTGGATGAGGACAGTATAATCCACTCCAGTACTCTTGCCTGGAGAGAATCGTGGACAGAGGAGCCTGGCAGGCTGCAGTTCATAGGGTTGCACATAGCAGGGCATGCTTGAAGCAGTATAGCATGCATCATGCATGCAGTAGTGTATAATACCTGTTTAATTTGTACTTAATTTTTTTGTTTGGGGCAGTTTTCTGAACGTTACTGTGTTTACTGTTTTACACATGTTTATTGTTAATTTATAGGAATACCAATTGATTTTTGTATGTTGGTCTTGCATCGTGTGACCTTCCTAAGCTTATCTCTTAGTTCTAAGAGACTTTTTACAGGTTCCATGGGATTTTCTATATAGACAATCATGTCAGCTGCAAATAGGGGCAGTTTTTTCTTTCTGATTCTTATGTCATTTCTTTCATGCCATATTGTGGTGGTTAGAACTTTTATTACTGTATTGAATGAGAGTCTGTTGGTGAGAGCAGACATCTTGCTTGGTGCCTTGTTTTAGGTGGAATGCATTTAGATGTATTTTACCATTAAATAGGATTTTAACTGTAGGCTTTTTTGGGGGAAGAGTGGATAGATACTCATTATCAAGTTAAAGTAGACCACTTCCTAGTTTACTGTGACTTTTTGGTGGGTGTTGGATATTTTCAAATTATTTTTCTGAGTCAATTTATATGATTATATTATTTTCTTTAGCATGTTGATAAGCTGGATTGCACTGATTTTTTAAAAATATGTTGAACCTATCTTACATGCTTGAAATAAATCTCACTAGGTTATAGTATATACTGTTTTTCAGACATTGCTGAACTCAGGTTGTTATGTTGAGAATTTCTGTATTTAAGTTCATGAGAGAAGTTGGTCTCTGGTTTTCTTGTGTTACTTTTGTCTTGCTTCAGTATTTGAGTAATACTGGCCTCATAGCATGGGTTAGGACATGTTCCCTCTGCTTTGGAAGAGTTTGTGATGTATTGGTATTAATATTTGGTAAAATTATCCAGCGAAAACATTTCAACCTTTTTTTTTTTTGGCCATTTTTTTTTTTTTTGGCCTCTTTTATTGGTCTTTTATTTCTCTTTTTCCATCCATCTTTGTTCCTTGGCCTGCGTGGACCTCCCATTGCAGTGGCCTTTCTCGTTGCAAAGCACTGGCTCTGAGCGCACGTGCTCCAGAGCTCTGGCTCGGTAGTTGAACACATTGGTCCAGGCACGTGGGATCTTCCCAGGCCAGGGATTGAACCTTGCACTGCAAGGCGGTGTCATTACCCACTGGACCACCAGGGAAGCCCCTTTGTCCATTTTTTAATCATTTTGTTGAATTTTAGGAGTTCTTTTTTGGATATCAGTCCCTTTTTGGATAACTGGTGTGTTAATATTTTCTATTCTGAGGGTTTGCTATTTTACTCTGTTGATAATGTATTTTAATAAACATTATTTTTTTTTAAATTTTGGCCTCTTTTACTGTTTTTTATGTATTTATTTTTATCCATCTTTATTCTTTGGCCTGTGAGGGCCTCCCACTGCAGTGGCCTCTCTTTGTAGAGCACTGGCTCTGGGCACATGCACTCCAGAGCACTGACTTGTAATTGGACACACCGGTCCAGCTGCTTCATGGCACGTGTGATCTTCCTGGGCCAGGGATCAAACCAGTGCCCCTTGTACTGCAAGGCAGACTCTATCCACTGGACCACCAGGGAAGCCCTGAAAAACATATTTTTAACTTTGGTGCATTCCAATTTTTTTATGGGATCAAGTTTTTTTTATACCTAATATAGTTTTTATCCGTTTGTTATGATTTTAAAAACTCTTGACTAGAATGGTCGTCTGTTTTGTCTATTTACCCATATTTTTGCTTTTCCCATGGTTCTTCTTTCCTGATGTTCCAAGAGTCCTGTTTTATCAGTTGAAGAACTTCTTTAGCCATTCGAGGAGGATATGTCTGCTAATGACAGGTTCTTTTGGTTTTCCTTGCCTGCCCTGTCTTTATTTCCCTGTCATTCCTGAAAGATAATTTTGTCAGATACAAATTCATGATTAACAGTTCTTTTCTAAGTGCTTGAGAATTTTTTTGTTCCTTTTTTTGACTGTTGTGGTTTTGGATGAGAAAACTCCTGTCATTTGAGTTGGTGTGCCCTGTAGGTAATGCAGCATTTCTATGTGGTTACTTTCAAGATTTGTCTTTGTTTCCGGATCCATATGCCAAGGTGTAACTTTTGTGGGTTTACCTGTTTGTGGTTTGCTCACTTGAATCTGTAGGTTTACACCATTCTTCACATTTGGAAATTTTCAGCCATTTGTTGAATATCCTTCGACTCTTTTTCTCTTTTCTTCAGAGGACACTAATGATATGGATCTAGGTCCTTCAATTATTGTCCCATTCATCTATGAAATCTGGTTGTTTTCAGTGATTTTTTCTCTTTTTTATTCAGATTGGATAAATTTTGTTGGTCTGTCCTCAATTTCACCAGTTCTGTCATCTATAATTCTCACTATTGAGTCCATCTCTTAAATTTTTCATTTTCTGATTGTTGTTTTCAGTTCTATAATTTCCATCTGATTCTTTTTTAAATAATTCCTGTTTCTTGGCTTGAATATTTTAAGAGAATTTGTAATTGACTAATGGAGAATTTTTAGGATGGCCACTTATAAACTTCGTCAGATAATTCTAATATCTAATTCATACCAGCATTGGTATCTGCTGATTGTCTTTTTCTCATTCAAGTAGTGAATTTTTTTTTTTGGGTTCTTAATATGAGAGGTGACTTTTGTATGTTGGACATTTTGTTTTCCATGTAATTTTTAAAAATCTTTTCCCCTTTTAAAAAAAATTTAAGAAACTTTGTCTCCTCCGTATGATTAATATATATTGACTTTAGAAAATTGGGGACTGTTGGAAAATACAAAAAAAAAAAGTCACACTTTTTTTGTTGCCAATGGTAGTTCCTATTAAACTTTTCTTTAAAGATTTATTTATTTATTTTGGGCGGGGATCGGGTTGGGGAGGGAGGGGAGCGGGCGGGCCACTTCTATTGGTCTTCCATTTCTCTATTTTTCATCCATCTTTGTTCTTTGGCTCCTGCGGGCCTCCCATCGCGGTGGCGTCTGTTGTCCTAGAGCGCCGGCTCTGGGCGCATGCGCCCCAGAGCTCCGGCTCGGTGATTGGACACATCAGTCCAGCCGCTCCGCGGCACGTGGGATCTTCCCAGGCCAGGGATCGAACCGGCGCCCCTTGCACTGCAAGGCAGTGTCCTTATCCACTGGACCACCAGGGGAAGCCCCTATTAAACTTTTGAATATAATGTGTAACATATATCTGAATGGGAATATGTACAGGCATAGCTTGGAGACATGATATTGTGAGTTCTATTGCTGACCACCACAGCAAAGTGAATATTGCAATAAAGCAAGTCATGTGAATTTTCGAAATTTTATTATTTTATTATTTATTTTATTATTTAATATATTCATGTTAAGATTATGTTTACAGTGTACCATCATGTCTGTTAAGTGTACAGTAGCATTATGTCTAATAAAGTGCATACTTTTTTAATTGAAAATATCTTTTAGTTAAAACATTTGATTGCTAAAAAGAAATTAACTGTTACCTCGTTTTTTGTCCATCTCTTAAATTTTTCATTTTCTGATTGTTGTTTTCAGTTCTATAATTTCCATCTGATTCTTTTTTAAATAATTCCTGTTTCTTGGCTTGAATATTTTAAGAGAATTTGTAATTGACTAATGGAGAATTTTTAGGATGGCCACTTATAAACTTCGTCAGATAATTCTAATATCTAATTCATACCAGCATTGGTATCTGCTGATTGTCTTTTTCTCATTCAAGTAGTGAATTTTTTTTTTTGGGTTCTTAATATGAGAGGTGACTTTTGTATGTTGGACATTTTGTTTTCCATGTAATTTTAAAATCTTTTCCCTTTTAAAAAAATTTAAGAAAATTTGTCTCCTCCGTATGATTAATATATATTGACTTTAGAAAATTGGGGACTGTTGGAAACTACAAAAAAAAAAAGTCACACTTTTTTTGTTGCCAATGGTAGTTCCTATTAAACTTTTCTTTAAAGATTTATTTATTTATTTTGGGCGGGGATCGGGTTGGGGAGGGAGGGGAGCGGGCGGGCCACTTCTATTGGTCTTCCATTTCTCTATTTTTCATCCATCTTTGTTCTTTGGCTCCTGCGGGCCTCCCATCGCGGTGGCGTCTGTTGTCCTAGAGCGCCGGCTCTGGGCGCATGCGCCCCAGAGCTCCGGCTCGGTGATTGGACACATCAGTCCAGCCGCTCCGCGGCACGTGGGATCTTCCCAGGCCAGGGATCGAACCGGCGCCCCTTGCACTGCAAGGCAGTGTCCTTATCCACTGGACCACCAGGGGAAGCCCCTATTAAACTTTTGAATATAATGTGTAACATATATCTGAATGGGAATATGTACAGGCATAGCTTGGAGACATGATATTGTGAGTTCTATTGCTGACCACCACAGCAAAGTGAATATTGCAATAAAGCAAGTCATGTGAATTTTCGAAATTTTATTATTTTATTATTTATTTTATTATTTAATATATTCATGTTAAGATTATGTTTACAGTGTACCATCATGTCTGTTAAGTGTACAGTAGCATTATGTCTAATAAAGTGCATACTTTTTTAATTGAAAATATCTTTTAGTTAAAACATTTGATTGCTAAAAAGAAATTAACTGTTACCTGAACCTTCAGTGAGTCTTAGTAGTAACATGAAAGATCACTGATCACACTTCATCATAACAAATAAAATAATAATGAAAAAATCTGAAATATTTCAAGAGTTGCCAAAATGTGACTTAGAGACATAAAGTGATCCAGTGCTGTTGAAAAGATGGTGCTGATAGACTTGCTCCATGCAGGGTTACCCCAGCCGTTCGCTATGTATGAAGTCACAGTTTCTGCAAAGGACAACAGAGTAAAGCACAGTAAAATGAGATTTACATGTGTATATTTTTGTCCTCCCAAATACAACTGTAGCTAAACACTTTCACATATGAGGAAATTGAGGTAAGGAGAGTTTTAGATATCTTTCCCAAGTCACAAAACTACCAAATGATTCAAAACACAAGATTCTGATCCCCAAGTCTATACTTTTAACCACTGTAGTACCATTGATCTAGTTCTGTTTTTTGTTTTTCCTTACCACCTCAGAAAAATTGTTTCAGTAGAAGAATGAACTAATTTTGAGAGGGATAATCAGTAGACTGATAGTGGTAGTGGCGGTAGTGGCAGTTGTTCAGTTGTGTCTTGACTCTCTTTGACCCCATGAACTGTAGCCTGCCAGGCTACTCTTGTCAGTGAGACTCTCCAGGCAAGGATACTGCAGTGGGTTGCCATTCCCTTCTCTAGGAGATCTTCCGGACCCGGGGATCTAACCCAGGTCTCTTGCATCACAGGTATATTTCTTACCCTCTGTTAGGGAAGACTTAACAACCCTCTAAAAGGCATTTTGAATAGTGTTTAAATAGCTGAGTACATATGTCTGTAGATATTTGAGTATGTCTATATAAATACATACATATTTATGCATTTTGGAAGATTATGTTAGTAGAGAAAGTCTTTTCTTTTTTTTGCCACTTCTCTTCTATTGGTCTTTCATTCATCTATTTTCATCCATCTTTGTTCTTTTGGCCCGTGTGGACCTTCCATCACAGCGGCCTCTCTTGTCACAGAGCACCGGCTCTGGGTGTGTGCGCTCCAGAGCTCTGGCTCAATAGTTGGACATACCGGTCCAGCCGCTCAATGGCACGTGGGATCTTCCCAGGCCAGGGATCGAACCAGTGTCCCTTGCACTGCAAGGCGGTGTCCTTATCCACTGAACCACCAGGGAAGCCCTGAGAAAGTCATTTTCATAAGTATTTTACACTCTCAGTTGGGGCTATTTAAATAAATACCTCCTTATATTTGAATGGGAAGTAATAATAGGCTTATTTTCTTTTTACAAGTTTTTATGTTTAAAAAGAAAATGATTGGTTTTGTTTTTTAAGTAAATCATTGTTAAGTTTTCTCACTCATTTATTGAGGAACGAATTATGTAGAAAATATTCCACACATTATCTCTCTTAAGTGACTGATAGGTCACCATCCCATATATGTAGTGAACTTGGTTGTTTACCCATAACAGTGAGCTTTAGGGTAACTACCCTAGTGTGGATTTAAGGGAAATTCCTAATTACTGTGTTAAACAGTGACTATATGAGAACTTAAGAATAATTCACTGCCTTTTAGTTTCTACCTAAGAAAATTAACCCAGGTATCTACAGTGCAGTTAGTACCGTATGTATTTACTTATGGGACATAACAATGGTAAGGTCATGGTAAGAGAAATATAAAGAGAAATTAAGTTTAAATCTTTATTGGTTCTTTGGAACCCTATTAGAATTCTCTATATTTGTCATTGCTGGCAATTAAAGACTCTTTAGCAGTGTGGTTTGATGTTTGCTTTTTTAGTTATTACGTAAATTCATGGAATTCAGGAAAAAGGATCACTTACAGGGGACTGTAGCCTCTAGTTAGTACTAGAATTCATGATTATTACTCAGAATATCTTCATCGTGAAGCCTTTTTTGAAATAATTATAAAAGTGAATAGCGTTTGCAGTATTTAATCATTTTGTTTTGTTACTGCTTTTTAGGAACCTTTACTATGTACTTTGATAAAATTTAGCATTGTAGAGTCAGAAATCATACAGAGTCTTAGAGTCCTGGGGAGAAATAGTACATTTTAATAAATTAGTATTAACACTCATGGAAATGGTACTATTTGCCTAGGGGGCAGCGTCTGTGAGTACAGTGAAAAAACAATTGAAATATAATAGCTAGAGGACAGGTTCTAAATGTAAGGAGCCTGAGCATTATCTTTTAGGTGTGTAGAATTATAGAATGAAATCCTTTACTACGTTTGAAAACTTAAAAAAAAAAGATTTCTGTAAGTTTGCCTTTTTCTCCTTTCTGCACACTGCAGCGTAATCATCTACTGTGATGATTCTTTTCTATTTGCTAAATTGCTTTAGAATCTAACTCTCTGTTTTTATCTCCTGTGATTTCAAACCCTGATTTTCTCTTTTCTTCTCTTGGGGTAATCATTAATTTTTTCCTGTCTCTGATCTTTTCTCTGCCGACTAATAACTCCTTTAATGGCTTTCAAAATTTTATAATTTCATCCAAGTAAAAATTTAAAAAATTATTGTACATTGTGACAGAACTTGTGCTTGTGTAAATGCAAAACATAAATTGTATGAAAAATACCCTTTGTAATGACTACTTCTGATACATTTTGCTTTCTTTTAAACTCTGTTCTGTTCCACTTTAAAAAAAAAAAAAACAAAAAAAAACAAAAACTGGTGGAGAATAGCTAAATTGAATTTGGAGCTCTCAGCAGTTTGAAAAACTACTTTATATTACTGCCAGCATGATTTTGTAAGTGCAGATATTACCATACACTCTCTTGAGACCTTTTTGTATGTCTCCATTGTCTAAGAGAGTAGTGACTTTCAAACCTAATTTTGTCCATGACTCACCAAAAGAAGTAGATTTTAACATTTGTGACCCCGCATACATATATGAGCAAACATATATAACAGAAACAAAAGTTTAATGAAACAGAGTGCATCACAGGTAGGGAAAGCACTATTTACTATTCTGTTCTATTTTGCTTTATTTATAAACAGAAACAAAAACTGAGACCTACTGAGTTGATTTCTTGACCCAGTGGCTTAAAATAAGAAAATTAAAGCATTAATATGCCATTTTACACTATTTTCCAATAATTTTCATCAATTCTATACTGTTTATTCCTTCAGCTTACCATGTTATTTTCTGTCTCTGCATTGACTGTTTATTTTGTGTGGGGTGCCCTCTGTCTTTCTTGATTGTGTGATGAATTTTGTTCATTTTTCTGAACATAGCTGAGATGTTCCTGAAGGTGGTGCAGAATGACGAAAGTTTTCTTTTGAAGGAATGAATGAGTCTATCACACAAACTTGGCAAGAAGTGTTTTCTTAGAAAATGAACTTACAGTAAGTCAATTAAATTAACATGTGATGAATTAAATATGCTTTCTGTTTAGAAAGATCTTACAATAACCAGTTGGCAGTATTGACATGTTTGAAGAGGGGATTGTAGCAGGTGACATAGTCATTAATGGACTCATATGACATGGAGCCTTATTAAATGTGAAAGTGTCCGTGATCATCTAAGTTCAAGGGAGTGGGAGCCCAAGGGTGGAACCTGTTTGTTCCTGGTGCAGTTATTTTTCTGTTAGATAATGTTTTCATCCATTATATGCATTACCTGTATCCTTTGCCCATGTTTTATGCTCAGTAAGCAACCTCTTTCACAATTTTCTAAGTTGGAAAATCTGTGATTAAGTTGTAAGAGTAGTACAATGAGTGACTGTGTATCTGTTACCTTGACAGTTTGTCATATTTCATTTATCTTTTTATGTACATCCACATATTGTATATTAATTTTTTTTAACCTCTGAATTATTTGCAAAGATCATGTCGCTTTCCTCTTAAAGACTCATACATCCTAAGAATAAGGGCAATTGCTTACATGTGCTGTGCTTAGTCATTCAGTTGTGTCCAACTCTTTGCAACCCTATGGACTCTAGCTTGCCAGGCTCTTCTATCCATGGGAATTCTCCAGACAAGAGTACTGGAGTGGGTTGCCATGGCCTCCTCCAGGAGATCTTCCCAACCCAGGAATTGAGCTGGAGTCTCCTGCATTGCAGGCAGGTTCTTTACCAGCTGAGCTACCAGGAAAGCCCATAGCCAAGTATAGTGAATTTAACATAGTATTCATATACAGATATTCTCAGTTATTCCTATGTCCTTTATGTCTGTTTGTTTAATTAATTCCTATTAATTGATAGATCTCTTTATTTTCCTTTAATCTAGAACAGTTCTCTCAACTTACTTTTCTCCCATGATGCTGAACTTATTTTTAAGTCTCAGATAGCTGTTTTACAGAATATATCTCAATTTATATTTGATTGTTTCCTCATAATTTTATTCAGGTTAAACATTCCTAGCAGGAATACTCCATTGGTCATGCATGTTAAGTTCCAAGTTGGTTTAGGTAGATTCATCATATTTTGCTATTGAAAGATAATAAATAATGCATACCTCTGGATTTTAATAATCATTGATTTTTACCTGAATCAGTTATTACTCTGTTCTAATGGTGCTGTAAAATGGAGATTATTATTTTTCCTATTTATCATTTCTTTGAAATTTTATTAGCATTTTTCATTCCACAAACTTGTGATTATAACTTGGCTTCCCACTTAACAGGCTTGCTGGAAAGAAGAAGCTGGGAGGAGATGTGTGAAGGTGTTTAGTTTTTGTTAATAGAAAAACTGTTTTGGTTTCTTTGTTTTGATATTAGTCACTTGTGAGCTTTGTTAAGGTGGATAAACAACCTGGAATCTGATCTCTTGAAACTTGACCCATTTGAATTCAAGTAGCAGATCCTTGAGAAGTCACCTTGGCTGTTGGTACTCTGTGAAGTCTCTTGGCAGCCAACAAGTTAATTCTTACCTTGCCCCTTTATTTCATTGTTTTAACAGTGAGTTTTCCAAGATAATAAGGGCTGGGAGGATGCATTTCAGAAAAGCTGTTGGACTTAATGTTAAAGGTGATGGCTAATTAACAGGAATGCTATTTGAACAAAACGGTGAGTGCTTATAGATAAGCTTAAGGGAGTATTTTTTTTTTAAGTTAATACACTTTATCTTTTACAGCAATTTAAATTTCAAGGGAAAATTGAACAGAAAATACAGAATTATTGTATCCTCTCTCCCACCACATGTACATCATCCCCTGTTATTGGCATCCTACATCACAGTGGTTCATTCATTAGAACTGATGAACCTTCGTTGATCCATTCTTATCAAAGTTCCTGGTTTACCTTACAGCTCATCTTTGGTGGTGTACATTTTATGTTTTTGATATTTTAATTTTGGCCTCTTTTTATTGATTTTTTAAATTTATTTATCTTTTGTTGGTCTTTATTCTTTGGCCTGTGTGGGCCTCCCATTGCAATGGCCTCTCTTGCTGCATAGCACTGGCTCTGGGTGCATGCCCTCCAGAGCGCTGGCTCATAATTGGACACACCGGTCCAACTACTCCATTGCACGTGGGATCTTTCCATGCCATGGGGGATCAAACCGTGTCCCTTGTACTGCAAGGCGGACTCTTTACCCATTGGACCACCAGGGAAGCCCCCATTTTATGGATTTTGACAAATATAAATGGCATGTGTTTAGCACTGTAGTAAATCGTTTCACTGCTTGTTCTGTTCATCTCTCCTCATCCCCCCAACCCCAGCCCTTGACAATTTTTTGTTGTTGTTTTTACTGTTTCCATAGTTTTACCTTAACTCTTTTTCCAGAATGTCATATAATTGAAATTCTATAGTATGTAGTCTTTTCATTTTGGTTTCTTATACTTAATAATATGTGTTTTAAGATTCCTACATGTCTCCTCAATGCTTGGAAGCTCATGTCTTTCAGGTGCTGAATATTTTTGCTTTGTCGGGATGTTCCTCACTTTATTTACCCTTTCACCTGGATCTGATCTCTTGAAACTTGACCCATTTGAATTCAAGTAGCAGATCCTTGAGAAGTCACCTTGGCTGTTGGTACTCTGTGAAGTCTCTTGGCAGCCAACAAGTTAATTCTTACCTTGCCCCTTTATTTCATTGTTTTAACAGTGAGTTTTCCAAGATAATAAGGGCTGGGAGGATGCATTTCAGAAAAGCTGTTGGACTTAATGTTAAAGGTGATGGCTAATTAACAGGAATGCTATTTGAACAAAACGGTGAGTGCTTATAGATAAGCTTAAGGGAGTATTTTTTTTTTAAGTTAATACACTTTATCTTTTACAGCAATTTAAATTTCAAGGGAAAATTGAACAGAAAATACAGAATTATTGTATCCTCTCTCCCACCACATGTACATCATCCCCTGTTATTGGCATCCTACATCACAGTGGTTCATTCATTAGAACTGATGAACCTTCGTTGATCCATTCTTATCAAAGTTCCTGGTTTACCTTACAGCTCATCTTTGGTGGTGTACATTTTATGTTTTTGATATTTTAATTTTGGCCTCTTTTTATTGATTTTTTAAATTTATTTATCTTTTGTTGGTCTTTATTCTTTGGCCTGTGTGGGCCTCCCATTGCAATGGCCTCTCTTGCTGCATAGCACTGGCTCTGGGTGCATGCCTCCAGAGCGCTGGCTCATAATTGGACACACCGGTCCAACTACTCCATTGCACGTGGGATCTTTCCATGCCATGGGGGATCAAACCGTGTCCCTTGTACTGCAAGGCGGACTCTTTACCCATTGGACCACCAGGGAAGCCCCCATTTTATGGATTTTGACAAATATAAATGGCATGTGTTTAGCACTGTAGTAAATCGTTTCACTGCTTGTTCTGTTCATCTCTCCTCATCCCCCCAACCCCAGCCCTTGACAATTTTTTGTTGTTGTTTTTACTGTTTCCATAGTTTTACCTTAACTCTTTTTCCAGAATGTCATATAATTGAAATTCTATAGTATGTAGTCTTTTCATTTTGGTTTCTTATACTTAATAATATGTGTTTTAAGATTCCTACATGTCTCCTCAATGCTTGGAAGCTCATGTCTTTCAGGTGCTGAATATTTTTGCTTTGTCGGGATGTTCCTCACTTTATTTACCCTTTCACCTGCTGTATGACATCTGGATTGCTTCTGTGTTTTGGTAGTTACCAATAAAGCTTCTGGACTTCCCTTGTGGCTCAGCAGTAAATAATCTGCCTGCTAGTGCAGGAGATGCAGGTTCAATCCCTGGTTCGGGAAGATTCTCTGGAGAAGAAATGGCAACCCACTTTAGTATTCTTGCCTGGAAAATTCCATGCATGGGTAGCCTGGCTGGCTATGGTCCAGAAGGTCGCAAAGAGTCACACATGACGTACTGACTGAGCACGCACGAGCGTGTAGGCTAATTTAAGGCTAATGAAGCTGCTATACACATCAGTATGCGGGTTTTTTTTTTCTTACATGGATATGTTTTCAGTTCATTTGGGGGAAATACTAAGGAACATGATTGCTCAGTTTTATGGTAAAGAGTATGTTTAGCTTTTAGGAAACCTTAAACTGCCCTCCGTTGTGGCAGTACCATTTTGCATTCCCACCATCAATGAATGAAAGTTTCCCCATTCAGGCAAGCATTTGTGTTGTCACTGTTCTAGATTTTGGCCATTTTAATAGTTGTCAGCCCTTTGGTAAATCTCTTTTGCAAATATGTTTTCTCAGTCTGTGACTTCCTTCTCATTCTCCTGACATTGTCTTTCATAGGTCAGAAATTTTGAATTTTAATGAAGCTTAGCTTACCCATTAATTCTTTTAATGCCTTTGGTGTTGTATCTTGAAAGTCATCTCAATATCCACAGTCGTTTAGATTTTCACCTATGTTATTTTTTCTGGAGTTTTATAATTTTGTGCTGAACATTTAGGTCTGTGGTCTTTTCTGAGTTGATTTTTGTGAAGGATGTAAAGTCTGCGTAGATTCCTTTTTTTTTTTTTAATTTTTGCATTTGAATGTTCAGTTGTTCCAGCACTATTTGTTGAAAGACTGTCTTTCTGTATTGCCTTTGTTCCTTTTTCCAAGATCAGTTTGACTATATTTATGTGGATTTGGTCATGGGTTTTCTTTTTGTTTTCCATTGATCTATTTGTCTGTTATTTCACTAGTGCTACACTCTGTCTTGATTACTGTGGCTTTGTAGGACATAAAGTTAAATAATGTCAGTCTTCCAACTTTGTTTTTCTTTTCCATTATGAGTTGGTTTTTCTGGGATTTTTGCCTTTTCATACAGACTTTGTATTAGTTTGTCTATAAAATAACTTTCTGGGGTTTTGAATGAGATTCCCTAGAATGTAGATCATTAGGAAGAAATGACATGTTGAAAATATTGGGTCTGCTTTTCTCTGTACATGGACTCTCTCTCCATTTATTAGTTCCTCCTTGATTTTGTTCATCGACTTTTTTAGTTTTTTTCACGTAGAACTTGGACATGTTAGATTTATAGCTGAGCATTTACTTTTTCGGAGTGCTAATATAAATGGCAATATGTTTTAAGTTTAAAATTCCATTTGTTCATAGCTTGTATGTAGGACAGCTGTTGGCTTTTGTATCAGGATATTCTGTATCCTGAAGTCTTGCCAAAATCTCTTATTCCAGTGGATTTTTTATTGGTTCATTTGGATCTCTTTGAGGATAATCAAGTCATATAAACAATCAGTTTTATTTCTTCTGAATTGTGTGACTTGCAGTTCCTTTTCTTGTTTAATGTATTGACCCTTCCAGTACATATTGACAAGGAGTGGTGTGAAAAGACAGCCTTGACTTGTTTTCGGCCTTAGCGAAACTCTTTTAAAAATTTAATTAATTTATTTATTTTTGGTTGTTCTGGGTCTTCACTGCTGCCACAGGCTCATCTCTTGTTTCACGGAGTGGAGGCCACTCTCCATTTGAGGTGAGCAGACTTCTTGTTGCGGTGACTTCTCTTGTTGTGGAACTTGGACTCTAGGCCATGCAGTCTTCAGTAGTTGTGGTATGTGGACTCAATAGTTGCGGCTCTGAGGCTCTAGAGCACAGGCTGAATAGTTGTGGCTCACAGGCTTAGTTATTCTGCATCATGTGGGATCTTCCTGGATCAGGGATCGAACTTGTATCTCCTGAATTGGCAGGCGAACTCTTTACCACTGAGCTACCAGGGAAGTGCCTTAGTGAAAATTTTAAGTGTGATGTCACTTGTAGGTTTTTTTGTAAAATTCTATAAGGTTGTGAGATCTTCATCAAGTTACGGAAGTTTATTTGTGTTTCTAGATTTTTGAGTGGTTTAATCTTACCATTAATGGGTGCTGGATTTTGTCAGTTTTTCTGTATTTGTATACTGATACGATTTTTTTCTTCAGTGTGATGATGTGGTGGACTGCATTGATTTTAATTTTCAATTGTTGAACTAGCCTTGCATACTTGGGATAAGTCTCACAGTGTCGTGGTGTATAATTATTTTCATATATTGTTGCATTTGATTTACTAACATTTTATTAAGTAGTTTTATATCTGTGTTTATGAGATAGTGATCTGAAGTTTTCTTCTTGGAATGTCTTTGTTTTGGATTTAGGATAATAGGGGCCTCATAGAAACAAACTATTCTCTACTTCTTGTAGAGAATTTTATTCTCTCTTCTCTGTCTTCTGGAAGAAATTATAGAGAATTGGTATAATTTTTTCCTTAAATGTTTGATGTTTGGTAGAATTAACCTGTGAATCCATCTGTCGTCTTCTTCCCATTTCCCAACATGGAAGCTTAGACTGTTCATTATATTTCTTTTCTAATTTATGCAGTTAGTGCTATTAATTTCCTTCTAAGAACTGTTTATGCTATATCCTATGAATTTAACAAGTTCTTTTCACTTAATTAAAAATATGTTTAAATTTCTTGAAACTTTGATGCATGTGTTACACAGAAGTCTGTTGTTTTAATATCCAAGCATTTTGGAATTTTTGTACTATCTTTGTTAATTCCTTTTTAAATCCCATTGTTGTATAATGTCTAATTTTAAACTTGTTAAAATGGGTTTTTTTGGCCCATAATAAGTCTGTCTTGGTGAATGTCCCATGTGTGCTTAGGGAAAAATGTGTTCACTGCTGTTTGATGAAATTATAGACATCAGTTATATTGATGGTGTTGAGTACACCTGTGTCCTTGATGACTGTCTTTTTCTGCTTGCTGGGCCTGTCCATTTCTAATAGAGGATTATTGAAGTCTCCAGCTATAACTGTGAGTTCCAGTGTTTCACATTGCTGTTCCATCAGTTTTTTTTTTCTTATATATTTTGATGCTGTGTTGTTAGGCATGTACATACTAAAGATTGCTATGTCTTCTTGGAATATTGATCCCTGTATCATTAAGTAATGTCTTTCTGTCCTCAGTAATTTTCCTTGCTCTGACATCTGCTGTGTCTGAAATTAATATAACTACTTCAGTTTTTTTTTCATTAATGTTACGAAGGTATATTTTTCTCTTTGCTTCTTTTAAACACATATTTGCCTGTTTACCTTTTTTTTGGTAATAAGAAAGCTTAAGCTCTCTATGGCTTTATTTCTTTAACTTTTGATATTTATGTGTTTTTATATTTAAAGTTGATTTCTTATAGGCAACAGTTAAAACCTGTTCTTTGATGCACTCTGACAATCCATCTTTTAATTGTTAAACTATTGACGTTTAAAGTAACTACAATTATTGTATGGTTGAGTCCCTTCATTGTTCTCTTGAAACTGCCTTGACATTGTTAATTGACTATATCCCAATACAAAATGTTTTTGGTGTTAAAAAAATTAAAATAAATAAACGAAGTAATTATTGGTATAATTGGATTAGTGTCTACCGTATTTGTTGGTTTTCCTTGTTGCCCTTGTTTTTGTTTTGATTTGTCTTAACTTTTTTTTTCTGCCTTTGGTTTTAATTGAACATGTATATGATTCTGTTTTCTCTGTTTTCTTAGTGTATCTGTTGTACTTCTCATTTTACTCTTTATAATTTTTGCCCTAAAAGGTTGCAGTATACATTTACACCGATTTCAGGTCCACTTTCAAATAATACTTCCCTGCTTCACAGAGAGTGCAAGTACTTCACCATAATAAAACATTACTAATCCCTCCCTCTTGTTCCTTGCTTCATTGTTATTATTCATGAGATTAAATACATTGTTGCTGTTATTTGGGACAGACTTTTATTTGTTAATTAAGAATAAGAAAAATAGAACTTTCAATTGTACCTTCACTGATACTCATCCTTTCTTTATGTAGATCTGAAGTTTTGACCTATATCGTTTTTCCTTTCTCTGAAGAATGTTGAACATTGCTTGCAAAGCACATCAACTGTGGACACATTTCCTCAAGTTTGGTCTGAGAAAGTATTTCTCCTGCACATTTGAAGGACAGTTTCACGGGGTACAGAAGTCTACGTTGATGGTTTCTCTCTGCATTTCAGATATTTCACTACATGTTCTTGCTTACATCGTTTCTGAGAAGTTGGGCTTAATTGTAATCTTTGCTACTCTCTAGCTTTGTCTTTGATTTTTCTGAAACCTGAATATGCTCTGCCCATGTGTAATTGTTCTGGCATTTATCTTGCTTGATGTTCTGAGTTGCCTGAATCTGTGATTTGATGTCAGACATTAATTTAGGGGAAATTGTACCTTTTTGGTAATAAGAAAGCTTAAGCTCTCTATGGCTTTATTTCTTTAACTTTTGATATTTATGTGTTTTTATATTTAAAGTTGATTTCTTATAGGCAACAGTTAAAACCTGTTCTTTGATGCACTCTGACAATCCATCTTTTAATTGTTAAACTATTGACGTTTAAAGTAACTACAATTATTGTATGGTTGAGTCCCTTCATTGTTCTCTTGAAACTGCCTTGACATTGTTAATTGACTATATCCCAATACAAAATGTTTTTGGTGTTAAAAAAATTAAAATAAATAAACGAAGTAATTATTGGTATAATTGGATTAGTGTCTACCGTATTTGTTGGTTTTCCTTGTTGCCCTTGTTTTTGTTTTGATTTGTCTTAACTTTTTTTTTCTGCCTTTGGTTTTAATTGAACATGTATATGATTCTGTTTTCTCTGTTTTCTTAGTGTATCTGTTGTACTTCTCATTTTACTCTTTATAATTTTTGCCCTAAAAGGTTGCAGTATACATTTACACCGATTTCAGGTCCACTTTCAAATAATACTTCCCTGCTTCACAGAGAGTGCAAGTACTTCACCATAATAAAACATTACTAATCCCTCCCTCTTGTTCCTTGCTTCATTGTTATTATTCATGAGATTAAATACATTGTTGCTGTTATTTGGGACAGACTTTTATTTGTTAATTAAGAATAAGAAAAATAGAACTTTCAATTGTACCTTCACTGATACTCATCCTTTCTTTATGTAGATCTGAAGTTTTGACCTATATCGTTTTTCCTTTCTCTGAAGAATGTTGAACATTGCTTGCAAAGCACATCAACTGTGGACACATTTCCTCAAGTTTGGTCTGAGAAAGTATTTCTCCTGCACATTTGAAGGACAGTTTCACGGGGTACAGAAGTCTACGTTGATGGTTTCTCTCTGCATTTCAGATATTTCACTACATGTTCTTGCTTACATCGTTTCTGAGAAGTTGGGCTTAATTGTAATCTTTGCTACTCTCTAGCTTTGTCTTTGATTTTTCTGAAACCTGAATATGCTCTGCCCATGTGTAATTGTTCTGGCATTTATCTTGCTTGATGTTCTGAGTTGCCTGAATCTGTGATTTGATGTCAGACATTAATTTAGGGGAAATTGTCAGTCCTTTTGCAAGCTTGAAGATGCTTGGATATTCTTCTTTCTCTTTTGTTTCTCCTTATAATATTCCCACTATGTGTATATCTTTTGTGGTTGTCTCACAATTAAATCCAAAATTTGAACTCTCAGAAGTTTTTCTTTTAACTGAAAATGTAAATTTATAAATATATTCAGGAGTTGGAATGCTGTAGGTGGAAAGTTTTATATTTATGTATATGAAGTTCATAATTTTGTGATTTTATTATGTTCGCTTTAACAAAGTGACTGGCTTATAAACACATAGAATGCACTTCATTGCCCATGAGATATGTGATGTATTATCATTCTGAAAAGCTAGAGGAAAATTAAAAAAAAGCTAAAGTCACAACTAAATTGTTTGGATTTTTTTTTTTTTTAATTTTTAAATTTTCTCCATCATGCCTCTTTTATTTATATTTATTTTTATCCATCTTTTTATTCTTTGGCATGTGTGGGACTTCCACTGCAGTGGCCTTTCTCATGGCAGAGCACTGGCTCTGGGCACATGCACTCCAGAGCGCCGGCTGGTAATTGGACACACTGGTCCAGCCTCTCTGTGGCATGTGGGATCTTCCCGGACCAGGGATTGAGCCTATGTTCCTTGCACTGCAAGGCAGACTCTTTACCCACTGGACCACCAGGGAAGCCCTGGATATTCTTTTTTTTTTTTTTTCTTTTCAGTTTTGGAAGTTTTTATTTGCATATCTTCAGGTTCAAACAGTCTTTGCTCAGTTGCTTACAGTCTACTAATGAGCCTGTCAAAGATCAGTTAATGTTTTTGATCTCTAACCTTTCTTATTTTTGTAAGATTAACATTTTCTGCTTACATTATTTTATTTTTGTATGGTGTTGACTTTTTCCATTAAAACTGGTAGTTTTTAAAAAATATTTATTTTTGATTGCGTTGGGTCATAGTTGTGGCATGTGGCATCTTCGTTGAAGCATGGCTTCTCTGTAGTTGTAGTGCATGGGCTTGGTAGCTGTGGCTCATCATGGGCTTAGTTGCATGTGGTATGTGAAATCTTCATTCCCAGACCAGAGATCAAATATTCTGATTGTGATTTCATCACTGAACCAATTTAGGGAAATTGTCAGTCCTTTTGCAAGCTTGAAGATGCTTGGATATTCTTCTTTCTCTTTTGTTTCTCCTTATAATATTCCCACTATGTGTATATCTTTTGTGGTTGTCTCACAATTAAATCCAAAATTTGAACTCTCAGAAGTTTTTCTTTTAACTGAAAATGTAAATTTATAAATATATTCAGGAGTTGGAATGCTGTAGGTGGAAAGTTTTATATTTATGTATATGAAGTTCATAATTTTGTGATTTTATTATGTTCGCTTTAACAAAGTGACTGGCTTATAAACACATAGAATGCACTTCATTGCCCATGAGATATGTGATGTATTATCATTCTGAAAAGCTAGAGGAAAATTAAAAAAAAGCTAAAGTCACAACTAAATTGTTTGGATTTTTTTTTTTTTAAATTTTTAAATTTTCTCCATCATGCCTCTTTTATTTATATTTATTTTTATCCATCTTTTTATTCTTTGGCATGTGTGGGACTTCCACTGCAGTGGCCTTTCTCATGGCAGAGCACTGGCTCTGGGCACATGCACTCCAGAGCGCCGGCTGGTAATTGGACACACTGGTCCAGCCTCTCTGTGGCATGTGGGATCTTCCCGGACCAGGGATTGAGCCTATGTTCCTTGCACTGCAAGGCAGACTCTTTACCCACTGGACCACCAGGGAAGCCCTGGATATTCTTTTTTTTTTTTTTTCTTTTCAGTTTTGGAAGTTTTTATTTGCATATCTTCAGGTTCAAACAGTCTTTGCTCAGTTGCTTACAGTCTACTAATGAGCCTGTCAAAGATCAGTTAATGTTTTTGATCTCTAACCTTTCTTATTTTTGTAAGATTAACATTTTCTGCTTACATTATTTTATTTTTGTATGGTGTTGACTTTTTCCATTAAAACTGGTAGTTTTTAAAAAATATTTATTTTTGATTGCGTTGGGTCATAGTTGTGGCATGTGGCATCTTCGTTGAAGCATGGCTTCTCTGTAGTTGTAGTGCATGGGCTTGGTAGCTGTGGCTCATCATGGGCTTAGTTGCATGTGGTATGTGAAATCTTCATTCCCAGACCAGAGATCAAACCTGAGTTCCTTGGATTGGAAAGTGTATTCTTCATCACTGAACCACCAGGGAAATTCCCAGTTGTAGTTTTTTAAAAAAGATTTCTGGTCTGATAATTCTAGAGTTCCTGCTATATCTGACTCTGGTTTCGGGCCTTGCTCTATTTCTTCAAACTGTATTTTTTGACTTTAAGTGTGCTTTGTAATTTTTTTTGTTGAAAAATGGACTTGCTGTACTGGAAAAGATAACTGTGGTACATAAACCTTTAAAGATGTGGTGCTAAGGTCTGGGAGGTGGAGGAGAAAGTGTTCTACAGGTCTATGATTTAAGTCTTGGTCTTTTGATGATCTTGTGACTTTGGGTTGTTTCAGTTGTTTTTGTGTGTTTCTGTTTTACCTAGTTAGGTTAAACAGGATATTTGTAGGGCACTAGACTTGGGTATTTGCCTTCCTTCAGATGGGTTGAGACTCCTGATAAAACCCTAGCATATCAGGTTTTGTTAAGTTAATTTCTCCAGTGGACAGGCCATGTTAAGAAAACCAGAATGCTCTGGTATATTTGAAAGTGGCTTCTTTCCCTTCCCCTCCCAAAAGCATCAGGTGTTTTTCTCAGATAATCATTGTGAGGACTTGGTAAAGCTTCTGAAAATCTTGGATCTGCATTCCCATGGAGTTAAAAGTATGAGTTGTCCACTCTGAGCCTCTAGGAATTTGTCCGTCCTAGTTCAGGTTTCCCTACTCCAGTGCTGGTTCCCTGGGAAGATTTCTGCTTAGGTATATGATATGATCCCTTTCATCTGCCTGTCTCTCTGTCACTATTAGGGGCAGTGATTTGCCTTGTGTCCTCAGTTCTCTGATGGATCTAAGAAGAATTGTTGATTTCTCAGTTTGTTCAGTTCTTGGCCTTAGTGGTCATAAGCTCTCAGTCACAGGAGGTCAGTGACTCACAGCAGGTGAGACAGGGCTGCAACCTGGCTCTGGGTCCTCCATGGATTCAGCTGCTAGGACTGACTTGAACAGAACCTAGTGTAGATTTGCAGAACTTACCATAGTCTTGACCTGTGCAAACATCCAGTGGTAAAGGGGTTAAGGGAGTCTGAGTCCAGGCTAGCATAATGGATGAGGGCATGGGCAGCAGTATGATGGAGGTTGTACTGTGTACTGGTGTGAGGTATATAAGGTAGATTTAACTTTGCTTACATAATACTGTTTGTGTGTAAAAGTATATTTTAGCCTGTCCTTTAATATTAAAATTAAAGTTTTAGCGTGAAAAGTTTTTCTGTATTTCAAATTACTTTTCTTGAAAATGGACTTGCTGTACTGGAAAAGATAACTGTGGTACATAAACCTTTAAAGATGTGGTGCTAAGGTCTGGGAGGTGGAGGAGAAAGTGTTCTACAGGTCTATGATTTAAGTCTTGGTCTTTTGATGATCTTGTGACTTTGGGTTGTTTCAGTTGTTTTTGTGTGTTTCTGTTTTACCTAGTTAGGTTAAACAGGATATTTGTAGGGCACTAGACTTGGGTATTTGCCTTCCTTCAGATGGGTTGAGACTCCTGATAAAACCCTAGCATATCAGGTTTTGTTAAGTTAATTTCTCCAGTGGACAGGCCATGTTAAGAAAACCAGAATGCTCTGGTATATTTGAAAGTGGCTTCTTTCCCTTCCCCTCCCAAAAGCATCAGGTAGTTTCTCAGATAATCATTGTGAGGACTTGGTAAAGCTTCTGAAAATCTTGGATCTGCATTCCCATGGAGTTAAAAGTATGAGTTGTCCACTCTGAGCCTCTAGGAATTTGTCCGTCCTAGTTCAGGTTTCCCTACTCCAGTGCTGGTTCCCTGGGAAGATTTCTGCTTAGGTATATGATATGATCCCTTTCATCTGCCTGTCTCTCTGTCACTATTAGGGGCAGTGATTTGCCTTGTGTCCTCAGTTCTCTGATGGATCTAAGAAGAATTGTTGATTTCTCAGTTTGTTCAGTTCTTGGCCTTAGTGGTCATAAGCTCTCAGTCACAGGAGGTCAGTGACTCACAGCAGGTGAGACAGGGCTGCAACCTGGCTCTGGGTCCTCCATGGATTCAGCTGCTAGGACTGACTTGAACAGAACCTAGTGTAGATTTGCAGAACTTACCACAGTCTTGACCTGTGCAAACATCCAGTGGTAAAGGGGTTAAGGGAGTCTGAGTCCAGGCTAGCATAATGGATGAGGGCATGGGCAGCAGTATGATGGAGGTTGTACTGTGTACTGGTGTGAGGTATATAAGGTAGATTTAACTTTGCTTACATAATACTGTTTGTGTGTAAAAGTATATTTTAGCCTGTCCTTTAATATTAAAATTAAAGTTTTAGCGTGAAAAGTTTTTCTGTATTTCAAATTACTTTTTCAAGTGTGCTTTTTATTGAAGTATAATGTACATATAGCATCATAAGTTTTCATGTCAATGAATTTTAGCAATGTTGTTAGCAGGTATTATATATGCATAACATGTAGTAATACATACCATTACATTATTTGTTTATTAATAATGCCTATGTAGTCCAGCTTTAAATCAAGGAACAGTGTTACCAGCATTCTGTTGCTGTTCAGTTGCTCAGTCATGTCTGACTCTTTGCGACCCCATGAGTCCAAGCACGCCAGGCTTCCCTGTCCTTCACCATCTCCCAGAGCCTGCTCAAACTCATGTCCATTGAGTTGGTGATGCCATCCAACCATCTTGTTCTCTGTCGTCCACTTCTCCTTCCGCCTTCAGTCTTTCCCAGCATCAGGGTCTTCTTCGCATCAGGTGGCCTAAGTATTGGAGCTTCAGCTTGAGCATCAGTCCTTCCAATGAATATTCAGGGATGATTTCTCTTAGGATTGACTGATTTGATCTTGCTGTCCAAGGGACTCTCAGGAGTCTTCTCCAGCATCACAGTTAGGAAACATCAATTCTTTGACGCTCAGCCTTCTTTATGGCCCAACTCTCACATCCTAGAAATCCCATCATGTCTCAGTCTAATGCACATACCACTTACCCAAAAATAAACACAAGACTAACTTCTGAAACTGTAGATTATTTGGGGGGGTGGGGTTTAAATTTTCTATAAATTGAGTTTTATATAGATTGAGTTATATAATATGTGTTCATTAACTTTGTTATGTTTAAGGAATTTGTCCCTTGTTGTTATTCATTTAGTATTTTATGCTTCCTTTGCTTGTATTTGTTACACTATGATTAACTGTGTATTATCTTTGGTACTATAGATAGACATGACAGTTGCATTGTATCCAGTTTTGTCCATTACAAATATTACTACTAGGAATTTTTATTGTATTTTTTCTTTTGATCAGTATATTTATGCAGGTAGGATTACATTTGCTGGTCATAAGTTGTTCATTTGATAAGCTTGGTAGATACTGTTAATAGTTTTGCAAAGGGCTTATCCCAGTTTACATGCTTAATGGCAAAATATTTTGGTGGGTCTGTGGTGAAGTAACCCTTGTGGTCTTAATTGGTATATTCCGGATATAATGAGTGATATGGTGTGCATCTTTTCATAGTCACTGACTTCTTTGAATAACCTTCTCCATAAACTGGCTGTTTAAGTCCTTTACCTTTTTTTCTGTTGGCTTGCCTTCTCCTTCCTAATTTTGACTTGTTCTTTTTCCTGGCTATGACTCTTTTGTTGGATATACATCTTATAGATATCAATTTTGGATCTTCATTCTCATCCCTCTTCCTCCTCCTTCTCCTCCTACCTCATTTCCTGACCCCTCCATCTCCCCTGCTTTTTAAAATATTAATATCCAGTGACCCAGCAATATTAACTGAACACTATATTCTCCAGGTTTATTGTAGTCATAAAATTAACGGCAGGCTGATGCGAGCCAGTCACTCATGTCTCAGCTCTATTGCTTTGGTTTACTTGTCTGTCTTTTCAGCAAGTCTTGATAGATAAGAGTGTAGCAGGACCTGTGATTTCCTCCCTTTTCATGATTGAAAATGATGATTCATGACTTTTTTCTTTTGATTAGTTTTGCTAGAATTAAGTTTTTTTTAATCTTTCCTGAAACCAACTTTTGGTTTGTTCTCTGAAGTTTTATTATGCCTTTGTTCTTTATTTCATTAATTCTGTTCATTTCTGTTTTTTGTCTTTTAGAGATTTAAGTTTTTGTTCTCTTATTTCTCGAGGTAAATACTTAAGTAATTGCTGCCATTCTCCTTTTTTTATAGATGAATTTAGGGTATAAATTTAACTTTTAAGTATAGCTTTGACTGCATATCACAACTTTTTACATGTCCTGTCTTCATTATCATTCATTTAAATACTTTCCATTACCATCGTGAGTTTTCCTTTGATCAGTAGTTCAGAGGTATATTGCTTAATTTCCAAATAGTCATGTTTAAAAAAAAAATTGTTTTTTTTTTTTTTTTTTTTGGCTTTAGTGATTTCTTAATGTCAGTCTTGAGAACGTGGCTCTGAATGGTTTCAGTCTTTTGAAATGAGTCTTCCTTTTTGATTCAGTGTGTGGCAGTTTTGATAAATGTTACATGTTCACTTGAAAAGAATATTCTTTTGTTAGTGGATACTGTTTCTACATAGGTCATTACATTATATTTATGAATCTTGTCATATCTTTTTATGTTTAATGTTTTGTTTGCTGCTTTTATCAGCTATATAAGAGAAGCATGATAAAGTTTCCCAACCACCTTTGGTTTATATTTTGATGTTACATTATTGGCCATATGCACCGTCAGCTTAGCTTAAATTCCTGGTGAATTGATCCTTAATTATTATGAAATGCCCCTTATTATCTGTAATAATACTTGTGTTAAAATACAGCTTGTCTGACATACTTTCTTATTATATTGGTTCTAGCATGGTATAACTTTTTCCCATCCTCTTAGATTCAACTTTCCTATGTTCTTTCATTTCAGATATAGCTCTTTTAATTGTTTTTTTTCTGACATCTTTCCCTTATTGTAGTCATAAAATTAACGGCAGGCTGATGCGAGCCAGTCACTCATGTCTCAGCTCTATTGCTTTGGTTTACTTGTCTGTCTTTTCAGCAAGTCTTGATAGATAAGAGTGTAGCAGGACCTGTGATTTCCTCCCTTTTCATGATTGAAAATGATGATTCATGACTTTTTTCTTTTGATTAGTTTTGCTAGAATTAAGTTTTTTTTAATCTTTCCTGAAACCAACTTTTGGTTTGTTCTCTGAAGTTTTATTATGCCTTTGTTCTTTATTTCATTAATTCTGTTCATTTCTGTTTTTTGTCTTTTAGAGATTTAAGTTTTTGTTCTCTTATTTCTCGAGGTAAATACTTAAGTAATTGCTGCCATTCTCCTTTTTTTATAGATGAATTTAGGGTATAAATTTAACTTTTAAGTATAGCTTTGACTGCATATCACAACTTTTTACATGTCCTGTCTTCATTATCATTCATTTAAATACTTTCCATTACCATCGTGAGTTTTCCTTTGATCAGTAGTTCAGAGGTATATTGCTTAATTTCCAAATAGTCATGTTTAAAAAAAAAATTGTTTTTTTTTTTTTTTTTTTTGGCTTTAGTGATTTCTTAATGTCAGTCTTGAGAACGTGGCTCTGAATGGTTTCAGTCTTTTGAAATGAGTCTTCCTTTTTGATTCAGTGTGTGGCAGTTTTGATAAATGTTACATGTTCACTTGAAAAGAATATTCTTTTGTTAGTGGATACTGTTTCTACATAGGTCATTACATTATATTTATGAATCTTGTCATATCTTTTTATGTTTAATGTTTTGTTTGCTGCTTTTATCAGCTATATAAGAGAAGCATGATAAAGTTTCCCAACCACCTTTGGTTTATATTTTGATGTTACATTATTGGCCATATGCACCGTCAGCTTAGCTTAAATTCCTGGTGAATTGATCCTTAATTATTATGAAATGCCCCTTATTATCTGTAATAATACTTGTGTTAAAATACAGCTTGTCTGACATACTTTCTTATTATATTGGTTCTAGCATGGTATAACTTTTTCCCATCCTCTTAGATTCAACTTTCCTATGTTCTTTCATTTCAGATATAGCTCTTTTAATTGTTTTATTTTTTATCTTTTCTGACCATCTTGATCTTTTAGTGGTTGCTCTAGAGATTTCAACACTTACCATTGCAATCTACACAAAATATTTACTTTTACCACTTCCTTAACAATGCTAAGAAGTTAGAACACTTTAACCCTATTTATACTTTGCCTGTTGTTTATATTATTGTCTTGAATTTTCATTTATGTTTAGTACTCTATAAATATTATTGCTTTATACAGTTAATGTGTATTTAGATTTATCTATATGTTTGCCTTTTTTACTTTATACTGCATTTCTTTGTTTTCTCTGTAGGAGCCTTTTTTTGTTTTCCTGTAGAACTCCTGAGTATTTCTTTTCCTGAATACCAACTGTCAACAGATTTCTTTTTGTTTATCCAAGAACATGTTCGTTTTGGTTTTTGAAGGATATTGTTTTGGGGAATAAAATTGTAGGTTTACAGTTACTTTCCTTCAAAAATGTAAAGATATTCCATTCTCTTTGGTTTCCAGTATTTTTGTTGGAAAGTCAGCAGGATTTTTATTATTTCTTTGAGGATACTGCCTTTTTGTTTGACAGCTTTTAAAATAAATCCTTGTCTTTGGTTTTTAGTATCTCATCTCTTCTGTAATGTATAATACCTAGATGAAGCAGACTGGTTTTCTCTCTTTCCTTCTCTCTCTTTCTTCCTGTCTCTTTCGCTTTCTCTCTTTCCCTCATCTTCCTCTCTCTTTCAGTTTGGGTTGATATCTTTCATTGGATTTGAGATTTCTGGATTCTTGGCCATTTTCTTTTCGTGAGATTTTGCACTCCTCCTCTGATGCCACTTAATGGCATGGCCATCTAAAGAATTATATCACATTATGTTATCTGCTCTTTCTCCCAACCACCTTTGGTTTAGATGTTACATTATTGGCCATATGCACCGTCAGCTTAGCTTAAATTCCTGGTGAATTGATCCTTAATTATTATGAAATGCCCCTTATTATCTGTAATAATACTTGTGTTAAAATACAGCTTGTCTGACATACTTTCTTATTATATTGGTTCTAGCATGGTATAACTTTTTCCCATCCTCTTAGATTCAACTTTCCTATGTTCTTTCATTTCAGATATAGCTCTTTTAATTGTTTTATTTTTTATCTTTTCTGACCATCTTGATCTTTTAGTGGTTGCTCTAGAGATTTCAACACTTACCATTGCAATCTACACAAAATATTTACTTTTACCACTTCCTTAACAATGCTAAGAAGTTAGAACACTTTAACCCTATTTATACTTTGCCTGTTGTTTATATTATTGTCTTGAATTTTCATTTATGTTTAGTACTCTATAAATATTATTGCTTTATACAGTTAATGTGTATTTAGATTTATCTATATGTTTGCCTTTTTTACTTTATACTGCATTTCTTTGTTTTCTCTGTAGGAGCCTTTTTTTGTTTTCCTGTAGAACTCCTGAGTATTTCTTTTCCTGAATACCAACTGTCAACAGATTTCTTTTTGTTTATCCAAGAACATGTTCGTTTTGGTTTTTGAAGGATATTGTTTTGGGGAATAAAATTGTAGGTTTACAGTTACTTTCCTTCAAAAATGTAAAGATATTCCATTCTCTTTGGTTTCCAGTATTTTTGTTGGAAAGTCAGCAGGATTTTTATTATTTCTTTGAGGATACTGCCTTTTTGTTTGACAGCTTTTAAAATAAATCCTTGTCTTTGGTTTTTAGTATCTCATCTCTTCTGTAATGTATAATACCTAGATGAAGCAGACTGGTTTTCTCTCTTTCCTTCTCTCTCTTTCTTCCTGTCTCTTTCGCTTTCTCTCTTTCCCTCATCTTCCTCTCTCTTTCAGTTTGGGTTGATATCTTTCATTGGATTTGGAGAGTTCTTGGCCATTTTCTCGTGAGATTTTGCATTTATTCTCTTTCTCCTCCTCCGATGCCACCTTAATGGCATGGCCATCTAAAGAATTATATCACATTATGTTATCTGCTCTTTTCTCTATATTCTATCCTTTTCTCTTTGTGCTTCACTAAAGATGCTTTCTCTGAAAATTACCCATTTACTAGGGTTTTTAAAAATATACTTGGTCTGCTGTTACTCTCATTATTTATTTCTTAATTTTGTAAATTCAGTTACTTTTTAATCATTCCAGTCTTATAGCTAAATTCCAGCTTTATCTTTTCACATATTTTCTTATATTATTGAAATCTCTTAATTAGTTTCAAATTTATTTACCTGTGCATCTGATATTGATAGTTTGACATTTTTCTTCTTTTGATCAGTGTTTTTAGACTTTTTGCAAATTATTAGTCTCCAGGAACCAACTTTGATTTTTTTCTGAAGTTTTACGGTATATCTTTGTTTTATTTTGTTTCATTTTGTTGGATGCTGTCTCTTAGCGTGCTGGAAATTTGTAATTAAGTGCCAGACATGTTTGACAGTTTATAGAAGATCTAAGTGACAATGTGCTACCTTCTCTTCTGCTAAGATGGCTCACGTTTTCCTGTGCTGAACAGATAAAATGGGATCAAACCAGTTTAATACAAAATTTTCAAATACTTCACTTGTTCTGCAGAGTCTTTGCTGCTTATCCTTGTAGCTTCAAAATTCTACAGGTGTCTCCGAAAGGGAATTAGTTTAGCCTATGGTTCAGTTTTCTATGTTTCCTTTCTTTCAGGAATCCTGGCCCTTCACGTTTCATGTATATTTCACTAGCTTTGTGAAAGCCAGAAAGCTCTAGTAGATCCTTCTTTTCCTACTAGTATTTTTGTTGGAAAGTCAGCAGGATTTTTATTATTTCTTTGAGGATACTGCCTTTTTGTTTGACAGCTTTTAAAATAAATCCTTGTCTTTGGTTTTTAGTATCTCATCTCTTCTGTAATGTATAATACCTAGATGAAGCAGACTGGTTTTCTCTCTTTCCTTCTCTCTCTTTCTTCCTGTCTCTTTCGCTTTCTCTCTTTCCCTCATCTTCCTCTCTCTTTCAGTTTGGGTTGATATCTTTCATTGGATTTGGAGAGTTCTTGGCCATTTTCTCGTGAGATTTTGCATTTATTCTCTTTCTCCTCCTCCGATGCCACCTTAATGGCATGGCCATCTAAAGAATTATATCACATTATGTTATCTGCTCTTTTCTCTATATTCTATCCTTTTCTCTTTGTGCTTCACTAAAGATGCTTTCTCTGAAAATTACCCATTTACTAGGGTTTTTAAAAATATACTTGGTCTGCTGTTACTCTCATTATTTATTTCTTAATTTTGTAAATTCAGTTACTTTTTAATCATTCCAGTCTTATAGCTAAATTCCAGCTTTATCTTTTCACATATTTTCTTATATTATTGAAATCTCTTAATTAGTTTCAAATTTATTTACCTGTGCATCTGATATTGATAGTTTGACATTTTTCTTCTTTTGATCAGTGTTTTTAGACTTTTTGCAAATTATTAGTCTCCAGGAACCAACTTTGATTTTTTTTTCTGAAGTTTTACGGTATATCTTTGTTTTATTTTGTTTCATTTTGTTGGATGCTGTCTCTTAGCGTGCTGGAAATTTGTAATTAAGTGCCAGACATGTTTGACAGTTTATAGAAGATCTAAGTGACAATGTGCTACCTTCTCTTCTGCTAAGATGGCTCACGTTTTCCTGTGCTGAACAGATAAAATGGGATCAAACCAGTTTAATACAAAATTTTCAAATACTTCACTTCGTTCTGCAGAGTCTTTGCTGCTTATCCTTGTAGCTTCAAAATTCTACAGGTGTCTCCGAAAGGGAATTAGTTTAGCCTATGGTTCAGTTTTCTATGTTTCCTTTCTTTCAGGAATCCTGGCCCTTCACGTTTCATGTATATTTCACTAGCTTTGTGAAAGCCAGAAAGCTCTAGTAGATCCTTCTTTTCCTACTAAAAACCATACGGAAGACCTGGTCTTTGTGACTGCACTCAGCATATGTTCTGAGGGAAAATGTGGCCAAGGGGCTATATGATGCTGTACTTTGTCTGAAATTTTTGGCGCCTCATGTTCTGTTTGTCTTGCCAATTCTTGAATGACTTCATATGGGTGAACCTCTTTTTTCCTTGTATTCTGTTTGCCATTTTTACTTTTTGTGGTTGGAGATGTGCTGCAAACAATATGACAAGTATTCTATAAATACCTCTTGCTTAAAAAAAAAAGGTACTTCTTCATACCTCCCTAATCTCACTATTCTTAGTAGTAGCCATTGTAACTATATATACTATATATGATACACATAATGTTTTTTTATACATATATATGTATAATATATATGATATGGATGTTAAGATTATTAAATTACCAGTAGGCAATATATACTTGCACACAGGGTAAAAAATGCTCTGTGTATAAAATACTACTCTTTAGTTACAAAAAAAAAAAATTCCCTTCTACCATTGACTCTTATTTCTCTAGTCAAACTTTCTAAGATCAACGGTATCAGCTTTTTTGTATATTATTAATTTAACAGATGAACTTTTTAGAACCTAACTTACACCAGGCACTGTTCTAGATGCTTAAGATAAATGAATGAATAGATGAAGATACTTTCTTTTCTGGGAGTTATATTTTCCTGAGGGAAGGACATAAACAAACAAAAAAAATTATATAAAATACCAAAGGAAAGAAGTACCATAATTACAAAAAATAAGAAATTGGACAGGATAAAGGAGTATGAATAGTGCCAGCAGCGAGGATGCAAATTTCAATTACTGTGGTCAGAATATGACTCTGAGATTTTGTACCTGTGTATACTTGGATTATTTTTTCTAAGTAGTTGAATAGTTTCCTGTTGGATGTATGTAATTTATTTAATGAGATCTCTAGTCCTTAAGTTTCTAGTATTTCGGTATTATAAACAGTCACAGGGATTGTCTTTGGGTGTTACATGAGTATACGTGTATAGTTACAAAGTTTTGCTTTTTATTTTGTCATGTGAAGTTTTTGTGCTGTCCAATCTCAATTTTTATGTTTTTTTAAAATTTTCTGGCTTTTTAAGCATGGATGATCATATATTAAGTTTTATATGTAAACCTACAGTTTTTATAGTTTGATTTTAAAATACTTAATTTCTCTGGCATTTATTTTGTTTATATAGATAAATATGTTCATCTTTGGGGCCACTTCTATTGATCTTTCATTTATCTCTTTCCATCCATCTTTGTTCTTTGATCTGCGTGGACCTCCCATTGCAGTGGCCTCTCTCGTTCCAGAGCACTGGCTCTGGGCGCATGCGCTCCAGGGCTCTGGCTTGGTAGTTGGACACATCGGTCCAGCCACTCTGCGGCACGTGGGATCCTCCCAGGTCAGGGATCGAATTGGCGCCCCTTGCACTGCAAGGTGGTGTCCTTACCCACTGGATTACCAGGGAAGCCCCAAGTTTTTATATATTTTGTTTTGGGATCTTTGCTTGATTACTTTCAAAACAGCTAACTGATTATTTCAGGACTGTTAATGAATACTTTTTGTTATATGCCTTTCATTGTATATTCATCTCTTATATGACCTAGGGTCTTTTTGTGGAATTGACGTGTGTGAATTGAAAGATGTGCTGTTGGTTGGGTGATTTAGAGGGAAGAATTTGGGGGAAAGAAGAGAAGGATGTATACGTAGTGTTCTGACTATAGGAACGGCTCAGATTACTCACTAGAGCATGTCATGTCAAAGGAGCTTATTTATTTTGAAGGTCAGTTAATGATTGGCTGATTTGAAGTTCATTTCTTTTTGTGCATAATTTACAGTGATCTGTAAAACAGTCCTAAATAATTGCTGAAACTATATTAAAGGTAGGGAGTGGAGTGTAGCACACATCATTAAGAAGAAACTAGGGAATTTTAAAGAATTTTATAAACCTATGATTCATCTAAAGAAAAATTAGTAATCTAAAGAGAATAGAATTGATCAAAGTATTAACAAGTAGAAGAAAGATTTCAAAACTTGCAAGTTAAAATCTGAAACATACAATTAAAATTTGTTTGAATTATATAACAAAATATTATATAATTTAAAAATAGAATTATATAATTATAAAATTTTATGTAACAAAATATTTGGAAATAGGGTGCTTTGTAACAGAGTTGACCTTATTGTAAAAACAGTGACACGGAAAAGCTCATGCAGCAATGAAAACCCAGCACAGCCAAAACTAAATAAAGTATTTAAAAAAAAAATAACAACCCCAAATTCATAGCTAGTGGAAGCTGAGTGGGCCTGGCATAAAGATATAGAGAGAGGATTATTAAATTTTTGGCTATATTATTGGCAGTGGCCTTGTCTTCCATGTAAAAGATGACAGGCTTAGCTGAGATGGTTCAAGAGATTAGAATAGCTTCTCTAGAATTGATAGACTCTTGTAGTTGGCTTTGACTAGGATATTGGCTTCGAATCTTGGGGTTCTTTGACATCCTTTTGGAGTTCTGTAAAGGTTTTCATAATACTAAGCCATTGTTTGCCATTTTTACTTTGTTGAGGTTTGCACTGATGGTACAGAGCAATAGGAGATAAAAACTTCTGGAATTTCAGTATAAATAAATGTAGTGTCACCAAATTGTACTAGACTTCATCACTACCATGTATTTGTAATGAAAAAGAAAAAAAAAAAAGATTCCAGTTAAGGATGCCTTTGAAGCAGTGAAAATCATTAATTATATTAATTTGCAATCCTTCAGTGTATGTCTTTTATTTTTATTTTTTTTCGTACTGATTTTTCTTTGCTGCGCACGGGCTTTTCTCTGGCTGTGATGAGTGGGAACTACTTGCCAGTTGTGGTGCAGGGGCTTCTCACTGTGGTAGCTTTTCCTATCGCTACTTCTGGGCTTCTTGAGGCACGTGGGCTGAGGTGCCCTGCAGTAACTTAAGATCCTAAGTGATCTTCCTGGACCAGGGATGGGACCTATGTTGCCTGCATTGGTAGGATTTTTTTTTTTTTAATTTTGGCTACTTTTATTGGTCTTTCATTTATTTATTTTCATCCATCTCGGTTCTTTGGCCTGTGTGGGCCTCCCACTGCAGCGGCCTCCTTTGCCGCAGAGCACCGGGCTCTTGGCTCATGCGCTCCAGAGCACCGGCTCACAGTTGGACACTCGGGTCCAGCCACTCCACAGCATGTGGGATCTTCCCAGGCCAGGGATCGAACTGGCGCCCCTTGCACTGCAAGGCAGACTGTTTACCCATTGGGCTACCAGGGAAACCCCATTGGCAGGCAACCTGCCAATCGAGCGTATGCTTTTTACTTAGTTGTTGACAGCCAAAACTAAATAAAGTATTTAAAAAAATAACAACCCCAAATTCATAGCTAGTGGAAGCTGAGTGGGCCTGGCATAAAGATAGAGAGAGGATTATTAAATTTTTGGCTATATTATTGGCAGTGGCCTTGTCTTCCATGTAAAAGATGACAGGCTTAGCTGAGATGGTTCAAGAGATTAGAATAGCTTCTCTAGAATTGATAGACTCTTGTAGTTGGCTTTGACTAGGATATTGGCTTCGAATCTTGGGGTTCTTTGACATCCTTTTGGAGTTCTGTAAAGGTTTTCATAATACTAAGCCATTGTTTGCCATTTTTACTTTGTTGAGGTTTGCACTGATGGTACAGAGCAATAGGAGATAAAAACTTCTGGAATTTCAGTATAAATAAATGTAGTGTCACCAAATTGTACTAGACTTCATCACTACCATGTATTTGTAATGAAAAAGAAAAAAAAAAAAGATTCCAGTTAAGGATGCCTTTGAAGCAGTGAAAATCATTAATTATATTAATTTGCAATCCTTCAGTGTATGTCTTTTATTTTTATTTTTTTTCGTACTGATTTTTCTTTGCTGCGCACGGGCTTTTCTCTGGCTGTGATGAGTGGGAACTACTTGCCAGTTGTGGTGCAGGGGCTTCTCACTGTGGTAGCTTTTCCTATCGCTACTTCTGGGCTTCGTTGAGGCACGTGGGCTGAGGTGCCCTGCAGTAACTTAAGATCCTAAGTGATCTTCCTGGACCAGGGATGGGACCTATGTTGCCTGCATTGGTAGGATTTTTTTTTTTTTAATTTTGGCTACTTTTATTGGTCTTTCATTTATTTATTTTCATCCATCTCGGTTCTTTGGCCTGTGTGGGCCTCCCACTGCAGCGGCCTCCTTTGCCGCAGAGCACCGGGCTCTTGGCTCATGCGCTCCAGAGCACCGGCTCACAGTTGGACACTCGGGTCCAGCCACTCCACAGCATGTGGGATCTTCCCAGGCCAGGGATCGAACTGGCGCCCCTTGCACTGCAAGGCAGACTGTTTACCCATTGGGCTACCAGGGAAACCCCATTGGCAGGATTTCTAACCTCTGGACCACCAGGGAAGTTCGAGCGTATGTCCTTTTAATACTTAGTTTGATAAAATGGAAAACTCATATAATGCTGCATCCCTAAATGCACTGTCTTGAAAAGCAGTTGTGCGGTATCTGAGTTGAGAGCTGAGCTGGCCACTTCTTTCATGGCGCACTCTTTTACTGTACAGAATGGCTGACAGATAAACTGTGGTTAGTCAAACTGGAGTATTTGATAGAAAGTTTTTGGGGAAAAGAACAAAGGGAGCCTCAAATAACAGACAGTGTTTGGTGCTTTCAAGCAGAATTTGAGTGTCCAAGTAAACATTAGAATTTTGGAAACCATGTTATCTGCAGCTATAGGTTTGAGAGCTTCCTAAGTACTTAATGTCTTTTCTGATGATTGTTTTATTTTCTGGGGAAGGAGTTCTTGTGGCACTATTAGACTGTTTAGCAGTTTTTCAAAATATAAGAACTATTTGTATGAAACACTAGATGCTATAAGCTTCATATACCTTTATATGCTACACTCATTTACAGCCTGTATATAGTTCAACAGATATTTTTGCAGCTTGTTTCCAAAGAGAAAACTCATTTGTAAGGAATTCTTCTCATGCTCCCCAAGATAAAGTGGCATGCTTATATTTAAATGCCTAATATATTTAAAAGCGTAAATTTACTGTTAAAAGGTACAAATAAAGAAATAATAGTCTTTTCTTGGTTTAAGAAAAAATGTTAATTGATAAGCATCTCAAAATATTTCAGGTCAACGTTCAAATATATCATTTATTTGAAATGCTAGCTAGTCCCATAGACTACAATATATTCTTCATATGTGCAATTATAATAACTAGGATTAGCAATGGACATGACATCTTACTAAAACAAAATAAAGATTAGAACCTATATGCTGAAGTGTAGAACTTAACCGTGGTCAGCAAGAAAGCATGTATAACATACACATGAGGTGCTTTGTATTTCTGGTAGAAAACCCCGCCAAATCCAGGGTCAGGTCAATTTTTGAAAAGCAGTGCCACTTTTCCTTCAAGGTTATACTTACTACTTGAAAAGAGTTGTGACACCCATGTTATATTGATGGTTGATGTTGTTGGAGGTTTCTAAAACACATCCTCAGATTCTGTGATTTCCTAGAGGGACCAACAGAACTCTGCAAAGCTGTTGCACTCACTGTACCATTCTTTTTATATATATATATAGCAAAAGGACGCAGATTAAAATCAGCTAAAAAAGAAAGTGCATAGGTCAGAGTCCAGGAGAGACTAAATACAAGTTTCTGTTTGTCTTTTCCCAGTGGAGTCACACAGACAGTGCTTAATTCTCCTAGTAACCGTGTAGGACAAGGCATGTGAAATATTGCCAATCAGGAAAGCTCACCTGAGCCTTGGTGTTGAAAAATTTTATTGAGGTTTAGTCAACGCAGCTTCCCTGGTGGTTCAGACAGTAAGGAGTCCGCCTGCAATATGGGAGACCCGCGTGCGATCCCTGGGTTGGGAAGATCCTTTGGAGAAGGGAATGGCAACCCACTCCAGTAGTCTTGTCCATGGCATAATCCCATGGACAGAGAAGGCTGGCAGGCTTCAGTCCATGGGATCACAAGGAGTTGGACGTGACTGAGCCACTTTCACTTCACTTAGTCAACGTAGGCCTGGCGGCCCCTTGTGGCCGACCTTAGTTACTTCATCAGTTTGACTTCAGAGGAGGACCAAGCCCTCCTGTGTAAATAGTATTAGCGTAATCTGTCATGGTCCAAGGTTCTCAATAAACAAAATTACTCTTATTGGACAGGATTTTCAGCTAATTTGATGTTATCTCCTAGGAGCTAGGCGAAGGGGAGATATGCAGTTTAGACCACCCAAGCCTACCTTACCGTGTAGCTGTCTTATAGAGAAGGGAATATTTTGATATTACAAAAGAAAACATGTTAACATTTGGAAGATCTTAATAACTCAGTGAAACAACACTGGCAAGTCGCTAGTTCATGGCTACAAAATGCACACGAGTAAATGGTATACCAGTGATTTTTAATAGCAGTGTATGGAACTTTTATGGGCGTGGTTAGATTCTGCATTTTAACTTTTAAGTAGCTACATTGAGCAGCTGTTCTCATAAACTATGAACAAAAACAATAAAGAAGCGATTGACTTCAGAAACATATATGAGAATCCAATTCTCTTAAGTTAGCTATTAAAAAGTATATAAAAATGTAAAATTATGCAATTTACTTAATGATTTTTTTGAAATTATCTTACAAAAAGAGTATGTTTTCTATATTGGCAATAGTAATTCTTAAATGTGTTCATTTCAAATGCTTACTGTTGATTTAAAATTTTCTCGGTTTCAATTTCAGTTAATATTGATAGAAGTAACTTACATAAACACGTTTCTTGGGGGGTCGAGTAATTGTTTAAATATGTCAGAGGACCTGGAAACCAAAACCAAAAATTACCTGGACTGTTGTTACCTGGTCTAGGGTCAATAGAAGGATGAGATGAACAGCTAAACTAAGGGGAAGTGTAGAGTTGTAACTGGAATCTCAGAATAGCTGCAGGAGGGATTTGAGTGTTCTCATGACTGTTCCATCGCTGTCTCTCTGGCCCTGTCATGTTCATTCCTTGTTACTATTGATGGGCTCTAATAAGTAATGGAAAACCTGGCAAGCAAATGAACAAAGACCTTTTCTTACGTCTAGTAGCTTTTACCTTCAGGAAAAGACTGATTCTAACTTTCAGTAGGAAAAAGCTTGTTTGTGCCATGGTATGACTGATACTGACTCGGCTGCATTCTTCAAAGAAAATGAAAGCTTCCTCAGGAGCCCTATTGTTGAAAGTGGGGGAGCAAGAGTAGCCAGAGGGTGGTAGGAGTTTGTTTTTCCTGGATGGGTACTGAAAAGCCAACCGCCAAATCAGTCTTTGAGTATCAGTACTTTGTAGAAATTGCCAATATTGTGGGAATTCAGAGCAGGAGAGGTTGAGGTATTCAGATGAGGGAACTAAGAGGTCTACTTAGTTTTTCTGTTAAGAAAATGGATGTAACCATAAGGCATCATATACTAGATGATTCTTAGATTAAACCATCACTTGGGGCAGAATGGTCTTCAGGAGATTCCATTCAGGAGGTGGAATCTGAGCTCTGCCAGGAGGCGTAGTGTCCCCTGGAAGGAAGAGTGATAAAAGATCTCTAGAATGGAGGTGGGAGGAAAGAGCAGGTTGAGAAAATAACTTGAATGGGAGAAAGCGGGGCATCTCCATGTGGATTCCAATAAGGGATTATGACTTGAGAATTTCAGTGTAGGGAAGAATTATTGACAATTTTGTTTTTCTTAGCCTTTCACCTGTCAGTGGCTAGTATTGGACTAAGTACTAGAGTAGAGAATTCTGAAGATGACTTAAATGTCCCAGTATCCTCAAGTACTCTTCAATCTAATGGAGAAAATATATATGAAAATGACTATATTGTCTTACATAAACACGTTTCTTGGGGGTCGAGTAATTGTTTAAATATGTCAGAGGACCTGGAAACCAAAACCAAAATTAAGTGGACTGTTGTTACCTGGTCTAGGGTCAATAGAAGGATGAGATGAACAGCTAAACTAAGGGGAAGTGTAGAGTTGTAACTGGAATCTCAGAATAGCTGCAGGAGGGATTTGAGTGTTCTCATGACTGTTCCATCGCTGTCTCTCTGGCCCTGTCATGTTCATTCCTTGTTACTATTGATGGGCTCTAATAAGTAATGGAAAACCTGGCAAGCAAATGAACAAAGACCTTTTCTTACGTCTAGTAGCTTTTACCTTCAGGAAAAGACTGATTCTAACTTTCAGTAGGAAAAAGCTTGTTTGTGCCATGGTATGACTGATACTGACTCGGCTGCATTCTTCAAAGAAAATGAAAGCTTCCTCAGGAGCCCTATTGTTGAAAGTGGGGGAGCAAGAGTAGCCAGAGGGTGGTAGGAGTTTGTTTTTCCTGGATGGGTACTGAAAAGCCAACCGCCAAATCAGTCTTTGAGTATCAGTACTTTGTAGAAATTGCCAATATTGTGGGAATTCAGAGCAGGAGAGGTTGAGGTATTCAGATGAGGGAACTAAGAGGTCTACTTAGTTTTTCTGTTAAGAAAATGGATGTAACCATAAGGCATCATATACTAGATGATTCTTAGATTAAACCATCACTTGGGGCAGAATGGTCTTCAGGAGATTCCATTCAGGAGGTGGAATCTGAGCTCTGCCAGGAGGCGTAGTGTCCCCTGGAAGGAAGAGTGATAAAAGATCTCTAGAATGGAGGTGGGAGGAAAGAGCAGGTTGAGAAAATAACTTGAATGGGAGAAAGCGGGGCATCTCCATGTGGATTCCAATAAGGGATTATGACTTGAGAATTTCAGTGTAGGGAAGAATTATTGACAATTTTGTTTTTCTTAGCCTTTCACCTGTCAGTGGCTAGTATTGGACTAAGTACTAGAGTAGAGAATTCTGAAGATGACTTAAATGTCCCAGTATCCTCAAGTACTCTTCAATCTAATGGAGAAAATATATATGAAAATGACTATATTGTTGTTCAGTCACTAAGTCATGTCTGGCTCTGTGACTGCATGGACTGTACCATGCCAAGCTTCCCTGTCCTTCACTATCTCCAGTACTTCACTCAAGCTCATGTTCATTGTGAAGAAGAAAATGGCAACCCACTCCAGTATTCTTGCCTGGAAAGCCCCATTGGACAGAGGAGCTCGATGGACTACAGTCCATGGGATCACAGAGAGTTGGCCACAACTGAGTGACTAGGCATATATTCATGGAGTCAGTGACGCCATCCAACCATCTAGTCCTCTGTCATCCCCTTCTCCTCCTGCCTTCAGTCTTTTCCAGCATTAGGATTTTTTCTAATGAGTCAGCTGTTTGCATCAGGTGCCCAAAGTATTGTAACTTTAGCATCAGTCCTTCTCGTGAATATTCAGTGTTTATTTCTTGTAGGATTGACTGGTTTGATCTCCTTGCCATCCAAGGGACTCTCAAGAGTCTTCTCCTGCACCACAGTTTGAAAGCATCAATTCTTCAGCATTTAGCCTTCTTTATGATCCAACTCTCACATCCGTACATGAGTACTGGAAAAACCATAGCTTTGACTATACAGATCTTTGTTGGAAAAGTGATGTCTCTGCTTTTTAATATGCTGTCTACATTTGTCATAGCTTTCCTGCCAAGGAACAAGCATCCTTTAATTTGCTGGCTGCAGTCACCATCTGCAGTGACTTTGGAACCCAAGAAAATAAAATTTGTCACTTTTCTCACTTTTTCCCCCTTCTGTTTGCCATGAAGTGAGCTCTGCCAGGAGGCGTAGTGTCCCCTGGAAGGAAGAGTGATAAAAGATCTCTAGAATGGAGGTGGGAGGAAAGAGCAGGTTGAGAAAATAACTTGAATGGGAGAAAGCGGGGCATCTCCATGTGGATTCCAATAAGGGATTATGACTTGAGAATTTCAGTGTAGGGAAGAATTATTGACAATTTTGTTTTTCTTAGCCTTTCACCTGTCAGTGGCTAGTATTGGACTAAGTACTAGAGTAGAGAATTCTGAAGATGACTTAAATGTCCCAGTATCCTCAAGTACTCTTCAATCTAATGGAGAAAATATATATGAAAATGACTATATTGTTGTTCAGTCACTAAGTCATGTCTGGCTCTGTGACTGCATGGACTGTACCATGCCAAGCTTCCCTGTCCTTCACTATCTCCAGTACTTCACTCAAGCTCATGTTCATTGTGAAGAAGAAAATGGCAACCCACTCCAGTATTCTTGCCTGGAAAATTCCATTGGACAGAGGAGCCTGATAGACTACAGTCCATGGGATCACAGAGAGTTGGCCACAACTGAGTGACTAGGCATATATTCATGGAGTCAGTGACGCCATCCAACCATCTAGTCCTCTGTCATCCCCTTCTCCTCCTGCCTTCAGTCTTTTCCAGCATTAGGATTTTTTCTAATGAGTCAGCTGTTTGCATCAGGTGCCCAAAGTATTGTAACTTTAGCATCAGTCCTTCTCGTGAATATTCAGTGTTTATTTCTTGTAGGATTGACTGGTTTGATCTCCTTGCCATCCAAGGGACTCTCAAGAGTCTTCTCCTGCACCACAGTTTGAAAGCATCAATTCTTCAGCATTTAGCCTTCTTTATGATCCAACTCTCACATCCGTACATGAGTACTGGAAAAACCATAGCTTTGACTATACAGATCTTTGTTGGAAAAGTGATGTCTCTGCTTTTTAATATGCTGTCTACATTTGTCATAGCTTTCCTGCCAAGGAACAAGCATCCTTTAATTTGCTGGCTGCAGTCACCATCTGCAGTGACTTTGGAACCCAAGAAAATAAAATTTGTCACTTTTCTCACTTTTTCCCCCTTCTGTTTGCCATGAAGTGATGGGACCAGATGCTGTGATCTTAGTTTTTGCAATGTTGAGTTTCAAGTCAGCTTCTTCACCCTCCTCTTTGACTATCATCAAGAGACTCTTTAGTTCCTCTTCACTTATTGTCATTAGAGTGGTGTCATCTGTGTATCTGAAGTTGTTGATATTTCTTCTGGCAGTCTTGATTCCAGAAGAATCCTGGCAGCATATCCCATGATGTACTCTGCATACAAGTTAAATAGGCATGGTGAAATATACAACTTGATATACTCCTTCCCCAATTTTGAACCAATCCATTGTTCCATGTCTGGTTCTCTTGTTTCTTGACCTGCATATAGGTTTCTCAGAAGGCAGATAAAGTGGTCTGGTATTTCCATCTCTTTAAGAATTTTCCACAGTTTGTTGTGATCCATACAGTCAGAGGCTTTATCATAGTCGGTGAAGCAGCAGTAGATGTTTTTCTGGAATTCCTTTACTATCTCTGTGATCCAGTGAATGTTGGCAATCTGATTTCTAGTTTCTCTCTGCTGTGCTAACTCACTTCAGTCATGTCTGACTCTTTGCAAACCTATGGACTGTAGCTTGCTGGGTTCCTCTGTCCATTGGATTCTCTAGGCAAGAATACTGGAGTGTGTTGCCATTTCCGCCTGCTTTTCTGAATCCAGCTTTTACATCTGGAAGTTCTTAGTTCATGTACTGTTGAAACCTAGCTTGAAGGATTTTGAGCATTGACCTTGTTAGCATGTGAAATGAGTGAGTTAGTTTGAACATTCTTTGGTATTGCCCTTCTTTGGGATTGAAAACTGACCTTTTTCAGTCCTATGTCCTCTACTGGATTTTTTCCAAAATTGCTAACATATTTGGTGCAGCACTTTAGCAACGGCATCTTTCAGGATTTTTAAATAGCTCAGCTGGAATTCCATCACTTCCACTAGCTTGTTTGTGGTAATGCTTCCTACAGTCCACTTGATTTGACACTGCAGGCTGTCTGGCTCTAGGTGAGTGACCACACCATCATGTGTAATTATACTGTATTTAGTGTAAGAAATAAGCTGGGGGACTTCCCCTGTTGGTCCAGTGGGTAAGGACACCGCCTTGCAGTGCAAGCGGCGCCGGTTCGAGCCCTGACCTGGGAAGATCCCACGTGCCGTGGAGCAGCTGGACTGATGTGTCCAATTACTGAGCCGGAGCTCTGGAGCGCATGCACCCAGAGCCAGTGCTCTGCGACAACAGAGGCCACCGCAATGGGAGGCCCACAGGAGCCAAAGAACAAAGACGGATGAAAATAGATAAATGAAAGACCAATAGAAGTGGCGCGCCTGCTCCTCTCCCTCCCCAGCCTATCCCCCGCCCTAAATAGATAAATAAATAAATAAATCTAAAAAAAAAAAAAGAAATAAGCTGGGAGCATGACAGAAGAAAATTAATTATGATCAGAGATTCAAGGAGATGGTACTTAGGGTTGGCACTGACAAATGACATGTATTTCTGTAGGCAGACAGTAAGCGCTTTTTAGGTGAAAAGAGCAACATGATCAAAGAGATAGAGGCTTGAAAATATGCACTTGATGTATTTAGGAAGTGGCAGGTAGTCTTGTGAACACTAGAAAAGTCATAGGGATTGCTGAATGTTGTATCAGTAGTTAGAGTTTCATTCTATAAGCAATGGAACCTTATCCATTTTTGAGATGCAATTCAGGCATAGCTGTTTGGGAAGGTGTTACTACTGTTGTATAAGGAAATAGAAGAGAAGCAAAACTAGAAGAGCAGGAATTACTACAGGACATGTTGAAGAAGGATATCAGTGGGAAAGGGAAAAATTAAATAAATGAATTTAGATTGTTAAGCTTTTTGACCAATTGGATATGAGGTAAACAGAGTAGAGAACTAAGTCAGAGGTACTGATAAGAGGTTTCCTCTGGATTGAACTGTATGTAATTAATTATTATTTTACTTTAAAAAATACAGCAAAATATAATTTTACCTAATAGCTTTCATGAGTAGTTATTTTGACATCAAGATGAGGAGGAGAGAGAAGAGAAAGGATGTGGGAAGAATTGTAAATACAGCCTTGATTTGACACTGCAGGCTGTCTGGCTCTAGGTGAGTGACCACACCATCATGTGTAATTATACTGTATTTAGTGTAAGAAATAAGCTGGGGGACTTCCCCTGTTGGTCCAGTGGGTAAGGACACCGCCTTGCAGTGCAAGCGGCGCCGGTTCGAGCCCTGACCTGGGAAGATCCCACGTGCCGTGGAGCAGCTGGACTGATGTGTCCAATTACTGAGCCGGAGCTCTGGAGCGCATGCGCCCAGAGCCAGTGCTCTGCGACAACAGAGGCCACCGCAATGGGAGGCCCACAGGAGCCAAAGAACAAAGACGGATGAAAATAGATAAATGAAAGACCAATAGAAGTGGCGCGCCTGCTCCTCTCCCTCCCCAGCCTATCCCCCGCCCTAAATAGATAAATAAATAAATAAATCTAAAAAAAAAAAAGAAATAAGCTGGGAGCATGACAGAAGAAAATTAATTATGATCAGAGATTCAAGGAGATGGTACTTAGGGTTGGCACTGACAAATGACATGTATTTCTGTAGGCAGACAGTAAGCGCTTTTTAGGTGAAAAGAGCAACATGATCAAAGAGATAGAGGCTTGAAAATATGCACTTGATGTATTTAGGAAGTGGCAGGTAGTCTTGTGAACACTAGAAAAGTCATAGGGATTGCTGAATGTTGTATCAGTAGTTAGAGTTTCATTCTATAAGCAATGGAACCTTATCCATTTTTGAGACGCAATTCAGGCATAGCTGTTTGGGAAGGTGTTACTACTGTTGTATAAGGAAATAGAAGAGAAGCAAAACTAGAAGAGCAGGAATTACTACAGGACATGTTGAAGAAGGATATCAGTGGGAAAGGGAAAAATTAAATAAATGAATTTAGATTGTTAAGCTTTTTGACCAATTGGATATGAGGTAAACAGAGTAGAGAACTAAGTCAGAGGTACTGATAAGAGGTTTCCTCTGGATTGAACTGTATGTAATTAATTATTATTTTACTTTAAAAAATACAGCAAAATATAATTTTACCTAATAGCTTTCATGAGTAGTTTGATGTGTTGACACAAGTCAAGATGAGGAGGAGGGGAGAGAGAAGAGAAAGGATGTGGGAAGAATGATGTTGAAGTCATTTTTTGATATGTTGCATTATCAGTCTGGGTATCAGTTGAGATACCCAGAGTGAAAAGTCCAGCAGCTAGAAATGCAGGTTGTTAGTTAAGGCTGGTGGGGTGTTAGGGATGATTCTTGTTGAAAAATACTTATTATGACACCAGGTGAGTAAGATGTTCTTGTACTCTAGATTATATGCATCCCTCTTACTTTGGAGATGCTAAACCAAATCTTGAATATTATACCTATGGTTGAGGGCATTATGTTGGGAGTTAAGCAGAATGAAATTACTTAAAATACAGAGTTCTGTATTAATATTAGAATCAATGTATTGTTAAAAAGAGGACGTTTTAATTTTCATAGTCACTGTGTTTATAAATAAGTACCGTATTATGTTGTTTACTCTTATTAATCCAAGAGGCAAAAGCTTTCTTTTTTAAAAATGTTGTGTTTTTAAAGAAGTAACTTTCTTTTTTTTTTTTTTTTTAAGATTTATTTATTTATTTTGGGCGGGGGTTGGGTTGGGGAGGGAGGGGAGCGGGTGGGCCACTTCTATTGGTCTTTCATTCCTCTATCTTCATCCGTCTTTGTTCTTTGGCTCCTGTGGGCCTCCCATCCGGTGGTGTCTGTCGCTGAAGAGCTCCGGCTCTGGGCGCATGTGCTCCAGAGCTCCGGCTCGGTAATTGGACACATCGGTCCAGCCGCTCCGCGGCACGTGGAATCTTCCCAGGCCAGGGCTTGAACCGACGCCCCTTGCACTGCAAGGCGGTGTCCTTACCCACTGGACCACCAGGGGAAGCCCAGAAGTAACTTTCTTGTAGCTTTCAGAGAATGTCTCAGTCTGGAATTTAGCAGTTTGATGCCTCCTGTTAGAGTAAACTGAGTACAGTTTGATGTCTCCTGTTAGAATGTTATATATTACATACTTAAATGAGAAGTGGCAGATTGAGAACTGCAGCCTTTTTTCCATTGTTTTATGTAATAATAATCAAGCAAATTAAATACTCCTAGCAATTATGGTTATTTGTCTTGGTTAAGAAACAATGTTGACATAAAATTGTCAAGATGAGGAGGAGGAGAGAGAAGAGAAAGGATGTGGGAAGAATGATGTTGAAGTCATTTTTTGATATGTTGCATTATCAGTCTGGGTATCAGTTGAGATACCCAGAGTGAAAAGTCCAGCAGCTAGAAATGCAGGTTGTTAGTTAAGGCTGGTGGGGTGTTAGGGATGATTCTTGTTGAAAAATACTTATTATGACACCAGGTGAGTAAGATGTTCTTGTACTCTAGATTATATGCATCCCTCTTACTTTGGAGATGCTAAACCAAATCTTGAATATTATACCTATGGTTGAGGGCATTATGTTGGGAGTTAAGCAGAATGAAATTACTTAAAATACAGAGTTCTGTATTAATATTAGAATCAATGTATTGTTAAAAAGAGGACGTTTTAATTTTCATAGTCACTGTGTTTATAAATAAGTACCGTATTATGTTGTTTACTCTTATTAATCCAAGAGGCAAAAGCTTTCTTTTTTAAAAATGTTGTGTTTTTAAAGAAGTAACTTTCTTTTTTTTTTTTTTTTTAAGATTTATTTATTTATTTTGGGCGGGGGTTGGGTTGGGGAGGGAGGGGAGCGGGTGGGCCACTTCTATTGGTCTTTCATTCCTCTATCTTCATCCGTCTTTGTTCTTTGGCTCCTGTGGGCCTCCCATCCGGTGGTGTCTGTCGCTGAAGAGCTCCGGCTCTGGGCGCATGTGCTCCAGAGCTCCGGCTCGGTAATTGGACACATCGGTCCAGCCGCTCCGCGGCACGTGGAATCTTCCCAGGCCAGGGCTTGAACCGACGCCCCTTGCACTGCAAGGCGGTGTCCTTACCCACTGGACCACCAGGGGAAGCCCAGAAGTAACTTTCTTGTAGCTTTCAGAGAATGTCTCAGTCTGGAATTTAGCAGTTTGATGCCTCCTGTTAGAGTAAACTGAGTACAGTTTGATGTCTCCTGTTAGAATGTTATATATTACATACTTAAATGAGAAGTGGCAGATTGAGAACTGCAGCCTTTTTTCCATTGTTTTTATGTAATAATAATCAAGCAAATTAAATACTCCTAGCAATTATGGTTATTTGTCTTGGTTAAGAAACAATGTTGACATAAAATTGAATACACTTTAGGTAAAAATAAACCTAATTAAAAAATGAATATATCCTTGGATTTCTATTAGGGAAAGTTCAAACTTTTAATCAGTTTTTTCTGTGACTTCTTAGGTAATTTGTTACTCAATCTATGTGTAATTGTATTACAATTTAGAAAACCGGCAAGACAGATGTTCAAATCTATCAACATAGGAAATAGAAGAAATATAAGAGTAGAGATGAGTTTGGATGTTGCAACGTGAGCAATGCTGGAGATGCAGTGTGCACGTTAGCGCAGAAGTGTTTCAGCTAGAGAGACAGGAAGGAACCAGCGTTGCTTTTGAAGCTGTGAGTCTAAATGCCAGGAAAGATGCTGGTGATGTTAACAGTATAGAGGAGCAGGGTGGAAGGGCTGTGTGGATGTATGTACTTGTAATGTAGACGTGCTATTTTAGATTTGGCTTATAGTCACCTTAGGGTTTCCCAGGTGGCACAGTGGTAAAGAATCCACTGCCACTTTAGGAGGCAAGTTTGCACGCGCACACACACACACACACACACACCCCACACACACACACACACACACCACACACACACACCCTTAAGCTGAAACTTCTTAGACTGTACTTGGTGACTTAATCCTGAAGTTTAGGAGAGAGAAGAATTTGGGAATTATCTTGATAGAAGTTAGAATTTAAGCTGAAGAGATACTGGTATTTCCATGAGTGAGACTAGAAAAAAGAAAATTTCGGAGGAAACAAAAAACCCCATAGAAAGTAAAATTTTAGAATGACCTTTGGCTAAATTGCATAGCCTTTTCATCTCCTCTTAAAAAAAGTTAAGTATGAAAAAACATTTTTAGAAAGCATAAGGAGAAAAACTATGTCTAAAACAGTGCCCGAAGATGGTAGGTACTTAAATACTTGTTGAATGAATAAATATAATTTGTTTAGGATATAGGGAGCATATAGGAGAGGGTAATCGATTTCCAGTGGAGAACTTGGAATGTAATGTTACCCCAATTAATTGAGAACTGCAGCCTTTTTCCATTGTTTATGTAATAATAATCAAGCAAATTAAATACTCCTAGCAATTATGGTTATTTGTCTTGGTTAAGAAACAATGTTGACATAAAATTGAATACACTTTAGGTAAAAATAAACCTAATTAAAAAATGAATATATCCTTGGATTTCTATTAGGGAAAGTTCAAACTTTTAATCAGTTTTTTCTGTGACTTCTTAGGTAATTTGTTACTCAATCTATGTGTAATTGTATTACAATTTAGAAAACCGGCAAGACAGATGTTCAAATCTATCAACATAGGAAATAGAAGAAATATAAGAGTAGAGATGAGTTTGGATGTTGCAACGTGAGCAATGCTGGAGATGCAGTGTGCACGTTAGCGCAGAAGTGTTTCAGCTAGAGAGACAGGAAGGAACCAGCGTTGCTTTTGAAGCTGTGAGTCTAAATGCCAGGAAAGATGCTGGTGATGTTAACAGTATAGAGGAGCAGGGTGGAAGGGCTGTGTGGATGTATGTACTTGTAATGTAGACGTGCTATTTTAGATTTGGCTTATAGTCACCTTAGGGTTTCCCAGGTGGCACAGTGGTAAAGAATCCACTGCCACTTTAGGAGGCAAGTTTGCACGCGCACACACACACACACACACACACACACACACACACACACACACACACACACACACACACCCTTAAGCTGAAACTTCTTAGACTGTACTTGGTGACTTAATCCTGAAGTTTAGGAGAGAGAAGAATTTGGGAATTATCTTGATAGAAGTTAGAATTTAAGCTGAAGAGATACTGGTATTTCCATGAGTGAGACTAGAAAAAAGAAAATTTCGGAGGAAACAAAAAACCCCATAGAAAGTAAAATTTTAGAATGACCTTTGGCTAAATTGCATAGCCTTTTCATCTCCTCTTAAAAAAAGTTAAGTATGAAAAAACATTTTTAGAAAGCATAAGGAGAAAAACTATGTCTAAAACAGTGCCCGAAGATGGTAGGTACTTAAATACTTGTTGAATGAATAAATATAATTTGTTTAGGATATAGGGAGCATATAGGAGAGGGTAATCGATTTCCAGTGGAGAACTTGGAATGTAATGTTACAATACCCCCTGTCCAGGAGGCTGTTGCTGAGAGCACATGAATAAATAGATCTGAGAACATTTTGCACTTTTAAAATGTTGAGATACTCTTTGAGGTAGGTAGTGAATAAGTTCAGCAAGTGAAATTGTAAGTCAAGCCTAATGAAGAAGCTTAAACTCTTTCAATATTACCTTGTAAGAATTAGGCTTGCAAAGTATATTTTAAAAGTTTAAAGTATTTTATGTTCCCATATCTGTATATAAACTTTTTTGGCCTTTGCTTGTCTTTACTTTTTCCCTCTGCCTGTGACATTTTTTTCCCCACCTTCTCGGTCCCTTGCTTTTTCTGAATAAGTTGCTACTTACCTTGTAGGTTTCCATTTAGCCATCAGTTTTTTTCAGAAGGTATATACTAAAATGCTAAGACTGAAGTTTTTCCATATGCCCCCACATTCTAGTACTTGCTGTATCAGACTACCGTTGCCTGTTTTGTCTGTATTCTCCATGATATCAGAAACCAAAAACTTCTATGTCGTGGTGTTCTGTGTCTGTTGGGGATGGACTTAAGGCCATGCTAGACTAAAGTTTGCTTTTAAACTTTAGTCTCAGTGTTTTATATCATAAAATACTGGCTAAGAAATGTTCTAATTGCAGTTGGTTGCCACTGAATGTGGAGAAGGAAATGGCAAACCACTCTAGTATTCTTGCCTGGAAAACCCCATGGATGGAAAAGCCTGGCGGACTACAGTCCATGGGGTCACAAATGTATATATTGGGACTTCTTCTGGTTGCTCAGTGGTGAGGAATCTGCCTGCAATGCAGGAGACTCTGGTTCAGTCCCCGAGTGGGGAGGATCTCCAGGGGGAGGGCATGGCAACCCATTGCAGTATTCTTATCTGGAGAATCCCACGGACAGAGGAGCCTGACAGGCTGCAGTCCATGGGATCACACAGAGTCGGGCATGACTGAAGTGACTCAGCAGCAGCAACAGCCAATGAATCACCATAACCTCCAAAGTTTTAGACTGAACACTGTGAAAATGAAAAAAAAAAAAAAGAAAGTATATTTTTTTAAGTAGAAAAACTGCCCTTCAAGATAGTTTATAAGTCTGTTGCAGTAGTGCATTCATTGGACCAGATGGTCACAAGTCTCATTTCCTTGCTCTCTTTTCATATGTTTAGTTACTGCATGAACAACATTTGTTGAAGTTCTAAGAAAAAATTAACTGTTAGGATTGTTAGTTTTTCAAGATATGAAATTCCATAGACATAAGAGCTGGAAGATGTAAGTTAGGAACTGATACTAGCCTCCTGCTAGTAAGTATTGTACTTTTCCTTTTTTTTCTTTAAATTAAAAAAAATTTTTTTGGTGGGGGGAGCGGGTTGGGGAGGGGCGGGGACAGGCAGGCCACTTCTATTGATCTTTCATTTATTTATTTTCATCTGTCTTTGTTATTTAGCCCGTGTGGGCCTCCCATCGCAGTGGCCTCTGTTGTCGCAGAGCCCCGGCTCAGTAATTGGACACATGGGTCTAGCCGCTCCACGGCACGTGGGATCTTCCCAGGCCAGGGATCAAACCGGCACCCCTTGCACTGCAAGGCAGTATCCTTACCCACTGGACCACCAGGGAAGCCCCTACCTTTTCTTTTTTTTGCTAAACCATGTCTGACTAGTCTGCGGCATTTTTGGACCCACAGTTGGGTGTGACTCTTCCCCTGCTTCATTATCTGTTTTCCAGGGTGATAGGAGTTAGGTTAGGAAGAACGAGACTCTTGGTTGAGTGCACTTGAGTATAAATTTTTGACTGCATAGTCATCAACATAGTATTCTTGCCTGGAAACCCCTGGATGGAAAAGCCTGGCGGACTACAGTCCATGGGGTCACAAATGTATATATTGGGACTTCTTCTGGTTGCTCAGTGGTGAGGAATCTGCCTGCAATGCAGGAGACTCTGGTTCAGTCCCCGAGTGGGGAGGATCTCCAGGGGGAGGGCATGGCAACCCATTGCAGTATTCTTATCTGGAGAATCCCACGGACAGAGGAGCCTGACAGGCTGCAGTCCATGGGATCACACAGAGTCGGGCATGACTGAAGTGACTCAGCAGCAGCAACAGCCAATGAATCACCATAACCTCCAAAGTTTTAGACTGAACACTGTGAAAATGAAAAAAAAAAAAAAGAAAGTATATTTTTTTAAGTAGAAAAACTGCCCTTCAAGATAGTTTATAAGTCTGTTGCAGTAGTGCATTCATTGGACCAGATGGTCACAAGTCTCATTTCCTTGCTCTCTTTTCATATGTTTAGTTACTGCATGAACAACATTTGTTGAAGTTCTAAGAAAAACTTAACTGTTAGGATTGTTAGTTTTTCAAGATATGAAATTCCATAGACATAAGAGCTGGAAGATGTAAGTTAGGAACTGATACTAGCCTCCTGCTAGTAAGTATTGTACTTTTCCTTTTTTTTCTTTAAATTAAAAAAAATTTTTTTGGTGGGGGGAGCGGGTTGGGGAGGGGCGGGGACAGGCAGGCCACTTCTATTGATCTTTCATTTATTTATTTTCATCTGTCTTTGTTATTTAGCCCGTGTGGGCCTCCCATCGCAGTGGCCTCTGTTGTCGCAGAGCCCCGGCTCAGTAATTGGACACATGGGTCTAGCCGCTCCACGGCACGTGGGATCTTCCCAGGCCAGGGATCAAACCGGCACCCCTTGCACTGCAAGGCAGTATCCTTACCCACTGGACCACCAGGGAAGCCCCTACCTTTCCTTTTTTTTGAAAAAACATGTTTGACTAGTATGCGGCATTTTTGGACCCACAGTTGGGTGTGACTCTTCCCCTGCTTCATTATCTGTTTTCCAGGGTGATAGGAGTTAGGTTAGGAAGAACGAGACTCTTGGTTGAGTGCACTTGAGTATAAATTTTTGACTGCATAGTCATCATGTTGTTGGTCTCACCTTTAGTATATTAGTCTTTGAGTAAACTGAATTTTGGGGTGATGTTTCTTTTAAAATACTGTGCTGTTTCTTTAAAAATATTCCCCCGAAGTTAAACCTCCTTTGGACCCTGTAAATATATCACCTGTGGCAAAAGGAAACAGAATTTCTACTTTTTCAAAAAAATTTATTTATTAGTTTATTTATTGTTTCAGCTCTTCTGGTCAGGCTCTTCTCTAGTTGCAGGGAACGGGGGCTACTCTCTGGTTGAGGTGAGCAGGCTTCTTGTTGCGGTGATTTCTCTCGTTGTGGAGCTCAGGCTCTAGGGCACAGAGATTTCAATAGTTGCAGCGCAGGGTTTCAATACTTGTGGCTCCGAGGCTCTAGAGCACGGGCTCAATAGTTGAGGCTCACGTGCTTAGTTGCTCTACAGCATGTGGGATCTTCCCGGATCAGGAATTGAGCCTGTGTCTCCTGCATTGGCAGGCAAATTCTTTACTACTCATCTACCAGGGAGGTCCAGAATTTCTACTCTTTTCTTGAGCTAATTTGGTCTGAGATATACAACCAGATGCATAGACATGCAAACACAAAAACCAGATGCATAGACATGCAAACACTGCTTGCTTGCCTGAACACACAAGTATACTCAAGAGGTTGAACATACACATTAATATTAAGTGTAAGTAATGTAGTTGGTCTAAGGGATACTACACCTCCTAGGCTTAGTCTAGAAACGTTCAGGTGAATTTACTAGTGACCAAATTTTAGTCTGTCTGCATAGTGATATGGAAAAGAAAAGGCTGAATAGAATTGTTTACTACAAAGTACTTTACTTTCCTCTTTAAAAATCAATTCATTTTTCTTTACCACCAACTCACACTGTCCAGTTGGAGGAGCTGTGCTTGTTAAAAAGAAGTATGGAAGTTGTAGAACCCCTACCTTTCCTTTTTGAAAACATGTTTGACTAGTATGCGGCATTTTGGACCCACAGTTGGGTGTGACTCTTCCCTGCTTCATTATCTGTTTTCCAGGGTGATAGGAGTTAGGTTAGGAAGAACGAGACTCTTGGTTGAGTGCACTTGAGTATAAATTTTTGACTGCATAGTCATCATGTTGTTGGTCTCACCTTTAGTATATTAGTCTTTGAGTAAACTGAATTTTGGGGTGATGTTTCTTTTAAAATACTGTGCTGTTTCTTTAAAAATATTCCCCCGAAGTTAAACCTCCTTTGGACCCTGTAAATATATCACCTGTGGCAAAAGGAAACAGAATTTCTACTTTTTCAAAAAAATTTATTTATTAGTTTATTTATTGTTTCAGCTCTTCTGGTCAGGCTCTTCTCTAGTTGCAGGGAACGGGGGCTACTCTCTGGTTGAGGTGAGCAGGCTTCTTGTTGCGGTGATTTCTCTGTTGTGGAGCTCCGGCTCTAGGGCACAGAGATTTCAATAGTTGCAGCGCAGGGTTTCAATACTTGTGGCTCCGAGGCTCTAGAGCACGGGCTCAATAGTTGAGGCTCACGTGCTTAGTTGCTCTACAGCATGTGGGATCTTCCCGGATCAGGAATTGAGCCTGTGTCTCCTGCATTGGCAGGCAAATTCTTTACTACTCATCTACCAGGGAGGTCCAGAATTTCTACTCTTTTCTTGAGCTAATTTGGTCTGAGATATACAACCAGATGCATAGACATGCAAACACAAAAACCAGATGCATAGACATGCAAACACTGCTTGCTTGCCTGAACACACAAGTATACTCAAGAGGTTGAACATACACATTAATATTAAGTGTAAGTAATGTAGTTGGTCTAAGGGATACTACACCTCCTAGGCTTAGTCTAGAAACGTTCAGGTGAATTTACTAGTGACCAAATTTTAGTCTGTCTGCATAGTGATATGGAAAAAAAAAAAGGCTGAATAGAATTGTTTACTACAAAGTACTTTACTTTCCTCTTTAAAAAATCAATTCATTTTTCTTTACCACCAACTCACACTGTCCAGTTGGAGGAGCTGTGCTTGTTAAAAAGAAGTATGGAAGTTGTAGGAGGTTTATAGTACTTTTAAAAAATGTTCTTCGTGTATATCTTACCAGTCTGAAATAACCAATTTAATTTCAGAAAGGACAGTATATGTGTGAGAAAATCAGATGAACACCTTTGAGAGTTACAGAAAAACTTGAGAAGTTCATGATACAGTCTGGCACACAGAGTTCCAGGTGATGAGGGTGACAAGAAATTTTTTGGCAATTAGATTTCCGCGTACATGTTTCTGAGAACTTCGGTGTCTGTCTGTGGCATGACGAGGAGGACTAACCTGGTGGAAAGTAAAAGTGATCTGCTGGGAACGTCAGTTTACTTTCCTTTTCAGACAGAGGAATTTTGTTGAGAGTGCTGTTTTAGTTGCTTTCTACTGTAGTAGACAGTTTCCATTTAGTACTGTTGCATTAGTTTTAAAGGTGTAGTTTCAGGGTCTGTCTGTTCACACCAGGTTGTTCTCTTATTGTGTAGATCTATGTATTATTTTACCTGATGAGGGACTGAAGAGCACGAAGGCCTCGCCAGGGCCTCCTAGGTCCACTGCACCAGCGTACAAAATACGGGGTTTATAAAAACATGTATGTGATTCCAGGTTTAAAAAGAAAATGATCCTATAGCTTGCCCAACTTGTCTTTTCTCATTGACTTACTGAATATGCTTCATCTTAAATGTTTTACTTTAGATGTGTAGTGTCTAAGAAAATGAAATCAGTGGAGTCCATATGTATCTGTAAGTTTTCTCAACCAAAAATGGGAAAACTACCTGAGAAAACTGTGTTTACTTCTTAAATTTCCTGCTGTTTCTTTTTCCAGTCGTTCTTAAAAAGAGAACACGAGAGTAGGAGAACATTAAATATTTTATTATTAAAGTATTAGGCAAGTTTTAAGTCACAGTATCTCAAATGCATATTGTTCTTGCCATCCCTCCAAAAAATGTAGTTGGTCTAGGTCCAGGTTGGAGGAAAGCCAAATTTTAGTCTGTCTGCATAGTGATATGGAAAAAAAAGGCTGAATAGAATTGTTTACTACAAAGTACTTTACTTTCCTCTTTAAAAAATCAATTCATTTTTCTTTACCACCAACTCACACTGTCCAGTTGGAGGAGCTGTGCTTGTTAAAAAGAAGTATGGAAGTTGTAGGAGGTTTATAGTACTTTTAAAAAATGTTCTTCGTGTATATCTTACCAGTCTGAAATAACCAATTTAATTTCAGAAAGGACAGTATATGTGTGAGAAAATCAGATGAACACCTTTGAGAGTTACAGAAAAACTTGAGAAGTTCATGATACAGTCTGGCACACAGAGTTCCAGGTGATGAGGGTGACAAGAAATTTTTTGGCAATTAGATTTCCGCGTACATGTTTCTGAGAACTTCGGTGTCTGTCTGTGGCATGACGAGGAGGACTAACCTGGTGGAAAGTAAAAGTGATCTGCTGGGAACGTCAGTTTACTTTCCTTTTCAGACAGAGGAATTTTGTTGAGAGTGCTGTTTTAGTTGCTTTCTACTGTAGTAGACAGTTTCCATTTAGTACTGTTGCATTAGTTTTAAAGGTGTAGTTTCAGGGTCTGTCTGTTCACACCAGGTTGTTCTCTTATTGTGTAGATCTATGTATTATTTTACCTGATGAGGGACTGAAGAGCACGAAGGCCTCGCCAGGGCCTCCTAGGTCCACTGCACCAGCGTACAAAATACGGGGTTTATAAAAACATGTATGTGATTCCAGGTTTAAAAAGAAAATGATCCTATAGCTTGCCCAACTTGTCTTTTCTCATTGACTTACTGAATATGCTTCATCTTAAATGTTTTACTTTAGATGTGTAGTGTCTAAGAAAATGAAATCAGTGGAGTCCATATGTATCTGTAAGTTTTCTCAACCAAAAATGGGAAAACTACCTGAGAAAACTGTGTTTACTTCTTAAATTTCCTGCTGTTTCTTTTTCCAGTCGTTCTTAAAAGAGAGAACACGAGAGAGTAGGAGAACATTAAATATTTTATTATTAAAGTATTAGGCAAGTTTTAAGTCACAGTATCTCAAATGCATATTGTTCTTGCCATCCCTCCAAAAAAATATACCTGCATTGGAGAAAAATGGGGCTATTTGGAGGTTTCTAAAATAGAGAATTTCTAGGAGAGGTGGAAGTATTTCTAGTTGACAAGTACTTTGGAGTTCCAAAGTCAATACGTATGATCTGTAAAGTTCAAAACGATGTTATGGGAAAAGAAATTTCCTCATAAAATCATAATTTTAACGGAATCAAAGATCGGCTTTTCCTGTCCTCTTCCCAAAATTAGATGGAGAAGTAGGAAGATAACTGAAGCTCAGGTGTTCCACAAATCAATCATCTGTTAATGCTGTAGTATAAAAAAGGAGGTTTTCATTGATGAAATTGATTTAGTCTCATAGCCTGTGTATATTATACATAATTTATATGTGTATATATAATCTTTTTGGGGGGGGGGGCACTTCTGTTGGCCTTTCATTTATTTCCATCTTTGTTCTTTGGCCTGTGTGGAGCTCCCAATGCTGTGGCCTCTCACACTGCAGAGCACCGGCTCTGGGTGCACGCGCTCCAGAGCGCTGGCTCGGTAGTTGGACACATCAGTCCAACTGCTCAATGGCACGTGGAATCTTCCCAGGCCAGGGAGCAAACTGGCGCCCCTTGCACTACAAGGCGGTGTCCCTACCCACTGGACCACCAGGGAAGCCCCTGTGTATAATCTTGTATGTATTCATTTATAATAATACTATGCAACCTTCTGTGAAGTAATTACTGTTATTATGTGCCTATACAGCCTGTATAGTACTTTTTTATTTTTATGCATTTCTTTGAAGGAGTTTAGGACAAATATTTAATGTATTCTGGGGTGGAGATGAAGATTATTTTCCCCCTTTTTGCGAGTGATGGTAATGAGCTGCAAAGTGTCGTCTTGACTGTAATTATGAAGGTTTCTGATAAGTCCTAGTCTCACCAGTCAGCGTGATCTCATTTGAAGGTTAGCAGATGCTAGTGTAGCCATCATATATGATACATTTGAAATATTCTTGTTAGTATGATTGTCTTGATAATTGGAAGTGAACATAATTCAAGACATTCTAGCTTCTCAGTAAGACCATTTAGTTTTTTAAAGTATTAGGCAAGTTTTAAGTCACAGTATCTCAAATGCATATTGTTCTTGCCATCCCTCCAAAAAATATACCTGCATTGGAGAAAATGGGGCTATTTGGAGGTTTCTAAAATAGAGAATTTCTAGGAGAGGTGGAAGTATTTCTAGTTGACAAGTACTTTGGAGTTCCAAAGTCAATACGTATGATCTGTAAAGTTCAAAACGATGTTATGGGAAAAGAAATTTCCTCATAAAATCATAATTTTAACGGAATCAAAGATCGGCTTTTCCTGTCCTCTTCCCAAAATTAGATGGAGAAGTAGGAAGATAACTGAAGCTCAGGTATTCCACAAATCAATCATCTGTTAATGCTGTAGTATAAAAAAGGAGGTTTTCATTGATGAAATTGATTTAGTCTCATAGCCTGTGTATATTATACATAATTTATATGTGTATATATAATCTTTTTGGGGGGGGGGCACTTCTGTTGGCCTTTCATTTATTTCCATCTTTGTTCTTTGGCCTGTGTGGAGCTCCCAATGCTGTGGCCTCTCACACTGCAGAGCACCGGCTCTGGGTGCACGCGCTCCAGAGCGCTGGCTCGGTAGTTGGACACATCAGTCCAACTGCTCAATGGCACGTGGAATCTTCCCAGGCCAGGGAGCAAACTGGCGCCCCTTGCACTACAAGGCGGTGTCCCTACCCACTGGACCACCAGGGAAGCCCCTGTGTATAATCTTGTATGTATTCATTTATAATAATACTATGCAACCTTCTGTGAAGTAATTACTGTTATTATGTGCCTATACAGCCTGTATAGTACTTTTTTATTTTTATGCATTTCTTTGAAGGAGTTTAGGACAAATATTTAATGTATTCTGGGGTGGAGATGAAGATTATTTTCCCCCTTTTTACGAGTGATGGTAATGAGCTGCAAAGTGTCGTCTTGACTGTAATTATGAAGGTTTCTGATAAGTCCTAGTCTCACCAGTCAGCGTGATCTCATTTGAAGGTTAGCAGATGCTAGTGTAGCCATCATATATGATACATTTGAAATATTCTTGTTAGTATGATTGTCTTGATAATTGGAAGTGAACATAATTCAAGACATTCTAGCTTCTCAGTAAGACCATTTAGTTGTTTTCCTAGAACAAGTCAGAGACTTGCAACAGTGGAATGTTCGAATACTTTTTTTTTTTTTTTTAGGATTCTTATTTTCTTATCCCTATCATGCCTTTTTTTATTTATATTTATTTTCATCCATCTTCTTTTTCTTTGACATGTATGGGTTTCCGACTGCAGTGGCCTCTCTTGTTGCAGGGCACCGCCTCTGGGTGCATGCGCTCCATAGAGCTGGTTTGTAATTGGACACACCTGTCCAGCTGCTCTGCGGCACGTGGGATCTTCCTGGGCCAGGGATCGGACCAGTGCCCCTTGCACTGCAACGCGGACTCTTTACTCACTGGACTACCAGGGAATCCTTGGATGACTTACATATTAAAAGTGTAAAAATATTTTCTAACAATTACTTTGCAGGTTTGGTACCATGACCATATGAAAATTCCAGTTTGTTTATATCAATCCATGTGGCTTTTATAGACATAGATTGGTATTGTTGGATGATGCTAAGCAAGTTGTAACGAGTCATCTAAGCAGATCATCTAGCAGTATGGTAGGTAGACGATTGTTAAATTGAGAGCAGGAAAGTTAGAGATAAAGGTATTTATTTTCCATCTGTTTGTTAAATTTGAAGAGGTCATATGTGTGGTTATGGAGTGGATTATCTTAAAAGGGAGTAATCAGCTTCACATGAAAGTGAGAAATGAGAACAGTAGCCTTTAGACAGGATCATTCTGTTACCTATTGTAGGGCACAAACGCTAAAATGGAGTAGTTTTATTTTCTCCCTGGTATCATGTTCCTTGCTACAATATGCCAAGTTTTGGTTCATTAGTATACATAGAGGTAGTAAATGGACCGTTTGTGTCTATTTGTCCATCTTACCCTTTTCCTAAGTAGGCATATGATTGTAAGAAAAATTTGTATCTTGAAGAGATAGAGAGTCCTTGTGAGTAGAGACATGGGCAATGACAGAAGAGATGAGTATGGGAGGTGTTAAGCCTGAGCTGATAGAACAGATAAAAAACTGAGTAAATGAATTCTTTTTGAGAGACTGAGAAATTAAAAATGATTGAGTTAAAATTATAATAAATGGTTCATGATGTACATGTTTGTTACATGTGGATATGCAAAGTCCGTCTTAAGTTTTTCAACTAACAATAGTAATGTTATGCTTTCTATTTTTATTCTAACGTTTTAACTTTCTTTCTTAGGTGGTATCATGGAAAACTTGATAGAACTATAGCAGAAGAACGCCTCAGGCAGGCAGGAAAGTCGGGCAGTTACCTCATAAGAGAGAGTGATCGGAGGCCAGGGTCCTTTGTACTTTCATTTCTTAGCCAGACGAATGTTGTCAACCATTTTAGGTAAGTCTTTGTTCCTATTATGAGACTACATATTGTAACTGTTTTACTGTAGTATTCATAAATATACCTGATTTAGTGACATTGAAATAATGGATAGAAATATGTTTTTGATTAAAAGATCTAATAAGTATGTCTTATTGAACACTTACATTTTTGTTTCAAAACAGTATTATTAGATTTTTTTGTGATAATCATAAGTAAAGTTACCTCTTTTAAAGTATAAAAGAATTACAAAGAAACTTTTGAATGGTAAAGAAGAAATAAAGGAAATGTGTACTTTCAGACCACTGAGTAATAGTAAATACAGAAACAGTATTTTAAGAGTGCCTTTTAATTCATTTTAGCTTCACTGTTCTGAAACTCTTTACATGCATTCATTCATCAAACAGGCATCTAGGTTTTTAAGTACTGTTGTCTAAGTCTATATCAATATATTTACATGTAGTATTATCTTTGATTTCATTTTTATGGGAGATGTTGAAAAAAAATCATATAGTGCCTGTAGAGTTAACTGATAAACTGTTTATAGACTTTTAATTTTTAGATTTTATAATAGGCTTTAGGAGTACTATCCTAGCACATGTAGAATGTGAAACTGCTATACTCTGTAAATATTTCAAGACATTTGTAGCTTTCAGCCAAAGAAACGTCAAAATTGCTATTTTGTCTTAAATATGAAAAGTAAGGAGAAGTATCTGAGGATGGATGTGTGTATATATATATATATATATATATACACACACATATATATATACACATTTAATTTTGGCCTCTTTTATTGTTTTTTTGTTTTCACCCATCTTTATTCTTTAGCCTGTGTGAGCCTCCCATTGCAGTGGCCTCTCTCGCTGCAGAGTGCCGGCTCTGGGTGCATGCATTCCAGAGCACAGGCTCCTAATTGGACACACCGGTCCAGCCGCTTTGCGGCATGTGGGATCTTCCCAGGCCAGGGATCGAACTGGTGCCTCTTGCACTGCAAGATGGACTCTTTACCCACGGGACCACTAGGGAAGCCCCTAAATGTGCATTTTAATAAATTATGTAATTGAAGTTTATAAGTCAGATATGTATTTCATATCAAATGTACACATATATCTTTAAAAAGAAATAGCTTCAAGTAACTTGTGTATGGTCAACATATTGATAAGTGTTATTTTAATACAGGGATGCAGATAAAGAAAAAGTATGAAAATTATAGATTTTGAATTTTTATGGAACCTGGTCTTAGAAATGGGCTATATAGGTTTGTTATTATTTTGAAATGGGCTTAATAAGTTAACTTACATTTTGTTTCAAAACAGTATTATTAGATTTTTGTGATAATCATAAGTAAAGTTACCTCTTTTAAAGTATAAAAGAATTACAAAGAAACTTTTGAATGGTAAAGAAGAAATAAAGGAAATGTGTACTTTCAGACCACTGAGTAATAGTAAATACAGAAACAGTATTTTAAGAGTGCCTTTTAATTCATTTTAGCTTCACTGTTCTGAAACTCTTTACATGCATTCATTCATCAAACAGGCATCTAGGTTTTTAAGTACTGTTGTCTAAGTCTATATCAATATATTTACATGTAGTATTATCTTTGATTTCATTTTTATGGGAGATGTTGAAAAAAAATCATATAGTGCCTGTAGAGTTAACTGATAAACTGTTTATAGACTTTTAATTTTTAGATTTTATAATAGGCTTTAGGAGTACTATCCTAGCACATGTAGAATGTGAAACTGCTATACTCTGTAAATATTTCAAGACATTTGTAGCTTTCAGCCAAAGAAACGTCAAAATTGCTATTTTGTCTTAAATATGAAAAGTAAGGAGAAGTATCTGAGGATGGATGTGTGTATATATATATATATATATATATACACACACATATATATATACACATTTAATTTTGGCCTCTTTTATTGTTTTTTTGTTTTCACCCATCTTTATTCTTTAGCCTGTGTGAGCCTCCCATTGCAGTGGCCTCTCTCGCTGCAGAGTGCCGGCTCTGGGTGCATGCATTCCAGAGCACAGGCTCCTAATTGGACACACCGGTCCAGCCGCTTTGCGGCATGTGGGATCTTCCCAGGCCAGGGATCGAACTGGTGCCTCTTGCACTGCAAGATGGACTCTTTACCCACGGGACCACTAGGGAAGCCCCTAAATGTGCATTTTAATAAATTATGTAATTGAAGTTTATAAGTCAGATATGTATTTCATATCAAATGTACACATATATCTTTAAAAAGAAATAGCTTCAAGTAACTTGTGTATGGTCAACATATTGATAAGTGTTATTTTAATACAGGGATGCAGATAAAGAAAAAGTATGAAAATTATAGATTTTGAATTTTTATGGAACCTGGTCTTAGAAATGGGCTATATAGGTTTTTGTTATATTGTATTTTTTTCCTGTACAAATAGGATTATTGCTATGTGTGGCGATTACTACATTGGTGGAAGACGTTTTTCTTCTCTGTCAGACCTAATAGGTTATTACAGTCATGTTTCCTGTTTACTTAAAGGAGAAAAACTGCTTTATCCAGTTGCACCGCCAGAGGCAAGTAAAATATCTTTCAAAACTTTATAATGAGATTAACTCTTGTTCAGTTTCTTGTAATGTTTATTATAATATAATTCAAGATTCAATTCTGGTTGTAGTGTCAGCAAAGCTGGCAACTTCTTTTAAAAAAGGTAATTTTTCTGTTACTTTGTATTTGTTACTAGATTTTTTTTTTTAATCATACTGTATGGTGATAAACAGATATTTCTTATGGAATGAGGAGTAATTACTGATATCATAGTGCTAATTCTGAGGTTGCTAAAGGATTCTGAAATGTCGTCATCATCATTGGGGAAAGGTTGCTTTATATATTTTGCAGTTTTAAAATTAAATAATAAGTCATAATACCTAATAACAAACTTCTTGGTTATACTGCTCAAAGAATTTTTATAAAACCAGTGACATACAACATGAACATTTGTAGGATTTGGATTTTTAGATCCTCAGTGAAAAATAGTTTGAATGAGCCTACGGACTTTATAATGTGGATTTTTTAATTGGCTTTAGCTTTATGTGATCATACCCAGTTTGACTTTGACACAGAAAAGTTTTCTTTTGTAAATCAATGTTTTTTTGGTTTTAGCCAGTAGAAGATAGAAGGCGTGTTCGAGCGATTCTCCCTTACACAAAAGTACCAGACACTGATGAAATAAGGTATTTATGATATATTTTCATTTATAGGCATTTGAAACAGATATTTGGAAGAGTTTAAAAATTTGTTGCTCTTTGACTAGGAAAGTTTTGGAAATTGAGGAAATAGCAGCCAGCAAAGCATGTCTTTAATGTTAACAGGGCTTAAATTGGGAAAAATTGATAAGTGTTATTTTAATACAGGGATGCAGATAAAGAAAGTATGAAAATTATAGATTTTGAAGTTTTATGGAACCTGGTCTTAGAAATGGGCTATATAGGTTTTTGTTATATTGTATTTTTTTCCTGTACAAATAGGATTATTGCTATGTGTGGCGATTACTACATTGGTGGAAGACGTTTTTCTTCTCTGTCAGACCTAATAGGTTATTACAGTCATGTTTCCTGTTTACTTAAAGGAGAAAAACTGCTTTATCCAGTTGCACCGCCAGAGGCAAGTAAAATATCTTTCAAAACTTTATAATGAGATTAACTCTTGTTCAGTTTCTTGTAATGTTTATTATAATATAATTCAAGATTCAATTCTGGTTGTAGTGTCAGCAAAGCTGGCAACTTCTTTTAAAAAAGGTAATTTTTCTGTTACTTTGTATTTGTTACTAGATTTTTTTTTTTAATCATACTGTATGGTGATAAACAGATATTTCTTATGGAATGAGGAGTAATTACTGATATCATAGTGCTAATTCTGAGGTTGCTAAAGGATTCTGAAATGTCGTCATCATCATTGGGGAAAGGTTGCTTTATATATTTTGCAGTTTTTAAAATTAAATAATAAGTCATAATACCTAATAACAAACTTCTTGGTTATACTGCTCAAAGAATTTTTATAAAACCAGTGACATACAACATGAACATTTGTAGGATTTGGATTTTTAGATCCTCAGTGAAAAATAGTTTGAATGAGCCTACGGACTTTATAATGTGGATTTTTTAATTGGCTTTAGCTTTATGTGATCATACCCAGTTTGACTTTGACACAGAAAAGTTTTCTTTTGTAAATCAATGTTTTTTTGGTTTTAGCCAGTAGAAGATAGAAGGCGTGTTCGAGCGATTCTCCCTTACACAAAAGTACCAGACACTGATGAAATAAGGTATTTATGATATATTTTCATTTATAGGCATTTGAAACAGATATTTGGAAGAGTTTAAAAATTTGTTGCTCTTTGACTAGGAAAGTTTTGGAAATTGAGGAAATAGCAGCCAGCAAAGCATGTCTTTAATGTTAAGTCCATTGTTGCTTTCTCCCTGTGTTGACTTCCCTGTTCAGGCTGTGAATGATTTGGATCAGATAGGCTACAGTGAAGATGACAGGAGAAATAACTTAGCTTTTATTAGACTGTTTAACAAAGTAAGGATAATTCTATTATAGCCAGTATCTATTTTAATTTTTACTACGATATTTATGCTTTATCTGTAAATGTTACTCAAATGATGATTGAATTTTTTTTATATTTATTTTATTTTTAATTGTTTATGTATTTTCATCTATCTTTATTCTTTGGCCTGTGTTGGCCTCCCATTGCAGTGGACAGTGTCCTTGCAGAGCACAGGCTCTGAGTGCATGTGTTCCAGAGCACTGACTTGTGATTGGACACACCGGTCCAGCTGCTCCATGGCACATGGGATCTTCCTAGGGCAGGGATCGAACCCATGTCCCTTGCACTGCAAGGTGGACTCCTTACCCACTGGACCCTCAAGGAAGCCTGATGATTAAATTTTTATTTTACATTATGAATGAATAATTTTAATTGTTATCAATGATATAAAACTCTAAAACATAGTAAATTTTATTTTTATTATATAATTTATATATAATTTTAAAATTTATAGAATTTGATTTATTATATAAGCTGATAATTATAAATTATCAAGTGTACTATATAATTTTATAAACAGTAATCAAATTTAGTATATAATTTGGTAATCAGTTATCAAATTATCTATATTTTTCTATAACTATTAGCTTTCTGATAGAAAGTTTGTTACTGGTAAAATGTTAAGGCTACTGTGAATAATTACTGATTCTGAGTCAGTAATTATTCTGAGTAATGAAATCAACAGCAGTGTTTAAAATGTAGGGACAGCTTTTGGGAAGTACAAAAAAGACATGGCCAGTAGAACTGCTGGTGCCTTAGCACAAATCAAGGCAGTGGTAACAAATGTATACAGTTTTTCACTGTCCCACTCTTGCAGTTAAACAAAAAGCTGATTTCATGCATGTTCTCAGTGATCTCACCCTGTGGCTGCATATCTTTAATATCCTTGTGATGAGAGAAAACATACTCATAAAACACCTCTACTGTGTACCAAAGTTCAGTGTTTGAGGGAAAGAGGTACATTGAAAGCTGAACTAGCTTTTGTGTGTGTGTGCATACCATTGTCACATGAGAGAATGACTGATGGGAAAATTATGGTTATTCAGACTTGAGTATCTGACTTTTTTTTTAAAGAACAAAGTTACTGTTACTTTAAGGGAAGTAACTGATGGTATTTTTTGCCAGTGATAATTGAACTTTCAAGGAAAAATTAGAATTTTGGAAGCCCTATATTCACCATCAGGAGTTTGACAGCTTTTTAGATACTTAATGACTTTTCTGCTAAGATTGGTAGTGATATTGAAGAATGTGGTGTTTTGATACTGTGTAATGTTTTTTTATCTGGATGATCTGCATAGTTCATTGAAGCAGTATTTTCTGAATGATCAGTGCATGCTGTTACAAAGTTATGGCTGGGTAAAAGATACATTTAAAGGGCAAAATAGACTAATAGATGTTATTGAAGTGATAGAGAAAGTTCACTGACGCATAGGTTTAAGATTCCGCATTATAACCAACCACTAAGAAAGTACTACTGTCAATTTTTAGGTTTAATGTCATAGAATATCTTTAATTATCTGAAAGGCTTTTAAAATACTCATCCCTTTCACAACTATGGATTTGTATAAAGACATATATTTTCCTCATATATTAAAGTAAAAAAGGAAAGCATATAGCAACAGACTGAATACAGAAATAGATACGAGAATCCAGCAGTTTACAGTTAAGCCAGACATGATATTTGCAAAAATGGAAGACAGTATATTTTTACTAAACTCATAAAAATTACAACTACTTTTTATACTGTATCTTATTAAAGTATGCTATTATTTTTAAAAGAATTAGTAAATGTTTTAAAATATTTACATTTTAAATTCTAATATGTGTAAACATCAATAGATTTAACTCATGTAAATGAATAAATGAAAATCTTTTAGTGTATCAATTCTTAAAAGTGTAAATGGTCCTGAGAGACCTTCTGAAAGGTACTTCTGGTCTAGGAAGATGAAAATTTAAATAGGGATTAGAATTACATAAATATGTATGACGTTGTGAGTCTTTTTTGTATTACCTGAGAGGGCTTCCCTCGTGGCTCAGATGGTAAAGAATCTGCCTGCAGTACAAGAGACCCAAGTTCCATTCCTAAGTTAGGAAGATCCTCTGGAGAAGGGAGTGGCAACCCCCTCCAGCATTGTTGCCTGGAGAATTCCATGGACCGAGGAGCCTGGAGGGCTACAATCCCTGGATTGCCAAGAGTCAACACTACTGAGCAAATAGTATACACAAATACTTCAGAAGTGTTTTTTTTTTTCTTTTTAAGTAAAAACATCTGAAGGTTAATAAAATTTAATAAAGCACTTTAGCCTATTTTGAGGAAAAATGCAAAATGATACCTAATGAATCTTAGGATTATGTTATTAGTGCTAGTAAGCTTTTTCTTTTTCTTTTTTTTCCCACCAGCAAAAATTGGTAGTATGGCAACAATGAAAGAAGCCGAAAACTTAAAGAAATTTTTTGGGGGGGGGGGTTTGACCAAAAATGAAACTTGTCATTTCTCATTTCTCTTGACTACTTGTCCATATGCATTCCTTTTTTACTTATGATTACTTTCTTAATGTAACTATTTGGTTCTAGAAAGGAACAATTTATTTGGCTAAGTGGTAATGTCTGCTACCTTTCTGCTAGTGAAATACTGGTCACTGTTAAGTGCTGTATAATCAAGGCAGAATGCAGGTTTAAAATGTCTGCTAGCCTTATTCTCTAAGTGAAAGCATATAGCAACAGACTGAATACAGAAATAGATACGAGAATCCAGCAGTTTACAGTTAAGCCAGACATGATATTTGCAAAATGGAAGACAGTATATTTTTACTAAACTCATAAAATTACAACTACTTTTTATACTGTATCTTATTAAAGTATGCTATTATTTTTAAAAGAATTAGTAAATGTTTTAAAATATTTACATTTTAAATTCTAATATGTGTAAACATCAATAGATTTAACTCATGTAAATGAATAAATGAAAATCTTTTAGTGTATCAATTCTTAAAAGTGTAAATGGTCCTGAGAGACCTTCTGAAAGGTACTTCTGGTCTAGGAAGATGAAAATTTAAATAGGGATTAGAATTACATAAATATGTATGACGTTGTGAGTCTTTTTTGTATTACCTGAGAGGGCTTCCCTCGTGGCTCAGATGGTAAAGAATCTGCCTGCAGTACAAGAGACCCAAGTTCCATTCCTAAGTTAGGAAGATCCTCTGGAGAAGGGAGTGGCAACCCCCTCCAGCATTGTTGCCTGGAGAATTCCATGGACCGAGGAGCCTGGAGGGCTACAATCCCTGGATTGCCAAGAGTCAACACTACTGAGCAAATAGTATACACAAATACTTCAGAAGTGTTTTTTTTTCTTTTTAAGTAAAAACATCTGAAGGTTAATAAAATTTAATAAAGCACTTTAGCCTATTTTGAGGAAAAATGCAAAATGATACCTAATGAATCTTAGGATTATGTTATTAGTGCTAGTAAGCTTTTTCTTTTTCTTTTTTTTCCCACCAGCAAAAATTGGTAGTATGGCAACAATGAAAGAAGCCGAAAACTTAAAGAAATTTTTTTTATGAGTGCATTTGACCAAAAATGAAACTTGTCATTTCTCATTTCTCTTGACTACTTGTCCATATGCATTCCTTTTTTACTTATGATTACTTTCTTAATGTAACTATTTGGTTCTAGAAAGGAACAATTTATTTGGCTAAGTGGTAATGTCTGCTACCTTTCTGCTAGTGAAATACTGGTCACTGTTAAGTGCTGTAGAATCAAGGCAGAATGCAGTATTCTGTGCTTATTCAAAAAGAGTGTTATCTCAAGCATGGCATACAAGTTTTTATTCTTGAACTGGTCCAAGTAACATTGTAAGATATTCTAGAGAAAAAGTTTTCAAAGGCACAAGAGGGAATTTACTTACTGTAACTTTGGTTTGTGAATATTAAGACTAAAAGGAAAATTGATTAAAAAATACACATATATGACAGATAAAGATATAGAGTCAGTGCTAGATTCCAATCAATCTTAAAACCTTAAGCACTCGAAAGCATTTGTTTAAGCCTAACAGGAAAAGTTCAAGGAATCACTGATGGGTTCTATATTGATGACATACAGTAGCATCTTTTTATTTTATTTATTTATTTTTTTTAAACATTTATTTATTTATTTATTTTGAGGGAGGCGGGTTGGGGAGGGATGGGGTGGGTGGGCCACTGCTATTGGTCTTTCATTTGCCTGTTTTCATCCGTCTTTGTTCCTTGGCTCTTGTGGGCCTCCCCATCGCGGTGGCCTCTGTTGTCGCAGAGCACCGGCTCTGGGCGTGTGCACCCCAGAGCTCCAGCTCGGTAATTGGACACATCGGTCCAGCCGCTCCGCGGCACGTGGGATCTTCCCAGGCCAGGGATCGAACTGGCGCCCCTAGCACTGCAAGGCGGTGTCCTTACCCACTGGACCACCAGGGAAGCCCTAGCATCTTTTAGTTCTGTGATTGTGTTGAGGTTGAAAACAGCTAGACTCCAGTGGGGGCGGGAGGGGACTAGATGGTGTGTGTACATCCCTCCACTTGGATATTGATGACAGAAAAATCATACATACATTCTCATGTTATACCCTTGGTCTCATTTTTGGAGAAAGAATTTACCATGGGTATCTGAGTGAAAACCCAGCTATAGAAAGTTTAGCCTTATAAGCATCTGTATGATGAGGACTATGAACCAAAATAACTTGTCCTTTTTATTGCATTCCTTTTTACTTATGATTACTTTCTTAATGTAACTATTTGGTTCTAGAAAGGAACAATTTATTTGGCTAAGTGGTAATGTCTGCTACCTTTCTGCTAGTGAAATACTGGTCACTGTTAAGTGCTGTAGAATCAAGGCAGAATGCAGTATTCTGTGCTTATTCAAAAAGAGTGTTATCTCAAGCATGGCATACAAGTTTTTATTCTTGAACTGGTCCAAGTAACATTGTAAGATATTCTAGAGAAAAAGTTTTCAAAGGCACAAGAGGAAATTTACTTACTGTAACTTTGGTTTGTGAATATTAAGACTAAAAGGAAAATTGATTAAAAAATACACATATATGACAGATAAAGATATAGAGTCAGTGCTAGATTCCAATCAATCTTAAAACCTTAAGCACTCGAAAGCATTTGTTTAAGCCTAACAGGAAAAGTTCAAGGAATCACTGATGGGTTCTATATTGATGACATACAGTAGCATCTTTTTATTTTATTTATTTATTTTTTTTAAACATTTATTTATTTATTTATTTTGAGGGAGGCGGGTTGGGGAGGGATGGGGTGGGTGGGCCACTGCTATTGGTCTTTCATTTGCCTGTTTTCATCCGTCTTTGTTCCTTGGCTCTTGTGGGCCTCCCCATCGCGGTGGCCTCTGTTGTCGCAGAGCACCGGCTCTGGGCGTGTGCACCCCAGAGCTCCAGCTCGGTAATTGGACACATCGGTCCAGCCGCTCCGCGGCACGTGGGATCTTCCCAGGCCAGGGATCGAACTGGCGCCCCTAGCACTGCAAGGCGGTGTCCTTACCCACTGGACCACCAGGGAAGCCCTAGCATCTTTTTAGTTCTGTGATTGTGTTGAGGTTGAAAACAGCTAGACTCCAGTGGGGGCGGGAGGGGGGACTAGATGGTGTGTGTGTACATCCCTCCACTTGGATATTGATGACAGAAAAATCATACATACATTCTCATGTTATACCCCTTGGTCTCATTTTTGGAGAAAGAATTTACCATGGGTATCTGAGTGAATTAAATAAACCCTAATGTTTTTCATTATAGAAAGTTTAGCCTTATAAGCATCTGTATGATGAGGACAATTATGCTGATTTAAAATAACCTTTTTTTATAAACTAACATTTTCTTGTGTTTGTGAAATGAGTTAATATTTTATGTTTATAATTTTAGTCTAACATCTGAAAGAGTAGTAACATTGAAACTTAAATTTTAAAGTTTAGTTTTCTTGTAGTTACATCACAAAGCCTGTAATATATGTGTAACTATTCACAAAAATTCCAATTTGAATCTAATAGTAATCCAGTGACATAGATAGTAAGGGTTTCCTTGGTGGCTCAGATGGTAGAGAATTTGCCTGCCCCTGGAGAGGGGAATGGCAACCCACTCCAGTATTCTTGCCTGGGAAATCCCATGAACGGAGGAGCCTGGTGGGCTCCAGTCCACAGGGTAACAAAGAGTCAGATACAGCTGAGTCACTTCATACCTGATAGACAGTTAGCATTATTAAACTCATTTTACACATGAGGAAATTAAGATTCAGGTTTATAAATGTCTTCAGAGTTTTACATGTAGATGATGAAAGAAACAGAACAAAAATCTAAGGTATTGGACTTTTTCTAATATCATATTATCTCTGTGATAATGGTATATGATCCCTTAAATTTCCATCTTTCAAAATTTCATTTAATTTTGATAACTTCATAATTACTATTTTCAGTTTCTTAAAAGGAGATATGTTCATTGTTCATACGAATTAGAAGATGGATGGATGTGGGTTACAAATCTAAGAACAGATGAACAGGGTCTTATTGTTGAAGACCTAGTAGAAGAGGTGGTAAGTTTTATTTTTTTCTTATCCTTCTTGTTTTTAAAAAAATTTAAGAAGATGGATACGTTATGACTCAATTCAAATTTTAGTTCTGTGATTGTGTTGAGGTTGAAAACAGCTAGACTCCAGTGGGGGCGGGAGGGGGGACTAGATGGTGTGTGTGTACATCCCTCCACTTGGATATTGATGACAGAAAAATCATACATACATTCTCATGTTATACCCCTTGGTCTCATTTTTGGAGAAAGAATTTACCATGGGTATCTGAGTGAATTAAATAAACCCTAATGTTTTTCATTATAGAAAGTTTAGCCTTATAAGCATCTGTATGATGAGGACAATTATGCTGATTTAAAATAACCTTTTTTTATAAACTAACATTTTCTTGTGTTTGTGAAATGAGTTAATATTTTATGTTTATAATTTTAGTCTAACATCTGAAAGAGTAGTAACATTGAAACTTAAATTTTAAAGTTTAGTTTTCTTGTAGTTACATCACAAAGCCTGTAATATATGTGTAACTATTCACAAAAATTCCAATTTGAATCTAATAGTAATCCAGTGACATAGATAGTAAGGGTTTCCTTGGTGGCTCAGATGGTAGAGAATTTGCCTGCCCCTGGAGAGGGGAATGGCAACCCACTCCAGTATTCTTGCCTGGGAAATCCCATGAACGGAGGAGCCTGGTGGGCTCCAGTCCACAGGGTAACAAAGAGTCAGATACAGCTGAGTCACTTCATACCTGATAGACAGTTAGCATTATTAAACTCATTTTACACATGAGGAAATTAAGATTCAGGTTTATAAATGTCTTCAGAGTTTTACATGTAGATGATGAAAGAAACAGAACAAAAATCTAAGGTATTGGACTTTTTCTAATATCATATTATCTCTGTGATAATGGTATATGATCCCTTAAATTTCCATCTTTCAAAATTTCATTTAATTTTGATAACTTCATAATTACTATTTTCAGTTTCTTAAAAGGAGATATGTTCATTGTTCATAACGAATTAGAAGATGGATGGATGTGGGTTACAAATCTAAGAACAGATGAACAGGGTCTTATTGTTGAAGACCTAGTAGAAGAGGTGGTAAGTTTTATTTTTTTTCTTATCCTTCTTGTAATTCTAAATACCTTTTAAATTTTGAAAATTGGTCATAATCAGGAAAATTAGTTATAGATACGCTTTTATGAAAAACCTCAATTCATAAGTGCAAGTAATTTTTCATGAAAAATGCATTTACTGTTGATAAATGCTATTTATTTGTAAAGAGCACATCCAAGCCAGCGTGTTTTAGTCTGTAGCTGCCAATTTTCAGAAAGTTTTCATGACTTTCTAAGAATTAAAAACGTTTTAACATTTGTGCTTATTTGTATCCGTTTTTTGTCTTCTTGGTCTTCCTTGTCAATCATACTGTGTCACACTGATCTTGGAATCTCTAATGGTTGCTCGTGTTAGCTTTCAAATTCTTTATGCCCCATGTATATATATGAGATAAAGAATGTGAAAATTTATTTATATATACAAGTTTTGAAAATTGTATATATATAATTTACTAGTAACCTTGGAGAAATTGAGTTACATTGCACATATATTTGGAATATTTCCCCTTTTTTCGGCCATCACAAAGTACATTATTGGCAGTTTTAAGACAGTCTTAAATAATTGTGTTTGTGCATTTTTAGATACAGATGAGCATTCAGGCAGCATTAGTACTTCAAATACAGTACTCAGTATCACTGAAACATATTACGTGTTGCATTATAGTTTTGGAATTCACTCTTCTCTTTGGGATTTGTCCAGCAGGATGGAATGGTTTTCTCCTTTTTTTTTTTTTCCCCAACCCTCAGAGTGACTGTTTTAGATTATGCCTTGAACCTGGTAATATGCTGAAACCTGTGCTCTGGTTACTTTTCCAGGAAGATAGCAGTGGGGAGTGTTTTTCCTTGCTGTTAATTCTCTTGTCTGCCTATCCTGGCAGCCACATCTTGATATGTACAAGTAAAAGATACCGAGGAAAAGTGGAAAGAGTTGAGGAAATGGTGTGATCTGTGCCTTGCTCATAGTCACATGGTTACCTCGGGGAAGAGCTCTCATTAAACTAATGCCTAGATTAGAACTCTGTGTTCTCCACAGATGAACAGGGTCTTATTGTTGAAGACCTAGTAGAAGAGGTGGTAAGTTTTATTTTTTTTCTTATCCTTCTTGTAATTCTAAATACCTTTTAAATTTTGAAAATTGGTCATAATCAGGAAAATTAGTTATAGATACGCTTTTATGAAAAACCTCAATTCATAAGTGCAAGTAATTTTTCATGAAAAATGCATTTACTGTTGATAAATGCTATTTATTTGTAAAGAGCACATCCAAGCCAGCGTGTTTTAGTCTGTAGCTGCCAATTTTCAGAAAGTTTTCATGACTTTCTAAGAATTAAAAACGTTTTAACATTTGTGCTTATTTGTATCCGTTTTTTGTCTTCTTGGTCTTCCTTGTCAATCATACTGTGTCACACTGATCTTGGAATCTCTAATGGTTGCTCGTGTTAGCTTTCAAATTCTTTATGCCCCATGTATATATATGAGATAAAGAATGTGAAAATTTATTTATATATACAAGTTTTGAAAATTGTATATATATAATTTACTAGTAACCTTGGAGAAATTGAGTTACATTGCACATATATTTGGAATATTTCCCCTTTTTTCGGCGTCATCACAAAGTACATTATTGGCAGTTTTAAGACAGTCTTAAATAATTGTGTTTGTGCATTTTTAGATACAGATGAGCATTCAGGCAGCATTAGTACTTCAAATACAGTACTCAGTATCACTGAAACATATTACGTGTTGCATTATAGTTTTGGAATTCACTCTTCTCTTTGGGATTTGTCCAGCAGGATGGAATGGTTTTCTCCTTTTTTTTTTTTTCCCCAACCCTCAGAGTGACTGTTTTAGATTATGCCTTGAACCTGGTAATATGCTGAAACCTGTGCTCTGGTTACTTTTCCAGGAAGATAGCAGTGGGGAGTGTTTTTCCTTGCTGTTAATTCTCTTGTCTGCCTATCCTGGCAGCCACATCTTGATATGTACAAGTAAAAGATACCGAGGAAAAGTGGAAAGAGTTGAGGAAATGGTGTGATCTGTGCCTTGCTCATAGTCACATGGTTACCTCGGGGAAGAGCTCTCATTAAACTAATGCCTAGATTAGAACTCTGTGTTCTCCAGCAGAAGAGGCATTTATTCTGGATGCTCAAGAAGAGTTCAAACTGAGGAATCTTAGTATCTAGGATAGTTTAACTGAAAAGTTTCTTTGTAGTATGCTGAATTTTCTTTCTGCTGTAACCATACCCCCCATTCCCATTATGTTGATTATTTAAAGGAATTGAAGTGTAAACTTTTCTCTCAAGCTCTTGAAACTCTGGGTCGGATTTAACAAGATAAATTTTAATCAGTGAAAATTATCCAGTGAATACAGAAAAGGAAAAGTTCAGTTTGAGATAAGAAGGCATCACTTGAACTAGCATATATGGAAAGAAGAAAAGTTAACAACCTGATATGAGTGAATAGTGTGATGTGGCTGTTAAAAATGAATGTGTTCATAATTTGGATTAGTAGTGGAATAGTCCCAGGTTATTCATTTTTCTCCAGTGTTCAGAATAATTTTTTGTAATAGTCTTCATTGGAACATAGTTATTCCTTGAAGGTTGAAGAGCCACTTGGCAATTATCTAGATTTCAGACATTTGGTTGGTGGTTAGATTTGAGGAATTTTTCCCTCTAAAATTCTGATTTTAATTAGTGTTCTCCAAGCACTTGATACTGTTATGTCTTAATTCTAGAATATAAGCTCTGTGAGGACTTTTGTCTTTCGATTGAGTAATGTGTCCCTGTTGCCCAGAATCGTGTCTGATGTGAGAGGCATTCAGCCAGTGTTTGCTGAGTGAGTGGCTGTCTCTGTGTTGGTTCCTCTCTTCTGATCTCTGCCTGACTCTTTTTTGTTTTTCCCCATCAGAGTGACTGTTTTAGGGATTATGGCCCTTTTTTGGAAGCAGGATGGAATGGTTTTCTCCTTTTTTTCCCCAACCCTCAGGTAATATCCCTTGAAAACCTGTGCTCTGGTTACTTTTCCAGGAAGATAGCAGTGGGGAGTGTTTTTCCTTGCTGTTAATTCTCTTGTCTGCCTATCCTGGCAGCCACATCTTGATATGTACAAGTAAAAGATACCGAGGAAAAGTGGAAAGAGTTGAGGAAATGGTGTGATCTGTGCCTTGCTCATAGTCACATGGTTACCTCGGGGAAGAGCTCTCATTAAACTAATGCCTAGATTAGAACTCTGTGTTCTCCAGCAGAAGAGGCATTTATTCTGGATGCTCAAGAAGAGTTCAAACTGAGGAATCTTAGTATCTAGGATAGTTTAACTGAAAAGTTTCTTTGTAGTATGCTGAATTTTCTTTCTGCTGTAACCATACCCCCCATTCCCATTATGTTGATTATTTAAAGGAATTGAAGTGTAAACTTTTCTCTCAAGCTCTTGAAACTCTGGGTCGGATTTAACAAGATAAATTTTAATCAGTGAAAATTATCCAGTGAATACAGAAAAGGAAAAGTTCAGTTTGAGATAAGAAGGCATCACTTGAACTAGCATATATGGAAAGAAGAAAAGTTAACAACCTGATATGAGTGAATAGTGTGATGTGGCTGTTAAAAATGAATGTGTTCATAATTTGGATTAGTAGTGGAATAGTCCCAGGTTATTCATTTTTCTCCAGTGTTCAGAATAATTTTTTGTAATAGTCTTCATTGGAACATAGTTATTCCTTGAAGGTTGAAGAGCCACTTGGCAATTATCTAGATTTCAGACATTTGGTTGGTGGTTAGATTTGAGGAATTTTTCCCTCTAAAATTCTGATTTTAATTAGTGTTCTCCAAGCACTTGATACTGTTATGTCTTAATTCTAGAATATAAGCTCTGTGAGGACTTTTGTCTTTCGATTGAGTAATGTGTCCCTGTTGCCCAGAATCGTGTCTGATGTGAGAGGCATTCAGCCAGTGTTTGCTGAGTGAGTGGCTGTCTCTGTGTTGGTTCTTCTCTCTCTTCCTGACTCTCCTGCCCAACTAGACTCATTGGTGAAGTTTGATTCTTCTCTCATTTCAGCTTAGGTGTTGCCTTTCTTTCTGAGGGGTTTTATAACTTTCTTAGGCTAAGTTGTTTCCTTGTGTGTTTCCATAGCACCTTAACTCCATATCCCATTACATTGTAAAGTTAATTTATTCTGTAAAACTCTTATATAGAGGTTAATTCCTTCTGGGTAATAATACCACATTTGGTTTTTATGTCATGTTTTGGGGAGTGGTTTGTCATATAGAAGGTATTTAACAAGTGTTTGATTTTCCTTTGGTTAGATACTTGAGTGAGGACCAAAGTGAAAGACATATTCATAAATCCATGTATACATAGTCCATTTTTCTATTCCTGCCATTATTATTCAGTGGCAAGCTGATGCCAGATACTGTGCTTGGTATTAGGACTACAATTCAGCAGATACTCAGTGAAAATTTATATGCCCAGCATTGTGGCTAAGGTCTTAAGAAGCTTATAGCCATGAAAATGAAATGCATATCACCCTGTATATCTTAAATAATAGTAGTATCAAAGAGTATGGTAAAGTTCAAGAGATGATAAAAGAAGGATGTCTTCTATTCAGAGTAAAAGTTTATGTTTTAGGAACTCTGTTTTATAGAGTAGACACAGTATTTGAGAGATCCTGCCTACATGGCTTAGTTTTTAACTAACAGGTAGGGAGTAGTGAGTGGAAAGGACATTCTGAGTAAAAAGGGACAGGCTACAGTGGTGGAGGACTGTAGATCAGCAAAGAGGTAGTTTAAGTGTGACCACGGTATGTGGATACCTAAAGAGAAATGAGACAGGAAATGTAGACTAGAAACATGTGATATAGGATCCTGGTTGTAAACTGAGGAAATGTAGGCAGTAGGGAGGTATTAAAGGTCTTGTTTTTAAAATGTGTTTATTTTTGTTTTGTTTGTTTCTTAATTCAGGGCAGAGTTGAAGTTGAAACTGATGAATCTCTATCCAAGCACTTGATACTGTTTTTTTAAAAAAGTTAGGATTTTGTTTTTTTCCCTGTTGCCCAGAATCGTGTCTGATGTGAGAGGCATTCAGCCAGTGTTTGCTGAGTGAGTGGCTGTCTCTGTGTTGGTTCTTCTCTCTTCCTGACTCTCCTGCCCAACTAGACTCATTGGTGAAGTTTGATTCTTCTCTCATTTCAGCTTAGGTGTTGCCTTTCTTTCTGAGGGGTTTTATAACTTTCTTAGGCTAAGTTGTTTCCTTGTGTGTTTCCATAGCACCTTAACTCCATATCCCATTACATTGTAAAGTTAATTTATTCTGTAAAACTCTTATATAGAGGTTAATTCCTTCTGGGTAATAATACCACATTTGGTTTTTATGTCATGTTTTGGGGAGTGGTTTGTCATATAGAAGGTATTTAACAAGTGTTTGATTTTCCTTTGGTTAGATACTTGAGTGAGGACCAAAGTGAAAGACATATTCATAAATCCATGTATACATAGTCCATTTTTCTATTCCTGCCATTATTATTCAGTGGCAAGCTGATGCCAGATACTGTGCTTGGTATTAGGACTACAATTCAGCAGATACTCAGTGAAAATTTATATGCCCAGCATTGTGGCTAAGGTCTTAAGAAGCTTATAGCCATGAAAATGAAATGCATATCACCCTGTATATCTTAAATAATAGTAGTATCAAAGAGTATGGTAAAGTTCAAGAGATGATAAAAGAAGGATGTCTTCTATTCAGAGTAAAAGTTTATGTTTTAGGAACTCTGTTTTATAGAGTAGACACAGTATTTGAGAGATCCTGCCTACATGGCTTAGTTTTTAACTAACAGGTAGGGAGTAGTGAGTGGAAAGGACATTCTGAGTAAAAAGGGACAGGCTACAGTGGTGGAGGACTGTAGATCAGCAAAGAGGTAGTTTAAGTGTGACCACGGTATGTGGATACCTAAAGAGAAATGAGACAGGAAATGTAGACTAGAAACATGTGATATAGGATCCTGGTTGTAAACTGAGGAAATGTAGGCAGTAGGGAGGTATTAAAGGTCTTGTTTTTAAAATGTGTTTATTTTTGTTTTGTTTGTTTCTTAATTCAGGGCAGAGTTGAAGTTGAAACTGATGAATCTCTATGGGAGGGGAGGGGCCCAGAGGTAACTGCACTAGTTGGGCTACTGTCAGTGTTTAAGAAAAGGAAACAAAAGGGCCTGGGTCAGAGTAATCACAAGAGAGAGACTAATGGGGGCAGTTTTTGAACGACTAATGAACAGAAACAGCTATTCTTGTGTACACATAAATAGGAAGAGCAGGGTGTAGATATATTTGAAAGTATGATTTTATTACTTTTATTAAAAACATATTGATAATTACATAAAATAGTATCTTAATGTCTTCCCCTTTAGGGCCGGGAAGAAGATCCACATGAAGGCAAAATGTAAGTTTGTGCTAATTATTAAAAGGAAGAAAAACCAAAACATTGTAAATGTACTGATTGGAAAACTTTGGTCTAAAAATGTTTTAGAAAAAAATGGATACTTTTTGTGCTGATTTAAGAGTTTATTTTTATTTGACCCAAGAATTCATTTCCCTATCACAAAATTGTTAATTGGCTCTACCCCAATAAAAATGGTTTTGGTGTTAAAAAAATAATAATAAAAAATAAATAAAAATGTTAACTCTAGGATGAAGAAAAAAAAATTGATTTCTCTATTCTTAAGGACCCAGTGATAATGAAGTGGCTTATACCTACATACAACTCTTAGATCACCAAATTAAAGACTTTTTGATAAACTGTACATTAATAACATTATGAATATCATAATTCCTCATACTTTTTGAATTGATTACTTGATAGTATTTCTTTTTGTTGCCCTATCTTTTTTGTACTTTATGGTTCAGTTTTTTTATATTTTTAAAGTCAGAAAACTTTTCCCTAAATTACAGTTCTATACCATATTTAATAAGATCCTGCAAGGGTTTTGTTACAATTTTTTTCAGGCTGATTTTAAGTATCTTATAAGGGCTCATTCAAAGACCAAGTATTACTCTACCTCCTGCTTGACACACTCTTCCCTTAGGTTCCAGAAGTTACCAGATGTTCCTGCAGGGCACCCCTCTAGTGGTGGTTCAGCTGTGCTCTACTTTTATCCATGTCCTGAAGGTCTTCCTAAGTGTTTTTTTTGTTTTGTTTGTTTCTAAGGGCAGAGTTGAAGTTGAAACTGATGAATCTCTATGGGAGGGGAGGGGCCCAGAGGTAACTGCACTAGTTGGGCTACTGTCAGTGTTTAAGAAAAGGAAACAAAAGGGCCTGGGTCAGAGTAATCACAAGAGAGAGACTAATGGGGCAGTTTTTGAACGACTAATGAACAGAAACAGCTATTCTTGTGTACACATAAATAGGAAGAGCAGGGTGTAGATATATTTGAAAGTATGATTTTATTACTTTTATTAAAAACATATTGATAATTACATAAAATAGTATCTTAATGTCTTCCCCTTTAGGGCCGGGAAGAAGATCCACATGAAGGCAAAATGTAAGTTTGTGCTAATTATTAAAAGGAAGAAAAACCAAAACATTGTAAATGTACTGATTGGAAAACTTTGGTCTAAAAATGTTTTAGAAAAAAATGGATACTTTTTGTGCTGATTTAAGAGTTTATTTTTATTTGACCCAAGAATTCATTTCCCTATCACAAAATTGTTAATTGGCTCTACCCCAATAAAAATGGTTTTGGTGTTAAAAAAATAATAATAAAAAATAAATAAAAATGTTAACTCTAGGATGAAGAAAAAAAAATTGATTTCTCTATTCTTAAGGACCCAGTGATAATGAAGTGGCTTATACCTACATACAACTCTTAGATCACCAAATTAAAGACTTTTTGATAAACTGTACATTAATAACATTATGAATATCATAATTCCTCATACTTTTTGAATTGATTACTTGATAGTATTTCTTTTTGTTGCCCTATCTTTTTTGTACTTTATGGTTCAGTTTTTTTATATTTTTAAAGTCAGAAAACTTTTCCCTAAATTACAGTTCTATACCATATTTAATAAGATCCTGCAAGGGTTTTGTTACAATTTTTTTCAGGCTGATTTTAAGTATCTTATAAGGGCTCATTCAAAGACCAAGTATTACTCTACCTCCTGCTTGACACACTCTTCCCTTAGGTTCCAGAAGTTACCAGATGTTCCTGCAGGGCACCCCTCTAGTGGTGGTTCAGCTGTGCTCTACTTTTATCCATGTCCTGAAGGTCTTCCTAAGTGTCCTTCTCATCTCATTTGATATTTGTTTGTTTTCTTTTAAAGACCTTGCCTCTTAATCCCGATTCTGTTTTACTCATGTTATTCTAATTGACTGTTCATCTTCTAGAATGTTTTCAGTGGAATATTTTTTTCTTACCTTCCTATTTGCCATTATGGGCAGAATTGAAGACTTGCTTCTCAGGTGTTTGTTTATTCTGTCCTAACCCTTAGAACATGAAAACATTGAGCCAAATGCTCTACATTCTGTTGTCTGATTTAGTTCCCACTCTTCCTTAAGTGGAACATGAGATGTTTTCCGAGTTCTTTTCAAAGAGACTACTCTATTGATTATACTGGTTTGGAGTCCTCCACTACCTATGTAAGGAGTTACAAATTCTAATTATTGTTGGAGGAGGCATACAGGAAATGTAAGCAAATGAACTGGGTCGGGTATTTATTATGATTTTTTTCAAAATATAATAATCTTGATATTTCTTAGTTTTTCTCTTTGATGGAAATTAAAGTACATTGAACTATTTTCCTACTGTAAGAAAATAACACTGCAAATGTGTTCATAAATGGAAACTATTCATTCTTTGTGTTAGAGAAGACTAGGAAGTCATGGGCTTACCAGGTGGCTCAATAGTAAAGAATCTGCTTGCAATGCAGGAGACATGAGTTCAGTGCTTGGGTTTGAAGATCCCCTGGAGAAGGAAATGGCAGCCCACTCCAGTATTTTTGCCTGGAGAATCCCAGGGACAGAGGACCCTGGCGGGCTATAGTCCATGGGGTTGCAGAGTTGGACATGACTGAAGGAAGTCAAAAACTAGAATATGTTTGCCTGAAGTGAGGTGACTGTTCTCATTGATGTGTCAAAGAGTGGGAGTCTAATGTTAATGAAAGCCTCCTGATTTTCAGGAGAAGCATAAAACCTGTATTTTTATCCCTATCAAAATAATACTGTAGATTCTATTTAAAAGTGTATGTTGGGGGGAAAGGTCAAATGCCAGTAAATATCTAAAACTACATCGCTTTCTGACGGTACAAGCTATAAATCCCACTTGCATTGGGAATCTTTTTTTTTTTTTAATACCATTGTGATTTTTCCATTTTCTAAACTTCATAATTTTCTACTCATTTAGTATTTGGCATATGCTAAATTTGCATTGCTGGATTACTTTGCATATTTGTCACCTCTCTCTGATTTCTTAATATGTTGACTGTTAGTGAGGCATCATCCCAAAGTGCTCTTTGAGACTAAATAGATGTTATAACTAGCTGTCTTCCTTGGATTTAACAGTAACCTCCAAGTTGGTTTTGCTTGACACGTTCGTTTCCTCAAATCTTTTCTTCCAGCAACTCGAATAATCTACCAAAAACATATATCTGGCTGTATTACTTTTTCACTTAAAATTCTTGTCTGATTCTCTACCTTAGCAGGGTCTAGAAAGTTCTGATTCAGCTCTTGTGTCTTTCACAAATCCCGTCTCTTGTCATTTCTAGTTTTATATTCTCTCCAACTTGTAGATCTTCAAATGCATATCACTGGGTTTTTTCTCCTTTGCTCAAGCTACTTCCTAGGCCAGAAATCCCCTCTACTGTGCTCGTTTATCACTCTTGCCAACAAGTCTCCTATTATCTTCTCCCTTATATGCCCTACAGAATTGGTGCCCCATTACTCTGAAAATGCCCTCAGCATGTACCTATCACAGCACCTTATTATATTCCTTGCTTTCTTTTTATCACTCCATAATATTTATGTTCCTTTTCTTTACTAAAATAGGGTCTTAGATCACAAACTCATGTTTCTGTTATTTGTACAAACCATGTGCTTGAAATATATTCATTTTACACATAGGTTGTAAATACCTAAGTGGGGAAACTTAGATCTAGTGCTTTCAGAGAATGGTACTGCTGACTTGTTTTGTAAATGACATTTGTTGTCCACCCCCGGCTTTATGTTCCCGTTTTCTCCTTTTTTCTAGGAATAGGAGTATAGGATGGGCCTTTGAGGTCATCCAATCAGCTCTCTCCTAGAATGCAGAAATCTTATTATAGCGTTTGTAGTGAATGGTCATTTCAACTGTACCTGAATGCAGTACGGACCTTTACTACCTTTTACTCCAGTTATTGTATACTTGTTTTATGGTATTCATAATTAGCAGTGAGAGCTTCAGGGAATCAGAATTAGTGAGTTAATTGTTGGAATAAAATAAAAAGAATGTATATATTTAACATTTTATTCATATGAAAAGATAAAAATCCACTTATATTTTACACTCTGACCAGTAATAATGTGCATAATTTAAAACAGTGGTGAACAGCCTTTAAACTTTAAACATTGATTTTAGGGCATTTATATGTCTTACTAGTACAGTATTTTTACTTTCCAACTTGCTCTTTCAGTCATGATTAAAAATAATTGTAGGCACTGAGAATATATAGCAAAGCAGTAGAGAGGTGATGTGGACTTGATAGGTACATAATGTCTATTAATTGGTGTGATAAATAATAGTCCTTCAGGTAAATGAGAGATTTGAAGTAATTTAATTACTGTTAATGTATTAAACCAGATGTATCATTTTATTTTGAGGTAAATTATTTAAATACTTTAGTTGTTATATGCAGTGGATTTTGGCTATAATGCCTTTTATAACAATTTCTAAAGGCTTAAGATTCAGAATATAACTATTCTAGCAGTCTGATATGATGGGCCATTAGCTCAGGTATCTACTCTTTCTCAACACTCAGTCTTATTTTCTGGCTTTCGGTAAAGTATCAGTCAGCCGTGTTAATTGAAAGGGAGAGCTTACAGGGAAGTTCACTTTGAGAGAAAATCAATTGCCTGAACTTTTTTCTGGGTAGTTTTGGTGGGCTCTACCAGTACCACTCCCCTTTCCTCATAAAAAGCAAAAAGACTGCTAGCTATGATAAGAGTTTGTCGTTGTCAGAATTAAAATCAGTGCTGTTTTTGTATAAGTAATTAATATGGAAATTGTAATTCATACTATATGGCCTATATTTTGGCCTATCTTTCTATATTTTGTTGAACTTACAGATGTTTACACAGTGCAGTAACAAAAGTAAAAGGAATGACATCATTTGATCAATTGCATTACGTTTTATTTCATTATGTCAGCTTGAGTTAAACTTGCTATATATATTGTGTTAGTCATTTAGTTTTGATTTAGTTAACAGCAAAAGAGACTTTAGATTTACATATTTTATTCTCTTTTTAAGATGGTTCCATGGGAAAATTTCCAAACAAGAAGCTTATAATTTACTAATGACAGGTACTTGTATATTCGCTTTACTTTTCTAATGTTATTTAAAAAAGAATAAAAAACTTACACTTTAGCATTCATTTGATATGTATCCATACTGTAATTTCTTGCCCAATACAGAGAAATTGTTATTTAATCTTGGTGTTTTTTGTTGAAAACATACATGCAGTATAAAATTGTGTGCACAGTGTGTTTTCCTTCTGCACCAGGTTCCTGTTACCTTTGGAAGCAGCTCTGGATGAGTTTTTTTTCCTGTATTTCTAGACGTTTTCTGTGTCTGTGCATCTTCTTACCACCACGTACACCTGTGGACGTACCCTCACACACATTCTCAAAGGAACATGCAACATACTTTTAAAATTTTAATACATATTTTGGGGTATCATTTCATATCCATTTTAAATTTCTAAAGGCTTAAGATTCAGAATATAACTATTCTAGCAGTCTGATATGATGGGCCATTAGCTCAGGTATCTACTCTTTCTCAACACTCAGTCTTATTTTCTGGCTTTCGGTAAAGTATCAGTCAGCCGTGTTAATTGAAAGGGAGAGCTTACAGGGAAGTTCACTTTGAGAGAAAATCAATTGCCTGAACTTTTTTCTGGGTAGTTTTGGTGGGCTCTACCAGTACCACTCCCCTTTCCTCATAAAAAGCAAAAAGACTGCTAGCTATGATAAGAGTTTGTCGTTGTCAGAATTAAAATCAGTGCTGTTTTTGTATAAGTAATTAATATGGAAATTGTAATTCATACTATATGGCCTATATTTTGGCCTATCTTTCTATATTTTGTTGAACTTACAGATGTTTACACAGTGCAGTAACAAAAGTAAAAGGAATGACATCATTTGATCAATTGCATTACGTTTTATTTCATTATGTCAGCTTGAGTTAAACTTGCTATATATATTGTGTTAGTCATTTAGTTTTGATTTAGTTAACAGCAAAAGAGACTTTAGATTTACATATTTTATTCTCTTTTTAAGATGGTTCCATGGGAAAATTTCCAAACAAGAAGCTTATAATTTACTAATGACAGGTACTTGTATATTCGCTTTACTTTTCTAATGTTATTTAAAAAAGAATAAAAAACTTACACTTTAGCATTCATTTGATATGTATCCATACTGTAATTTCTTGCCCAATACAGAGAAATTGTTATTTAATCTTGGTGTTTTTTGTTGAAAACATACATGCAGTATAAAATTGTGTGCACAGTGTGTTTTCCTTCTGCACCAGGTTCCTGTTACCTTTGGAAGCAGCTCTGGATGAGTTTTTTTTCCTGTATTTCTAGACGTTTTCTGTGTCTGTGCATCTTCTTACCACCACGTACACCTGTGGACGTACCCTCACACACATTCTCAAAGGAACATGCAACATACTTTTAAAATTTTAATACATATTTTGGGGTATCATTTCATATCTACTTATATAAATTCTCATTATTCTTTTAAATAACCTTTTCATTGTATAAATACCATAATTTTTTATCAGGCTTTCATAAACAAATATTATGGTATTTTCATTTTCTTGCTGTTTAGAGTCAGCAAATGTTCTTGAATTTATCTTTGTACAGTTGTAGAATTTTAGAGTCAGGAGTTATTGAAAATATATTAATGTTAATATTTCCTAAGACTGTGGTTACAGAAATGTACAATATAAAAATTGAATTTTATTATTTTTTTTAAAAATATTCCATCTTCCACGCTAACTAAAATTTAAGACTAAATTTAATTACCAAATATGTCTTCAGTAAGCCATACTTTAGAAGGACTTAGGACAAATTTAATAATCTGTAATTTATAAGTCTTAGCCGTTTAAAAACAACCAGAGTTTGATAGTTTCTGTATACACTGAATAAACCACTGATGATGTTTCTTTGTTGATTGGAACTGTTGGTAACTTACAGAAAAACAGCATCTGAAATTCTAAGTTTTCATTGTGTTTTCCTAAAATCAATCAAGTTCTGATCTTTCTTATGTCATTAGGACTTAAACAGAAAAGATACGAAAGTATGTTAGTGGTAAGAGTCACTGCCAATTGCAGATGTCAGAAAGACTTCTCTAAAATTAATATGAAATATCTGATACATGATAATTTGCTTCTTATGATTTTAAGATCATGCCTTTTAAATGAAATATAATGCCTGTATATTAACTTTGATTAGGTACACAAATATTTCAGTTTTTTAATCTACGTTTGTAAGCTTGTGGTACTGATTTATTACAGTTACGAATTTCTCATGTTTAATTAGAAGCTTTAGAGTTTTCTTAAGTAAAATTCACTTTAATATTTTTGACTGTTCTTACTATGGGATTTGGAAATAGTGTAGCAGTTTTAGCCAGTACCCTCTACCTGTGGTTACAGTATTCTTTCCAAATTATGACACATAACACATTTTATTAACCAGAAGTCACTGCTGCAAACTTCTGCCCTGGTTCTTATGTAATGAAGACCAGCAACATCATGGGTGGTTCTGACTCATCAAACAGAAAATTAAAAAAAAAAAAAAAAAAAAGCATCAAAAATTTTTTTATTGTAAAACAAATTTCTGGTGAAAATCTGTGTATACTTTTGAATGTATTTTGTAATTATACTACTGTATTTTCTTTTTTAATTTGATAATTATGGAATAAAGCTAACAGGTTAATTTTTACAGTTGGTCAAGTCTGCAGTTTTCTTGTGAGGCCATCAGATAATACTCCTGGGGATTATTCACTTTATTTTCGGACCAATGAAAATATTCAGCGGTTTAAGATATGTCCAACACCAAACAATCAGTTTATGATGGGAGGCCGATATTATAATAGGTAAGTTGGGAGAAGTTTATAGTTATCTTTTACTTTTGGCAAGAAGAGTTGAAACATTGTAAATAATAGTATATCGGAATCAAAGTTATATGAAAATTTCTGACTTTATAATATTTAAAATTATAAAAAATCTGATATAATTTAGTTGTCATGTCCAAGAGTTTTTTAGATTTTGTCAAACATGAACATAAATGAATAATTTATAATTTATTTCATTCTAAAATAATGTATATAATATTTTGATTATTTATACATAGCTTGTTTGTAGGAGATTTGTTAGTAAGCTCATACATTTTCTGTAGGACAGTGGAACATCTAATCTAAGAAAAAGAAAATATATTGCTCTTTTTATCTATGAGATCCGTGAGACGTATTAAATAGGAGAAAAGTTAAAAGAATGACTGGAGACTTACTAATAATGTTAACCCTACAGTGTTAGGTTGTTCACAAGTTGGTATTTGCAGTTGTTGGTTCCTATTTCTCACCTTTTAAAATTCTTAGTAAATTCTCAGCTTGTCTCGGCCTCCTCACTCCTTCATGTTAAATGCTTGTCTCGTCCCCCTCACCCCTCTTGTTAAATTCTGTCTCTGATATTTAGTTCATATTCATTTGTACTTTTTTTTTTTTTTACAAATCTTTTCAAGTCTTGTGTTTTACTTTTTAACATTGCACTTTGTTTACATTTAGTTTAAAATAATTTTGTAGTATAGCAAAGATAGTTTATCATCAGGAACAAATATATACTTATGTGTGTAAATACCACATATGTATCTCCAAAGATAAAAGGTATGTATATTTCAATTATTCTTTCAGTAGGAAGAACTTTGGAAAATATAAAATGATGAATATCCAATTATATATAAATATACACTTACGTGTGTATATAAAACAATTATTGGATTATTTTCTTTTTAATTTGATAATTATGGAATAAAGCTAACAGGTTAATTTTTACAGTTGGTCAAGTCTGCAGTTTTCTTGTGAGGCCATCAGATAATACTCCTGGGGATTATTCACTTTATTTTCGGACCAATGAAAATATTCAGCGGTTTAAGATATGTCCAACACCAAACAATCAGTTTATGATGGGAGGCCGATATTATAATAGGTAAGTTGGGAGAAGTTTATAGTTATCTTTTACTTTTGGCAAGAAGAGTTGAAACATTGTAAATAATAGTATATCGGAATCAAAGTTATATGAAAATTTCTGACTTTATAATATTTAAAATTATAAAAAATCTGATATAATTTAGTTGTCATGTCCAAGAGTTTTTTAGATTTTGTCAAACATGAACATAAATGAATAATTTATAATTTATTTCATTCTAAAATAATGTATATAATATTTTGATTATTTATACATAGCTTGTTTGTAGGAGATTTGTTAGTAAGCTCATACATTTTCTGTAGGACAGTGGAACATCTAATCTAAGAAAAAGAAAATATATTGCTCTTTTTATCTATGAGATCCGTGAGACGTATTAAATAGGAGAAAAGTTAAAAGAATGACTGGAGACTTACTAATAATGTTAACCCTACAGTGTTAGGTTGTTCACAAGTTGGTATTTGCAGTTGTTGGTTCCTATTTCTCACCTTTTAAAATTCTTAGTAAATTCTCAGCTTGTCTCGGCCTCCTCACTCCTTCATGTTAAATGCTTGTCTCGTCCCCCTCACCCCTCTTGTTAAATTCTGTCTCTGATATTTAGTTCATATTCATTTGTACTTTTTTTTTTTTTTACAAATCTTTTCAAGTCTTGTGTTTTACTTTTTAACATTGCACTTTGTTTACATTTAGTTTAAAATAATTTTGTAGTATAGCAAAGATAGTTTATCATCAGGAACAAATATATACTTATGTGTGTAAATACCACATATGTATCTCCAAAGATAAAAGGTATGTATATTTCAATTATTCTTTCAGTAGGAAGAACTTTGGAAAATATAAAATGATGAATATCCAATTATATATAAATATACACTTACGTGTGTATATAAAACAATTATTGGATTAATAGGAAGAATACGAAGAAAAAAATTGGTAAATTAGCAAGATGTATTGACAAATGTTGCCACACTGTCACTAAAATAGCCATTCCTGTAGTGCCTTAAAGGAAAGTTTAAAATTCTAGGATTTACATATTTAGAACAATGAAATGGCAAACTGATGATAGAGAAACACTTCTGTATTAAAAACACACAACTTTGTGTCATGTTAAAGTTTGTGTTAAGATACATAATGTCCTTATATGTCAGTTTTGTTTTATTTGTAATATTTTCCAAATATTAAGACTATTTTAAAACACTTTTTTATCAAAATCATCAATAAACCTTTCCTGCTGTGGCTCTACTCCTCCATGTAAGATTAGCTCCTGGTCCTGATTCCTTACTCTCTCCTCCACTGCTCCTTTCCTGCTTCCTCCCTCCCTCCCTGCCTTTTCTGTTTCTCTTTTCACCTGCTATTAGTCTTATGACTTTCTCTGATTATTATAACAGCAGAGTATGGAAATACTTTGATGACAAAGATTCTTAAGTTTACCTGAATTCAGTACTTGATAAATAAATGTCATTTGTCTGTCATTTCTTGCTCAGTCTCTCAGATATTTTTTTCCTTTTTCTTTTTAAAGTCGACTTTTAATCCTTTACTCACACGTAGTAATGTTTTGAGTATGTATGTGTATGGAAGATTGAAATTTCTGACCTGAAAACCAGTATTAGGAACATTCTTGATTTTCTGTAGTAATGTGACAGTAATGATCATATAGTCTGTTAATGAATTCTGGTTATAGTCTTTGGAAAAAACTTGCAAATAGAATCCTTGCTTTTGTTTTATAGTGCTGTCTGTGTAATTTTATTTTACACATTTGGGCTATTTAGTTTAAAATAATTTTGTAGTATAGCAAAGATAGTTTATCATCAGGAACAAATATATACTTATGTGTGTAAATACCACATATGTATCTCCAAAGATAAAAGGTATGTATATTTCAATTATTCTTTCAGTAGGAAGAACTTTGGAAAATATAAAATGATGAATATCCAATTATATATAAATATACACTTACGTGTGTATATAAAACAATTATTGGATTAATAGGAAGAATACGAAGAAAAAAATTGGTAAATTAGCAAGATGTATTGACAAATGTTGCCACACTGTCACTAAAATAGCCATTCCTGTAGTGCCTTAAAGGAAAGTTTAAAATTCTAGGATTTACATATTTAGAACAATGAAATGGCAAACTGATGATAGAGAAACACTTCTGTATTAAAAACACACAACTTTGTGTCATGTTAAAGTTTGTGTTAAGATACATAATGTCCTTATATGTCAGTTTTGTTTTATTTGTAATATTTTCCAAATATTAAGACTATTTTAAAACACTTTTTTATCAAAATCATCAATAAACCTTTCCTGCTGTGGCTCTACTCCTCCATGTAAGATTAGCTCCTGGTCCTGATTCCTTACTCTCTCCTCCACTGCTCCTTTCCTGCTTCCTCCCTCCCTCCCTGCCTTTTCTGTTTCTCTTTTCACCTGCTATTAGTCTTATGACTTTCTCTGATTATTATAACAGCAGAGTATGGAAATACTTTGATGACAAAGATTCTTAAGTTTACCTGAATTCAGTACTTGATAAATAAATGTCATTTGTCTGTCATTTCTTGCTCAGTCTCTCAGATATTTTTTTCCTTTTTCTTTTTAAAGTCGACTTTTAATCCTTTACTCACACGTAGTAATGTTTTGAGTATGTATGTGTATGGAAGATTGAAATTTCTGACCTGAAAACCAGTATTAGGAACATTCTTGATTTTCTGTAGTAATGTGACAGTAATGATCATATAGTCTGTTAATGAATTCTGGTTATAGTCTTTGGAAAAAACTTGCAAATAGATAATCCTTGCTAATAGGGTTTGCATGTATTTTAAGATATGCAATTTTATAAGACAAATTATGTCAGTGTTAGTAATTTTTATTTTAACAGCATTGGGGACATCATAGATCACTATCGAAAAGAACAGATTGTTGAAGGGTATTATCTTAAGGAACCTGTGCCAATGCAGGTCAGTGTCGTTCTTCTTTTTGCAGTCATCAGCTTTTTAATGTAAAATGCATTTTTGGTGATACGGTGATGCAAACGTCCATGCATTTGAAATTGGATAAAATTTAAAACTGCTGATTATTCAGATTCTTTCAGAAAGTGAATATTTGTAAGAGAATCGCTTAGTTTTTATTTATGTTGGTTCTAGATAATTAGGAAGTCCTTGGTGGCTTTTTGAGGATAGAAGCAGTGGTGGGGACAGAAGCCAAGTTGCACTGGGTCAAGGAGTGAGTTTGTTGGAGGCAAAAGTGGAGACAGCAAGGATAAATCACAGCCAGGCTTATCTAGGTGAGCTTGGTAAGTAAAGAAAATAAATTAAAAATGATAGCTAGAAGAGGATGTAGGGCAAAAAGGGGGTTAAACTTTTAATTTATTTGCCCATAGTTTTATGGTGAGAGAGTTTTGAGCATGTGTGTGGTGACAGAGGTGGATGAGGGATAGGGCAGTGGCAGGTACCCTGTGTGCAAGGTACTAGAGAAGGCGGGAGTGCCCGAAATCTAGAACGTGAGAAAGACTGGCCTCGAGCGAGAGGTCCTGTTGAATGCTCGTTGCTTAGTGCATGGGGTGGTTGGTTGCCCATACTTCTGAAGTGTGGTGGAAAAGCTTGTAGCAGGTTCAGTACTTGATAAATAAATGTCATTTGTCTGTCATTTCTTGCTCAGTCTCTCAGATATTTTTTTCCTTTTTCTTTTTAAAGTCGACTTTTAATCCTTTACTCACACGTAGTAATGTTTTGAGTATGTATGTGTATGGAAGATTGAAATTTCTGACCTGAAAACCAGTATTAGGAACATTCTTGATTTTCTGTAGTAATGTGACAGTAATGATCATATAGTCTGTTAATGAATTCTGGTTATAGTCTTTGGAAAAAACTTGCAAATAGATAATCCTTGCTAATAGGGTTTGCATGTATTTTAAGATATGCAATTTTTATAAGACAAATTATGTCAGTGTTAGTAATTTTTATTTTAACAGCATTGGGGACATCATAGATCACTATCGAAAAGAACAGATTGTTGAAGGGTATTATCTTAAGGAACCTGTGCCAATGCAGGTCAGTGTCGTTCTTCTTTTTGCAGTCATCAGCTTTTTAATGTAAAATGCATTTTTGGTGATACGGTGATGCAAACGTCCATGCATTTGAAATTGGATAAAATTTAAAACTGCTGATTATTCAGATTCTTTCAGAAAGTGAATATTTGTAAGAGAATCGCTTAGTTTTTATTTATGTTGGTTCTAGATAATTAGGAAGTCCTTGGTGGCTTTTTGAGGATAGAAGCAGTGGTGGGGACAGAAGCCAAGTTGCACTGGGTCAAGGAGTGAGTTTGTTGGAGGCAAAAGTGGAGACAGCAAGGATAAATCACAGCCAGGCTTATCTAGGTGAGCTTGGTAAGTAAAGAAAATAAATTAAAAATGATAGCTAGAAGAGGATGTAGGGCAAAAAGGGGGTTAAACTTTTAATTTATTTGCCCATAGTTTTATGGTGAGAGAGTTTTGAGCATGTGTGTGGTGACAGAGGTGGATGAGGGATAGGGCAGTGGCAGGTACCCTGTGTGCAAGGTACTAGAGAAGGCGGGAGTGCCCGAAATCTAGAACGTGAGAAAGACTGGCCTCGAGCGAGAGGTCCTGTTGAATGCTCGTTGCTTAGTGCATGGGGTGGTTGGTTGCCCATACTTCTGAAGTGTGGTGGAAAAAGCTTGTAGCAGGCTTAAGTAAAAGGCACTTCTAAAGAGTGATTAAGAATTTTCTTGTATGGAAAAAGGGGGTAGTGACTTTCCAGGCACATAAAGACTGTGAGAGGCTTGGGGTTTCCAAGTAAACTTGCACAGTGATTTGTCGTGTCTCGAGCTTCTCATTATTTCCTCTCCTAACAAAATAGCTTCTGATGGTTGGTTATAGCCTACTATTCATTGCTGATTAAGGGTGAACCGTTATTCAGATGCTTACTATAAATTTAAGAATCATCTTTTCACAATTTAATATATCTTGCTTCATTTCTTTATGCTTCTCTGGTAGATGGGAAGTTCAGGCAGGCGGGTGTTGTGTGTAATGTTTGTACCGCTTTGTTGTGATCTCCATGCCAGTTTCTTCCTCTTGGCCAATCTGAATCCTGCAAGTTTACATCTCAAGTTTCACTTCATTGTTGACACCTTCCTAATATCTGTAGTTAGCAATGATGTACCACTTCTGTTGGCAGCTCTGGCAGACTTTACTTAACTTTTTTTTTTTTTTTTTAAACCACATAGTGTGGTATGTGCTTTCCAGAAACCAGTGCTTAGGATCTTTTTATCAGGGTTCAGAGGTGCCTTTACCCACAAATGATGGATCCTGCCTCTCACTTCCATTGCTGTATCGTGCATTCTAATTCAGATGGGTTGTTTGACATAAAGATGATTTTAAATTCTTTCCTCAGTGAGTAAATTTTATTTGCCCACAAGTCATGCACACGTTTTTCCTATGCTGAATTTTTGCTCAGGATTTTCTGATTTAATTACTTATAGTTAGAAGGAAGAAGTAGCATTTAACATCTAGTGAACGTTTGTACTAAAATTATAGTTATAAAAATTACTTTGGGTATACATTATGCTTTATTCTTGTGTTACTGTTTCGTAACTGAACAGACCTCAAAGTATTGTCATTTGCAAAAGTGCCTATAATGCTTTCAGGACTTCAGAAATAACTCATGCTAGTTACAGAGCAATTTGATAACTTCGTAGAAACCATTGAATGCTATTTGAAGTCAGTTATTTGGGGCCTGGAGTCAAGGTAGGTTACAGTAGAAATTTGAAAATCATAACACTTAAACCTGTGCTTCCCAGCAGGATCTAGCTTATAGAGAGCTCAAAGACTAGTAATGTCCTTTTGTTAATGCAAAAGTAATCAGCTAACAGAATCAGCTCATTGCCCCTCAGGCGACCCTTCTTAACCCTGCTCAGGGTAAGATGTTGGCAGAGAAAGAGCACAGTGCAGCTCAGTCTGCTCACTTGGTGGAACTCACAGTTCTTGAGACAGGTATTAGAAGAAAGGAGGAGCCTTTTGAGACAGTGTACCCCACCATAAATCCAGTTAGCTTTTTTTGAGCACTATGTTTTAGACACTGTCTTAGATGTGTTAATTTATTTACTATTTTAAACAATTTGATGAGGTTGATCCTGTAATTCTGCCCATTTTACAGATAGGGAACCTGTGACCAGCTAAGTTAATAAGTAAGTTGCTTAAGACATCGAGTGATCCTTGACTCTTCTTTTTGTCTCCTATACTCTATATCCAAATTGTCAGGATCATCACGCTGTCTCTGCCTTCAAAATTTAGTAGAATTTAACCATCACCAGAAATATTTTGGGCTGGAGTAAAAGTAGGTTACAGTAGAAGTTTGAAAATTTTAACACTTAAGATATCTTTCCCAGTAGAATTCTAACTATTAGAGAATTTAATAGCTTTTAAATCTAATATCAGCTTTGTTTTTGTCCCCGTCCCATAAACGCACCATAGTCAGAGGACCCATGTAGAATGTGAGTCAGGCCATTCCATGCCTCTGTTGAATCCTTACAGGTGTTCTGCAGTAGCATGCAGGACCCTAGTGCCATGTCCCTTGGTCGTCTGAACTCCTCCTGCCAGCCTTCTCTCTTAGCCACCCACTCGCACTGTCTTCTCTGCTATTTTTTTAAAAAGTATGTCACGATGTTTGCTGCTGTAGGAATTTTGCTCCAGTTGTTCATTCTGCCCAAAATGACTCTCCCTCAAATATTCACTTACCTCATTCTGTTACTTTTTTCAAATTTTGCTTAAAAATTAGTCTCACAATTGAGACCAACTTGTACATATAATTGATTGCTGCTACTTGCCCTTTCCTTGCCTGTAGAGCACTTACCACCTATTAACATACAATACAGTTTGCTTATTTATTATGTTTATTATCTCTTTCCATCATTGGAATATAATAAGTTCCTTGAGGATAAAGATCTTTGATTTATTCACTAATCTCAAGAACTAGAACAGTACCTGGCACTCAACAAACATTTATTGAATTCAGTCATCAAATGAGTTTTCTTAGCCATTACCTGACAAAGGCAGGGTTTACAACTGAAGAAGAAGTCTGCACACCTAACTCTGTGCAAAAGCTTGCTTCAGGGCTTCCCTGGTGGTCCAGTGGGTAAGGACACCGCCTTGCAGTGCAAGGGGCGCCGGTTCAAATCCCTGGCCTGGGAAGATCCCACATGTGGCGGAGCGGCTGGCCTGATGTGTCCATTTCCCAAGCCGGAGCTCTGGAGCGCATGCGCCCAGAGCTGGTGCTCTGTGACAAGAGAGGCCGCTGCGATGGGAGGCCCACACAGGCCAAAGAACAAAGATAAATAAATGAAAGATCAATAGAAGTGGGAAAAAACAAAACAAAACAAAATTTGGCTCAATGGCTATTAGACTCTCATCAGTTAGAATATCTGTTTTGTTTTGGGAGGAATATATGACTTCTTTCTCCAGAACTTTGCAGAAAGAGTAGGCTGAGAAGCCGTCCCTCCTGTCATCCAGTAATTTACTAGAACTTCAATCTTGAAGTTGTGTCCCTGCCTGTAGTGTCTTCCAGTGTAGGCATTGTAGATCAGCTGACCAGTCTCTGTCCTAAAAAATAGGACAGACTTCTTACAGTACTGAAATCAGATACTTAAATTAACATCTTACTGTAGTAATGTCTTATATAGTAAACTACAAATATGCCCCATTCTATACCGAAGAGTAAATACCGTCACTACTGCACAAAAGACTAAGTACAAATCTATACAACTAGAGGTAGGCATCACTGTTATCATCTGTGAGTTCTATTCTGCCCAAAATGACTCTCCTCAAATATTCACTTACCTCATTCTGTTACTTTTTCAAAATTTGCTTAAAAATTAGTCTCACAATTGAGACCAACTTGTACATATAATTGATTGCTGCTACTTGCCCTTTCCTTGCCTGTAGAGCACTTACCACCTATTAACATACAATACAGTTTGCTTATTTATTATGTTTATTATCTCTTTCCATCATTGGAATATAATAAGTTCCTTGAGGATAAAGATCTTTGATTTATTCACTAATCTCAAGAACTAGAACAGTACCTGGCACTCAACAAACATTTATTGAATTCAGTCATCAAATGAGTTTTCTTAGCCATTACCTGACAAAGGCAGGGTTTACAACTGAAGAAGAAGTCTGCACACCTAACTCTGTGCAAAAGCTTGCTTCAGGGCTTCCCTGGTGGTCCAGTGGGTAAGGACACCGCCTTGCAGTGCAAGGGGCGCCGGTTCAAATCCCTGGCCTGGGAAGATCCCACATGTGGCGGAGCGGCTGGCCTGATGTGTCCATTTCCCAAGCCGGAGCTCTGGAGCGCATGCGCCCAGAGCTGGTGCTCTGTGACAAGAGAGGCCGCTGCGATGGGAGGCCCACACAGGCCAAAGAACAAAGATAAATAAATGAAAGATCAATAGAAGTGGGAAAAAACAAAACAAAACAAAACTTGGCTCAATGGCTATTAGACTCTCATCAGTTAGAATATCTGTTTTGTTTTGGGAGGAATATATGACTTCTTTCTCCAGAACTTTGCAGAAAGAGTAGGCTGAGAAGCCGTCCCTCCTGTCATCCAGTAATTTACTAGAACTTCAATCTTGAAGTTGTGTCCCTGCCTGTAGTGTCTTCCAGTGTAGGCATTGTAGATCAGCTGACCAGTCTCTGTCCTAAAAAATAGGACAGACTTCTTACAGTACTGAAATCAGATACTTAAATTAACATCTTACTGTAGTAATGTCTTATATAGTAAACTACAAATATGCCCCATTCTATACCGAAGAGTAAATACCGTCACTACTGCACAAAAGACTGCGAAGTACAAATCTATACAACTAGAGGGTAGGCATCACTGTTTATCATCTGGGTGCAGTGTATCTTCAGAGATTTTTATATTCTCACTCATTTTCTGAGTAATTTTTAGGACGAAGAGTGAAGGTTTAGTACAAAAAAATGTATTAGAAAATTTAGTGAGAATTTATATGTAGCAGACCCCAATTTTTGTTCCATATTCCCTTGGATATAAAAGGCTTACATACCTGAAATAGAAGGCAGCTTCTATTTCAGATCATTCACTGTCATGCATGGACCCGGAACAGAGCCATCTTGTAAACCCTAATTTCAGATATCAGATACATCTCTTAAAATAGTTCTTGCTTATAATTCCTCTGGTTCTTCTCACATTTTTACTGTCAAAATGCAGTAATAATTCTAGATTTTAAATGTATTTCAACTGGATTCTCGTTTATGATTCTTGCTTTTCTTGCAGCGTCAACTCTAATACTTTGGAAACTTGGGTTCGTGATTTTGTTGGATAGTACAGTCTTCTTTAGTCTGTAAATGTAACATTTTTTATTTTTAGATTTAAAAACAGTTATAATGATCAATATGGTGAATTTTTAAATTTCTACATTATATGTTTTATTTCAGTCACCTTTAAATAGTACCTCTATTTATAAGCCATATTGAGTGAATCTTTTTTTTTTTTTAAAAGATTTATTTATTTATTTACTTTGGGGGGGAGGGGAGCGGGCGGGCCACTTCTATTGGTCTTTCATTTCTCTATTTTCATTCATCTTCGTTCTTTGGCTCCTGTGGGCCTCCCATCGCGGTGGCGTCTGTCGTTGCAGAGCACCGGCTCTGGGCGCATGCGCTCCAGAGCTCCGGCTCGGTGATTGGACACATCAGTCCAGCCGCTCCGCGGCACATGGGATCTTCCCAGGCCAGGGCTCGAACCGGCGCCCCTTGCACTGCAAGGCGGTGTCCTTACCCACTGGACCACCAGGGGAAGCCCATATTGAGTGAATCTTGATGCAGTCATAAAAGTTTTAAGAATCTTCATTTTCTGTTAAGAAATAATCTAGGTAATCTAGATAATAATAATCTAGGATAATCTAGATTCTTGTCACAAATGATTGCGTAATGTCTTTCCAGTAGATCCTAGAACGTTGCTGTTGCTTTGCATTCATTATCTGACTTTTTTTTTTAATGATTCCCAAACATCTTTCTTTGTCAGTTTTTTTTTTTTCTCTTCACTATTATGGACAGAAAATTAAGAATTCTGAATTTTTATCTGTATTCAGTGAAAACTAATAAAAAGATAACAGAGGTGGCCTTTTATATATACTTTTGAAAGATGCTGCAATAGTTGGCAACATAGTAAAAAATGCCAAAGGTGATGCAATAACATTTATTTCACTGTTGCATCAGCCTCTAAGCCAAAGTTTGGCAAAGTTTTCTGTAAAGATAATAAACATTTTAGGTTTTGTGGGCCATTCAGTCTCTGTCTCAGTTACTTAAACTTTGCCTTTGTAGTGAAAGCAACCATACAAAGTAGGTAAGGGCATAAGTATGGCTGTGTTCCAGTAAAACTTCATGTCCAAAAACAGGCAGCAGGGTAGATTTGATCCATGTGTTGTGGCTGTGTTCCAGTAAAATTCATGAATCCGCTTGCAGCGTCAACTCTAATACTTTGGAAACTTGGGTTCGTGATTTTGTTGGATAGTACAGTCTTCTTTAGTCTGTAAATGTAACATTTTTTATTTTTAGATTTAAAAACAGTTATAATGATCAATATGGTGAATTTTTAAATTTCTACATTATATGTTTTATTTCAGTCACCTTTAAATAGTACCTCTATTTATAAGCCATATTGAGTGAATCTTTTTTTTTTTTTAAAAGATTTATTTATTTATTTACTTTGGGGGGGAGGGGAGCGGGCGGGCCACTTCTATTGGTCTTTCATTTCTCTATTTTCATTCATCTTCGTTCTTTGGCTCCTGTGGGCCTCCCATCGCGGTGGCGTCTGTCGTTGCAGAGCACCGGCTCTGGGCACATGCACTCCAGAGCTCCGGCTTGGTGATTGGACACATCAGTCCAGCCGCTCCGCGGCACATGGGATCTTCCCAGGCCAGGGCTCGAACCGGCGCCCCTTGCACTGCAAGGCGGTGTCCTTACCCACTGGACCACCAGGGGAAGCCCATATTGAGTGAATCTTGATGCAGTCATAAAAGTTTTAAGAATCTTCATTTTCTGTTAAGAAATAATCTAGGTAATCTAGATAATAATAATCTAGGATAATCTAGATTCTTGTCACAAATGATTGCGTAATGTCTTTCCAGTAGATCCTAGAACGTTGCTGTTGCTTTGCATTCATTATCTGACTTTTTTTTTTAATGATTCCCAAACATCTTTCTTTGTCAGTTTTTTTTTTTTCTCTTCACTATTATGGACAGAAAATTAAGAATTCTGAATTTTTATCTGTATTCAGTGAAAACTAATAAAAAGATAACAGAGGTGGCCTTTTATATATACTTTTGAAAGATGCTGCAATAGTTGGCAACATAGTAAAAAATGCCAAAGGTGATGCAATAACATTTATTTCACTGTTGCATCAGCCTCTAAGCCAAAGTTTGGCAAAGTTTTCTGTAAAGATAATAAACATTTTAGGTTTTGTGGGCCATTCAGTCTCTGTCTCAGTTACTTAAACTTTGCCTTTGTAGTGAAAGCAACCATACAAAGTAGGTAAGGGCATAAGTATGGCTGTGTTCCAGTAAAACTTCATGTCCAAAAACAGGCAGCAGGGTAGATTTGATCCATGTGTTGTGGTTTTCCATAGCCAAATAGTGTACTTCTACACTTATGATACAGGAAAAAACTGGATTCATGAAAATTCTGTAATATATCTTAGATATAAAAGGATCAGCTGGATTCGTGAGCCTCTGAGAAAACAAAGTCATAAAATATTCTTGCAAATAGTAAGAGCTGCTCAGAAAAGAAACTGAAAACTAAGATTAGGTCCATTTGGACTGTGATGGTGATATTGAAGATCGACTTATTTTAGGGAGATCATTATAAAGGCACTCTTATCTTTATATTCTTCCTGACATCCTAATTCTTTTTGTTATGGGAGGGTTGTGGGAATTGAGCAGTTAAGACGTATGCCTTGGTCACAGTGCAATAAAAATCATGCAATAAAAACCACAGGATTATGGGAAAAGTGAAGTTGATAACTTTGAGCCCTTTGAAGCGTCATCAATACACATAAACTATTAACAATTTAGTGTAGTTTTTATATGTGCTGAATGGATAAGAAATAGTTAAGCATTAGGTTGGTGCAAATGTAATTGCGGTTTTGGACTGAATTTTAAATCCTTATAACTAGACTCAAATATATCTTTACTAAAAATAGGCACCATTACAATCAACACATTTTTGTCAATCAGAAATATGTTCCTGTAGCATAAAAATCGTGCTTTAGGGGCTTCCCTGGTGGTCCAGTGGGTGAAGAGTCTGTCTTGCAGTGCAAGGGGCACTGGTTCGATCCCTAGCCTGGGAAGATCCCAGGTGCCGTGGAGCGGCTGGACCGGTGTGTCCAATTATGACCCAGGGCTCTGCAGCACATGCACCCAGAGCCAGTGCTCTGCAACAAGAGTCCATTGCAATGTGAAGTCCACACAGGCCAAAGAATAAAAATGGATCAAAAATAAGTAAATAAAAAATCAATAAAGAGAGACCAAAATTAAAAAAAAAAAAAATCATGCTTTGGGATTCAGCAAATTCCTGGAAAGCATTTTCTGCGTTCTGCTGGTTGTGGAGTGTTTCCTCTGCAGAAAGTTGTCCAGATGCTTGAAGAAGTATTGGTTGGTTGGCGAAAGGTCAGGTGAATATGGCAGGTGAGGCAAAACTTCGCAACCCAGTTGCTTCAACTTTGGCAGTGCTGATTGTATGATGTTCGGTTGCGCGTTGGCATGGAGAAAAACTGGGCCTTTTCTTTTGACCAATGCTGTGTGCAGGCGTTGCAGTTTTCAGTGCATCTCATCAGTTTGCTGCGCATACTTCTCAGATGTAATGGTTTCACCAGGATTCAGAAAGCTGTAGTGGATCAGATGGGCAGCAGACCCCACATAATGACCAGGACCTTTTTCTGATGCAAGTTTGGCTTTGGGAAGTGCTTTGGAGCTTCTTTTCAGTCCAGCCACTAAGTTAAGTTGTCTTTTGTCACACATCAGTTTGATAGAGAAATGGTTTGTTGTTGCATAGAATAAGAGAGATGACACATAAAAATAATTTTTTTGATTTTCGTTCAGCCCATGAGGCACATGCTTATCGAGCTCTTTCACCTTTCGATTTTGCCAAATACTGTAGAATGGTCGATGTTGCGTTCTCGGGCATTGCAAGATGTAAGCATTAGGTTGGTGCAAATGTAATTGCGGTTTTGGACTGAATTTTAAATCCTTATAACTAGACTCAAATATATCTTTACTAAAAATAGGCACCATTACAATCAACACATTTTGTCAATCAGAAATATGTTCCTGTAGCATAAAAATCGTGCTTTAGGGGCTTCCTGGTGGTCCAGTGGGTGAAGAGTCTGTCTTGCAGTGAAAGGGGGCACTGGTTCGATCCCTAGCCTGGGAAGATCCCAGGTGCCGTGGAGCGGCTGGACCGGTGTGTCCAATTATGACCCAGGGCTCTGCAGCACATGCACCCAGAGCCAGTGCTCTGCAACAAGAGTCCATTGCAATGTGAAGTCCACACAGGCCAAAGAATAAAAATGGATCAAAAATAAGTAAATAAAAAATCAATAAAGAGAGACCAAAATTAAAAAAAAAAAAAATCATGCTTTGGGATTCAGCAAATTCCTGGAAAGCATTTTCTGCGTTCTGCTGGTTGTGGAGTGTTTCCTCTGCAGAAAGTTGTCCAGATGCTTGAAGAAGTATTGGTTGGTTGGCGAAAGGTCAGGTGAATATGGCAGGTGAGGCAAAACTTCGCAACCCAGTTGCTTCAACTTTGGCAGTGCTGATTGTATGATGTTCGGTTGCGCGTTGGCATGGAGAAAAACTGGGCCTTTTCTTTTGACCAATGCTGTGTGCAGGCGTTGCAGTTTTCAGTGCATCTCATCAGTTTGCTGCGCATACTTCTCAGATGTAATGGTTTCACCAGGATTCAGAAAGCTGTAGTGGATCAGATGGGCAGCAGACCCCACATAATGACCAGGACCTTTTTCTGATGCAAGTTTGGCTTTGGGAAGTGCTTTGGAGCTTCTTTTCAGTCCAGCCACTAAGTTAAGTTGTCTTTTGTCACACATCAGTTTGATAGAGAAATGGTTTGTTGTTGCATAGAATAAGAGAGATGACACATAAAAATAATTTTTTTGATTTTCGTTCAGCCCATGAGGCACATGCTTATCGAGCTCTTTCACCTTTCGATTTTGCCAAATACTGTAGAATGGTCGATGTTGCGTTCTCGGGCAGCTTCTAGTATAGTTGTAAGAGGATTAGCTTTTTTTTTTTTAAAGATTTATTTATTTATTTATTTAGGGCGGGGGACAGGTTGGGGAGGGAGAGGAGCCGACGGGCCACTTCTGTTGGTCTTTCATTTCTCTGTTTTCATCCGTCTTTGTTCTTTGGCTCTTGTGGGCCTCCCATCGTGGTGGCCTCTGTCGTCACAGAGCGCTGGCTCTGGGCGCATGCGCCCCAGAGCTCTGGCTCAGTAATTGGACACATCAGTCCAGCCGCTCTGAGGCATGTGGGATCTTCCCAGGCCGGGGATCATTCTGGCACCCCTTGTACTGCAAGGCGGTGTCCTTACCCACTGGATCACCAGGGGAAGCCCAAGAGGATTAGCTTTGATGATGGCTCTCAGTTAGTCATTGTCAGCTTCTGATAACCAGCCACTACACTCCTTATCTTCAGGCTCTCATCTACTTTGCAAAACTTTATGAACCACCACTGCACTGTACGTTCATTAGCAGTTCCTGGGCCTAATACGTTGTTGGTGTTGCAGGTTCTCTCCACTGCTTTATGACCTATTTGAACTTGAATAAAAAAATTGCTTGAATTTACTTTTTATCTATCATCTCCATAGTCTAAAATAAAAACTAAACAGCAAATAATAAGTTATTAGCAAAAAACAAAGTGAGTAATGTGCATTAAAACAATGTATAACATAACCAGATTTATTTAAGAATGCATTCCAGTATCAAATGGCCGAGTTCAACAATGCCAAAACTGCCACTGCTTTCTCACCAAATTGTACAATAAATAAAGCACTTCACCTTGAAGAGGCCTGAAGTAGACGTGTAGAAGAGACCATCAGAAGGGCTGTAAATAGTGGGAAAGTGGTCCAAGGAGGGTTATCTGAAAGCAGACATGTTAGAATGCCAGCTGTGGCTGGATGGTATGGCTTGTAATGCTCTGTGAAGCAGGGGAGGCTGGAAGGCTTTTGAAATGTGTTTTACATATTCCTAGGCATCTCATATCAGCTGGGTGCGATTTTCTGATTCACTTAGAGTTTCTTGAGGATGTAACTGTGTGTAAACAAACATGAATTTGCTTTATGCTCAGATTGGTTCTAATCCATCAGTTACGCTGGGACAAATGCATGTTTTCAAAACATTGTTGCTATAAAACACACACACAAAACTGTATTTTAAAAAAACGGTTCTTGAAAAATGGTAAGGGCACCTTTTTGAAAATTTCTTTAGAAAGCAAAGGGTCTCTTAATTATTTTAGAGTTTAGTACTAAAACATTTTTTAGTGTCTACACAGACACACAATCTGATTTTTAAGTTGGTAACTTGTAGATTTTACTCCATTTCCATCAAGAATTCATGAAATAATTTTAATATTTTTGAAAATTCAGGATCAAGAACAAGTACTCAATGATGCAGTGGATGGCAAGGAAATTTATAATACAATTCGTCGTAAAACAAAGGATGCCTTTTATAAAAACATTGTTAAGAAAGGTTATCTTCTAAAAAAAGGTAAGCATAAACTTTTAAGACTAAAGATTTAGTTTCAATATTTTACTGTTAACATTCAATAGCAGCTCTGTAAATATTGGGCATAAAGCTTATCAGTGAGGTATGAATTTAATAAGTTGGTATCTGATTTTTGGTTCCCGGTCCTCTCTCTACCCATAATGTTTTTTTATAAGAGAAAATTCTTATTGGCACTTGTCATGTTCATGGTATTGATGTTTCTATTTTATACATTTGCCTCAGTTTGGCATTAAGAAATGTTGGGGGATTGAGGAGTACATGATTAGAAGGTTCCTTTTTTTTCTTGTAACTGGAAAGAAATTAATCCTAATTTTAATTTTTAAGATTTATTGTAGTGAAATCTCTAAACATACTGTTAAGGTACCCTTGTCACTTACCTGGTGATTCATTAAAACAGGCAATATAACAAAACATTTTTCTACAGATAAATTACAGACATTTTCTCATTTTATAAGAATTGGTGTTATGATTTTACTGTCTGTGATTTCATAGTTCATCATTTGGCTAAGGGAAAACAATTTGTTTTTTAACAGGAAAGGGAAAAAGGTGGAAAAATTTATATTTTATCTTAGAGGGCAGTGATGCCCAACTTATTTATTTTGAAAGTGAAAAACGAGCTACAAAACCAAAAGGATTAATAGATCTCAGCGTGTGTTCTGTCTACGTTGTTCATGATAGTCTCTTTGGCAGGTAAGAGATTGGTTTCCTATTTCTTTTTGGAATTGTTTTAATAATGGTGTATTCATATCGTTTCAAAGCATAGCCAGCCAATTTTGAGAACCCAAAAATCATCTGAAGATGTCATATTTACTTTCTAGGATAATTTTTGTTCTACTTTCTTAGACTAAACCTCCACTATATCACATAGAAATCTTTGAAATCTGTGGATCTCCTATAGTAAAACTTTACATGTACTGTGTTCCTTGCACGTACTGATTTACTCTTTATCGAATTCATGAAATAATTTTAATATTTTTGAAAATTCAGGATCAAGAACAAGTACTCAATGATGCAGTGGATGGCAAGGAAATTTATAATACAATTCGTCGTAAAACAAAGGATGCCTTTTATAAAAACATTGTTAAGAAAGGTTATCTTCTAAAAAAAGGTAAGCATAAACTTTTAAGACTAAAGATTTAGTTTCAATATTTTACTGTTAACATTCAATAGCAGCTCTGTAAATATTGGGCATAAAGCTTATCAGTGAGGTATGAATTTAATAAGTTGGTATCTGATTTTTGGTTCCCGGTCCTCTCTCTACCCATAATGTTTTTTTATAAGAGAAAATTCTTATTGGCACTTGTCATGTTCATGGTATTGATGTTTCTATTTTATACATTTGCCTCAGTTTGGCATTAAGAAATGTTGGGGGATTGAGGAGTACATGATTAGAAGGTTCCTTTTTTTTCTTGTAACTGGAAAGAAATTAATCCTAATTTTAATTTTTAAGATTTATTGTAGTGAAATCTCTAAACATACTGTTAAGGTACCCTTGTCACTTACCTGGTGATTCATTAAAACAGGCAATATAACAAAACATTTTTCTACAGATAAATTACAGACATTTTCTCATTTTATAAGAATTGGTGTTATGATTTTACTGTCTGTGATTTCATAGTTCATCATTTGGCTAAGGGAAAACAATTTGTTTTTTAACAGGAAAGGGAAAAAGGTGGAAAAATTTATATTTTATCTTAGAGGGCAGTGATGCCCAACTTATTTATTTTGAAAGTGAAAAACGAGCTACAAAACCAAAAGGATTAATAGATCTCAGCGTGTGTTCTGTCTACGTTGTTCATGATAGTCTCTTTGGCAGGTAAGAGATTGGTTTCCTATTTCTTTTTGGAATTGTTTTAATAATGGTGTATTCATATCGTTTCAAAGCATAGCCAGCCAATTTTGAGAACCCAAAAATCATCTGAAGATGTCATATTTACTTTCTAGGATAATTTTTGTTCTACTTTCTTAGACTAAACCTCCACTATATCACATAGAAATCTTTGAAATCTGTGGATCTCCTATAGTAAAACTTTACATGTACTGTGTTCCTTGCACGTACTGCCAATCTTTTGAGTGAGTGACTCTGAATCTTGTCACCTTTCTCCTGTTTTACTTTTCTTGGTTAACTTAATGCATCTGATAATAATAATAGGTACACTCAGTTGTACTATGAACTTGATTCCTAAGAAAGCTGATATTTGGAGACAACTTAGGATAAAAACAGTTGTTTCAGTAGAAAAGAGGGGAGTATTTCCGATTTGAAATGAAAACATTCTTTTTCTTACATTGATGTCCGAGTTTTTAAGAAAATAAATAAAACTGAATCCTGAACATCACAGGGCAAATTCAGCAGTTGTTTACGTCTAGTTTTTTGTAACAAAGGCCTTTCTTTGTTTCACCATCAACATTATCAGTAAACCTATTTGATCCAAAGCTATTCGACTTCTTAAAATACGGACTGTTAAAATTAAATTCATTCTAGAGTCTTAGATATACTAAGCACTTTTGCTAGGGGGGCTTCCCGGGTGGCACCAGTGGTAAAGAACCTGCCTTCCAGTGCAGCAGATGCAAGAGATGCTGGTTCTCTCCTTGGGTCAGGAAGATGCCCTGGAGAAGGAAATGGCATCCTACTCCAGTACTCTTGACTGGAAAATCCCATGGACAGAGGAGCCTGGCGCGCTAACAGTCCACACGGGTCGCAAAGAGTGACACGACTGAGCAACTGAGTAGGCACAAATACATGGTGAAAAGAACAAAACAAAATTTTAACAGCTTACTTTCTGCTGCAGGATGGCATTTCTACTAGGCACCTTCCATTTTTCCTATTTAAGTTGAGAAAGCTTCAAGAGAAATACCTGTGGAGGATATAAGCTTGTCATTTTTTTCAAACTGTGTTTAGAAGATAACATTAGTATTTGCAGTTTTAACAGGTAGTCCATCTCTTAAGTGGTCAAATAGGTTTGGGAAATGCTGACTTGAACAAATAATTTTCCTTACAGAGAGTGTTTTGAAGTTGTAGCCCATGTGTGTGTTATGAATCATCAAGAGGACTATAAGATGAAGTGTTTCATGAGTTTAGTTGACCTTGATACATCGCTTTCCCCCTTTGCAAACACTTCTTAGTTATCTCTTAAAAATAGCTGTCCAAAAAAAAAAAAAAACCCCAAGAAAAAAAACCTGGGTAAGATAGGACTTAATACTTTTCCCCTTTCTTAACAATATGGGAAACTTGGCCTTCAGCTGCAGCTGGATCAGACTCTCAGTCTTTCTAGTCTGACTTACTTGTGTGTACCAGGTTTCTCACAAAGCCGCTTTCCTGAGAGCAAGGTCACAGACAGTATCAGAGAAAGGAGAAACAGACAGTATCAGAGAAAGGAGAAGCGGACATTTCCTCCCTCAGAATACACTATTTGTTACCAAATAGGTAATAGTCATTGAATACTTCTTGCTTTGTGTAAGCGTATAATCCATATCCTGACTGGCGTTGGGCATTTGGGAGAAGTCTAACGGGAAAGTTAATGGCGGCCCACAGCAGCCGAGAGGAGCGGTCTGCAGCGCCAGCCTGTGGTGGTGGGGCGCTGGTCGGCACTGCTCCCTCAGCTGGTCTCCAGTGCTTTAGTCACGTAGCTGTGCAGTTTTTCCAGATTTTTTCAGTATTATTAAGATGTCTCTAATACTCTGTTTCTTTATATTAAACTTCTGTGTTTTAATACTGCTTTACTTTAAATATGAACTGTTTCAGAAGCACAAGTTGAAAGACATTTCAGTCATATAGAGAGTTATCACTGTACTGAATATTTATGTGGGAATTTTGTACCTTTATCTTTTCTTAGGCTGAATCTTTTACTGTGGCAGTGTTTATTGTTTTATCTATGTGTAGGAAAGATATTCCTGCTAGATATTAAATGTTAGGTTGGTGATTATTTTCTTAGGGCAATTTAAAGATTCCCTACTTTCCAGCATTTTAAATTGTTTCTCTTAGAGATAATGGGTTTTTTTTCCCTCCTTCAAGGTGTCTTACTTCAAGGTCTTACTTCATCTTTCCCTGGAGGCTTTGAGAGTTTTCCTTATCTTAGATTTTCAAAAGTTAAATTAGGGGCTTCCCCTGGTGGTCCAGTGGATAAGGACACCGCCTTGCAGTGCAAGGGGCGCTGGTTCGATCCCTGGCCTGGGAAGATCCCATGTGCCGCGGAGCGGCTGGACCGATGTGTCCAATCAGCAAGCCGGAGCTCTGGAGCGCATGCGCCCAGAGCCGGCGCTCTACGACAACAGACGCCACCGCGATGGGAGGCCCGCAGGAGCCAAGGAACAAAGACGGATGAAAACAGAGAAATGAAAGACCAACAGAAGTGGCCCGCCTGCTCCCTTCCCTCCCCATCCCGACCCCGCCCAAAATAAATTAATCAATAAATCTTAAAAAAAAAAAAAAGTTAAATTAGTATGCCTCTACTGTAAAAAATGTTTTAAAAAAATGTATCATGACGTTTGTAGAGCTTCTTAAGACCTGAGGTCTTTTTTTAGTTTTGGAAAGTTCTTTGTTAGTATCTCTTTAAACAGCCCTACTACCACATTCTCTTTCATCTTTTGGCATTCGTGTTGCGTGTTCTATACCTTTTACTATATTTCATGCATCTATTAAACAGTCTCCTCCATATTTTTTGTAAATTTTTCCCCCTCTGCCTCAGGTTGGATGTTTTCTTACTTGTCTTTCTGTTCATTATTATTCTGTAGTTACTTAAGTGCATTTGCTGAGGTCTATATTACTTTTGCCACTTTATAATTTCCATTTGAGTCTTTTATATTTCTAATTACCTGACAAAATTCTTGTTTATTCTCTTTTAAAGCATTTTAATAACAAGATATTTGAAAGTTGTATCTGTCCTTAATATATGTAGGTCTTTCTCATTTGTTTTTCTTTCGGCTTTTCAGTCATTTGATCCTGATTCCTGTAATGTCAGTTTCTGTGTAATTGAATAGTGAACATAGTGTGTGACACACTGTAGCAGCTATGGACCATGTTATTGTCTCCAGGCCTGTTCTTCTGCCCTCATAAGTTAGAGTGGGGGCTGTTCATATTGATCCCCTCTGGGATGCACTGCAGGTACTGGTGACAGCTCTTCTGTTTCTGATTTGCTCTTACTCTGAAGGCATGGCCCTTCAGGGGTCTCAACAGAAAGCCGCCTCATCTAAAGCCCCTGAACTTCTTTGTCTCTCCCAATGCTGTGAAACTGTGAGTGTTCTTGGTTATTAGCTTTTAGCCTCTTACATGCTCTTTGCTCATTGCCTCAGCTTCCAGCCCTACACAGTTTAGGAACTGGCAAACGTCTTTAAAAAGAACAGTTATGGAGAATGTCAGTCTCACCTCACTATACATTGGTCCTTCAAGTTTTAGCCACTTTGTTGTTCTCCAACGACTGAAAAACTGTTATGTTTGGTTTGTATTCCATTCATTCAGGAGGGTTAGTCTGATACAAACCAGCCGACGCCACCGCGATGGGAGGCCCGAGGAGCCAAGGAACAAAGACGGATGAAAACAGAGAAATGAAAGACCAACAGAAGTGGCCCGCCTGCTCCTTCCCTCCCCATCCCGACCCGCCCAAAATAAATTAATCAATAAATCTTAAAAAAAAAGTTAAATTAGTATGCCTCTACTGTAAAAAATGTTTTAAAAAAATGTATCATGACGTTTGTAGAGCTTCTTAAGACCTGAGGTCTTCTAGTTTTGGCAAGTTCTTTGTTAGTATCTCTTTAAACAGCCCTACTACCACATTCTCTTTCATCTTTTGGCATTCGTGTTGCGTGTTCTATACCTTTTACTATATTTCATGCATCTATTAAACAGTCTCCTCCATATTTTTTGTAAATTTTTCCCCCTCTGCCTCAGGTTGGATGTTTTCTTACTTGTCTTTCTGTTCATTATTATTCTGTAGTTACTTAAGTGCATTTGCTGAGGTCTATATTACTTTTGCCACTTTATAATTTCCATTTGAGTCTTTTATATTTCTAATTACCTGACAAAATTCTTGTTTATTCTCTTTTAAAGCATTTTAATAACAAGATATTTGAAAGTTGTATCTGTCCTTAATATATGTAGGTCTTTCTCATTTGTTTTTCTTTCGGCTTTTCAGTCATTTGATCCTGATTCCTGTAATGTCAGTTTCTGTGTAATTGAATAGTGAACATAGTGTGTGACACACTGTAGCAGCTATGGACCATGTTATTGTCTCCAGGCCTGTTCTTCTGCCCTCATAAGTTAGAGTGGGGGCTGTTCATATTGATCCCCTCTGGGATGCACTGCAGGTACTGGTGACAGCTCTTCTGTTTCTGATTTGCTCTTACTCTGAAGGCATGGCCCTTCAGGGGTCTCAACAGAAAGCCGCCTCATCTAAAGCCCCTGAACTTCTTTGTCTCTCCCAATGCTGTGAAACTGTGAGTGTTCTTGGTTATTAGCTTTTAGCCTCTTACATGCTCTTTGCTCATTGCCTCAGCTTCCAGCCCTACACAGTTTAGGAACTGGCAAACGTCTTTAAAAAGAACAGTTATGGAGAATGTCAGTCTCACCTCACTATACATTGGTCCTTCAAGTCTTAGCCACTTTGTTGTTCTCCAACGACTTCGAAAAACTGTTATGTTTGGTTTGTATTCCATTCATTCAGGAGGGTTAGTCTGATACAAACCACGTCCAGAATCAGAAGTTTTCAATTGACATATTCCATTATTTTATGGTATTCTTAAAGTATTGAAGACATGGTTTTTTATCTTTAATAAATGTTAAGCTTGTATTCTAGGTATTTTGCTATGATCTTCTAACACTAAGATCTAAGATATAATCTTTGATTAAAGCAAGAAATTGAAATAAGATTTATTACATTTCAAAAATTTGAAGGCCTTTATTAAATATTTTTACATTTAATTGGAAAAACAACACATCTTCAAACATATGTAAACTACTAATACTGTATTTACCTGTCAAGTGAATTATATGTAGCATAATGCATTCTATAGAAAGATAAGAACTAATATTTATTGTACACCACTGTTAGGTCATTTTATCCTCAAAATAATCTTATGATGTTTCCATTTTTAATAGATGAAAAATGTCCAGTTGTTAAACTTCTTTTTAACTTTTGAAATTATAAGGAAGAAAATTAAAATCACCTACAGTCTACTGAGAGAAAACCATTAAGGGCATTTTGGGTCTGAAGAACGTGTCTAGTCTTTTTTTTTCTTTTAAGAAATACATTACATTTATTTATTTATTTTTGACTATGTTGTGTTTTCCCTGCTGCTGCAGGCTCTTCTCTAGTCGCAGGGAGTGAGGGCTACTCTTAGTTGAGGTGAGCAGGCTTGCTGCAGTGACTTGTAGAATTTGGGCTCTAGGGCACACAGGCTTCTGTAGTTGTGGCTCCGAGGCTCTAGAGCACAGGCTCAATAGTTGTGCCTCACAGGCTTACTTGCTCCGCAGTATGTGGGATCTTCCTGGATCAGGGATCAGACCCAGGCTCTTCACCACTGAACTACTGGGGAAGCCTCATGTCTAGTCTTTTTCTCAGTACATATAAATATATATCCTGAAGTTGCAAGTTTAGTAACATTTTGTTTGCTTTAAAGCCTTTTAGATTCAATTCTAACACTTCTGCTTCAGTTTTGTTTTAGCTTTTCCATTTTATTATAACTTTCTATTTTGAAGTAATTTACATAGTACTTCAAAATGTTCTTAAACTTTTGATAGGTTTCAGTAGTGCAGACAAAGCTTTCTAAAATATATGCAACGGACATACTCTTTAGTAATCTAGTACAGTGATTCTGCCTCTAATGGAATTGTTAATTTTATATAAATTACATAATTGTGGGTTTTTTTCTAAAGTTGGTATAAGTGCTGTAATCAATACTTTTGTTGACTTTCTTTTTGTTTGTATTTTAAGGCCAAACTGTTTCCAGATAGTGGTTCAGCACTTTAGTGAAGAACATTACATCTTCTACTTTGCAGGAGAAACTCCAGAACAGGCAGAGGTAGGTTGACTGTTTTTTCAACTACTATAAACCTTTATTCAGCGCATGTTTTCTTCTTAACTAGAGCAGAAAAATATTGCATCTAAGATGAAGTGATAAAAAGGTTGCCTAAAATCTAATCATTTTTTATTTTAAGCAATGAGAACTTTCATATGTAAAAAAAAAAAACTTTGAAATTAAAAAATAAAAACAAACGCAGTGAAGGGTTATTAGGAAGAGTCCATTTTAAATTGACTTTTAAATACTCTTAAGAGGTTGAATCCAACTGAGAATGCTCATTTAAAATCCTCTCTGCAGAAAGTTTGTAGATATTCTCAGTACACTCAGAAAGGTAGGTCAGGGCTTCCCTGGTGGTCCAATGGGTAAGGACACTGCCTTGCAGTACAAGGGGCGCCGGTTCGATCCCTGGCCTGGGAAGATCCCATGTGCTGCGGAGCAGCTGGACCGATGTGTCCAACTACTGAGCTGGAGCTCTGGAGTGCGTGCGCCCAGAGCCAGTGCTCTGCAGCGAGAGAGGCCACTGTGATCGGAGGCCCACACAGGCCAAAAGAACAAAGTTGGAAATAAATGAAAGACGAATGGAAGTGGCCAAAAAAAAAAAGTAAGTCAGTTAGTTAGAATAGAAATTCAGTGTGATCACAAGGAAAAATTTGAGGAATTTTCTGTTTTTCCTCTAAGTCTAGATTAAATGTTTCCTTCAGCATTAGTCATTGATCCATGTACAGTGCCTTTATTAAAACTATTAGATTTTAAGTAACATTGTGAAGAATGTGTTTTTTTTTTTTTTTAATCTCCTTTTAAGAATATATTGGTTTCTTTGAACCATAATATTTCTGGGGTGTTGAGTGATATTTTGTAGAAATATGGCTGTATTTTCTTCTGCTAATACTCTGAAAGGAGCCTAAAAAAGTTTAGAAGTGAAAGAATGTGACTTTGTTGAAAAAAGAAGATAATTTGCCAACTCTGAATAGTATGACGCTGATGCTATTAGAACTCTGGGTCCTGGCTTGAGCTCTTGACTCATAAATTAATGAAGATATCCTAGAGATTCTGCAATCTATATTTTATAGAATTATTATAACTGTTTTGGTCACTGTTTTACTTTGTTGGAGGACAGATACATTTAAAGTGTGGGATACTCTTGAGTATAGAAATGGCATTCCAGAAGAGGAATATTGAATTTTGGGGGAAAACCCAAATCCGTGACTGGAAATTGCATAAACTTTTATGTAGTATTTTTCTTTGATATGCTTTTTCTTTCTTTTTTTTTTTTCTTTGTAGGATTGGATGAAAGGTCTGCAGGCATTTTGCAACTTAAGGAAAAGTAGTCCAGGGACAGCTAATAAACGCCTGCGTCAGGTGAAACTTAATTTTTTTGTTTGATTTGTGATTGTCACAGATTTGTGATTGTGTTTTGCATTGTCACTTTGCTCTTTTATTTCTCTGAACTCTTTTGGGCAACATTTCAAACAGTTTAGAATTAGTAAGAGTGATTAATCTTCTCAGGCCTTTTAAAGCCATCCTCCCACTTGCTTCAGCAGCAGGAGAGACTGTTATTTCTTTATGAAAGAGAATATTCTTACATATTGCTGGGTTGTTGTGATTTAATAGGTCTGACTCTTTTGTGACCCCTTGGTCTGTAGCCCACAAGGCTCATCTGTCCGTGGGATTTCCCAGGCAAGAATACTCGAGTGGATTGTCATTTCCTTCTCCAGGGGGTCTTCCCGACCCTGGGATCTCCTGCATTGCAGGTGGATTCTTTACCACCTTGCTGGGTACTTAGTCACTAATGCCATCTTTTGAATACATACCAAGGACATTTTTCTTCTACTTACAATACTTACAATAACAAAACCAAGCCAACAACAATAGAAACTATTCTCTTTGACTCTGTTATTCTTCAAAAAATTATTTTGGCCCATGTCAAAAAAAATAAAGGTACTCATTGAAAAAAAAACCATCTGAATGAAAGTACTAATCCTAGTAAACTTTAGTGTTTTTTATTTTATAGCAATTGCTTTTGAAACCTATTGCATAACTTAGAGGTAGTATCTTATCTTTTTTTGAAACCTTAACATTTCCTGCATATTCGTTTATGGAGAGTTAAGCTAGGATTTCTTTTTCTGGGTAGGTAGTCAGTTGTATACCCTCCATTTTTTTTCATTTAGTTATCCCCAGATAATTGAAAAAAGTTTTAAGTAAATTTAACATTCTTAGAGTTTTAAGGAAAGCTTAGTACAGTATTTATTGACCAAAGTAACTCTTGTTTTATTAATACTTACGGAAATTTCCAGTAGGCTTGGCCAGTTAAACCAAGAAGTGGATAAAGGATTATTATTTGGATGACTCTTCTGTGTTCCTGTAACCAGGAGTCTGATCCTTTCCCCGAGCACATGTGTGTACCAGTATTCCACTTGTGTTTTTATAGAGATCATTTCTAATCTTTACAAAATCTTGCATTGGAGACTCTATCCTCATTTTACATCTAGAGGAAGCAGAGGCTCATCGAAATTTACTTGTGCAAGGCCATACAAATAGTAGGTGGCAAAAAGGAAAGAAAGCCTGATACTAGAATTTTGGCGTCAAAACTGAAATATTACTTAGCTTCTTTGGATCTCTATGCTTTTCTGTGACATGAGAAGGTAAAATCAGTATTTGAAAAACATTTTCTAGTTCATGAGAATAAAATCTTCCAGATGAGCATTGTACCGCATGTTAGATTTTTATCTGGGTGGTGACAGTCATTTACTTAAAATAATAAAGCATCTACTTCTCAACTTTATTTTCTTTGAACCACGGTTTTACAGTAGAAGTGTATTTCATTATTTTTGTACAAATATAATTACAGGAATAACTTGTAAAATGCAATTATATGTATTTTTTTTGAAGTGGGAAGTATTTGCTAAATGCTTGGATATTGTATTTTGTGTTGCTTAAAAGGGAAAATATAACTGAAAGTCATGTTTTCTGAAAAAGGGGGGAATAAGTTGCTACTGTGGGCTTTTATAATTGCCTTTGAAACCTAATGCATAATTCTTGATATCTGGGCTAACAATTTTGTGTTTTCTTTAGGTCAGCAGTCTTGTTTTACATATTGAAGAAGCCCATAAACTCCCAGTAAAACATTTTACTAATCCTTATTGTAACATCTACCTGCATATTCGTTATGGAGAGTTAAGCTAGGATTTCTTTTTCTGGGTAGGTAGTCAGTTGTATACCCTCCATTTTTTTTCATTTAGTTATCCCCAGATAATTGAAAAAAGTTTTAAGTAAATTTAACATTCTTAGAGTTTTAAGGAAAGCTTAGTACAGTATTTATTGACCAAAGTAACTCTTGTTTTATTAATACTTACGGAAATTTCCAGTAGGCTTGGCCAGTTAAACCAAGAAGTGGATAAAGGATTATTATTTGGATGACTCTTCTGTGTTCCTGTAACCAGGAGTCTGATCCTTTCCCCGAGCACATGTGTGTACCAGTATTCCACTTGTGTTTTTATAGAGATCATTTCTAATCTTTACAAAATCTTGCATTGGAGACTCTATCCTCATTTTACATCTAGAGGAAGCAGAGGCTCATCGAAATTTACTTGTGCAAGGCCATACAAATAGTAGGTGGCAAAAAGGAAAGAAAGCCTGATACTAGAATTTTGGCGTCAAAACTGAAATATTACTTAGCTTCTTTGGATCTCTATGCTTTTCTGTGACATGAGAAGGTAAAATCAGTATTTGAAAAACATTTTCTAGTTCATGAGAATAAAATCTTCCAGATGAGCATTGTACCGCATGTTAGATTTTTATCTGGGTGGTGACAGTCATTTACTTAAAATAATAAAGCATCTACTTCTCAACTTTATTTTCTTTGAACCACGGTTTTACAGTAGAAGTGTATTTCATTATTTTTGTACAAATATAATTATAGGAATAACTTGTAAAATGCAATTATATGTATTTTTTTTGAAGTGGGAAGTATTTGCTAAATGCTTGGATATTGTATTTTGTGTTGCTTAAAAGGGAAAATATAACTGAAAGTCATGTTTTCTGAAAAAGGGGGGAATAAGTTGCTACTGTGGGCTTTTATAATTGCCTTTGAAACCTAATGCATAATTCTTGATATCTGGGCTAACAATTTTTGTGTTTTCTTTAGGTCAGCAGTCTTGTTTTACATATTGAAGAAGCCCATAAACTCCCAGTAAAACATTTTACTAATCCTTATTGTAACATCTACCTGAATAGTGTCCAGGTAGCAAAGACTCATGCCAGGGAAGGGCAGAACCCCGTGTGGTCGGAAGAGTTTGTCTTTGAGTAAGTCTTATTTTCTCATTACATCAGATGATTTTCTTTTTCGAGAATGCATTTTCTTTCATCTTTTTTTTTTTGAAACTGTATCTAAACCAGTTAGAACAAGGTGCCAGGCATTTTAATAAATTGTACCTACATTTTTTTTTCTATTGCATTTGTTCATTTTTGTTAGTAAAGTGCTATGTGCTTGGTTTTTCACCTGTTTATTAATATGGTTTACCATTACTGACAAAATCCAAAAGCATTTACTAACATACACATACAAAATGTTTATTAGGGTTTCCAGAATTTACTTGAGGACGTTAAAGATGGTAGGGAAAGTGAAATTTGCTTGTCTGTATTCCTATGTACCAAATAGTAAACCTTTTTGAATGTAGTTTTAAATGCAGCACTTTCACGTGGGTTAGTAGCAGAAATTAAGAGGGGGCTTATTTGATGCTCAGGACAAAGGAATTAGATAGCTTGATGCCAGGATGTTTACTTGATTCTTTCTCCCTGCTCCTTTAGTGATCTTCCTCCTGACATCAACAGATTTGAAATAACTCTTAGTAATAAAACGAAGAAAAGCAAAGATCCTGACATCTGTAAGTTGATACAGAAATTTGTTTCTAAAGTAAAAATGTGTGTTTTATACTTTGGAAATTCATAATGAAGTATCATCTAAAGTGGAAATTAAAAAGGTATCTGAGTAGTGTTGAGATTTGTAAAACAAAAAGGAATAACTTGTAAAATGCAATTATATGTATTTTTTTTGAAGTGGGAAGTATTTGCTAAATGCTTGGATATTGTATTTTGTGTTGCTTAAAAGGGAAAATATAACTGAAAGTCATGTTTTCTGAAAAAGGGGGGAATAAGTTGCTACTGTGGGCTTTTATAATTGCCTTTGAAACCTAATGCATAATTCTTGATATCTGGGCTAACAATTTTTGTGTTTTCTTTAGGTCAGCAGTCTTGTTTTACATATTGAAGAAGCCCATAAACTCCCAGTAAAACATTTTACTAATCCTTATTGTAACATCTACCTGAATAGTGTCCAGGTAGCAAAGACTCATGCCAGGGAAGGGCAAAACCCCCGTGTGGTCGGAAGAGTTTGTCTTTGAGTAAGTCTTATTTTCTCATTACATCAGATGATTTTCTTTTTCGAGAATGCATTTTCTTTCATCTTTTTTTTTTTGAAACTGTATCTAAACCAGTTAGAACAAGGTGCCAGGCATTTTAATAAATTGTACCTACATTTTTTTTTCTATTGCATTTGTTCATTTTTGTTAGTAAAGTGCTATGTGCTTGGTTTTTCACCTGTTTATTAATATGGTTTACCATTACTGACAAAATCCAAAAGCATTTACTAACATACACATACAAAATGTTTATTAGGGTTTCCAGAATTTACTTGAGGACGTTAAAGATGGTAGGGAAAGTGAAATTTGCTTGTCTGTATTCCTATGTACCAAATAGTAAACCTTTTTGAATGTAGTTTTAAATGCAGCACTTTCACGTGGGTTAGTAGCAGAAATTAAGAGGGGGCTTATTTGATGCTCAGGACAAAGGAATTAGATAGCTTGATGCCAGGATGTTTACTTGATTCTTTCTCCCTGCTCCTTTAGTGATCTTCCTCCTGACATCAACAGATTTGAAATAACTCTTAGTAATAAAACGAAGAAAAGCAAAGATCCTGACATCTGTAAGTTGATACAGAAATTTGTTTCTAAAGTAAAAATGTGTGTTTTATATACTTTGGAAATTCATAATGAAGTATCATCTAAAGTGGAAATTAAAAAGGTATCTGAGTAGTGTTGAGATTGCTCTTTTTTCGTACTTCTTAAAGTATTACTTGTTGAGAAAGAATGTGTTCAAAAAATAAAAAAACCAAAATGGTTAAATTGTATTTACTATAAACTTATGCCCTTAGGGCTAAAGTGGTATCTGCTTCACTCTCCTTATCCAGTGAAGAAGAAAAGAGTGACAATGGTCATTTCTTTTTTTTTTTTTTTAAACGTTTATTTATTTATTTGAGGGGGCGGGTTGGGGAGGGAGGGGGTGGGTGGGCCACTTCTGTTGGTCTTTCATTTCTCTATTTTCATCCGTCTTTGTTCTTCGGCTCCTGTGGGCCTCCCATCGTGGTGGTCTCTGTTGTCACAGAGCGCAGGCTCTGGGCGCATGCGCTCCAGAGCTCCAGCTCGGTAATTGGACACATTAGTCCAGCCGCTCCGCGGCACATGGGATCTTCCCAGGCCAGGGCTTGAACCGGCGCCCCTTGCACTGCAAGGCGGTGTCCTTACCCACTGGACCACCAGGGAAGTCCACAATGGTCATTTCTGTGGTGTTTCTTTATCCCTTCTTCCTACTTTTTAGGTTTCTCCTACTCTACTATACTTTGAATGTAAATTTTAAAAAGCACTCTATTAAATGTTTTTCTTCAAACACTGTTCACTTCTGGTTGTCAGTACTTGTTCCCAGTAGCACACTTTTCATAACCTGTTTCTGAAACCAGTGGCATGGGATTTAGCACTTCACCCCAGAGTGAATTAGGTTAATCCTTAAATACCTTCTTAAAAATAAAGCTTAGGAAAAAAAAAAAAAAAGGGCGGTATATGCTAACACAATCAAAGTTTGAATTTTTTGCTGTAGTGTTTATTCTGTAGTTTCTGTACTGTTTTAAATGCTTAACATTTTTTAATGCTTCCTCACTATTTTTAAGATGAAATCTAACTCCCTAGGAATGATACAAAAGGAAGGTCCTTTCCTACTCCTCCTTCCCATTCTTAACTCTCACCGTGTAGTCTTTTGTGTATCCTTCTCTCCAGCTAACCAGCCTTCTTACAGCTTTTACATTATCCGTGGATTTTAAAACCAGCCACTATACCTTGTGTTCAGGCTATGCACACAGTCTCTTTGTTCCTCAGTTTCTGCTTAGCTACACCTCCAGATCCTGTTACAAGTCAGCCTGAGGGGTCCTGTTTGGAATGGATGTTGAAAACTTCATGGGCTGAATTAGAAATGATTTCTCTGAACCTCATCATCATTAATGACTTGGTAGCACTCACCACAAGGCACTATAATTGATTTCTTGCCTCCTTGGCTACACAGTGACTTCCATGTGTCAGAACCGTGTCTTAATCATGTCTGTATCCCACATCCTTGCCTATCAAAGAGTCTGACCTATAGTAGGCATTCAGTAAATGAGTGAAGCGAGCATTAAGTATTAAATTTGTGATATTGCTTCAAAGTCCCTTAATGAAAAGCATTTAGCACTATAAAGAAGACAGAACATTAGGATAATATGTGTGACTAATCAGCATCGACTTTTTAGACAGTAATCATTTGATCTTTTTCTGCCCAAGTATTTATGCGCTGCCAGTTGAGTCGGTTACAGAAGGGGCATGCCACAGACGAGTGGTTTTTGCTCAGCTCCCATATACCATTGAAAGGTATTGAACCAGGATCCCTGCGTGTCCGAGCACGATACTCCATGGAAAAAATCATGCCAGAAGAAGAATACAGTGAATTTAAAGAGGTATTAAAGTTATTTACCAGCCTATTTATTTTTAAATGCATTAAGAGAAATAATTTTAACGAAAGGTCCATTGAGTTAAATACAGGAGTTTCCTAGTTCAGTGGCACAGTGACAGGCAGAGAAGATAGAGAAGCCTTGCAGCAGTATGACACTGGTCTTAAGAGACTGTAAATATGTAGGCTACAGACTGAGTCTGTTTTCAATACATTTGTTCAAAAATATTCCTGATTGAGAACGTATCAAACCCGCATGTCTTATGTCTCCTCATTGGCAGGCGGGTCCTTTACCACTAGCGCCATCTGGGGAGCACGTAGAAGAACATAGTTTCCGTTAAGCTTGCTGAGAATGCTTCATGTTGTATACTTTGAACAACCTTTCTTGATGTCCTTTTTAGCTTGTACTGCAAAAGGAGCTTCATGTAGTCGTTTTACATTATCCGTGGATTTTAAAACCCGCCACTATTCCTTGTGGTCAGGCTATGCACACAGTCTCTTTGTTCCTCAGTTTCTGCTTAGCTACACCTCCAGATCCTGTTACAAGTCAGCCTGAGGGGTCCTGTTTGGAATGGATGTTGAAAACTTCATGGGCTGAATTAGAAATGATTTCTCTGAACCTCATCATCATTAATGACTTGGTAGCACTCACCACAAGGCACTATAATTGATTTCTTGCCTCCTTGGCTACACAGTGACTTCCATGTGTCAGAACCGTGTCTTAATCATGTCTGTATCCCACATCCTTGCCTATCAAAGAGTCTGACCTATAGTAGGCATTCAGTAAATGAGTGAAGCGAGCATTAAGTATTAAATTTGTGATATTGCTTCAAAGTCCCTTAATGAAAAGCATTTAGCACTATAAAGAAGACAGAACATTAGGATAATATGTGTGACTAATCAGCATCGACTTTTTAGACAGTAATCATTTGATCTTTTTCTGCCCAAGTATTTATGCGCTGCCAGTTGAGTCGGTTACAGAAGGGGCATGCCACAGACGAGTGGTTTTTGCTCAGCTCCCATATACCATTGAAAGGTATTGAACCAGGATCCCTGCGTGTCCGAGCACGATACTCCATGGAAAAAATCATGCCAGAAGAAGAATACAGTGAATTTAAAGAGGTATTAAAGTTATTTACCAGCCTATTTATTTTTAAATGCATTAAGAGAAATAATTTTAACGAAAGGTCCATTGAGTTAAATACAGGAGTTTCCTAGTTCAGTGGCACAGTGACAGGCAGAGAAGATAGAGAAGCCTTGCAGCAGTATGACACTGGTCTTAAGAGACTGTAAATATGTAGGCTACAGACTGAGTCTGTTTTCAATACATTTGTTCAAAAATATTCCTGATTGAGAACGTATCAAACCCGCATGTCTTATGTCTCCTCATTGGCAGGCGGGTCCTTTACCACTAGCGCCATCTGGGGAGCACGTAGAAGAACATAGTTTCCGTTAAGCTTGCTGAGAATGCTTCATGTTGTATACTTTGAACAACCTTTCTTGATGTCCTTTTTAGCTTGTACTGCAAAAGGAGCTTCATGTAGTCTACGCTTTATCCCATGTTTGTGGACAGGACCGAACACTACTGGCTAGCATCCTACTGAGGATTTTTCTTCATGAAAAGCTTGAATCATTGTTGTTATGTACACTAAATGACAGAGAAATAAGCATGGAAGGTATAGTATGGATGTGTTAGTGTGATACTTCTAAAAATTGGATTAATAATTAGATTTTATATACCCAGTAAATATGGGCTCTATAGACCTATTAAAAATTAAATCATCTTACAAAGGAAGGTGCTCACTTTTTCCTTCATTAAAAAATTTGTTGGAATATCAGTTCTGATTCTTATGCTGGCTAATACAGGAAATGAGAGGTTGGTAGTTTCAATACAGGTTTCTGTCATGGTAAATTAGTATTAGAAGTAAGAAGAAACTGACTTCCATGTCCAGATCAATGGCTCATAGTGCTTAGTTATTAAGAATAGTTTGGTGTGCTTACTGTGTTATCTTGTTCACTTTTGCTTATAAATTCATTGCACAAAAGCTGGGTATGAGTTACATTTATTTCTAGCTTCTATAGATACATAGTTTCCAGGCAATATGGTTGGCCACAGAGTACTTTGTAACAGCTTATAAATATGTCAGAATAACCCATTTCCAACCAGCAGTTAGACTCAGAAACAGTACTTGCTTCTAGGCTCCTCAAATATTAATAAGCTATAAATACTAAAACTATTACTCCTAATCATAGAACATATAAAAATATAAAGTGGTGGTACATATTTTATACTGAGATTGTGTTTTCTGTCGATCTTTGTGTTTTTAGAATTTTATTTAGAATAATTTTTGATGAACAGGAGTTTCTAGTTCAGTGGCACAGTGACAGGCAGAGAAGATAGAGAAGCCTTGCAGCAGTATGACACTGGTCTTAAGAGACTGTAAATATGTAGGCTACAGACTGAGTCTGTTTTCAATACATTTGTTCAAAAATATTCCTGATTGAGAACGTATCAAACCCGCATGTCTTATGTCTCCTCATTGGCAGGCGGGTCCTTTACCACTAGCGCCATCTGGGGAGCACGTAGAAGAACATAGTTTCCGTTAAGCTTGCTGAGAATGCTTCATGTTGTATACTTTGAACAACCTTTCTTGATGTCCTTTTTAGCTTGTACTGCAAAAGGAGCTTCATGTAGTCTACGCTTTATCCCATGTTTGTGGACAGGACCGAACACTACTGGCTAGCATCCTACTGAGGATTTTTCTTCATGAAAAGCTTGAATCATTGTTGTTATGTACACTAAATGACAGAGAAATAAGCATGGAAGGTATAGTATGGATGTGTTAGTGTGATACTTCTAAAAATTGGATTAATAATTAGATTTTATATACCCAGTAAATATGGGCTCTATAGACCTATTAAAAATTAAATCATCTTACAAAGGAAGGTGCTCACTTTTTCCTTCATTAAAAAATTTGTTGGAATATCAGTTCTGATTCTTATGCTGGCTAATACAGGAAATGAGAGGTTGGTAGTTTCAATACAGGTTTCTGTCATGGTAAATTAGTATTAGAAGTAAGAAGAAACTGACTTCCATGTCCAGATCAATGGCTCATAGTGCTTAGTTATTAAGAATAGTTTGGTGTGCTTACTGTGTTATCTTGTTCACTTTTGCTTATAAATTCATTGCACAAAAGCTGGGTATGAGTTACATTTATTTCTAGCTTCTATAGATACATAGTTTCCAGGCAATATGGTTGGCCACAGAGTACTTTGTAACAGCTTATAAATATGTCAGAATAACCCATTTCCAACCAGCAGTTAGACTCAGAAACAGTACTTGCTTCTAGGCTCCTCAAATATTAATAAGCTATAAATACTAAAACTATTACTCCTAATCATAGAACATATAAAAATATAAAGTGGTGGTACATATTTTATACTGAGATTGTGTTTTCTGTCGATCTTTGTGTTTTTTAGAATTTTATTTAGAATATTATTAAGTTATTGATGGCTATTAGGTTAATTTGTACTGGGGGTTTATGTTACATTCCTGTTCAGAAATCAGCTGAAAATTTTCAGAGTGTGGGCTCAGTGGACAGCAAGGCTGGACTCTGGTCCTAGTTTGGTCACTGCCTGGCTCTTCAGTCTTGTTAGACAAGCCAGATAACTGTCTGGAGCCTTTGTTGATATGAACCTGGCATATGAACATGTTTATCCCTTCTATTTCTGATCTAATGAAATTAAGTAATAGTCTTTTGAAGAGTTAAGTTGATAGAAATGTAGGATGTCACTGTATTCAGTAATGCTGCGTGCACATAAATATGCTTAAATGGTTTTAATTGGTTGAAGAAAAAATGATTTCATTTAATTTCCAATTTGGTTCACAATAATATAATCCTTTATAAATAATTCTTTAATATAACAATTTATGTAGATGAAGCCACTACCCTATTTCGAGCCACAACACTTGCAAGCACCTTGATGGAACAGTATATGAAAGCTACTGCTACACAGTTTGTTCATCACGCTTTGAAAGACTCTATCTTAAAGATAATGGAAAGCAAGCAGTCTTGCGAGGTAAGTAGTGTTGTAGTTCGTAGTTCAGCAAACAGCATATTTTAACAGGTAATGCCTTATAGCTAGTAGTTACACTGTAAGGAAAATATGTTAGCTGTCTGTAACTGTTCATCAGAGCATTTATACCTTTTTGTACTTCAGTTAGAAAAATGTTAAGCAAAATAGACTTGAAAAAGATGTACTTTATTTGGGGATTAGAAACCTCAAATTGTACCAGAAATACATGAAAGTTTTTCAGTTCTCTTACTGTACTGATAAAAGTACATACTACTTTCAGAAAGTGTACATAATACAAATTGAAGACATTTATTTCTAGCTTCTATAGATACATAGTTTCCAGGCCATATGGTTGGCCACAGAGTACTTTGTAACAGCTTATAAATATGTCAGAATAACCCATTTCCAACCAGCAGTTAGACTCAGAAACAGTACTTGCTTCTAGGCTCCTCAAATATTAATAAGCTATAAATACTAAAACTATTACTCCTAATCATAGAACATATAAAAATATAAAGTGGTGGTACATATTTTATACTGAGATTGTGTTTTCTGTCGATCTTTGTGTTTTTTAGAATTTTATTTAGAATATTATTAAGTTATTGATGGCTATTAGGTTAATTTGTACTGGGGGTTTATGTTACATTCCTGTTCAGAAATCAGCTGAAAATTTTCAGAGTGTGGGCTCAGTGGACAGCAAGGCTGGACTCTGGTCCTAGTTTGGTCACTGCCTGGCTCTTCAGTCTTGTTAGACAAGCCAGATAACTGTCTGGAGCCTTTGTTGATATGAACCTGGCATATGAACATGTTTATCCCTTCTATTTCTGATCTAATGAAATTAAGTAATAGTCTTTTGAAGAGTTAAGTTGATAGAAATGTAGGATGTCACTGTATTCAGTAATGCTGCGTGCACATAAATATGCTTAAATGGTTTTAATTGGTTGAAGAAAAAATGATTTCATTTAATTTCCAATTTGGTTCACAATAATATAATCCTTTATAAATAATTCTTTAATATAACAATTTATGTAGATGAAGCCACTACCCTATTTCGAGCCACAACACTTGCAAGCACCTTGATGGAACAGTATATGAAAGCTACTGCTACACAGTTTGTTCATCACGCTTTGAAAGACTCTATCTTAAAGATAATGGAAAGCAAGCAGTCTTGCGAGGTAAGTAGTGTTGTAGTTCGTAGTTCAGCAAACAGCATATTTTAACAGGTAATGCCTTATAGCTAGTAGTTACACTGTAAGGAAAATATGTTAGCTGTCTGTAACTGTTCATCAGAGCATTTATACCTTTTTGTACTTCAGTTAGAAAAATGTTAAGCAAAATAGACTTGAAAAAGATGTACTTTATTTGGGGATTAGAAACCTCAAATTGTACCAGAAATACATGAAAGTACTTTTATCAGTTCTCTTACTGTACTGATAAAAGTACATACTACTTTCAGAAAGTGTACATAATACAAATTGAAGTTTTTGTTAGAGATTTCTGTTGTGTAAGTTCTAAACAATATCCAGGTTTGTTCTTTTCTGGGGAGGTGGGGTGGGAACATCAGTTAGCCCCTTAAACGCTAATAAAAACATCTCTGTAGATCCATGTACTCCATTGACTCTAGATAAGAATTCTTAAATTTCAAAAGTTACTACAAAGTTCATGATGCTGCTCTGAGGCATTTGGAATTTTGTGAGTCATTTAAAAAGTCTTATTCAGAAAAACCTTTCTAGAGAAAGACAAGTACAATATACTAACACATACATATGGAATCTAGTAGGATGGTAATAACACATGCAGTGAAGCGATGAAGAAACAGACATGGACAGTAGGCATATGAACTTGTGGGGAATGAACAGTGGGTGGGAGGTGTAAAGGAAGTAGCATGAAAACCTATACTGTCATATATGAAAAAAATAGCTATTGTCATTGCCCTGTGAGAAAAGGGGATCCTGCAGGGGTGCTGTGTGATGGAAGGGTGGGATGGGGAGATATGACTAATGGGATCATGCATATCTGTAAACAACAAAACTCTGTAAAAGTAAAAAGTAAAATAAAAATTAATAAACACTTTCTATTTTAATCTATTTTTTTCAAATAAATAGAATTTAGATAGGCTTTATAATAATATATAGTGATCTTTCTTCCCAATTAAATACTCCTAGTATATTTGTGAATATGTGGCCACTAAAGTGGGGTTTTTTGTGTTCTAGTTGAGAATATGTTTAAAATAAAAGTCTAAGGTAAAATGTGGTAAATGGATAAAAGAAAATTTTATTGATTGTACTAATCCCAAGGCAACTGAAAACTTTTGAATAATTACTGCTTGCTCTTTAGCTGAGTAGTTAGGAATTAACCAGTAACAAGCCTTTCAGGAGTTCCATAGAATAAACTACTTGAAATTGCCATTTAGCCCCGCCCCCACAAAAGACTAATACAGATTGAAAAATGGGAAAATAGAGGACTATGAAAACAATTGTTTGATTATCTTGATTCATTTGCATTTATTATTGTCAAGTTGCATTTATATTGATTTATTTCTTCTCTTAGTTAAGTCCATCAAAGTTAGAAAAAAATGAAGATGTGAACACTAATTTAGCACACCTGTTGAACATACTTTCAGAGCTTGTGGAGAAAATATTCATGGCTTCTGAAATACTTCCACCGTAAGTGGCGAAATTTTAATTTGACAAGAAATTGTATATCTGCTGTTTTTTTGGTGGGGGGGCGCTGGTTAGGAGAGAGAGGGGTGAGCAGGCCACTTCTATTGGTCTTTCATTTATCTATTTTCATCCATCTTTGTTCTTTGGCCCGTGTGGGCCTCCCATTGGGCGCATGTGCCCCAGAGCTCCGGCTCGGTAATTGGACACATCGGTCCAGCTGCTCCACGGCACGTGGGATCTTCCCAGGCCAGGGATCGAACCGGCGCCCCTTGCACTGCAAGGTGGTGACCTTACCCACTGGACCACCAGGGAAGCCCGTATACTGCTTTTTTAAAAGTTTAGAACTTTTTTTAAAAGTTTTCTAAAAACATGTAGCTTTTCCACTATCCTGATGTTATTATACTCTGAAAAAGTAGAGCCTTTAATCTTTACATGATGAATTGTGTTTAAGGAAAAAAAGAGTGACTTGAAGAAACCAAAGTGAAATATTTATATTATAAAAGAATCATGTTTTTATACAGGGCAGTATGTCTGGTTTATTTAGTAACTTGGGGAATGAATAGAAGCTTATAGTGTCATCAGGTTTGAGGAGATCAAGAAACAAATTATCTGTCCTGTCTGTAGTTTCGTATCTTGCTCAGAATGTACATGAGATAATTACTCAGTATGTACTTAGTGGCTTCTGGTGCTAGTTAACTCACTCAGGCAGAAGTTAACTTCTGTTTCAGTGTCTCCCAGAACCTGTACTCATTAGTTCCTCTGTATCCTCATTCCGTTACCTTTTGATTAATATAGAAGTAATCTGAAAATGGTACAATTTCCTCCATAGTAGATGTAAAGAATTGGCTAAATGAATTGATGATGAAAACTTAAGTATTCCTTATCCTTTGCTAAATATCATTACTTGTATCAGAGTACTTTTTCTGAGAGAAAGGGTAGTTGCATTTAAAAATGTCATAAGCTTAGCCTGCAATGAGATGAGTATTCTCACTTGCTTTCTGTATTGAGATGGTTGTGTTATTTTGGTAGGACCTTGAGGTATATTTATGGCTGTTTACAGAAATCTGTTCAGCACAAGTGGCCTACAAATACCACCATGAGAACAAGAGTTGTCAGGTAAGGCTCATTAAGTGATTTGTTAAATCACTGTATAGCCTGCATAGTCAAGTGGATAAGTGTGAAAACAGTATACAATTCAAGACCTTTTTTTCTTTGACTTTTATATCAGGCCCTGTTGAATATTTTCCTTCAAGGTGGTACCTTTCCCATTTTTTGGACGCATGTGCCCCAGAGCTCGCTCGGTAATTGGACACATCGGTCCAGCTGCTCCACGGCACGTGGATCTTCCCAGGCCAGGGATCGAACCGCGCCTTGCACTGCAAGGTGGTGACCTTACCCACTGGACCACCAGGAAGCCCGTATACTGCTTTTTAAAAGTTTAGAACTTTTTTGAAAAGTTTTCTAAAAACATGTAGCTTTTCCACTATCCTGATGTTATTATACTCTGAAAAAGTAGAGCCTTTAATCTTTACATGATGAATTGTGTTTAAGGAAAAAAAGAGTGACTTGAAGAAACCAAAGTGAAATATTTATATTATAAAAGAATCATGTTTTTATACAGGGCAGTATGTCTGGTTTATTTAGTAACTTGGGGAATGAATAGAAGCTTATAGTGTCATCAGGTTTGAGGAGATCAAGAAACAAATTATCTGTCCTGTCTGTAGTTTCGTATCTTGCTCAGAATGTACATGAGATAATTACTCAGTATGTACTTAGTGGCTTCTGGTGCTAGTTAACTCACTCAGGCAGAAGTTAACTTCTGTTTCAGTGTCTCCCAGAACCTGTACTCATTAGTTCCTCTGTATCCTCATTCCGTTACCTTTTGATTAATATAGAAGTAATCTGAAAATGGTACAATTTCCTCCATAGTAGATGTAAAGAATTGGCTAAATGAATTGATGATGAAAACTTAAGTATTCCTTATCCTTTGCTAAATATCATTACTTGTATCAGAGTACTTTTTCTGAGAGAAAGGGTAGTTGCATTTAAAAATGTCATAAGCTTAGCCTGCAATGAGATGAGTATTCTCACTTGCTTTCTGTATTGAGATGGTTGTGTTATTTTGGTAGGACCTTGAGGTATATTTATGGCTGTTTACAGAAATCTGTTCAGCACAAGTGGCCTACAAATACCACCATGAGAACAAGAGTTGTCAGGTAAGGCTCATTAAGTGATTTGTTAAATCACTGTATAGCCTGCATAGTCAAGTGGATAAGTGTGAAAACAGTATACAATTCAAGACCTTTTTTTCTTTGACTTTTATATCAGGCCCTGTTGAATATTTTCTAAATTCACATAGCTCCTAAATTTTAACTTACTGTGTGGGCTTTTTTTTTTTTTTTTTTCCTAAGTTACTATGAAATACTTAGCTACCTACCATTTTGCACTTTCTAAAAACTGGAACATTGATAGTCAATTTACTATTTGGAAAGGCCTTTTTTAACCATACAGAATGAGGTTAAAGTTAAATAACCAGAATTTATAGCTAACATCATATAGTACCTATCATACACACACATATACATACATGCACATATGTGTATTGTTTAGTTGGTGAGTCATGTCCAACTTTTTTATGATCCCATGGAGTGTAGCCTGCCAGGCTCATCTGTTGATGGGATTCTCCTGGAAAGCTTACTTACTGAAGTGGGTTGCAATTTCATTCTCTGGGGGATCTTCCTGACCCAGCGATCAAACCTGAGTCTCCTGCACTGGCAGGCAGATTCTTCACTGCTGAGTCACCAGGGGGAGCCCATGTACGTGTATACATACACAGAGAAAGGCGAGAGAAAGAAAAGAAGGAGGAGGGAGGAGCCTAAGATTAGATGATTCGTGCTAAGAAGAAAAAGCAATAATTGAACCATTTAGATATTGACAGTTAATTAATTGGTTTCTAACAGTCTGTGTCTTGGGGCTCCTCTCCTTCCAGAGTCTGTAATTCTGATGCGGTTTGTGTTTGCTGAGTAGGAAGGAATTCCTCTGTGAAGTCATAACATTTGGCAGCTTATCTCGGAGGACTTCGTTACCATTATTTTAAGTTTTCCAATGAGGAAAGAGATCTGCAGAAATTGAATTGTTTGCTTATGTTATGTAGAAAGTTAGTGGCTGAGGAAGAACTAAAGGCAAAATGTCCTCAGGCCCAATCTAATATCCTTAACACCAGGAAGACTTTTATTAAACACACTCCAATGCATTCAAGTCAGTAGATTACTGCACAAAGAATTCTGCAGTCTAATAATAAAATTATATTGTATAGAATATATGCTGCCTATCATGTTATTTATCATAAAAAAAAGTGGGCAATTGTGGAAGATACCAGTATCACATAATTAGTTTTGAAAATGTTAATCGTGTCCCCAGCCTGAATTTGTAGATTTCTACTCACTTTACAGATAAAATCTTTCTTGGTTACTAATCACATGACATAAATATTTAAGAATTGTAGATTGTATATTTTTTGGCCTTTGTAGCGATTGAGAAGCATATAGTGCTTCAGCATAGTTGTATGTGATGTAAATGAAAACTGTTCTGTAAATTTTAAACAAATTTATTTGTTAAGCAAACAGCTAGAAATTGTGCTGTGCAGATTGTTTGGTAAGACATGGTGTTTTAAGGAGCATTTATGACCTAGGTGGTAACTTCTCTCTATAGTTAAGATTTTAAATACATGTGTAGATATCAGGGAAAAATCCCCTGGAAGGCATGGCAACCCATTTCAGTAATCTTGCCGGGAGAATCCCATGCACAGAGGAGCGTAGTGGGCTACACTCCAAAGGGTCCCAAAGAGTCGCACACTTACTGAAGTGACTTAGCGCACTCATGGATACCTCACATCCCTCTTAAATTTAAAATCACCTCTAAGAATTCACAGAAAGTAAATTTGCACACTGAAATTCTTTTATGGTTCAGTGTTGCTAGGTTATATTTCAGATTCAAGGACAAAGATATCAAAATGTTTTCAAGTAAAATTTATGCGAAATTTTGTATAAGTTAAATCTAAAGACAGTGTGCTGTCACAGAAGTGGCATATTCATTTTTTAAGATTCTTGCAAATTAGCAAACAGTATTGTTGGGAAGTAAATGCTGACAAGTGGGTTATTCGCTCTAATAGAGAAAAGAGACTGTCAGTTATTTCTAAAAGGAATTTTACCAACTTGAAAATAATGCTTATCTTTCCAAGGACAGTTTCCAGTTATGAGTGCGGATCCCTCTTAGGAGTAATTAGAGAAACATTATATGAGGACGGTACCAGTAACTGAAGGGGGCAGACTAGGAATAGCTATGTACATTTGTAGATGTACTTGTGTACTTTGTTCCCAGAGTAGAGTTAGCAGGTAATATCAGATATGACAACTATCGTTAAGCCATGTGTATTTTTGTACGAAGTTTTGCTTTGCTATTACTGTATTGTAATTTGAGAATTTTTTTTACCTTTAGATAGCCTAATGTTTTTTCCTCTATTACCTTAAAAGCTTTTCATTTATTAAGAAGCCACTTTTTCCCTAGTACAATGGATTCTTAATTTTTATGTTAGTAACAAAGTCAGCATAACCAAGTTGATTTATAACAGACTGTACTGGACTGTTCTATGAAAGAAGGAAAGAGAAGTGAGTGAGTGTCAATTTTAAGACTTGTACAGGACTGTGTATCTATTAAATAGGGTATGCATTACTTCAGTAATTCTTAGTGTTCCTAAGGATTTAGTGTTCCTTCTTCAGAGTAAGTAAAAAATGCACTGATATCCTGGAATAAACAGTTATGACAGTGAATGTCACAGATATAACTGAAATCTTCCCAAAGTAATCCTAAAATTCTTAATTGGAGATAAGTAATATGTTTAAGAAGCAAGTAAAATAGCTTATTTTCATAAAATTGTATATTTGCTGTGCCCTACTAGTTCAAGTTCAGGGTCTACAAATATTACAGTTTTTATTATGTTAACAACACATTATAGTAGTTTTCTAAAATAACAAAATTTCCCTCCCATTCAGTGGTTTTGTTTTTCTTCGACTTATCTGTCCTGCTATCCTGAATCCACGGATGTTTAATATCATCTCAGGTAATAAATTTTGAAATTAAAAAGAAATAGCTTCATACTCTTTAAGGTTATTTTGTCTTTTAGATCTGATTTTTTAAAGTATTATTTACTTCTGAGAGTTGGTATAGAACATTCCAGAGCACCCCTCTTCCTACTCCTGTTCTACCCTTTCTTAGCATTTTGCTCCTTTTGCTTATCTAATATCTGAAGCCTGAGATGGATGATTTAGATACATAGCAGTTTTTGGCCTCTCCCTATCTATGTCTCAAACTCTTAGGACTTTTTCCAGTTGGGAAGAAGAGCTTTCTGTGTGCTTTTAAGCCCATTCTAGACTCCGTAACTACCACCGCAGGTTAGATTTTAAAATGATAGCTGCAGTTGCATTAGTGCTCTGTGAATACTTACGAAAAAGGAGACTTCTGAGATTTCTTGTCACCAATGATATGTTAATTGGCATTTTAAATTCCAACAAACCATATTCGGTTTTGCTTATTAGTCATATGCCCATTATAGACTGACTTTCAGATGTTGTAGAGTTTTAAAGGATAAGAGTGATCTTTGTGATTACAAATGTAATCATGAGCCATTATTAGCAGAAGGAATTGGAAGTGTTTTTGTCTTAATAATTTGAAGCTTAAAACTGTATTAGGATTATTTGGAGTGTTGTAAATTTTACCTTTAGAGCCATCATATCTCTAAATATTTTCTGTTGCAACTAAAATGGTTAAATCTTTGGATGTATTGAGAATTAAGGTTTTAGAATTCTTTTGGAGAGATGTGTTCATCTGTTGAACTCTGAATCAATATGCAAAATTATCTATAGTTTAGCAACTTAAGATAAAAAGACTACAGTCTGAAATTAGGCAGCCAGACTATCTGTAGGCTTTCACTGTTAAGATACTTAAGTTGCAGGGCTTAAGACAAATACTTTTCATGTACATCTTACTATCATTATAAGATGGTATTTCCTGATTAACTTTTAAAATAATTTTTTTAATTAATAAATTGCATATTTTTCTCCTCAACATAAAGCAGATTCCAGAGTTCATTTTTGTTATTGAGTCTTAAAGTGAATCATTTGATTCAGTGGAGTCTGGAAACAGGAAACTCTTCATATTACAAATTGTGAACCTGGGTGGGGTGAAATTAGCTTTGTGAATTTTGTCTGTGGAGGAACAGTCTTTTAGTGATACAGCTTTGAGGTATTTTGAAAAAAAAACTTCATACTCTTTTAGGTTATTTTGTCTTTTAGATCTGATTTTTTAAAGTATTATTTACTTCTGAGAGTTGGTATAGAACATTCCAGAGCACCCCTCTTCCTACTCCTGTTCTACCCTTTCTTAGCATTTTGCTCCTTTTGCTTATCTAATATCTGAAGCCTGAGATGGATGATTTAGATACATAGCAGTTTTTGGCCTCTCCCTATCTATGTCTCAAACTCTTAGGACTTTTTCCAGTTGGGAAGAAGAGCTTTCTGTGTGCTTTTAAGCCCATTCTAGACTCCGTAACTACCACCGCAGGTTAGATTTTAAAATGATAGCTGCAGTTGCATTAGTGCTCTGTGAATACTTACGAAAAAGGAGACTTCTGAGATTTCTTGTCACCAATGATATGTTAATTGGCATTTTAAATTCCAACAAACCATATTCGGTTTTGCTTATTAGTCATATGCCCATTATAGACTGACTTTCAGATGTTGTAGAGTTTTAAAGGATAAGAGTGATCTTTGTGATTACAAATGTAATCATGAGCCATTATTAGCAGAAGGAATTGGAAGTGTTTTTGTCTTAATAATTTGAAGCTTAAAACTGTATTAGGATTATTTGGAGTGTTGTAAATTTTACCTTTAGAGCCATCATATCTCTAAATATTTTCTGTTGCAACTAAAATGGTTAAATCTTTGGATGTATTGAGAATTAAGGTTTTAGAATTCTTTTGAGAGATGTGTTCATCTGTTGAACTCTGAATCAATATGCAAAATTATCTATAGTTTAGCAACTTAAGATAAAAAGACTACAGTCTGAAATTAGGCAGCCAGACTATCTGTAGGCTTTCACTGTTAAGATACTTAAGTTGCAGGGCTTAAGACAAATACTTTTCATGTACATCTTACTATCATTATAAGATGGTATTTCCTGATTAACTTTTAAAATAATTTTTTTAATTAATAAATTGCATATTTTTCTCCTCAACATAAAGCAGATTCCAGAGTTCATTTTTGTTATTGAGTCTTAAAGTGAATCATTTGATTCAGTGGAGTCTGGAAACAGGAAACTCTTCATATTACAAATTGTGAACCTGGGTGGGGTGAAATTAGCTTTGTGAATTTTGTCTGTGGAGGAACAGTCTTTTTAGTGATACAGCTTTGAGGTATTTTGAAATACTGTCAGCCAGTTGTGAATTGCTGAGTCTTGCAGTATCCTTTTCACAAACTGAAAGTGTTGACAAGTGTGTTCTGTTTTCCCCTGTTTAAATCAAGTTCTTTTGATCCATACAGGTCACACATTTTTCAAAAAACATTCTGAATTTTGAATGGAAAAATGTTGGTATTTTTAACTGTAAAGAAATATTAAAGTGCTAAGTTTACAATGGTTTACTGGGAACTACCTTCGGAGTTGGTGTCATTAGCTGTGCCCAATTCTCTTATAGATTCCCCATCTCCCATTGCTGCAAGAACACTGATATTAGTGGCTAAGTCTGTGCAGAACTTAGCAAATCTTGTGGAATTTGGAGCTAAGGTAAAGACATTTTAATGCTTTCAGATATCATTTTTGAGTGAAACTTGAACATGATAAAACCATAAAATATAGCATAAGTAAATTCTCAACAGTGAATATTGCATAATTTGAGATTTGGTTGGCATGTTCCTATTTTTAGACTTTTTAGATTTTATATATTTTAATACTAAAATTTTAAAAACCACTGTTTTTGCTAGTAGTGTAGAAAACCATTTTTTCACTATAATTTCCAGTACAAATTAAAGTTCTTCTACTTTTAAGTTATAAAAACCAATGAGCATATTTTAAAATGCACCCCAGTTGATTTTGTTATAGATTGCATAGTAAACATTATCTGTAATATTAAAATTCAGATGCGTTTTTAAAGCACCCATATGTGATCCCTCTAAGAACAACTGATGTTAATGTTTTGGTAGGTATACTATGCCCTGCTTTTGTCATTATTGAACTTCTTGCTGTACCTGGCAGTACTTAAGTTGCAGGGCTTAAGACAAATACTTTTCATGTACATCTTACTATCATTATAAGATGGTATTTCCTGATTAACTTTTAAAATAATTTTTTTAATTAATAAATTGCATATTTTTCTCCTCAACATAAAGCAGATTCCAGAGTTCATTTTTGTTATTGAGTCTTAAAGTGAATCATTTGATTCAGTGGAGTCTGGAAACAGGAAACTCTTCATATTACAAATTGTGAACCTGGGTGGGGTGAAATTAGCTTTGTGAATTTTGTCTGTGGAGGAACAGTCTTTTTAGTGATACAGCTTTGAGGTATTTTGAAATACTGTCAGCCAGTTGTGAATTGCTGAGTCTTGCAGTATCCTTTTCACAAACTGAAAGTGTTGACAAGTGTGTTCTGTTTTCCCCTGTTTAAATCAAGTTCTTTTGATCCATACAGGTCACACATTTTTCAAAAAACATTCTGAATTTTGAATGGAAAAATGTTGGTATTTTTAACTGTAAAGAAATATTAAAGTGCTAAGTTTACAATGGTTTACTGGGAACTACCTTCGGAGTTGGTGTCATTAGCTGTGCCCAATTCTCTTATAGATTCCCCATCTCCCATTGCTGCAAGAACACTGATATTAGTGGCTAAGTCTGTGCAGAACTTAGCAAATCTTGTGGAATTTGGAGCTAAGGTAAAGACATTTTAATGCTTTCAGATATCATTTTTGAGTGAAACTTGAACATGATAAAACCATAAAATATAGCATAAGTAAATTCTCAACAGTGAATATTGCATAATTTGAGATTTGGTTGGCATGTTCCTATTTTTAGACTTTTTAGATTTTATATATTTTAATACTAAAATTTTAAAAACCACTGTTTTTGCTAGTAGTGTAGAAAACCATTTTTTCACTATAATTTCCAGTACAAATTAAAGTTCTTCTACTTTTAAGTTATAAAAACCAATGAGCATATTTTAAAATGCACCCCAGTTGATTTTGTTATAGATTGCATAGTAAACATTATCTGTAATATTAAAATTCAGATGCGTTTTTAAAGCACCCATATGTGATCCCTCTAAGAACAACTGATGTTAATGTTTTGGTAGGTATACTATGCCCCTGCTTTTGTCATTATTGAACTTCTTGCTGTACCTGGCAGTACGTGACTATTTTATATTCTTTAATGCTTATTTAATACCATCATGTAGATGTTAAGTAGTCTTCTATTGGATACTTAGATGACTTCCCGTTTGTCACTCTGCTAAATAATACTGTAACAAATATCCTTCTGTATACTTTCTTTGAAACTTGTCCGGTAATTTCTTTAAATGAAGTTTGGAGTAAAATTACTAAGAAGACTTTTTGCTTCTTTCAGGCTTGCCAAGTCAACTAATATTACTTTTTTAATTTTGATAATCTGATAGGTATGTTACTTGAGGTTTCCTTACTTCATCACTGAGGCTGTGTGATTTTTCATGTCTATTTCTATGAAATTGACTATTGAGGTCTTTGATCTCATCATACTGAGTTTAAAAGAGCCGTGTTAATACTAAACCTTTCCAGTTGTACAAAATAGCATGTTTCAGAATAGATTTTAAATTTTAGAATGAAACAGTTTATAGCTTTTGAATTTATCTGAATCCTGAGGCAGGTTATGAGTACTAATTTTATTGTAATCCTCATCATACTATTTTTAATTCCCTATATTCTCTGTTAGATTCTAATAAACTCTGGGTAGTTGGCAAATCATTTCTCAGTAATTATTTTTGAATGACCTACATATAAGCAATTTTTGTCTGCTAGGCTATGTGTGCTGATTTTTTCATCTAGAATTTATTTGTTCATTAAAACATAGTCTATACTCATAATCCTTAAACTAGTTACTTACTTATATTAGAAGGAAATTATAGTCACTGCAGGATTAAATTCTTAAGAATATGTACTGCTACTGATAATCTGATTTGTAAGAATTTTTTCTACATGTGGTTTTTTAATAATGTTTTTGACCCATATAGAAGTTTTTTTATTTTTATATTTTAGGAACCTTACATGGAAGGTGTCAATCCATTCATCAAAAGTAACAAACATCGTATGATCATGTTTTTAGATGAACTTGGGGTATGTATATGATTTTTCAAGTACTTTCACACCTAAAAGCTTTTCTATCTGGAACTAAAAAAACTCTTAAAAAGGTGCATATTTTTGTCTATCTTCCTAAACAATTTCTTTTGATTATAACTATTTGTTCTTACTAAAAGTAGTCTACACCAAGAAGATAGTACTGTGACATTTGGATTTTTTGGGTCATTTTTTAGTTTCTTTCTTGTCTTTGATTATCCTCTTAGCTGCGCACCTCACCACTATGCCATTTTTAGTTTTCTCTTGTCCGGTAATTTCTTTAAATGAAGTTTGGAGTAAAATTACTAAGAAGACTTTTTGCTTCTTTCAGGCTTGCCAAGTCAACTAATATTACTTTTTTAATTTTGATAATCTGATAGGTATGTTACTTGAGGTTTCCTTACTTCATCACTGAGGCTGTGTGATTTTTCATGTCTATTTCTATGAAATTGACTATTGAGGTCTTTGATCTCATCATACTGAGTTTAAAAGAGCCGTGTTAATACTAAACCTTTCCAGTTGTACAAAATAGCATGTTTCAGAATAGATTTTAAATTTTAGAATGAAACAGTTTATAGCTTTTGAATTTATCTGAATCCTGAGGCAGGTTATGAGTACTAATTTTTATTGTAATCCTCATCATACTATTTTTAATTCCCTATATTCTCTGTTAGATTCTAATAAACTCTGGGTAGTTGGCAAATCATTTCTCAGTAATTATTTTTGAATGACCTACATATAAGCAATTTTTGTCTGCTAGGCTATGTGTGCTGATTTTTTCATCTAGAATTTATTTGTTCATTAAAACATAGTCTATACTCATAATCCTTAAACTAGTTACTTACTTATATTAGAAGGAAATTATAGTCACTGCAGGATTAAATTCTTAAGAATATGTACTGCTACTGATAATCTGATTTGTAAGAATTTTTTCTACATGTGGTTTTTTAATAATGTTTTTGACCCATATAGAAGTTTTTTTATTTTTATATTTTAGGAACCTTACATGGAAGGTGTCAATCCATTCATCAAAAGTAACAAACATCGTATGATCATGTTTTTAGATGAACTTGGGGTATGTATATGATTTTTCAAGTACTTTCACACCTAAAAGCTTTTCTATCTGGAACTAAAAAAACTCTTAAAAAGGTGCATATTTTTGTCTATCTTCCTAAACAATTTCTTTTGATTATAACTATTTGTTCTTACTAAAAGTAGTCTACACCAAGAAGATAGTACTGTGACATTTGGATTTTTTGGGTCATTTTTTAGTTTCTTTCTTGTCTTTGATTATCCTCTTAGCTGCGCACCTCACCACTATGCCAGTCTGTTGCTGCTTCAGCTACTTTACCATTGCTACTACTGTGTGGAATTAGAAACAAAGTAAAATCAGCATTCAGTGTAACAGGCTGTTAGTACTGTATTGACACTAAGTTACCTTATGAACCTTATCTGAAGATACCACGAGTACTACTGTCATTTCTGTACATTAGTGTTGGTGGCATAGTGCACAGATAATTATAGGCCTGAAAGGTTCTCATCAACACTTTCTTAAGTAGCAGATATGCTGATCAGTTTGGACAGACTGTTGCAGTTTAATCATGAAAGTTAGCCTGAAAAACATGGAGGAATTTTAAGTTTGGGTTGCCTTTAATCCAGATGAGCAGTTAATACTTGCATTATTTATGTTCCCTTTTTTGTTTTTTTAAATCATTGATTGAAAAAAAATTAGGAAAGCCCTTTGTTCAGAACAGCAGTAATATTGCACAGTATTCTGCCCTGTGGTTGAAGAAAATGAAACCTGGTTTTGGTGTGCATACTAAGGTCATAAAGTCAAATTTGAATTTTAAGAGCATTTTAGATTATGTGTGAAACACTATCTACAATAGCAGTTAGGATCTTTTCAGAAGAGACTGTACAGAGTTGTATTTCTAAATACTATTTTATGATTACTTTAAAGAATGTACCTGAACTTCCGGACACTACAGAGCATTCTAGAACTGACCTTTCCCGTGATTTAGCAGCACTGCACGAGATTTGTGTGGCCCATTCAGATGAACTGCGGACACTCAGTAATGAGCGTGGTGCACAACAGGTAGGTGTTTGCCAGCCTTTGTTAACACTTAAGCATAACATTGGCATCAGATCCTTTGAGAGGTGATAAACAGCTAAGTTATAATTGTCTTATTTTATTAATTATATTAAATTTCTAATAATCTGAATCATAATCTGCAAAGATCTCAGCAAACAGAAACGATGAGCCCAGATTAAGAGGAAATATTTCTGATACTAACAAATGTAAAACCTTGCTTCTAAGCTAATGTAAACTCTACTGAAAACATGGTGGTGCTTATGCGCTTTGATGAAAGTGGTTTCGAGCTGAGGATCAGTCAGTAGTCATGTGGCTTTTTTCTGCTTGCTTTTCTCACACATACCCCATGTAGATTAAGGTAATCTGCACACTGTCATACACATGAGATTATGTAGGAAGATTTGATAAAAACATTTCAAGATCCAGAGGTTGGCCTTAGAGACTAAGTACTGGACCAGTGGCCAACCCTTTGGCTGGGATCTTACAGAAGAGGTGAATGCATCGTTTGGTGATTCTGACTTCTCAGTCTGAGATTCTAAAATTCTTTTTTTTTTTCTAGTTTAAATAATAGCATGGTTCATTTAGATTCAATCACTTTAGAAACTTAGGCAGAATATGAGCCATAGACCTTCTTGTATGCCCTTGGCGTGTAAATTGCCTTCTTGCTACACTGCGGGCTGGGTTTATTATATGGCTTGCATTACGCATAACAAAAATAAATTATTGGATAATTTGACCCAATTAAGACTTTCCAGGAAATGTCAAGGAGCTGATTGATTTAATTGTAGGCCGAATGTTGTCATATTTTTTTCTGATTCTTTATACTGTTCATTAGACTGTAATCTGATTGACTGCACTTATGTGCTCTTACAGGGTTTGAGATGTGTCATTTATAATGATAAATCTGTCTTCTGGTAAGATGTTCCATCAGAGAGATTGTTCTGGCCTAAGTACATAGGAGAATGCCAAACACAAATGAGTTTCTGTTTAATGTATAAAAGTTGCATCTCAACCAGAATAACAAGACCAGAAATATTCAATCAAGGACTGAATAATACATACTTACAATTTTATGCTTTTCTTGAGTAGAACTGTATTATTACTTTTATGAATTCCTTAGATATACTGTTTTTTTCAAATCCAGGTTCCCATTCCTGAGATTTCACTGAGCTTTCATTTATTTACTAATGATTTTCATGTTTTTCCTTGTCTAGCATGTACTGAAAAAGCTGCTGGCTATAACAGAACTGCTTCAGCAAAAACAAAACCAGTATACAAAAACTAACGATGTCAGGTAGCAGCCTTCGCCATACTGTCCTGGCGTGGATTCAGCATGCCCCACATGGTAAATCACACCAGTATAATGTCTCCTTTGCTCTTGCCAAAAAAATAGCACACCTTTCCACATTCCAGTGATGTGTGAGCTATGCAAATAGAACTGCAGACACGGCTGGGCAGTAACTGCACCAGCAGCTGTGTGAGCTGTCTCCACCAGCCTCTGAGCCTTGGTGTACATGTAGATTAAGGTAATCTGCACACTGTCATACACATGAGATTATGTAGGAAGATTTGATAAAACATTTCAAGATCCAGAGGTTGGCCTTAGAGACTAAGTACTGGACCAGTGGCCAACCCTTTGGCTGGGATCTTACAGAAGAGGTGAATGCATCGTTTGGTGATTCTGACTTCTCAGTCTGAGATTCTAAAATTCTTTTTTTTTTTCTAGTTTAAATAATAGCATGGTTCATTTAGATTCAATCACTTTAGAAACTTAGGCAGAATATGAGCCATAGACCTTCTTGTATGCCCTTGGCGTGTAAATTGCCTTCTTGCTACACTGCGGGCTGGGTTTATTATATGGCTTGCATTACGCATAACAAAAATAAATTATTGGATAATTTGACCCAATTAAGACTTTCCAGGAAATGTCAAGGAGCTGATTGATTTAATTGTAGGCCGAATGTTGTCATATTTTTTTCTGATTCTTTATACTGTTCATTAGACTGTAATCTGATTGACTGCACTTATGTGCTCTTACAGGGTTTGAGATGTGTCATTTATAATGATAAATCTGTCTTCTGGTAAGATGTTCCATCAGAGAGATTGTTCTGGCCTAAGTACATAGGAGAATGCCAAACACAAATGAGTTTCTGTTTAATGTATAAAAGTTGCATCTCAACCAGAATAACAAGACCAGAAATATTCAATCAAGGACTGAATAATACATACTTACAATTTTATGCTTTTCTTGAGTAGAACTGTATTATTACTTTTATGAATTCCTTAGATATACTGTTTTTTTCAAATCCAGGTTCCCATTCCTGAGATTTCACTGAGCTTTCATTTATTTACTAATGATTTTCATGTTTTTCCTTGTCTAGCATGTACTGAAAAAGCTGCTGGCTATAACAGAACTGCTTCAGCAAAACAAAATCAATATATAAAAACTAACGATGTCAGGTAGCAGCCTTCGCCATACTGTCCTGGCGTGGATTCAGCATGCCCCACATGGTAAATCACACCAGTATAATGTCTCCTTTGCTCTTGCCAAAAAAATAGCACACCTTTCCACATTCCAGTGATGTGTGAGCTATGCAAATAGAACTGCAGACACGGCTGGGCAGTAACTGCACCAGCAGCTGTGTGAGCTGTCTCCACCAGCCTCTGAGCCTTGGTGTACAGACCACCTTTCACACAATGCTATGACTGTATCTTGAACTTTGAAAATATATTTTCAGTACATTCAGTTGCCAAAGTTTTGCTGTTTCTTGGAAAAGAACTCTGAAAAAACATTCTCTGTTGACAATTGAGTATAACTGGATTGCAGACTGTTTTTACTGTTACTTCTTCCTGAATTAGGAATATGACCGTCTGACTGTTCAATGACTTTATTTGTATTTACAGTTTCCAGACTTTGCCATTATGATAGGAACAATCTTTGCTGTATACTTTTTAAAAATACCTGTGCTATTTCTCTGCTAGAACTGTTGAAAGAAAATATATAGAGTGTATCTATTGCTCATCAGCTTTATTTTTTAAATGTACCACTTATTTTGTTGGAATGGTCAAAGACTGTATTTAGATCTCATAATGTTTTGGTTTAATGTTTACAACAGTAAATAGTTTGAATTCAATAAATATTATTGGTCATTGTGTACTGATCAATGCATGTTACCCATTCAGTCATTTATAAATGACCAATTTCTCTTGTATGTTTTTAAAAAAACCTAGAGTGCTTTTGTTAAACGTATTCGTTAATTCCAAGTTGATTTTTTAAGTTATGCAAACAGTTTCATCAGCCACTGAACAGCTATCCATCTTTGACCTTCTGACTACTTGTTGTATCTGCTGGATATTTAGTTTGACTGTATAGTTTTATTTGCTTCTATATGTGTATTTTTGTGAAGTATTCACAGGGTTAAGTTAAAATAAAACCAAGGGATACTTAAAATTGATTATTTCTGTCTAAATACAGCTAAACATTTAATTTCATTATTTTTTAGTTAATTTACAAAACCAGTATACAAAAACTAACGATGTCAGGTAGCAGCCTTCGCCATACTGTCCTGGCGTGGATTCAGCATGCCCCACATGGTAAATCACACCAGTATAATGTCTCCTTTGCTCTTGCCAAAAAAATAGCACACCTTTCCACATTCCAGTGATGTGTGAGCTATGCAAATAGAACTGCAGACACGGCTGGGCAGTAACTGCACCAGCAGCTGTGTGAGCTGTCTCCACCAGCCTCTGAGCCTTGGTGTACAGACCACCTTTCACACAATGCTATGACTGTATCTTGAACTTTGAAAATATATTTTCAGTACATTCAGTTGCCAAAGTTTTGCTGTTTCTTGGAAAAAGAACTCTGAAAAAGCATTCTCTGTTGACAATTGAGTATAACTGGATTGCAGACTGTTTTTACTGTTACTTCTTCCTGAATTAGGAATATGACCGTCTGACTGTTCAATGACTTTATTTGTATTTACAGTTTCCAGACTTTGCCATTATGATAGGAACAATCTTTGCTGTATACTTTTTAAAAATACCTGTGCTATTTCTCTGCTAGAACTGTTGAAAGAAAATATATAGAGTGTATCTATTGCTCATCAGCTTTATTTTTTAAATGTACCACTTATTTTGTTGGAATGGTCAAAGACTGTATTTAGATCTCATAATGTTTTGGTTTAATGTTTACAACAGTAAATAGTTTGAATTCAATAAATATTATTGGTCATTGTGTACTGATCAATGCATGTTACCCATTCAGTCATTTATAAATGACCAATTTCTCTTGTATGTTTTTAAAAAAACCTAGAGTGCTTTTGTTAAACGTATTCGTTAATTCCAAGTTGATTTTTTAAGTTATGCAAACAGTTTCATCAGCCACTGAACAGCTATCCATCTTTGACCTTCTGACTACTTGTTGTATCTGCTGGATATTTAGTTTGACTGTATAGTTTTATTTGCTTCTATATGTGTATTTTTGTGAAGTATTCACAGGGTTAAGTTAAAATAAAACCAAGGGATACTTAAAATTGATTATTTCTGTCTAAATACAGCTAAACATTTAATTTCATTATTTTCTTCCTTCTTTAGGGGCAGTTCAAATTTAGTACAAGAGCAAGGCCCAGGGAGAAGATGAAGTTTGAGGTTTTTTTTCTGGCTAATGAGCTCTTTTGAAGGCTTCTATTAATTCATTATATAAATGTTAACAGTTTTTTCGTTCCCATAATGTCCAGGGTAAACAAGGCATACAAGGTGGTTCCAAACAAGTATGTATTGGGAAAAGCATTTCGACAGTAAAAAAAGTTTTCTGAAGGCCTATGGTCTAATAGCAACACTTTCTTACTGTATTTTAAGCATTAGAGGGGTTAAGATATTAAAACTAATTGAGGGTTCACAAAATTTCTGCATAGTATAATTTTAAGTATTAGTACTAAATGCTGTTGTTTGTATGGAGGGTAGCTAAACTAGCTGCAAGCACAAGTTGCACAGTGATACCAAAAGAATTAGCATATCTGGTATTCCTTCCTTTTCAGCGAGGCGCAGTGGTAAGCCACTTGCCCTCCTTTGGTGTTACACAGTAAGCTAGAAAGGGATACGGACTAGTGACATCTCTGAAAATATTTCAAAAATGGATGAAAAGGTCCAGATTCGAGCGCTTGGCAGTTTGGATCTCTACTCACATCTCAGTTTTGACTGTACTATCTCCCCTTTCCTGAACCCAACTACTTTTCCTTCCTCTGTTTTTTATTACAAAACCATAAACCTAAAGACACCCTGCTTTTCATATTTTAAGGACAAGCTTCTCTCTTAAACTGGAATAGAAAACTTGTCATTTACCTTTATAGGCCTTAGAATCACTTAGCTGGATAAATGATGAAATAAAACCTCCAAACATTGTTTTCTTTTAAGGGGCTTGGTAGGAATATTTTCAGAGATAAATGTGGGATCTTGCTCTGATGCCAAACTTTAGTGACCTGAGAGAGAAACAAGACACTTAACTGTGGACAGTTTGCCTTCCTGTGTAGAGCCTGGCAGCACTGCCGCTTCAGCTGGGCTGTACTGGAGGATGGTCAGTTCCGGCTTCTCTCCCTCCACTTCTATTGTAAAACCATACTTTGTGAATTTTATTTCTCTCAATGAGAAGGAAACTAAAACCAAAAAACTCAAACCTAAAATACAAAGAATTATTGAAGAATATGCATAATAGTACATTTTACTTTTAAATACTGAAATGTAATTAAATGGAACCTAAACGTTAGGGAAAAGGATATCCTGGGATGCACTGATACTGATACTGAGGAGAGGTGTGTATCTGGAAAACTTAAATTCAGGGAAATTTGATTTTCTCAGAATTTAACTCCACATCCAGCAAAAAAAAAGAAAAAATTGACAGACCATCATAATTTGGTTTCAACACTAGAAATTGAATTAAGATCACAGTGCAATAACTGAACAAATGCTGTAACAACCAACATTCCTTAGCACCTTTTAAAGTAAGTTTTGTTTTCTTCTGGTGTCTTTTTTAAAAAAAGAGATAAGTTTATGACATTTCACATTAAATGACACTGGCAAATTATAGTTTTAATTTGATATTAGTCACGATGGGGCAAGGTTACACAAACCTGGTGTTATTCTGGCTTCTTTGAAGATGTTTTATTTCACATAAAGCCTACCCGGAAAGGGAAAAATTTTAAATAACATAAATAGAAAAGTTTAATACATAGTTGATGCTATCACAAATAAAGTTAAATGCAGATATGCTTCATCCATATGTTGGTTAGCATTGACAAATCAATTTGAAATGGTTAGAGAGAATCTACCACGTCATCGTCGTCCATTCTTCCTAAGAAGGAAAGAAAATGTCATAAGGATAACAGTATACTGAAGCATAACCAATACTGTTTACAGTCTTGCTTCCCTTTAGGAAAAGTTCTGGAATAGAAAACTTGTCATTTACCTTTATAGGCCTTAGAATCACTTAGCTGGATAAATGATGAAATAAAACCTCCAAACATTGTTTTCTTTTAAGGGGCTTGGTAGGAATATTTTCAGAGATAAATGTGGGATCTTGCTCTGATGCCAAACTTTAGTGACCTGAGAGAGAAACAAGACACTTAACTGTGGACAGTTTGCCTTCCTGTGTAGAGCCTGGCAGCACTGCCGCTTCAGCTGGGCTGTACTGGAGGATGGTCAGTTCCGGCTTCTCTCCCTCCACTTCTATTGTAAAACCATACTTTGTGAATTTTATTTCTCTCAATGAGAAGGAAACTAAAACCAAAAAACTCAAACCTAAAATACAAAGAATTATTGAAGAATATGCATAATAGTACATTTTACTTTTAAATACTGAAATGTAATTAAATGGAACCTAAACGTTAGGGAAAAGGATATCCTGGGATGCACTGATACTGATACTGAGGAGAGGTGTGTATCTGGAAAACTTAAATTCAGGGAAATTTGATTTTCTCAGAATTTAACTCCACATCCAGCAAAAAAAGCAAAAATTGACAGACCATCATAATTTGGTTTCAACACTAGAAATTGAATTAAGATCACAGTGCAATAACTGAACAAATGCTGTAACAACCAACATTCCTTAGCACCTTTTAAAGTAAGTTTTGTTTTCTTCTGGTGTCTTTTTTAAAAAAAGAGATAAGTTTATGACATTTCACATTAAATGACACTGGCAAATTATAGTTTTAATTTGATATTAGTCACGATGGGGCAAGGTTACACAAACCTGGTGTTATTCTGGCTTCTTTGAAGATGTTTTATTTCACATAAAGCCTACCCGGAAAGGGAAAAATTTTAAATAACATAAATAGAAAAGTTTAATACATAGTTGATGCTATCACAAATAAAGTTAAATGCAGATATGCTTCATCCATATGTTGGTTAGCATTGACAAATCAATTTGAAATGGTTAGAGAGAATCTACCAGGTCATCGTCCGTCCATTCTTCCTAAGAAGGAAAGAAAATGTCATAAGGATAACAGTATACTGAAGCATAACCAATACTGTTTACAGTCTTGCTTCCCTTTAGGAAAATGTTCTATGCTGATTATAAGGTTAATAAATCAGGGAAATCTGTATCAGTTTAACCTTATAACAACATGGCATGGTTTTACCAGATTAGTCCAGTGACAGGAATAAACATTATATAGCTGTGATCTTCTGCGTCTGATTATTCATTTTTATTTAACATGTATAATCTTTTTCTTTAAACAAGGGTAGCAGAAGAATCCTTGAAGGTGAAAAAGTAGATTCCTACTACTTTGTTTGACTTTAGGAGGGATTCTTCATCAAGTAACTATTGAACAGGGAAGTGAGAAAACTTCCTCCAATATTGGCCAGTTTTTATTAATAAAGGATACAAAATTTTTTTTCCAGTATCTATATAATGTACTCTATAACAATAAAACTGTAAGTTAAAATTGACCTTTGGAGAACATACCTCCTCATGTTTGGGTTTCTTTGAGATATAATCATCATCCTCGTAACCTTTTCTCTTCTTCCTGCAATTAAGCAGCCATCAACAAGCAATCTAATATGGCCATCAGAATCTTTTAAGTTAGCAAGGCTCTTTGTATAGATATGAGAGATATCTACTGAGGAACAAAGAATGGATGAATGGATAAATGGAAAGAGGTGAAAAATAATGAATAGCCAACCCATCCTTCAAATTACTCTCTGAATTCAATGCAATTCTAATTAAAATCTTTAAAAAAAACCATCTTTTCAGGGAGCTTATCAAATCAAACTCTGACATGGGAAATACCAAAAGAATCAGTAAAGAAAAAAGCATAGGGAACCTTGTCCACAACATCAAAACACGTAACTGTATGTAAATTATGATGATTAAAAGTGTGGCACAGCTGTCCCTTGATATCTGAGGGGGACTGGTTTCAGGATACCCCAGAATACCAAAATGCTCACATACACAAGTCTCATATAAAATGGCAATAGTGCATCCAGAGGACTGACTGTATCAGCAAAGGAAAAAAAAAGTTTAATACATAGTTGATGCTATCACAAATAAAGTTAAATGCAGATATGCTTCATCCATATGTTGGTTAGCATTGACAAATCAATTTGAAATGGTTAGAGAGAATCTACCAGGTCATCGTCGTCCATTCTTCCTAAGAAGGAAAGAAAATGTCATAAGGATAACAGTATACTGAAGCATAACCAATACTGTTTACAGTCTTGCTTCCCTTTAGGAAAATGTTCTATGCTGATTATAAGGTACATCAATCAGGGAACTCTGTATCAGTTTAACCTTATAACAACATGGCATGGTTTTACCAGATTAGTCCAGTGACAGGAATAAACATTATATAGCTGTGATCTTCTGCCTGATTATTCATTTTATTTAACATGTATAATCTTTTTCTTTAAACAAGGGTAGCAGAAGAATCCTTGAAGGTGAAAAAGTAGATTCCTACTACTTTGTTTGACTTTAGGAGGGATTCTTCATCAAGTAACTATTGAACAGGGAAGTGAGAAAACTTCCTCCAATATTGGCCAGTTTTTATTAATAAAGGATACAAAATTTTTTTTCCAGTATCTATATAATGTACTCTATAACAATAAAACTGTAAGTTAAAATTGACCTTTGGAGAACATACCTCCTCATGTTTGGGTTTCTTTGAGATATAATCATCATCCTCGTAACCTTTTCTCTTCTTCCTGCAATTAAGCAGCCATCAACAAGCAATCTAATATGGCCATCAGAATCTTTTAAGTTAGCAAGGCTCTTTGTATAGATATGAGAGATATCTACTGAGGAACAAAGAATGGATGAATGGATAAATGGAAAGAGGTGAAAAATAATGAATAGCCAACCCATCCTTCAAATTACTCTCTGAATTCAATGCAATTCTAATTAAAATCTTTAAAAAAAACCATCTTTTCAGGGAGCTTATCAAATCAAACTCTGACATGGGAAATACCAAAAGAATCTGTAAAAGAACAAAGCATAGGGAACCTTGTCCACAACATCAAAACACGTAACTGTATGTAAATTATGATGATTAAAAGTGTGGCACAGCTGTCCCTTGATATCTGAGGGGGACTGGTTTCAGGATACCCCAGAATACCAAAATGCTCACATACACAAGTCTCATATAAAATGGCAATAGTGCATCCAGAGGACTGACTGTATCAGCAAAGAGTTACAAAGATCAATGATACAGGGATTTAATCTGTAATAAACAAGTATTGAAGGTAAGTAAAGTATGAGGTATTTTCAAGTGGCTGGTACAACAGGTTACTTATTTGAACAAAAATTTTTTTATAATTATTTTTATTTTACATTGTGCTTTTACAGAGTTTTGTTTACAGATACATATATGAACAAAAACTTTTTAGTGAAATTTCTACCTCAAACCAGGTACAACCCACTATAGTTTCTACAGCTGAACAAAAGGCAAAATATTAATTCAGGGTAAGAAAAAGTATTCAAAATGTAAGAGTGTAACGCAACAGACAAGTTGGCCTATATCACAAGGTGAAACAAACAGAAGAAAATAGCTGTATGATTTTATATATACATATATCTACAAGAAAACACCATCAGAAAACTGAGTAGGGCTTGTAACAATACAGAAGACCCACAAATGATTCTTAACACAGAAATATGAATGCCTCACAGTAATAGAGGAAATGGAAACTAAAAACCCAACATACCAAGACTAGCAAAAGTCAGAGACTATTAAATGTACAATTTATATGAAAACAATGGAAAATCATTTCTTATACACAAAAGCTTGGCAAAGGTAAATACCTCTCAGGTCACAATTTGGATTGGTGTTTTGGTCAAAGAGAACTTTGGTTTACCTTTATTAACTGGCTTTGATAATGACAATATATTACTTGTATATAGAAAAAGAGGAAAAATTTTAAAGACCAAGGAAAAATACTTTATCCCAAAGCAATGCTTGTGTGGTCCACAGGCCCATTTCCAGTGTGCAATAAGTACAGAAACTGATTTGATTAACTGGATTGTTAAATGTAATAAAATTTAAGCTTAAGCTTATTTTTGTGTGATTTTTTTTTTTTTTAGTTCTTCCAATTTCGCCAGATTTTACCAAATTCCAGCACTCCTTACAACCCCATGAAGTCCCCCTAACAAATTTTACTAAACTTCACTAAATTCTGCCAAACCCTACTGCTCCTTAAAATCCCATGGAATCCCACTGCCAAACGCCACCAAATTTCACCACTCCTTCCAAGCCTATGAAACCTCCCTGCCAAACCTTGCCAAATTTCAGCAAATCTTGCCAAATTTCACAAAATCCACCATTTCTGAAAATTCCATGCGATCCCCTGCCAAACTTTACCAAATCTTGCCAAATCTCACCAAATTTTGCCAAATCCCACCATTCCTTAGAATCCTGTGAAAGTCCCCTGCCAGATTCTGCCAAATTTTACCAAATCTTGCCAAACTTTACCAAATTTCACCAAAATCCACCACTTCTTAAAATTCCATGAGATCCCCTGCCAAACTTCACCAAATTTTGCCAAGCTTTACCAAATCTCACCAAATTCGAACACTCCTTAAGATCCCATGAAAGCCCCCTGCCAAACTTCACCAAATCTCGCCAAACTTTACCAAATTTTGCCAAACTTTACCAAATCCCACCATTCTTTAGGATCCTGTGAAAGTCCCCTGCCAGATTCTGCCAAATTTTACCAAATCTCGCCAAACGTCACCAAATTTTGCCCAACCTTGCCAAATTTCAGCAAATCTTGCCAAATTTCACAAAATCCACCATTTCTGAAAATTCCATGCGATCCCCTGCCAAACTTTACCAAATCTTGCCAAATCTCACCAAATTTTGCCAAATCCCACCATTCCTTAGAATCCTGTGAAAGTCCCCTGCCAGATTCTGCCAAATTTTACCAAATCTTGCCAAACTTTACCAAATTTCACCAAAATCCACCACTTCTTAAAATTCCATGAGATCCCCTGCCAAACTTCACCAAATTTTGCCAAGCTTTACCAAATCTCACCAAATTCGAACACTCCTTAAGATCCCATGAAAGCCCCCTGCCAAACTTCACCAAATCTCGCCAAACTTTACCAAATTTTGCCAAACTTTACCAAATCCCACCATTCTTTAGGATCCTGTGAAAGTCCCCTGCCAGATTCTGCCAAATTTTACCAAATCTCGCCAAACGTCACCAAATTTCGCCAAACTGTACCAAATCTCACCAAATTTTGCCAAATTCCACCAAACTTCACTGCCAGATCTCACCAAATTCCATGAAGCCCCCTGCCAATGTCACCAAATTTTGCCAAACTTTACTAAATTTTGCCAGATCCCACCACCCCTTACAAGCCCTTGAAATCCCCCTGCCAAATTTTGCCAAGTCTTACCAAATTAGTTAAATTTCATTAAATTCCACCACTCCTTACAATCCTATGAAATCCTCCTACCAAACTTAAACAAATTTCACCAATTCTTACCAAATTCCACCACTCCTTACAATCCCATGAAATCCCCCCCTGCCAAATTTCACCAAATCTTGCCAAATTCTACCTAATTCCTTCAAATTCATCAGATTTCACTAAATTCTTCCCAATTCTGCCAAATTTTACCAACTTTCACCGAACTCCACCTCTATTAAAGCTGCTAATATAATAGGCCTATATTTTACATACGTCATAAGTCCTTTAATATTCTCCTACGGACATTCAGACTCTCCTGGCTTCTCATATCTTATCCAATAGTATACAGAGATAGAGACCAAAATCATTTCAAATACATCTTGACTGTTATGATGCCAGAGTTAATTCCCAGTAAATTTTACAGAATGCAGTCCACATTTCACCATTCTTATTATCTACCCAGATCCTCAACTGTTCAAAGACCTAAAAGACTTAAGTAGATCTTTCAAACTCCAAAGTATAAAGAGCCTGAATATTATTTCCACATTCAGCCTACAAATCAATGAAACATGGTGATCCTTATGGCTGCAAGTAAAGACTGAAGAGTACATTTTCCTATTGGTTCTGTCTTCAGGATAAAGTTAGCACAAAACAATGCCAAGTTTCTCTACCCTACCTAAGAGAGTAAGTCTGGAACAACGTACTTATTTCAGAGGAGAAATCAGATGACAAAGAGCCCAGAGATGAAAAGGGCAAGAAGAGGTTCAGGAATTCCCTAGGAAGACTCTGCCCCATGGAATCCCACAAGAAGTAAGAGAACAGGACAAGGCCTGCAAATGAAAGAACACGGAGCAGAATATTGAAATACTGAAACACTAGTGAATCCCAAACTCGTAATTTATTATCTCGTGTCTAATCCTGTTAGAAAAATCTGATTTTTGAATAAATCAGTTTCCCCATATGAGAAAACATTTACCAATTAAATCATTTAAGGACTAGCTGTAGCCAATAACAGTTCATTCTTGAATAAGAGTCTCTTAAGTAGCTACTTACGTAACTACATTAAGTCCAAGCTCAGCAGAGTGACATCTCTCCAACTTCTGTTTCAGAATAGCAACTTCTTCAGGTCTGGGTGCTTCGTATTTTTTTACCAAGTTCCTCATACCTAGGTGGAAATTAAAAAAAAAAGATCTATACCAGATAATAAAAAGTCCTTGTTCCCATAAGGGAGTTAAATATTTTCCCATCTAGTTTTGGGAACATCCAAATTCTACCTAATTCCTTCCAATTCATCAGATTTCACTAAATTCTTCCCAATTCTGCCAAATTTTACCAACTTTCACCGAACTCCACCTCTATTAAAGCTGCTAATATAATAGGCCTATATTTTACATACGTCATAAGTCCTTTAATATTCTCCTACGGACATTCAGACTCTCCTGGCTTCTCATATCTTATCCAATAGTATACAGAGATAGAGACCAAAATCATTTCAAATACATCTTGACTGTTATGATGCCAGAGTTAATTCCCAGTAAATTTTACAGAATGCAGTCCACATTTCACCATTCTTATTATCTACCCAGATCCTCAACTGTTCAAAGACCTAAAAGACTTAAGTAGATCTTTCAAACTCCAAAGTATAAAGAGCCTGAATATTATTTCCACATTCAGCCTACAAATCAATGAAACATGGTGATCCTTATGGCTGCAAGTAAAGACTGAAGAGTACATTTTCCTATTGGTTCTGTCTTCAGGATAAAGTTAGCACAAAACAATGCCAAGTTTCTCTACCCTACCTAAGAGAGTAAGTCTGGAACAACGTACTTATTTCAGAGGAGAAATCAGATGACAAAGAGCCCAGAGATGAAAAGGGCAAGAAGAGGTTCAGGAATTCCCTAGGAAGACTCTGCCCCATGGAATCCCACAAGAAGTAAGAGAACAGGACAAGGCCTGCAAATGAAAGAACACGGAGCAGAATATTGAAATACTGAAACACTAGTGAATCCCAAACTCGTAATTTATTATCTCATGTCTAATCCTGTTAGAAAAATCTGATTTTTGAATAAATCAGTTTCCCCATATGAGAAAACATTTACCAATTAAATCATTTAAGGACTAGCTGTAGCCAATAACAGTTCATTCTTGAATAAGAGTCTCTTAAGTAGCTACTTACGTAACTACATTAAGTCCAAGCTCAGCAGAGTGACATCTCTCCAACTTCTGTTTCAGAATAGCAACTTCTTCAGGTCTGGGTGCTTCGTATTTTTTTACCAAGTTCCTCATACCTAGGTGGAAATTAAAAAAAAAAGATCTATACCAGATAATAAAAAGTCCTTGTTCCCATAAGGGAGTTAAATATTTTCCCATCTAGTTTTGGGAACATAAAACACTCCAGAAATGTGATTGTCAGGATTAATATTCTTCCACATTAATCCAATGACCATCACACTTCCAAGTTATTACAGGTGTCTGCTGCTTAGACTGTATCATGTGTAGCATAAAGATAAGCATGCTCTACTAGTTTTTTTTCCCCCGGATCTTAAGCATGGTTACTTTTTGCTCAGTTTCAGTCTTTTAAAAAATCCTTGGTGATGTAGTAAACATGCTTTGTCCATGCCATCAACCATATTCATAATCTATCCTACAGATGGTAAGCTAAGAGTATACTTCTTACTTACAAAAAAAACCCATTATGACATAATAGGTAGTGAAGCATAGGATGCTTAGTAAAAACGTGTCAGTGATCCCTTTGCTTTAACAAAATGCAAAACTTATAGTTAAGTATCACCAAGAAAACCAAAATGTCCACTTCAGGCTAAAACCAAACTCCTTAAGTTTTTGTTTTAAAAAGAAAAAATATTTTTGGCTGTGCTGGCTCTTCATTGTTATGTATAGGCTTCCCCCCTACCTGTGCCGAGCGGGTGTTTCCTTGCAGTGGCTTCTTTTGCTGCAGAGGACAGGCTCTAGGGTGTGGGCTCAGAGCTATAACACAGGCCTTGGTTGCCAGGCATCAGGTGGAATCTTCCTGGATCCGATACTGAACCCATGTCTCCCGCATTGGCTGGCAGATTCTTAACCACTGGACTACCAGAGAAGTCCCCAAACTCCATGAGTTTTGAAATCACAGAAATATCCTCTACCTAGTCCATTTTGTTACTCAACTACCATAAACCAAAGAACATAAAATCTCAAGATTTATTAAGGAAATGATGAGAGATTCAGGGCATATTATTAGCCATGTGCTCTGAAAAAGTGGCTGATTCGGGCTTCCCTGGTGGTCCAGTGGGTGGGGACACCGCCTTGCAGTGAAAGGGGTACCAGTTCGATCCCTGGCCTGGGAAGATCCCACATACTGCGGAGCTGCTGGACCGATGTGGCCAATTACCGAGCCGGAGCTCTGATGCAGAGTGACATCTCTCCAACTTCTGTTTCAGAATAGCAACTTCTTCAGGTCTGGGTGCTTCGTATTTTTTTACCAAGTTCCTCATACCTAGGTGGAAATTAAAAAAAAAAGATCTATACCAGATAATAAAAAGTCCTTGTTCCCATAAGGGAGTTAAATATTTTCCCATCTAGTTTTGGGAACATAAAACACTCCAGAAATGTGATTGTCAGGATTAATATTCTTCCACATTAATCCAATGACCATCACACTTCCAAGTTATTACAGGTGTCTGCTGCTTAGACTGTATCATGTGTAGCATAAAGATAAGCATGCTCTACTAGTTTTTTTTCCCCCGGATCTTAAGCATGGTTACTTTTTGCTCAGTTTCAGTCTTTTAAAAAATCCTTGGTGATGTAGTAAACATGCTTTGTCCATGCCATCAACCATATTCATAATCTATCCTACAGATGGTAAGCTAAGAGTATACTTCTTACTTACAAAAAAAACCCATTATGACATAATAGGTAGTGAAGCATAGGATGCTTAGTAAAAACGTGTCAGTGATCCCTTTGCTTTAACAAAATGCAAAACTTATAGTTAAGTATCACCAAGAAAACCAAAATGTCCACTTCAGGCTAAAAACCAAACTCCTTAAGTTTTTGTTTTAAAAAAGAAAAACTATTTTTGGCTGTGCTGGCTCTTCATTGTTATGTATAGGCTTTCCCTCTAGGTGTGGCGAGCGGGTGTTTCCTTGCAGTGGCTTCTTTTGCTGCAGAGGACAGGCTCTAGGGTGTGGGCTCAGAGCTATAACACAGGCCTTGGTTGCCAGGCATCAGGTGGAATCTTCCTGGATCCGATACTGAACCCATGTCTCCCGCATTGGCTGGCAGATTCTTAACCACTGGACTACCAGAGAAGTCCCCAAACTCCATGAGTTTTGAAATCACAGAAATATCCTCTACCTAGTCCATTTTGTTACTCAACTACCATAAACCAAAGAACATAAAATCTCAAGATTTATTAAGGAAATGATGAGAGATTCAGGGCATATTATTAGCCATGTGCTCTGAAAAAGTGGCTGATTCGCGGGCTTCCCTGGTGGTCCAGTGGGTGGGGACACCGCCTTGCAGTGAAAGGGGTACCAGTTCGATCCCTGGCCTGGGAAGATCCCACATACTGCGGAGCGGCTGGACCGATGTGTCCAATTACCGAGCCGGAGCTCTGGAGCGCATGCGCAGAGAGCTGGTGCTCTGCGATAACAGAGGCCACTGCGATGGGAGGCCCACAAGGACCAAAGAATAAAGACGGATGAAAAGAGATAAATGAAAAGACCAACAGAAGTGGCCTGCCCGCCCCCTCCTTAACCAAAAAAGTGGCTGATTTGATAATGCAAATAAAGCAGTGTTTTCAACTAAATTAATGCTTGTAACAACACCCGTAAGACAGCATCTTTGTGTAAAAAATTATAAGATCCCTTAACATCATTAAAGCCTTCAGTGTCTTAACAAGAGCTATTCTTATTTCATAGTAAAACAAGCAGAGTAAAATAAATGCACTGAGAGTCAGTAATAGAACTGTCACCTACACCCACAGCCCAGTAAGTTACCTCTAAGACCCCTTCTACCCACTGAATTCCCTGATCCTAGTATCTATGTATGGCCAGATCACAATTAGCTTTGGAAGTGAACCCTCTAGTGGTAAAACTGAAAACCTACAGTTTTATGATTTGTAAATCACAAGTCCATTTTTCTCAGAGAGGCTCTCCAGAGCATTTCAAGCAAAGAACTTACATACTCTGAAGCATCTTGACTTTTGAAACATAAAACATGCAAGAAATACTTGCTGTCATCTAAGATCTAGAGCTGCAATCTCCTATTTTATTAATGGGGTGTATTCACTATTTAAATCACAGATCTTATTACTGAGGACAACTGGCACAAAACGTTTGGAAAAACACTGATTTTTAACCCTAAAGAGTGGTAGCCATGAGCATGAAGTGTGACATGAACCAGAATGAAAACAGAGAGGGCCGACTAACTTAGCCAATCAGTTAAGTGCAAGTTCTAACTCAGAAAGTACCTCATGTACAGCTAAAGGGAACTATATTCAGTATCTTGTAATAACCTATAATGGAAAAGAATCTGAAAAAGAACATACACACACACACACACAAAAATGAATCACTTTGCTATACAGCTGAAATTAACGAAACATTACAAATCAACTATATTTTTAAAAAGTGAAAGGAAAAAAAAAACAAAACCCAAAACCCTTAAGGCAGTGTACCTCAGCATTGACACTACTGACAGCAGTTTGAGCTAGACAATTATTCGCTGTGAGGGGCTGTGTTAGTTTCTCGAGGTTGCTATTAAAAATTACCACAAATTTAGTAAGGCTATTAAAACAAGACGATGGATTCCCACAGTTCTGAAGCCCAGGAGTCTGAAATTAGTTTCACTGGGCCAAAATACAAACACTGGCAGGGCTACTCTCTCTGGAGGCCTCTGTTCCAGCCTCTGGTGGCTGCCAGCACCCCTTAGCTTATGGCTGTATCACTCCAGCGTTTGAGGCTGGCAACTTCAAATCTCTGTATTCTGTGTTCACAGTGCCGCCTCTGTGCTTACCTCCCTCTGCCTTCCTCGAATAAGGACACCCGTGATCACATTTAGTCTCTCTCTGGATACTTCAAGATAATGTCCTTAACATTATCACATCTGCAAGCACTGTTTTTGTGCCATGTAAGGTAACATCAGTTTTCAGGGATCATGACGTGAAGTGACATTTGGGGAGCCATGTTTCAGCCCACCAAGGGGCTGTGCTGTGCACTATAAAATGCACAGAGCACTCTTCCCTCCATGAACCAGGTGATGGGAACTGGCACTCGCAGCCCCCCACCCAAGTTGTCACCAACCAAGAATGTTCACAGGGCAAAAAAAAAAGAGTCACACCACATTAAGAACCAAGGCTTTTGTCATATCAACTAACAAAGTGACTAGCAAATGACACATTAACTAATTAAAGCTAACTTACCTACAAAATAGAAGGTTCAAATTTAATTAGTCTTCAGTTTCCTAAGAGCTTATATAGTGCTCATCATATTTGGATGCACTTTAAAAGAACCCCGTTTTGCATTTCAACCCTTTGTGAATGTGATTATATTTTCACTTTCCTAAAAAGTTCTGTATAAAAACTTTCATGTGTCTTCCGTGAAACTTTCATGTGTCTTCTGTTTGTGCGTTGCCTGTATACTTCTATGATACAATAATTCAATACAAGTAAATCTAATAATAACTTGTTATCTCAAGTTAAAATAGCAGTATATTATTTATTTAGAAAGTAGCTCTGGGATAGAAGAATGTTTTATAAAGGGTTCTGTCTTACTTACTTTTCATGACATCTAGTAACTGTGACAGGGAAGTTCTGTTCTCCTTTAGCATCAGACTTTCTGATAAATAACTGGAAAAGAGGAAAACAGGCTGCGTCTATTGCAGACATAAAGCATCTTGGGAAAATACAACATCATAAATTATTTTCCTCCATGCTCATTTCTTCATCAAGATCAAATTTTAAATAAATTTACTTTAAAACTGTTAAATAACAATACTTCAAACTCTACTAGCCTCTCTTACAGTCTTAAGAATTTACTACAACTTGTACTAGATTAATTTCTTTTTTTTAAACATTTTTTTTTTTAATCATTTATTTATTTGGCTCCACCGGGTCTTAGTTGCAGCATGTGGGGTCTAGTTCCCTGACCAGGAATCGAACCCAGGTCCCCTGCATTGGGAACACAGAGTCTTAACCACTGGACCACCAGGGAAGTCCCCTAGATTAATGTTTAATGTTTCATTTATTTAACTTCTGTGACATACTCAGAGGGAAAATGATATGAAACTAAAAGTAGCGATCCCTATTAGTCTAACTTCATCTTACAGGCGAGGAACCTGCACCACAGGGAGAGATGAGTCATGAATGAAGTCAGGTGGTAGCAGAGCTGGAACCTGGCACTAGGAAGGATTCTCTCTCTTCTTATTACCAACTATAATTTCTCTTCTTGGGACAAACAAGTATTCTTGATAACCAGTAAGAATATCACACTTTGTAAAAACCGTGCTTTACAAATCGATTGCGTCCTTTTTTTATCAACTCCAAATCTAAGGTGTTCATATTGAGTTGGCCAAAAGGCTCGTTTGGGACTTTTTATGAAAAAACCCTAACAAACCTTTTGGCCAACCCAACAGTATTCACTAAATGGACATAAAGTCCAATTATCTGTTTTTTGTGGAATCAAAGCTAATATGAAAATTTCTATATTTGTTTCTTTAGCTACTCTGAGGTTTTACATACTTGAATTTGATCTATAATAAAAGCCCAAATGAACAGATTCTCAAGGCAAAGTAATCTTTCAAACATGAATGTAATAAAAACTATTAATTTTTCTCAGGTGAAATAAAGTTCCAAAATTTAGGACACTCTTTTAAGAAATTTTGTTGCTGTATGTCTTTTAAACTATCAAAATTATTTAAATTATTAAAATTTACAAATTTTTGATAACTACCTTTGCTATTACATCTTCTTCATTCAGTGTGGGAACTCATTTTAGATATGGAAATGAATAACTCCCTTAACAACTAATACATTTCTGGTTTTCAATAATTTAAGATAACTTAGTTTTTTCCTTTACTTTTCTCCCTAAAACTCTTCACACTTTTGCCATCTTTTTTTGTTTCTCTTTACTATCTAAGAAGTCAAATTAGGAGATGTGAAGTAAAACTCTAAATCCAATGAAAAAGAAGAAACCCTGAACCAACAACAGAATATTCCATGAATAATAATCTTAAAGCATCATTCAGAATATAACAACACAAAGGCTTCCCCTTTCTGAAAGCAGTAATCAACATACAGGCAATGTCCATGTATTCCAAAAGTTGCAAAGGACGTCAGAAGTTGAAATGATTTCCTCAAAGTAAAAATATACCCAAATGTCTACAGTCCCTGAGAAAGCAACAAAAACATACTTAATTTGTAATGAGCCCAAGGTACTATGGGGGCTTCCCTGGCGACTCAGATGGTAAATGCAGGAGATACGGGCTCTATCCCTGGGTTGGGAAGATCCCTTGGAGAAGGAAACAGCTACCCACTCCACTATTCTTGCTGGAGAATTCCATGGACAGAGGAGCCTGGTGGGTTATAGTTCATGGGGTCGCAAAGAGTTGGACGCAACTGAGCAACTAACACTTTCAGTTTTCAAGGTACTATTAATTTCCCTTTCACCTGCCTATCTGAAGTTGTAACTAACTTCTGAGAGGAAATAAACTCTAACTTGGACCTTAGGATCCTTTATCCTTCCTTGATACATATTGAGTTGGCCAAAAGGCTCGTTTGGGACTTTTTATGAAAAAACCCTAACAAACCTTTTGGCCAACCCAACAGTATTCACTAAATGGACATAAAGTCCAATTATCTGTTTTTTGTGGAATCAAAGCTAATATGAAAATTTCTATATTTGTTTCTTTAGCTACTCTGAGGTTTTACATACTTGAATTTGATCTATAATAAAAGCCCAAATGAACAGATTCTCAAGGCAAAGTAATCTTTCAAACATGAATGTAATAAAAACTATTAATTTTTCTCAGGTGAAATAAAGTTCCAAAATTTAGGACACTCTTTTAAGAAATTTTGTTGCTGTATGTCTTTTAAACTATCAAAATTATTTAAATTATTAAAATTTACAAATTTTTGATAACTACCTTTGCTATTACATCTTCTTCATTCAGTGTGGGAACTCATTTTAGATATGGAAATGAATAACTCCCTTAACAACTAATACATTTCTGGTTTTCAATAATTTAAGATAACTTAGTTTTTTCCTTTACTTTTCTCCCTAAAACTCTTCACACTTTTGCCATCTTTTTTTGTTTCTCTTTACTATCTAAGAAGTCAAATTAGGAGATGTGAAGTAAAACTCTAAATCCAATGAAAAAGAAGAAACCCTGAACCAACAACAGAATATTCCATGAATAATAATCTTAAAGCATCATTCAGAATATAACAACACAAAGGCTTCCCCTTTCTGAAAGCAGTAATCAACATACAGGCAATGTCCATGTATTCCAAAAGTTGCAAAGGACGTCAGAAGTTGAAATGATTTCCTCAAAGTAAAAATATACCCAAATGTCTACAGTCCCTGAGAAAGCAACAAAAACATACTTAATTTGTAATGAGCCCAAGGTACTATGGGGGCTTCCCTGGCGACTCAGATGGTAAATGCAGGAGATACGGGCTCTATCCCTGGGTTGGGAAGATCCCTTGGAGAAGGAAACAGCTACCCACTCCACTATTCTTGCTGGAGAATTCCATGGACAGAGGACCCTGGTGGGCTACAATTCATGGGGTCGCAAAGAGTTGGACACAACTGAGCAACTAACACTTTCAGTTTTCAAGGTACTATTAATTTCCCTTTCACCTGCCTATCTGAAGTTGTAACTAACTTCTGAGAGGAAATAAACTCTAACTTGGACCTTAGGATCCTTTATCCTTCTCTACTGACACAAGACAAGTCTTACCACTGAAAAATCAGCATATGTATAAGATACAGTGCTTAAATTGATTAAGCAAACAACTAATTACCTGAATTGTGGAAAACAGGCCTTCTTCCTTTACACTATGGAAGCTCCACACCCACAAACTAACGCCACAGGTATCAACTTCCATGGCTGTCCTTCCTAACTAGAGGATAGCTTGTTCAGTCTTGAATTCTTATAATATATGCATGGTATATAGAAGACAATGTGGGTGAGGGGAGAGGAAGAGACCTCCAACAGGTTTGCTTAGTAAATAAATGAAGGTAGAGATCACTTTGGGATTAATGTATATACTAATATACAATTGGTGACTTGTGTTTACAGAGTATAGGCATACCATAAATCAAACAAAATATAAACCCACAATCCCTCATGTTGGATTTGTTTTGAAATTCAGAACTACTCATGTCTTAGAAAGCTAACATGGTGTATATGCCATGAAATGTGAAATATTTCAGTGATGTCTCTGGGGAAGTATCCTCTAATCAGTATTATTAATAGTTATGCAAGGAAACTTATAAATATTCCCATTCAGTTGAATAAAAACTAAATCACATCTGTTAATGTTTCCTGCCACCTTATCAATGGATTTTGAAATTAAAGACAAAGGGTTACAAACATGTAGAAGAGTTTAAATTTAGAAAGTTTTATTTTCTTTCTCCCTCAGCTATTTGTAGGAATGAATCAAGCAGAACTTAAAAGGTACAAAAACATTAAATCGGTATAAAGAAATGAAATTGAAAGTTTAAAAACTAACTACTCGCTTGTGCTTGAGTCAGTTATAAATGAAAATGATAAATATCTAATTAACCTCTGCACAAGATATTACTGTTAAGAATGAAGTGAATTTAATTCATGCAGAGTGATTGTTAGAGCATGGTTCCCAGTGCACACTTATGTATCAGCTATCACTATCTGCAACTCACTGAAACTCATTTGGACATTCTCTAAAGCATTACCCACTCAACAAATCTTTACTGAATTCCATGTATCATACATGCTCCTTAGCAGGAAATTAATGATAAAACAAGGCAGCACTCACATTGCTTACCAGTTCACAAAACTTCTAAAGTTGGCATATACGGATAGCAGTTATCAGTTTGAAGATCACCTGATTTAATTCTACTTCAGTCATAAATGTTTCCTTTAAGCTCAAAAATATCTTATTCGGGCTTCCCTTGTGGTCCAGTGGGTAAGGACACTGCCTTGCAGTGTAGGGGGTGCCGGTTCAATCCCTGGCCTGGGAAGATCCCACGTGCCACGGAGCGGCTGGACCGATGTGTCCAATTACAGAGCCAGAGCTCTGAAGCGCATGCGCCCAGAGCCGGTGCTCTGTGACAACAGAGGCCGCCGCGATGGGAGGCCCACACGGGCAAAGAACAAAGACGGATGAAAATAGACAAATGAATGACCAATAGAAGTGGCCCGCCCGCTCCCCTCCCTCCCCACCCCCTTCCAGAAAAAATATCTTGTTCAATTTTTAAATACTTCCTTAAAAGATGATTCCATTACTTTCCTCAGTTGTGCTCACTAACGTCAAGCATGGAAAAAGAAAAAATATGAAGAACATCCTCTAATCAGTATTATTAATAGTTATGCAAGGAAACTTATAAATATTCCCATTCAGTTGAATAAAAACTAAATCACATCTGTTAATGTTTCCTGCCACCTTATCAATGGATTTTGAAATTAAAGACAAAGGGTTACAAACATGTAGAAGAGTTTAAATTTAGAAAGTTTTATTTTCTTTCTCCCTCAGCTATTTGTAGGAATGAATCAAGCAGAACTTAAAAGGTACAAAAACATTAAATCGGTATAAAGAAATGAAATTGAAAGTTTAAAAACTAACTACTCGCTTGTGCTTGAGTCAGTTATAAATGAAAATGATAAATATCTAATTAACCTCTGCACAAGATATTACTGTTAAGAATGAAGTGAATTTAATTCATGCAGAGTGATTGTTAGAGCATGGTTCCCAGTGCACACTTATGTATCAGCTATCACTATCTGCAACTCACTGAAACTCATTTGGACATTCTCTAAAGCATTACCCACTCAACAAATCTTTACTGAATTCCATGTATCATACATGCTCCTTAGCAGGAAATTAATGATAAAACAAGGCAGCACTCACATTGCTTACCAGTTCACAAAACTTCTAAAGTTGGCATATACGGATAGCAGTTATCAGTTTGAAGATCACCTGATTTAATTCTACTTCAGTCATAAATGTTTCCTTTAAGCTCAAAAATATCTTATTCGGGCTTCCCTGGTGGTCCAGTGGGTAAGGACACCGCCTTGCCGTGCAAGGGGCACCAGTTCAATCCCTGGCCTGGGAAGATCCCACGTGCAGCAGAGCGGCTGGACCGATGTGTCCAATTACAGAGCTGGAGCTCTGGAGCGCATGCGCCCAGAGCCGCTGCTCTGCGACAACAGAGGTGGCTGCGATGGGAGGCCCACACGGGCCAAAGAACAAAGATGGATGAAAATAGACAAATGAATGACCAATAGAAGTGGCCCGCCCGCTCCCCTCCCTCCCCACCCCCTTCCAGAAAAAATATCTTGTTCAATTTTTAAATACTTCCTTAAAAGATGATTCCATTACTTTCCTCAGTTGTGCTCACTAACGTTCAAGCATGAGAGACATGAAGGACTACAGTCACAAAGTGAACCTTACTTAAAAACTTGGGACTCCTGAAAGGAATAAACTGGGGGACTTGGGTCTTATCTAAGTTAAAACACAAAACAATACCTTTCCATAGTAATTCCTGCTCTGGATGCACTAGATAAAATGGCAGTCAGAGCAATCTGGGAGGGTGTGTATAAAAGGTGAGCATCTGTCAAAGACACTTTATTAAGAAAGTCATCAGCTGTTTTCCTCAAAATCTCTGGATTTTCCAACATGGGATAGCGAGTCTAGAAAGAAAGTTTATAAATGTTATCACTTCTGAAGGTTTAATGATCAAAAACAAATATAAAAATATTTATATAAACCAGGAAGGACTTCACACAGAATACTTCTATGTATATAATACTTCTATAGATATAACTCCTGTAAGACTGCATTTAGAAACCAAAGCATCACCTCATTTTGATTTAAATTTCTTGCTACTAAAAGTGTACTTTTCTGCAGAAGTATATGGAAATGAATCTTGGCTTGATTAGAGAGTTATTTTTAGTATATGCCTAAGATATATGGCCAAGTCCCTATACATGGCTCAATCTTATCTGACTCTTTGCAACCCCATGGACTGCAGCCCACCAGGCTCCTCTGTTCGTGGAATTCCCCAGGCAGGAATACTGGAGTGAGTTGCCATTTTTAGTATATGCCTAAGATATATGGCCAAGTCCCTATACATGGCTCAATCTTATCTGACTCTTTGCAACCCCATGGACTGCAGCCCACCAGGCTCCTCTGTTCGTGGAATTCCCCAGGCAGGAATACTGGAGTGAGTTGCCATTTCCTACTCTAGGGGAGCCCCTCAACGCAGGGATCAAACCTGTGTCTCCTGCCTTTCTGGAACAGACAGGCAGATTCTTTACCACTGAGCTACCTGATGATCCCCTATTTTCTAACAATTCTTACCCATTAAGATGAACCCTAGTCTTAAACCCTCAGATATATTTCAGGTATCCACATTCAAGTGCCAAAGCAGTTAGGAATCTCATACTCTGAAACAAAATAGCCAGAGTCCATTGTACAGTCACACCCAGGTATTGTCATTATCCCAAAATGCCCGACCTCTGATATGACAAGCCCAACACTCTACTCTGATCACAGTGCTCCCTTCCCCAGTGTCCCATTACTTCACAGCTGTCCTCTGACTTCCTCCTCTGGACCTCTGGTTCCTTATGCCTATACTTGCTCCTACTCACTGGTCTCATTTCCTTCTTCAATTCCCTGCCCCAGTAAGTTGCCAACATACATGAGGCTAGGACTACAGTTAATATAAAACACAAAGGAATAAACTGGGGACTTGGGTCTTATCTAAGTTAAAACACAAAACAATACCTTTCCATAGTAATTCCTGCTCTGGATGCACTAGATAAAATGGCAGTCAGAGCAATCTGGGAGGGTGTGTATAAAGGTGAGCATCTGTCAAAGACACTTTATTAAGAAAGTCATCAGCTGTTTTCCTCAAAATCTCTGGATTTTCCAACATGGGATAGCGAGTCTAGAAAGAAAGTTTATAAATGTTATCACTTCTGAAGGTTTAATGATCAAAAACAAATATAAAAATATTTATATAAACCAGGAAGGACTTCACACAGAATACTTCTATGTATATAATACTTCTATAGATATAACTCCTGTAAGACTGCATTTAGAAACCAAAGCATCACCTCATTTTGATTTAAATTTCTTGCTACTAAAAGTGTACTTTTCTGCAGAAGTATATGGAAATGAATCTTGGCTTGATTAGAGAGTTATTTTTAGTATATGCCTAAGATATATGGCCAAGTCCCTATACATGGCTCAATCTTATCTGACTCTTTGCAACCCCATGGACTGCAGCCCACCAGGCTCCTCTGTTCGTGGAATTCCCCAGGCAGGAATACTGGAGTGAGTTGCCATTTTTAGTATATGCCTAAGATATATGGCCAAGTCCCTATACATGGCTCAATCTTATCTGACTCTTTGCAACCCCATGGACTGCAGCCCACCAGGCTCCTCTGTTCGTGGAATTCCCCAGGCAGGAATACTGGAGTGAGTTGCCATTTCCTACTCTAGGGGAGCCCTCAACGCAGGGATCAAACCTGTGTCTCCTGCCTTTCTGGAACAGACAGGCAGATTCTTTACCACTGAGCTACCTGATGATCCCCTATTTTCTAACAATTCTTACCCATTAAGATGAACCCTAGTCTTAAACCCTCAGATATATTTCAGGTATCCACATTCAAGTGCCAAAGCAGTTAGGAATCTCATACTCTGAAACAAAATAGCCAGAGTCCATTGTACAGTCACACCCAGGTATTGTCATTATCCCAAAATGCCCGACCTCTGATATGACAAGCCCAACACTCTACTCTGATCACAGTGCTCCCTTCCCCAGTGTCCCATTACTTCACAGCTGTCCTCTGACTTCCTCCTCTGGACCTCTGGTTCCTTATGCCTATACTTGCTCCTACTCACTGGTCTCATTTCCTTCTTCAATTCCCTGCCCCAGTAAGTTGCCAACATACTTCCAGCAAAATGTCAACAGCGGTCGAACGCCACCAACCTCCTGTTGGGAAACTGTACCCATATTTCTGGGTGCAGCTAAAGAAAACAACAATTCACTGACCTCAACAAGGCTCGCAACACTACCTACTATGGTAATATTCCATAGAAAATGTGTTCTCCCATTTTTCAGTGATTATGTTAAACACTTTCTACCTGACTCAATGCCTTTGTTAATTCTCTGAAACTCCAATGCTCTCAGAAAATGAACTTTGCTTATAGCAGTCTATTTCCTGTTACAGCCAGATTCCTATACATAATGTTATCCTCCGTTATGTTTTCCTCTTTTCCTCCATTAATAGAAATAGCCAGTTCTTCTACTTTGCTTCAAAATATCATGCCAGCCCTTCTACCATACCTGAAAGGAAAACTGGAGCTACATATATTCCATTAAGCTTTACTAGTTCTCTGCATCAGTTTCCTACACAAAACACAACAAAAAAACTGTTCCTTTCTTCTATGTCTAGCACTTCCCCCATCTTCTCAATCATATCATCTTCTTTTTCTACTTCAAAGACAAGCAGTTTAATCTAAGATATGCATCTGTTTTCTTACCTTTGATTTATTCCCCAACCAGCTCCAATCTGCTTTCTTCCCTTCACAAAGGCCAATTTCACCAAGATCACAAATCACTTTTGACACTAAATCCAAGTCTTACCTACTAGGGGACCCCTCAACGCAGGGATCAAACCTGTGTCTCCTGCCTTTCTGGAACAGACAGGCAGATTCTTTACCACTGAGCTACCTGATGATCCCCTATTTTCTAACAATTCTTACCCATTAAGATGAACCCTAGTCTTAAACCCTCAGATATATTTCAGGTATCCACATTCAAGTGCCAAAGCAGTTAGGAATCTCATACTCTGAAACAAAATAGCCAGAGTCCATTGTACAGTCACACCCAGGTATTGTCATTATCCCAAAATGCCCGACCTCTGATATGACAAGCCCAACACTCTACTCTGATCACAGTGCTCCCTTCCCCAGTGTCCCATTACTTCACAGCTGTCCTCTGACTTCCTCCTCTGGACCTCTGGTTCCTTATGCCTATACTTGCTCCTACTCACTGGTCTCATTTCCTTCTTCAATTCCCTGCCCCAGTAAGTTGCCAACATACTTCCAGCAAAATGTCAACAGCGGTCGAACGCCACCAACCTCCTGTTGGGAAAATGTACCCATATTTCTGGGTGCAGCTAAAGAAAACAACAATTCACTGACCTCAACAAGGCTCGCAACACTACCTACTATGGTAATATTCCATAGAAAATGTGTTCTCCCATTTTTCAGTGATTATGTTAAACACTTTCTACCTGACTCAATGCCTTTGTTAATTCTCTGAAACTCCAATGCTCTCAGAAAATGAACTTTGCTTATAGCAGTCTATTTCCTGTTACAGCCAGATTCCTATACATAATGTTATCCTCCGTTATGTTTTCCTCTTTTCCTCCATTAATAGAAATAGCCAGTTCTTCTACTTTGCTTCAAAATATCATGCCAGCCCTTCTACCATACCTGAAAGGAAAACTGGAGCTACATATATTCCATTAAGCTTTACTAGTTCTCTGCATCAGTTTCCTACACAAAACACAACAAAAAAACTGTTCCTTTCTTCTATGTCTAGCACTTCCCCCATCTTCTCAATCATATCATCTTCTTTTTCTACTTCAAAGACAAGCAGTTTAATCTAAGATATGCATCTGTTTTCTTACCTTTGATTTATTCCCCAACCAGCTCCAATCTGCTTTCTTCTTCCACACTTCACAAAGGCCAATTTCACCAAGATCACAAATCACTTTTGACACTAAATCCAGCAAACGTCTTTTACTTTTCCTGAATTCTGAGGACTGAAGAGCTGTCCCTGATCATATCACAAAAGCATTCCACTTCTCCAAAAGCCCTACCTCTTCCTCCTAACTTATTTTTCTCGAGCTATCCTTTAAATAGTTCTTATGGCCAATCCACCTTATACCCTGCTGGAGCAATCATGCCCAAATATACACCTCCAGCCTACCCATCTTCCCTGACCTCCAGACACAAACATCTACCAATGTGAATGTCTTACAGGCAATGCAAATTCATCATGTCCCAAATCAAATTCATCAGCCCCCTACCTACCCCTCCACCATCAGTAAACCTCTCCTGCGCCAGTGTTTCCTGTATCAGTGAGTGTACCGCCATCTACCTATGATGCACTAGATAAAATGGCAGTCAAAAAATGGCAGAGAAACCCAGTGACTCTCCCATTGTCTTCACTCTCTATATGCAATCATTTCTCAAGCTCTACCAATTCTGCCTGTCTCCAAAGTCCAAGAAGCTCTCTCTGTACCCACTACCACTTCATGAGTGAAACCAATCATCTTTCTGCCTCAACTGGGATCCCGCATCCATTTGAATCCATTCTCCTCATTATGCCTGACACATAATACAGATGAGCAATAAACACTTGGTGCAGACTGATGTGTGAGCTTCCCAAAATATTTTTAAAGCTGCAAACCACTTTTCAGACTTGAATCTTCCACTGGCTTCCCACTGCTCTACTCAAAATCTATAATGTTACTTCCACAGTCTGGACTCTGCCTTCCACTCAGGCAGCACTCGGACATCTCCATCTATCTGTAAGTTCTGTTTAGGTTCTTTAGTATACCATAGTTTCTTGAAGTTGGGCCTTTGGCCAGAGAAGTCTCTCTGAGTGGGATGCTCTTCACTACCCAATCCTTACTCTTGCTCTGAATTTCACTTCAAGTTTCTCAGAACTGTCTCCCGTTCCTTTCAATCTGCTGTCTCCTTCTAAAGCACCCTGTATCTCCCCTTCTGTTAACACTTAGCACACTGAATATATGATATTGTCTTTCCCATGAGACTGTAAGGTTTATAAACTTGAGGCTGTTTCTGTCTTGTTTTTGACTATATCCACAAGCATCGGCATACAGAAAGCACCCAAATTTCACCACTCAAAATGAAGGAAACAGTTTTTGACATCTGTTCACTTAACTCACACTATTCAAGTCCTTTAAGGGCCAAAACCAAACACCTTTAGTTGCTTTTGTCAATATCCTGACAATACATTTTATTTACTGTTACTTTTGATGCCTACATATTGATTTCAGTTCACAGTGCCCTAAAAATAGAAGTCATCTAGCAATCCTCTAAGTAGGTTTCCCTTTTGGCTCAAATGGTAAACAATCTGCCCACAATGCAGGTTCGATTCCTGGGTCAGGAAGATCCCCTGGAGAAAGGAATGGCAATCCACTGCAGTATCTTGCCTGGAGAATTCCGTGGTCAGAAGAGCCTCGTGGGATATAGTCCATGGGGCCACAAAGAGTTGGGACACAACTGAGCAACTAACACTTTCACACTTTAGGAATCTTCTAGTTTAAAATTAAGCCTTTCATATGTAGTATGATTGAAGACAGTATTCGTGAGTTAGAAGAGTTAAGCCTTTAAAAGCATTACTGTAAAGGCACAATGGTCTTCATTATGTCCCTTGAACTAGTATTTGCAAATCTACTAAATCAGAAACTGTGGCACTTCAGTTAATAAGCCCTCCAGGTGATTCTGAAGCACTAAACTACACTGAAGTATGAGAATTATTGCCCTACAAGTCCAGGGAAAACTTCTATTTTAGAAGCCCATTAGGATCACTGTATGTTTTAGTAAAAGTTTGATTCTTTGGTTAAAGAACAGCAAAGGAGTTCACTCTATCAGTTTAGGTTCTTTAGTATACCATAGTTTCTTGAAGTTGGGCCTTTGGCCAGAGAAGTCTCTCTGAGTGGGATGCTCTTCACTACCCAATCCTTACTCTTGCTCTGAATTTCACTTCAAGTTTCTCAGAACTGTCTCCCGTTCCTTTCAATCTGCTGTCTCCTTCTAAAGCACCCTGTATCTCCCCTTCTGTTAACACTTAGCACACTGAATATATGATATTGTCTTTCCCATGAGACTGTAAGGTTTATAAACTTGAGGCTGTTTCTGTCTTGTTTTTGACTATATCCACAAGCATCGGCATACAGAAAGCACCCAAATTTCACCACTCAAAATGAAGGAAACAGTTTTTGACATCTGTTCACTTAACTCACACTATTCAAGTCCTTTAAGGGCCAAAACCAAACACCTTTAGTTGCTTTTGTCAATATCCTGACAATACATTTTATTTACTGTTACTTTTGATGCCTACATATTGATTTCAGTTCACAGTGCCCTAAAAATAGAAGTCATCTAGCAATCCTCTAAGTAGGTTTCCCTTTTGGCTCAAATGGTAAACAATCTGCCCACAATGCAGGTTCGATTCCTGGGTCAGGAAGATCCCCTGGAGAAAGGAATGGCAATCCACTGCAGTATCTTGCCTGGAGAATTCCGTGGTCAGAAGAGCCTCGTGGGATATAGTCCATGGGGCCACAAAGAGTTGGGACACAACTGAGCAACTAACACTTTCACACTTTAGGAATCTTCTAGTTTAAAATTAAGCCTTTCATATGTAGTATGATTGAAGACAGTATTCGTGAGTTAGAAGAGTTAAGCCTTTAAAAGCATTACTGTAAAGGCACAATGGTCTTCATTATGTCCCTTGAACTAGTATTTGCAAATCTACTAAATCAGAAACTGTGGCACTTCAGTTAATAAGCCCTCCAGGTGATTCTGAAGCACTAAACTACACTGAAGTATGAGAATTATTGCCCTACAAGTCCAGGGAAAACTTCTATTTTAGAAGCCCATTAGGATCACTGTATGTTTTAGTAAAAGTTTGATTCTTTGGTTAAAGAACAGCAAAGGAGTTCACTCTATCAGTTTACTTTATATCAGTAGGATTACCTTTAAATCAATGAGAAAGCCTTCAAAGGGTCTATAAGGATTGTGGACAATAAGGTGGAAATTAAGTTGCTGTATAAGAAGTAGTTCATATTCCAAAATTTGTTCAAGTGCCTTTTCTTGTCCAATAGGACTTTCCCGCAGATTTCCAACAAACTGTGGACTAGATACATTGAATTCATCTACTTTGCAAGCCAAAAATGCACAAGTGAGCCTGGAGGGGAAAATAAGGGAAGAAATATGTATAAAATAATGAATTAAAAGCATGTTCTAAAATTGCCTAATATTCACAAGTGACCATACTAGACACCTTAGGAAATCGATTAAAGAAAAAAGTTTCCTATTTAATCTTTTTTTTCATAAAGTACCTAAAACACTAGGCTGAACTGTATGCAGTAGTGCCACAGCATTCTATCATTAACTTAATGGCAGTTCACCTTAAATATCTGGAAAATAACTGAGGAATAAGAGAACTCAGCATCATGAAAAATAGATGAAAGAGATTAAAAAAATAAATAAATAAAAAAACAAAAACAAAGCACACACATATGTACACACGGGCCTGGGAAGAAATTTACGTCAAAGAAACATCATGGAAAGCCATCACTGAAAGTCTCTGAGAGCATTTATATTAGATGATTATTACCTCAAGAACAAACCTATTAAACTCGCATGGCTACTAAATAAATTTTAGAGTCAGAAAGAGTACCACAAAAACCAGTACCGGAAGAAACAGGGGCATGACCAAGACTGACAGAAATGGCAAAAAAGAGGAAATATACAGGGATAGTATAATTGTCAGCAAGTTCTTTGATGAGTCTTATAAAAACGTCATCTTTTTTTTTTTTAATGATAATGCTTACCAGAGAGCGGAAATACAACAGACCTTTGTTCTCGTGAAATGAATATGGAACTACAGGACTTGTAAATTTGTACAGAAAGAGCAGTTACCATAAATGATTCTCAGTAAGAGCAACTGGGCAAAGAAAGACTCTACTAACAGAAAGAGTTATTAGAGTAGCTACTTTGAGAGAAATAGAATTTGAATGTAGACAGGCGCCAATACACATGCCACCAGTGTTACCAGAAGGGAAGTACTATACAGGTATATTAAGGAGTATAAGGAGGGATCTTAAGTTCAGAAGAGAATACAAGCATAAATTACAATTTATTAGGAAGTCATTGTTTTCACACACTCACATGGTCAAATAGTATAAAAGTATATTTAAGTGAGAATCAATAAGTTAAATTTATACTCACATTATTATCCGGGGGTGATACTCCATTACTGAATTATTAAGATAAAAGCGCTTGAAATACATACAAGCTGTACCCTAAGATTAAAAATACACATATTATCAGAACCTATTAACACATATAAGATAAATTTTCTATTAAAAAAACTTACACAAATGTTTCTTCGAAAAACTCACTGGAAAAAAATACCAAAACTTATTTTTATTTAAGTCAAAATAAATTGCGATAAATTACTACAGAAAAACCATAGCCAAAGGACCTTCTGTCATCCTTCCCCACCCACTTTGAGTTAGCTGTCTGTGGTCACTGGTTTAATTTTGGCTTAATTTTAAAAATGTGGGGTGGTTTTACACAACTACACATATATAATATATAATTTATACAAATGATCAGAGATTAACCAGTCAATCTTGTAAAATATTGACAGAATAACATGGTTAGAGCAATAAGCTCTGTCTTTAAATCCATCCTAGATCTGTGATCACTGATGCCAAAACAAAGAGTAGAAGCAATACCTACTGTTTACTGACTGCATCCCATGGGCCACACTCTGCCAAGTACAAAACTATCATTTTAATTTTTATAACAATTTGGTCAAGTACTGCTATCTCAACAGAGAAAGCATCAATGAGGTTAACTGGCTTGTTCAAACTTACACATCTAATAAGGGCCAAGGTTGCTTTCAACCAAGGTCTGTCTGTACTTTTATGCATTATTTCATTTGGCTAAAACCAATGAAATAAACATCAAAACTCTGAGTTATAAAAGAGCAATTTATATAAAGACAAATTCCACATAGAAGTTCATTCAAGGAGTCAGTCTCTTCACCTGAAAAGATCACTTAAACCTACCGCCTGATGTTACAATTTTCTTATCAGAAAAGCCTAGGACCAAATCTGGGGATAGAAAGCAAGCATACCGAAAATATGTCTAGAGGGGCACGAAAAGCATTTCTAAGGGAATTAGTAATTGACACTACAGTTTCCAATGTGTTTTGTAATTTAGGCTAAGCCATTTAATGTTTTCTTCATCACCACTTTCCCATCTATAAAGCAGGCCTAGAATGTTTCTATCTTTATTATTCACAAGATTTCTGTGAGGCTTAAACAAAAGGTTAAAACATCACTTCATGACAAAAAGAAGGGTAAAAAGTGGAAGCAGTGACAGATTTTCTCTTCTTGCCAAAATCCCTGTGGATGGTGACTGCAGCTATGAAAGGGCCCGAGAAAACATTTCAAGAGAAAATAGCCAAAAACTTCCCTAAAATGGTAAAGGCAGCAGTGACCCAAGTCCAGGAAGTACAGAGTCCCATACCGGATAAACCTAAGGGGGAACACAGTAACACATTCCATGAAAAGGGAAACCAAAAGAAAGCTGAAGTATCAAGACTCATACCAGACAAAACAGAGTAAAACAAAGACTGCTACAACAGATAAAAACACACACTACATAATGATCAAGGGATCAATCCAGGAAGATATAACAATTATAAATATATATGCATCCTGCATAGGAGTACCTCAATATATAAGGCTAAGGCTAATGGCCACAAAAGGAGAAAAGGAGAGTAACCAATAATAGTGGAGGACTTTAACATTGTATTAACATCCACAGACAGATCATCCAGACAGAAAATCAATAAAGAAACATAGCCTTTAAATGACACATTAAACCAGATGGACTTAATTTACATTTATCAAATATTCCATCTGAAAGCAGAATAAACATTCTTCTCAAGTGTACATGGAACACTAGGACAGATCACATACTGGCCGTAAGGCAAGCCTTGATAAGTTTAAGAAAACTGAAATCATACCAAGTATCTTTTCCAACCACAATGCTATGAGATTAGAAATCAACAAGAAAAAACTCTAACAAACAGCACTTGGAAGCTAAGTAATATAATTTACAATTTCTTTGGCTAAAAAAGTTATAAAAGAGCAATTTATAAAGACAAATTCCACATAGAAGTTCATTCAAGGAGTCAGTCTCTTCACCTGAAAAGATCACTTAAACCTACCGCCTGATGTTACAATTTTCTTATCAGAAAAGCCTAGGACCAAATCTGGGGATAGAAAGCAAGCATACCGAAAATATGTCTAGAGGGGCACGAAAAGCATTTCTAAGGGAATTAGTAATTGACACTACAGTTTCCAATGTGTTTTGTAATTTAGGCTAAGCCATTTAATGTTTTCTTCATCACCACTTTCCCATCTATAAAGCAGGCCTAGAATGTTTCTATCTTTATTATTCACAAGATTTCTGTGAGGCTTAAACAAAAGGTTAAAACATCACTTCATGACAAAAAGAAGGGTAAAAAGTGGAAGCAGTGACAGATTTTCTCTTCTTGCCAAAATCCCTGTGGATGGTGACTGCAGCTATGAAAGGGCCCGAGAAAACATTTCAAGAGAAAATAGCCAAAAACTTCCCTAAAATGGTAAAGGCAGCAGTGACCCAAGTCCAGGAAGTACAGAGTCCCATACCGGATAAACCTAAGGGGGAACACAGTAACACATTCCATGAAAAGGGAAACCAAAAGAAAGCTGAAGTATCAAGACTCATACCAGACAAAACAGAGTAAAACAAAGACTGCTACAACAGATAAAAACACACACTACATAATGATCAAGGGATCAATCCAGGAAGATATAACAATTATAAATATATATGCATCCTGCATAGGAGTACCTCAATATATAAGGCTAAGGCTAATGGCCACAAAAGGAGAAAAGGAGAGTAACCAATAATAGTGGAGGACTTTAACATTGTATTAACATCCACAGACAGATCATCCAGACAGAAAATCAATAAAGAAACATAGCCTTTAAATGACACATTAAACCAGATGGACTTAATTTACATTTATCAAATATTCCATCTGAAAGCAGAATAAACATTCTTCTCAAGTGTACATGGAACACTAGGACAGATCACATACTGGCCGTAAGGCAAGCCTTGATAAGTTTAAGAAAACTGAAATCATACCAAGTATCTTTTCCAACCACAATGCTATGAGATTAGAAATCAACAAGAAAAAACTCTAAGAAACACAAGCACTTGGAAGCTAAGTAATATAATACTAAACAATCAATGGATGACTAAAAAAATCAAAGAGGAAATCAAATTCCTAGGGACAAATGAAAACCAAAACAGGACAATCCAAAACCTATATGACAGCAAAAGCAGTTCTACAAGGGAAGCTTATAGCAATAGTCTTACCTCAGGAAACAAGAAAAATCTCAAGTAAACAACCTTATCTTGCTCTTAAAGCTACTGGAAAAAGAAGAAAAATTGAAACCCAAAGTTACCAGAAAGAGAGAAATCACAAAGATCAGGACAGAAATAAATGAAATAGACATACAGGAAACAATACAAATTATCAATGCAACTAAAAGCTAGTTCTTTGAAAAGATGAGCAAAATTGATAAACCTTTAGACAAACCCATCAAGAAAAAAAAGAGGGCTCAAATCAATAAAATTGGAAATGAAAAAGGGTAAGTCAGAATGGACACCACAGCAACACAAAAGGATCAACAGAGACTTCTACAAGCAACTACATGCAAATAAAATGAACCTAGTTGAAATGGACATATTCTTTTTTCCCAAAACTGAACAAGAATGGAAAATATGAACAAACCAATCATAAGTACTAATACAGAAACTATGGTTAAGAAACTCCCAAACAAAAGTCCAGGAATAGATGGCTTCACAGGTAAATTCAAACATTTATAGCAGGGGTCCCCAGCTTCCAGGATCTAATTACATGACATGACAAAAAAAATAATAGTGGAGGACTTTAACATTGTATTAACATCCACAGACAGATCATCCAGACAGAAAATCAATAAAGAAACATAGCCTTTAAATGACACATTAAACCAGATGGACTTAATTTACATTTATCAAATATTCCATCTGAAAGCAGAATAAACATTCTTCTCAAGTGTACATGGAACACTAGGACAGATCACATACTGGCCGTAAGGCAAGCCTTGATAAGTTTAAGAAAACTGAAATCATACCAAGTATCTTTTCCAACCACAATGCTATGAGATTAGAAATCAACAAGAAAAAACTCTAAGAAACACAAGCACTTGGAAGCTAAGTAATATAATACTAAACAATCAATGGATGACTAAAAAAATCAAAGAGGAAATCAAATTCCTAGGGACAAATGAAAACCAAAACAGGACAATCCAAAACCTATATGACAGCAAAAGCAGTTCTACAAGGGAAGCTTATAGCAATAGTCTTACCTCAGGAAACAAGAAAAATCTCAAGTAAACAACCTTATCTTGCTCTTAAAGCTACTGGAAAAAGAAGAAAAATTGAAACCCAAAGTTACCAGAAAGAGAGAAATCACAAAGATCAGGACAGAAATAAATGAAATAGACATACAGGAAACAATACAAATTATCAATGCAACTAAAAGCTAGTTCTTTGAAAAGATGAGCAAAATTGATAAACCTTTAGACAAACCCATCAAGAAAAAAAAGAGGGCTCAAATCAATAAAATTGGAAATGAAAAAGGGTAAGTCAGAATGGACACCACAGCAACACAAAAGGATCAACAGAGACTTCTACAAGCAACTACATGCAAATAAAATGAACCTAGTTGAAATGGACATATTCTTTTTTCCCAAAACTGAACAAGAATGGAAAATATGAACAAACCAATCATAAGTACTAATACAGAAACTATGGTTAAGAAACTCCCAAACAAAAGTCCAGGAATAGATGGCTTCACAGGTAAATTCAAACATTTATAGCAGGGGTCCCCAGCTTCCAGGATCTAATTAATGACTGATGATCTGAGGTGGAGCTGTTGCAGTAATAATAGAAATGAAGCACACAATAAATGAAGCTTGAATCACCCCGCAATCCCCAGCACCTACGTCCACTGAACTGTCTTCCTGGAAGACAATTTTCCCTGGTGCCCAGAAGGTTGGGGACAAGTGATTTACAAATTAACACCCATTCTTCTGAAACTCTTCCAAAAATTGCAGGAGAAACACTTTCAAAGTCAAAACGCCACGATTACCCTGATGCCAAAAGCAGACTGATACCACAAAATAAAACTTCAGGCCAATATCACTGATGAACATAGACACAAAAATCCTCCACAAAACTGAATTAAACAATACAATAAAATTCACTAGGGCCTTCTTGGTGTTGCTGTTGTTTAGTCACTCAGTCATGTCCAACTCTTTGCAAGCCCATGGACTGCAACATGTCAGGCCTCCCTGTCCTTCACCAACTCCTGGAGCTTGCTCACATCATGTCCACTGTCTCAGTGATGCCATCCAACCATCTCACTCTCTGTTGTCCCTTTCTTCTGCCTTCAGTCTTTCCCAGCATCATGGTCTTTCCCAATGAGCCAGCTCTTCACATCAGGTGGCCAAAGTATTGGAGCTTCAGCTTCACCATCAGTCCTTCCAATAAATATTTAGGGTTTATTTCCTTTAGGGTTGACTGGTTTGATCTCCTTGCCATCCAAGGAACTCTCAAGAATCTTCTCCAATACCACAGTTCAAAAAATATCAGCTCTTTGGCGCTCAGCTTTCTTTATGGTCCAACTCTCACATCCACAAATGACTATTGGGAAAACCATAGCTTTGACTATATGGACCTCTGTCAGCAAAGTGATGTCTCTGCTTTTTAATACCCTGTCTAGGTTTGTCATAGTTTTTCTTCCAAGAAGCAAGTGCCTTTATGGCTGCAGTCATTGTCCTCAGTGACTCTGGAGCCTAAGAAAATAAACTCTGTCACTGTTTCCATTGTTTACCCATCTATTTGTCATGAAGTGATGGGACTGGATGTCATGATCTTTACTTTTTGAATGCTGAATTCTGTCCAGAAAGGCTTCACAGGTAAATTCAAACATTTATAGCAGGGGTCCCCAGCTTCCAGGATCTAATTAATGACTGATGATCTGAGGTGGAGCTGTTGCAGTAATAATAGAAATGAAGCACACAATAAATGAAGCTTGAATCACCCCGCAATCCCCAGCACCTACGTCCACTGAACTGTCTTCCTGGAAGACAATTTTCCCTGGTGCCCAGAAGGTTGGGGACAAGTGATTTACAAATTAACACCCATTCTTCTGAAACTCTTCCAAAAATTGCAGGAGAAACACTTTCAAAGTCAAAACGCCACGATTACCCTGATGCCAAAAGCAGACTGATACCACAAAATAAAACTTCAGGCCAATATCACTGATGAACATAGACACAAAAATCCTCCACAAAACTGAATTAAACAATACAATAAAATTCACTAGGGCCTTCTTGGTGTTGCTGTTGTTTAGTCACTCAGTCATGTCCAACTCTTTGCAAGCCCATGGACTGCAACATGTCAGGCCTCCCTGTCCTTCACCAACTCCTGGAGCTTGCTCACATCATGTCCACTGTCTCAGTGATGCCATCCAACCATCTCACTCTCTGTTGTCCCTTTCTTCTGCCTTCAGTCTTTCCCAGCATCATGGTCTTTCCCAATGAGCCAGCTCTTCACATCAGGTGGCCAAAGTATTGGAGCTTCAGCTTCACCATCAGTCCTTCCAATAAATATTTAGGGTTTATTTCCTTTAGGGTTGACTGGTTTGATCTCCTTGCCATCCAAGGAACTCTCAAGAATCTTCTCCAATACCACAGTTCAAAAAATATCAGCTCTTTGGCGCTCAGCTTTCTTTATGGTCCAACTCTCACATCCACAAATGACTATTGGGAAAACCATAGCTTTGACTATATGGACCTCTGTCAGCAAAGTGATGTCTCTGCTTTTTAATACCCTGTCTAGGTTTGTCATAGTTTTTCTTCCAAGAAGCAAGTGCCTTTATGGCTGCAGTCATTGTCCTCAGTGACTCTGGAGCCTAAGAAAATAAACTCTGTCACTGTTTCCATTGTTTACCCATCTATTTGTCATGAAGTGATGGGACTGGATGTCATGATCTTTACTTTTTGAATGCTGAATTCTCTTTTTTTAAATTTTTGCTCTTTTTTGCCTTTAAGTCATCAATTATTTTTCATCCATCTTTATTCTTTGGCCTGTGTGGGCCTCCCATTGCAGTGGCCTCTCTCATTGCAGAGCACCAGCTCTAGGTGCATGTGCTCCAGAGCTCTGGCTTGTAATCGGACACACCGGTCCATCCACTCCACGGCACGTGGGATCTTTCCTGGCCAGGATCAAACTGGTGCCCCTTGCACTGCAAGGCATACCTTTACCCACTGGTCAACCAGGGAAGCCTTGAATGTTGAGTTTTAAGCGAGCTTTTTCTTTCTCCTTTTTCACCTTACTCTAGAGGCTCTTTAGTTCCTCTTTGCTTTCTGCCGTAAGGGTGGTGTCATCTGCATATCTGAGGTTATTGGTATTTCTTCCTTGGTGGCTCAGTGGTAAACAATCCATCTCTTAATGCAGGAGTCACTGGTTCAATCCCTGGTCCAAGAAGACCTATATGTTGTGGAGCAACTAAATCCATGTATCACAACTATTGCACTCTACAGCCCAGAATCTGCAACTACTGAGCCCCTGTGCCATTGCTACTAAGGCCTACATGCCCTAGAGCCTGTCCTCTGCAACAAGAGAAGTCACTGCATTGAGGGGTCTGTGCTGTGCAACTAGAGAACAGCCTCTACTTGTAGCAACTAGAGAAAGGCCCATAAAGAATGAAAACCTAGCAGAGCTAAATGATCATACACCATGATCAAGTGGCATTTTTTTTCTAGGCTACAAATATTTTTCAATATGCACAATGAATTAGTGTGATACACCACATTAACAATAAAAAACTATATGATCATCTCAATAGACAGAAAAAACTTGACAAAATCCAACACCTATTTATGGTTAATACTCTTCAGAAAGTGGGCATAAAAGGAACCTACCTCAAGACAGTTAAAGCCATGTGACAAACCCACAGCAACACCATATTCAACACTGAAAAACTGAAAGCATTTCCTCTATGATCCGAAATAAGAAAAGGATGTTCATTTCAACATTCTTATTCAACATAGTTTTGGAAGTCTTAACCACAACAATCAGAGAAGAAACGAAGCAAAAGAAATACAAATTAGAAAACAAACCAAAAACTCATTCTTTGCAGATGACATGATACTAAACAGAAAATTCTCAAGATGCTACCATAAAACTACCACGAATGCTGAATTCTCTTTTTTTAAAATTTTTGCTCTTTTTTGCCTTTAAGTCATCAATTATTTTTCATCCATCTTTATTCTTTGGCCTGTGTGGGCCTCCCATTGCAGTGGCCTCTCTCATTGCAGAGCACCAGCTCTAGGTGCATGTGCTCCAGAGCTCTGGCTTGTAATCGGACACACGGTCCATCCACTCCACGGCACGTGGGATCTTTCCTGGCCAGGATCAAACTGGTGCCCCTTGCACTGCAAGGCATACCTTTACCCACTGGTCAACCAGGGAAGCCTTGAATGTTGAGTTTTAAGCGAGCTTTTTCTTTCTCCTTTTTCACCTTACTCTAGAGGCTCTTTAGTTCCTCTTTGCTTTCTGCCGTAAGGGTGGTGTCATCTGCATATCTGAGGTTATTGGTATTTCTTCCTTGGTGGCTCAGTGGTAAACAATCCATCTCTTAATGCAGGAGTCACTGGTTCAATCCCTGGTCCAAGAAGACCTATATGTTGTGGAGCAACTAAATCCATGTATCACAACTATTGCACTCTACAGCCCAGAATCTGCAACTACTGAGCCCCTGTGCCATTGCTACTAAGGCCTACATGCCCTAGAGCCTGTCCTCTGCAACAAGAGAAGTCACTGCATTGAGGGGTCTGTGCTGTGCAACTAGAGAACAGCCTCTACTTGTAGCAACTAGAGAAAGGCCCATAAAGAATGAAAACCTAGCAGAGCTAAATGATCATACACCATGATCAAGTGGCATTTTTTTTCTAGGCTACAAATATTTTTCAATATGCACAATGAATTAGTGTGATACACCACATTAACAATAAAAAACTATATGATCATCTCAATAGACAGAAAAAACTTGACAAAATCCAACACCTATTTATGGTTAATACTCTTCAGAAAGTGGGCATAAAAGGAACCTACCTCAAGACAGTTAAAGCCATGTGACAAACCCACAGCAACACCATATTCAACACTGAAAAACTGAAAGCATTTCCTCTATGATCCGAAATAAGAAAAGGATGTTCATTTCAACATTCTTATTCAACATAGTTTTGGAAGTCTTAACCACAACAATCAGAGAAGAAACGAAGCAAAAGAAATACAAATTAGAAAACAAACCAAAAAAACTCATTCTTTGCAGATGACATGATACTAAACAGAAAATTCTCAAGATGCTACCATAAAACTACCACGGCCCATCAATGAATTCAGGAAAGTTGGAGGATACAAAATTAATACACAGAAATTTCTTGCATTTCTATATACTAACAACAAAAGATCAGAAAGATATTAAGGAAACAGTTGATATTTAACCACATCAAAAAGAATAAAATGCATATGAAGAAATCCACATGAGGAAGCGTAACACCTGTAGTTTGAAAAATACAATATTCTGATGAAAGAAACTGCAGATGACAAAAATAGATGGAAAAATACACCATACTCCTCGACGGGAGGAATCACCACTGTCAAACTAACTATACTATCCAAGGTAATCTACAGATTCAATGCAATCCCTATCAAATTACCAGTGGCCATTTTTGCATATGTAGAACCAAAAAAATCCTAAAAAATTGTATGGAAATACAAAAGACCATGAACAGCCAAAGCAATCTTGAGAAAGAAAAACAGAGTGGAAGAATCAGGCTCCCTGACTTCGACTATACTACAAAGCTACAGTAATCAACACAGTATGTATGGTACTGGCACACTAAGAGACACACAGATCAATCCAACAGGACAGAAAGCAGAGAAATAAACCCATGCACTTATGATCAATTAATCTATGACAAAGGAAACAACTATATAATGAAGAAAAGACAGTTTCCTGAGTGCTGCTGGGAAAACTGAACAGCTATATGTACAAGATGAAATTTGAACACTCACTAACACCATACACAAAAATAAACTCAAAATGGATTAAACACCTAAGTGTAAGACCAGACACTACAGAACTCTTAGAGAAAAACAAAGACAGAATATTATTTGACATAAATCACAGCAATATCTTTTTGGATCTATGTCCTAGGGTACAAACCCACAGCAACACCATATTCAACACTGAAAAACTGAAAGCATTTCCTCTATGATCCGAAATAAGAAAAGGATGTTCATTTCAACATTCTTATTCAACATAGTTTTGGAAGTCTTAACCACAACAATCAGAGAAGAAACGAAGCAAAAGAAATACAAATTAGAAAACAAACCAAAAAAACTCATTCTTTGCAGATGACATGATACTAAACAGAAAATTCTCAAGATGCTACCATAAAACTACCACGGCCCATCAATGAATTCAGGAAAGTTGGAGGATACAAAATTAATACACAGAAATTTCTTGCATTTCTATATACTAACAACAAAAGATCAGAAAGATATTAAGGAAACAGTTGATATTTAACCACATCAAAAAGAATAAAATGCATATGAAGAAATCCACATGAGGAAGCGTAACACCTGTAGTTTGAAAAATACAATATTCTGATGAAAGAAACTGCAGATGACAAAAATAGATGGAAAAATACACCATACTCCTCGACGGGAGGAATCACCACTGTCAAACTAACTATACTATCCAAGGTAATCTACAGATTCAATGCAATCCCTATCAAATTACCAGTGGCCATTTTTGCATATGTAGAACCAAAAAAATCCTAAAAAATTGTATGGAAATACAAAAGACCATGAACAGCCAAAGCAATCTTGAGAAAGAAAAACAGAGTGGAAGAATCAGGCTCCCTGACTTCGACTATACTACAAAGCTACAGTAATCAACACAGTATGTATGGTACTGGCACACTAAGAGACACACAGATCAATCCAACAGGACAGAAAGCAGAGAAATAAACCCATGCACTTATGATCAATTAATCTATGACAAAGGAAACAACTATATAATGAAGAAAAGACAGTTTCCTGAGTGCTGCTGGGAAAACTGAACAGCTATATGTACAAGATGAAATTTGAACACTCACTAACACCATACACAAAAATAAACTCAAAATGGATTAAACACCTAAGTGTAAGACCAGACACTACAGAACTCTTAGAGAAAAACAAAGACAGAATATTATTTGACATAAATCACAGCAATATCTTTTTGGATCTATGTCCTAGGGTAATGAGAATAAAAACAAAAATAAACAAATAGGATCTAATTAAACTTTAAAAGCTTTTGCACAGAAAAGGAAATCATACACAAAACAAAAAGACAACATTCAAAGTGGGAGAAAATAATTTCAAACGAAGCAACCAACAGGAGATTAATCTCTAAAATATACAAGAGCTCATGTGGCTCAGTATCAGAAAAACGAACACCCCAATCAAAAAAAATGGGCAGAAGATATAGACATTTCCAGAAAGAACATAAACAGATGGCCAAAAGGTGTGTGGAAAGATGCTCTGCATGGCTAATTAATACAAAAATACCAATCAAAACTACAATGAGGTATCAATTCACACTTGTCAGAATGGCCATTATCAAAATTTCACAATCAATCAATGCTAGTAAAGGGATCCCTCCTACATTCTTGGTGAGAATGTAAACTGGTATAGACACAATGCAGAATAGTATGGACGGCCCTTAAATAGAGCCATATAATCCAAGAATCCCACTCCTGGGCATATATTTGGAGAAAATTGTACTTCAAAAATACATATACCCCAATGTTCACTGCAGCACTATTTATAAGAGCCAATAAATGGAAGCAATCCAAATGTCCATCAACAGAGGAATGGAAAAAGAACATGTGGTACACATATAGAATGGGATATTACTCAGGCATAACCCAGTGGCTCAGTGGTAAAGAATTTGCCTGCCAATGCAGGAGACGTAAGAAATGTGACATAAGATATCAATCCTTGGATCGGGAAGAGCCAATGGAGAAGGAAATTGCAACCCACTCCAGTATTCTTGCCTAGAAAATCTCATTGACAAAAGAGCCTGGCGGGCTAAAGTCCATGGGGTTGCAAAAGAATTGCACATAAGTTAGTGACTGAACAAAAACCACGTAAAGCCATTTGTAGCAATAAGGGTGGACCTAAAGATTATCATAAGTCAGACAGAAAAACAAAGACAGAATATTATTTGACATAAATCACAGCAATATCTTTTTGGATCTATGTCCTAGGGTAATGAGAATAAAAACAAAAATAAACAAATAGGATCTAATTAAACTTTAAAAGCTTTTGCACAGAAAAGGAAATCATACACAAAACAAAAAGACAACATTCAAAGTGGGAGAAAATAATTTCAAACGAAGCAACCAACAGGAGATTAATCTCTAAAATATACAAGAGCTCATGTGGCTCAGTATCAGAAAAACGAACACCCCAATCAAAAAAAATGGGCAGAAGATATAGACATTTCCAGAAAGAACATAAACAGATGGCCAAAAGGTGTGTGGAAAGATGCTCTGCATGGCTAATTAATACAAAAATACCAATCAAAACTACAATGAGGTATCAATTCACACTTGTCAGAATGGCCATTATCAAAATTTCACAATCAATCAATGCTAGTAAAGGGATCCCTCCTACATTCTTGGTGAGAATGTAAACTGGTATAGACACAATGCAGAATAGTATGGACGGCCCTTAAATAGAGCCATATAATCCAAGAATCCCACTCCTGGGCATATATTTGGAGAAAATTGTACTTCAAAAATACATATACCCCAATGTTCACTGCAGCACTATTTATAAGAGCCAATAAATGGAAGCAATCCAAATGTCCATCAACAGAGGAATGGAAAAAGAACATGTGGTACACATATAGAATGGGATATTACTCAGGCATAACCCAGTGGCTCAGTGGTAAAGAATTTGCCTGCCAATGCAGGAGACGTAAGAAATGTGACATAAGATATCAATCCTTGGATCGGGAAGAGCCAATGGAGAAGGAAATTGCAACCCACTCCAGTATTCTTGCCTAGAAAATCTCATTGACAAAAGAGCCTGGCGGGCTAAAGTCCATGGGGTTGCAAAAGAATTGCACATAAGTTAGTGACTGAACAAAAACCACGTAAAGCCATTTGTAGCAATAAGGGTGGACCTAAAGATTATCATAAGTCAGACAGATAAAAACAAGTATCATATGATATCACTTATATTTGGAATCTAAAAAATTTATACAAATGAACTTATTTACAAAACAGAAACAGACTCACAGATTCAAAAAACAAACATGGTTACCAAAAGGGAAAAGTGGGGGATGAGGCATAAATTAGGAGGTTACGATTAAAGTATACACACGACTGCATATACAACAGACAGCCAACAACGACCTACTGTATAGCACAGACAACTCTAGTCAATATTCTGTGATAACCTATAGGGGAAAAGAATGTGAAAAAGAACAGATTTATGTATATGTATAACTAAATCACTTTTTTGTATATCTGAAATAACACTGCAATCAAATATACTCCAATTGAAAAAAAAGGGGGCAGTGTAGAAACAATTACAGGAATAGCATATACAAATCCATATAGCCAAAAAATTCTAACTACCTCTTCTCCTCATCAGTAGCCCACCACAGGACATACACATTCACACACATAAACACTCACACATATACATCCAAAATATACACATGAATCAGAGGGAAAGTAATTTGATGTTTTTCTTTCCCTATAAAATGAGAATGCCATGACATATCCAGCAGACCTCAAAATTCTTTTAATATGAAAAAGTTTTTGAAGCACCGTGGAGATATAACAATTCACAATTTAATGCATTTACTGAAAATATATGATAAATATTGATACATAAATTATATACTTATATAAGTAAGGTACATCTTTTTTTAAAGTTTGGCCTCTTTTTATTGGTTTTTTAATTTATTTTCATCCATCTTTATTCTTTGGCCTGTGTGGGCCTCCCATTGCAGTGGCTTCTCTTGTCGCAGAGCACTGGCTCTGGGAGCATGTGCTCCAGAGTGCTGGCTCATAACTGGACACATCGGTTCAGCCGTTCCACTGTACATGGGATCTTCCCAGGTCAAGGATCAAACCAGTGCTCCCTTCACTGCAAGGCAGACTCTTTACCCACTGGAACACCAGAGAAGCCCTAAGGTGCATTTTTGAGTAAAGTGGATGGAGAATTGAGTTAAATATTTGGAAGAGGTCATAAGGTAGCTTATGAAATTACTCTTTATAAGATTTCATAAATTAGCTACAGGATGCTATAGTTCATCACTACAATGACTTACCACAACAGATCTTGGCATCGATGGCTTAAACACAGAACAGAATTCCAATAATCTTTTCTCATAATATTTGCAGAGCATTATTTCTTCATGAGGCTCAAGAAAGACTGGTTACAAGGAAAAGTGGGGGATGAGGCATAAATTAGGAGGTTACGATTAAAGTATACACACGACTGCATATACAACAGACAGCCAACAACGACCTACTGTATAGCACAGACAACTCTAGTCAATATTCTGTGATAACCTATAGGGGAAAAGAATGTGAAAAAGAACAGATTTATGTATATGTATAACTAAATCACTTTTTTGTATATCTGAAATAACACTGCAATCAAATATACTCCAATTGAAAAAAAAGGGGGCAGTGTAGAAACAATTACAGGAATAGCATATACAAATCCATATAGCCAAAAAATTCTAACTACCTCTTCTCCTCATCAGTAGCCCACCACAGGACATACACATTCACACACATAAACACTCACACATATACATCCAAAATATACACATGAATCAGAGGGAAAGTAATTTGATGTTTTTCTTTCCCTATAAAATGAGAATGCCATGACATATCCAGCAGACCTCAAAATTCTTTTAATATGAAAAAGTTTTTGAAGCACCGTGGAGATATAACAATTCACAATTTAATGCATTTACTGAAAATATATGATAAATATTGATACATAAATTATATACTTATATAAGTAAGGTACATCTTTTTTTAAAGTTTGGCCTCTTTTTATTGGTTTTTTAATTTATTTTCATCCATCTTTATTCTTTGGCCTGTGTGGGCCTCCCATTGCAGTGGCTTCTCTTGTCGCAGAGCACTGGCTCTGGGAGCATGTGCTCCAGAGTGCTGGCTCATAACTGGACACATCGGTTCAGCCGTTCCACTGTACATGGGATCTTCCCAGGTCAAGGATCAAACCAGTGCCCCCTGCACTGCAAGGCAGACTCTTTACCCACTGGAACACCAGAGAAGCCCTAAGGTGCATTTTTGAGTAAAGTGGATGGAGAATTGAGTTAAATATTTGGAAGAGGTCATAAGGTAGCTTATGAAATTACTCTTTATAAGATTTCATAAATTAGCTACAGGATGCTATAGTTCATCACTACAATGACTTACCACAACAGATCTTGGCATCGATGGCTTAAACACAGAACAGAATTCCAATAATCTTTTCTCATAATATTTGCAGAGCATTATTTCTTCATGAGGCTCAAGAAAGACTGGGTCATTTGGAAGAACCTTTGGATCAAATGTTATAACAAAAGTTTAATAAATTAAATAATCTTAATATATTTCTCTATACAGATTAAATCTATATCTCTAACCAAAGGGAAATATACCTCATTTTCTCTTTATGGAATTGCTAATATTAGTCTACAGTCATATCACCCTGAAAATGCCTGGTATCATCTGATCTCAGAAGCTAAGCTGGGTCAGGCCTGATTAGTACCTGGTTGGGAGAATTACTAATATTACGCAAAAATAAGTTTTAAGAAAATATTTAATAAACTAAAACTATAACATAATTACCTAACTTCTCAGAATGTTAACTGAATAGCAGCTTCACTATGGTATAAGCAATCATGAGAACTGTGTGCTTATATTCACAAGCTTGATGCCACTCTTATAAATCAAAAAGATGAAACATACTGTCAGTGGTTGGGAAACTATCAATAGTGCTTTCTCATTCGGTTATTAAGTCTCATAGGTTGAAGCAAAAACCAACAAGTGTTTCAAGGATAATTCTGACCCTTAACACATCACCTCTACTGCATCTCTATAAAATTTCTCCAAAATACACTATAGGATTAATAAATACTACAATTTTACAACCAAACATCTATTTGGTGCTGTTACTGGCTTAATTACAACTGCCAAAAATGGTATGTTGAGTCCTAACCCCCAGGGCCTCAGAATGTGAAAAAATAAGGTCTCTGTAGATGTAATTAGTTAGGATGAGGTCCTGCTGAACTAGAAGGGGTTCCTAATCCAATATGACTGGTAGCTTTATAAGGAGAATATATTAAGAGGCAGAGGCACTGGGAGAACACTATGTAAACAAGGAGCTAGAGGCTGGAGTTAGCTGCCACAGGCAAAACAAAAGTAGGGGTTACCGGAAGCCGGAAGAGGAAAGGATCTAGAAGCCACAGAGAGCACCACCCACCAACACCTCAGTCTCAAGACTTCTAGCCTCCAGATCCGTACAACAGTAACTTCTGTTGTTTTAAGACACCTGCTATATGGTATTACGGCAGTCCCAGGAAACTAACCGAGGTGCTAATTTTATAGCGACAGCATGGCACTAAAGTTTGCAGAAGGGCTATTGAAACTAGATTCCACGGTTTCAAATCCTGGCTCCCACTTAACACGCAATACACCTAGATAAGTTATTCAACCTCTTTGTTCTTCAGTATCCTCAGATGCAGTGCAAGGATAGTAACTGTTATCTACCTCAAGGGGTAGTTGTGAGGATTATATGAGTTAACAGCGGGTAAATACTCAGAATTTTGCACTACAAAGTGATATGAAATAAATGAGAGTTACAGGTAAAAGTAAAACTGGAAGGATGTGGCTGACAGATTATAGTGCAAATCATCTGTGGTCAACTGGTTCGTAATAATGGTGTCTCTTCGCCCTGCTCCATCCAACCAAACCATTCCTTCCCAAAGAAACTCTTTCTGGAACAGAACCTGACAAGGTTAATTTCCCCGTAAAAATCTTCCTAAGGTTTTCCAACCCTCCATTACAGAATTCCAAGTACTTACTTCCGCTTACAAGTTCCTGCCTGTGTTCTCCAGCCTTTCATACACAACTTCCGCCACACACGAGGTCAAGAGCTTCCAGAGACCCGCCCTACAATTTCTGACCGCTTACTTTGCACCCGTGGCTCCGTCCGCCGGCAACGTCTTTTCCCCATCTTCTCCACATCAGCCGCAAAGAAAACCGCTCCCCACCCCCACTACACTGGCATCCTACAAAGTGTCCTCTTCGCTGTCTGCACTCGACCACGGATCGCCTCGTTGGTCTCCGTACCAACCGTCCCTGGCCAGAGGCTCGCTCTTTAAACGCACCCTGCACACGGAGGCTGGAGGTGGGTGTCGGGGAAGTCCTGGGGCGGGGGGACAGGCAAGAGTGTACCGAGCCCGAGCCCTCACCTTCCCATTTGCCACTGCTTTGCATTTGAATTTGCGGTTGGCGTCGGCCCGCAATCGCGCCAGCTGCTCCTCGCTGGCGAAGGTCCAGTGCCGCTTCTGGATCTAGAAGCCACAGAGAGCACCACCCACCAACACCTCAGTCTCAAGACTTCTAGCCTCCAGATCCGTACAACAGTAACTTCTGTTGTTTTAAGACACCTGCTATATGGTATTACGGCAGTCCCAGGAAACTAACCGAGGTGCTAATTTTATAGCGACAGCATGGCACTAAAGTTTGCAGAAGGGCTATTGAAACTAGATTCCACGGTTTCAAATCCTGGCTCCCACTTAACACGCAATACACCTAGATAAGTTATTCAACCTCTTTGTTCTTCAGTATCCTCAGATGCAGTGCAAGGATAGTAACTGTTATCTACCTCAAGGGGTAGTTGTGAGGATTATATGAGTTAACAGCGGGTAAATACTCAGAATTTTGCACTACAAAGTGATATGAAATAAATGAGAGTTACAGGTAAAAGTAAAACTGGAAGGATGTGGCTGACAGATTATAGTGCAAATCATCTGTGGTCAACTGGTTCGTAATAATGGTGTCTCTTCGCCCTGCTCCATCCAACCAAACCATTCCTTCCCAAAGAAACTCTTTCTGGAACAGAACCTGACAAGGTTAATTTCCCCGTAAAAATCTTCCTAAGGTTTTCCAACCCTCCATTACAGAATTCCAAGTACTTACTTCCGCTTACAAGTTCCTGCCTGTGTTCTCCAGCCTTTCATACACAACTTCCGCCACACACGAGGTCAAGAGCTTCCAGAGACCCGCCCTACAATTTCTGACCGCTTACTTTGCACCCGTGGCTCCGTCCGCCGGCAACGTCTTTTCCCCATCTTCTCCACATCAGCCGCAAAGAAAACCGCTCCCCACCCCCACTACACTGGCATCCTACAAAGTGTCCTCTTCGCTGTCTGCACTCGACCACGGATCGCCTCGTTGGTCTCCGTACCAACCGTCCCTGGCCAGAGGCTCGCTCTTTAAACGCACCCTGCACACGGAGGCTGGAGGTGGGTGTCGGGGAAGTCCTGGGGCGGGGGGACAGGCAAGAGTGTACCGAGCCCGAGCCCTCACCTTCCCATTTGCCACTGCTTTGCATTTGAATTTGCGGTTGGCGTCGGCCCGCAATCGCGCCAGCTGCTCCTCGCTGGCGAAGGTCCAGTGCCGCTTCTGGCTACTGTTGTGGTACATCGTGAGGTCGGAGGCAAGGTCCAGAGAGCCTGGAGAGAAGCCCAGGCGCGTACAGCAGGAAGCCTGACCTAAAGCACCTAAGCCACCACCTGGATTCCGCAGAAGCAGTCCGTCGGAGGCAGGACCACCGGCGCGGGGCGATGACGTCAGCACCACGTGGTCACTCTCTCCGCCGTCGCGTTTCCGGAGCGGATTAGGAGGAAGTCTCTTAGCACCCTAGGCCTGCGACTCTAGTGGGGGCGGCCTAAGGACGCGCTCCGCCGGGCTGACAGCCTGGGCCCTAGCTCCGCCCCTGCCCGATTAGGTTTAAAGGAGACGCGACAAGGAGGGAGCGTCAAAGGGAAGTATCAATAAATTTAGTATATTGTGGACTCCTTTCCCTTTCCCCCTAGTATACTGTGGACTCCTTTGTCATAAATGAATTGGCTAGCAACTGAAGCAGATTTCGGCAAACCTAACCTGAAAAGATATAAATATATAAATTTAGGGCTCGTGAAGGCTGACCTAAACGATTCACATGGAACAATCAGAACTGACGGTATCAACTTTTAAAAAGGATGTTCACACGAGGCCTCAGAAAGAAGGTAACGTTTGGAGCAAAGAGTTGAGTAGGGATACCACATTATGTGGGGATGATATTTGGGACAGATTGAACAGTCAAGGTTCTAAGGCAGAAGCATTCGTGGCTCTTTGAAGAAGAGTGTGTCTGAAGCGCTACCAAATTCTTGGTTCTCAGCGAGACTGGAACTTGGAAAACTAGAAGCAGTGCAAGCATATTGCTCTGGACTGTTCTGGCACGAATCTGTCCCTGTGTATCCTTCCTGCAGTAAATAGTTCTTACAAAACAGATTACTACTAAAGGGAAGAAGAAAGAGCATTTAAAAAAATATCCTCTGTCTAAATTTAATCCCTCCAATCAAGCACTTTTTTCTTGTATGTTTTAGGACTTGAAAGTTAGGATGTAAAGACAACATATTGAGGAGCAAATTCTATAAATCCATATTCAGTTCAAAATATACTAAATCACTGTAAAACGAAAATGGGGTTTGGATTAAGCTACAGTCCGGTACAGGGTGTAGCCATGGGAGGGGGCCCTGTTGTGGTACATCGTGAGGTCGGAGGCAAGGTCCAGAGAGCCTGGAGAGAAGCCCAGGCGCGTACAGCAGGAAGCCTGACCTAAAGCACCTAAGCCACCACCTGGATTCCGCAGAAGCAGTCCGTCGGAGGCAGGACCACCGGCGCGGGGCGATGACGTCAGCACCACGTGGTCACTCTCTCCGCCGTCGCGTTTCCGGAGCGGATTAGGAGGAAGTCTCTTAGCACCCTAGGCCTGCGACTCTAGTGGGGGCGGCCTAAGGACGCGCTCCGCCGGGCTGACAGCCTGGGCCCTAGCTCCGCCCCTGCCCGATTAGGTTTAAAGGAGACGCGACAAGGAGGGAGCGTCAAAGGGAAGTATCAATAAATTTAGTATATTGTGGACTCCTTTCCCTTTCCCCCTAGTATACTGTGGACTCCTTTGTCATAAATGAATTGGCTAGCAACTGAAGCAGATTTCGGCAAACCTAACCTGAAAAGATATAAATATATAAATTTAGGGCTCGTGAAGGCTGACCTAAACGATTCACATGGAACAATCAGAACTGACGGTATCAACTTTTAAAAAGGATGTTCACACGAGGCCTCAGAAAGAAGGTAACGTTTGGAGCAAAGAGTTGAGTAGGGATACCACATTATGTGGGGATGATATTTGGGACAGATTGAACAGTCAAGGTTCTAAGGCAGAAGCATTCGTGGCTCTTTGAAGAAGAGTGTGTCTGAAGCGCTACCAAATTCTTGGTTCTCAGCGAGACTGGAACTTGGAAAACTAGAAGCAGTGCAAGCATATTGCTCTGGACTGTTCTGGCACGAATCTGTCCCTGTGTATCCTTCCTGCAGTAAATAGTTCTTACAAAACAGATTACTACTAAAGGGAAGAAGAAAGAGCATTTAAAAAAATATCCTCTGTCTAAATTTAATCCCTCCAATCAAGCACTTTTTTCTTGTATGTTTTAGGACTTGAAAGTTAGGATGTAAAGACAACATATTGAGGAGCAAATTCTATAAATCCATATTCAGTTCAAAATATACTAAATCACTGTACCGAAAATCTGGTACTAAGTGTTAGGAGGTGGTGGTGATGGCAGTGGGGACATGAAAATGGCTATTTCACAGTCTTACTTCAGTCCTAAGGGTGTAGCAGAATGATTATGACATGGAAAAATATAGTCCCTTCTCAATGATAATAACCTTCAGTAGAGACCAGTAGGGAGATGCGTAATAAGATTTCTTATCCCTGAGTGCTGATACCTGGTACTAATATAAATAAAACCCGTTAGCTGGCTTAAAACCAATGGAAGACCCCATGGTTCATTCATCCCCAACTAGCCGTGGTTCAGTCCAAAAGGCTTAGGGTCTCTTCTGCTAACCAGGGGTATGTGGTCAACATAAAGGTAATTCCTATGACTTTTTAAAAATCACTGTTAATTATCCCCAAAACAAATAAACAGTTGGACCTCTGTTACAACCATATTTGGGAGTAATCTGTCACCGCCTTATCCTTTCTTTCATATACTAATTAATCAAGAGTGAATAGAACTATTATATAAAGTAACATATGGTCATGTCCAGCACAATTTTAGAGCAGTTTAACAAGATGGAAAGATTTCATTTGTTATTCAGTAGATCTAGTATTTCAGAGCTCAGATTCCGCAATCTACTCCCAGTTTGAGTACTTACTACTGAGTATTCTTAGAAGAATTACTTCAATCTATTTTACCCTGAGTTTCATCCTCTGCACAGTGAAGAAAATTGATGTAATTAACTTTTGAAATATTCATTAGAAGAATTACTTCAATCTATTGTTACCCTGAGTTCTTCTAATATCTGAAGCGCTACCAAATTCTTGGTTCTCAGCGAGACTGGAACTTGGAAAACTAGAAGCAGTGCAAGCATATTGCTCTGGACTGTTCTGGCACGAATCTGTCCCTGTGTATCCTTCCTGCAGTAAATAGTTCTTACAAAACAGATTACTACTAAAGGGAAGAAGAAAGAGCATTTAAAAAAATATCCTCTGTCTAAATTTAATCCCTCCAATCAAGCACTTTTTTCTTGTATGTTTTAGGACTTGAAAGTTAGGATGTAAAGACAACATATTGAGGAGCAAATTCTATAAATCCATATTCAGTTCAAAATATACTAAATCACTGTACCGAAAATCTGGTACTAAGTGTTAGGAGGTGGTGGTGATGGCAGTGGGGACATGAAAATGGCTATTTCACAGTCTTACTTCAGTCCTAAGGGTGTAGCAGAATGATTATGACATGGAAAAATATAGTCCCTTCTCAATGATAATAACCTTCAGTAGAGACCAGTAGGGAGATGCGTAATAAGATTTCTTATCCCTGAGTGCTGATACCTGGTACTAATATAAATAAAACCCGTTAGCTGGCTTAAAACCAATGGAAGACCCCATGGTTCATTCATCCCCAACTAGCCGTGGTTCAGTCCAAAAGGCTTAGGGTCTCTTCTGCTAACCAGGGGTATGTGGTCAACATAAAGGTAATTCCTATGATTTTTAAAAAATCACTGTTAATTATCCCCAAAACAAATAAACAGTTGGACCTCTGTTACAACCATATTTGGGAGTAATCTGTCACCGCCTTATCCTTTCTTTCATATACTAATTAATCAAGAGTGAATAGAACTATTATATAAAGTAACATATGGTCATGTCCAGCACAATTTTAGAGCAGTTTAACAAGATGGAAAGATTTCATTTGTTATTCAGTAGATCTAGTATTTCAGAGCTCAGATTCCGCAATCTACTCCCAGTTTGAGTACTTACTACTGAGTATTCTTAGAAGAATTACTTCAATCTATTTTACCCTGAGTTTCATCCTCTGCACAGTGAAGAAAATTGATGTAATTACATCATAAGGTGGTTTTGAGGGATTAAGTTAGTTACTGCATGTGAAGATTATAGCAGAGTGACTGACTTCTACAAATTGTCTCATAAATGTTAGTTGTAACTAACACCTAGAACAGATTAATTGGGGGATATAGTATTTGCGCGAACTTGTAGTTGTTACTAATATTGAGACAGTACTAATAATGGGATGTGCATTGGTAAAAGCAAGACACAAAATTCAGGACAAATCTAGAAACCAGAAAAAGCGCATAGCTTGGCTGGTTGGAGAATGAGCTAAATGAACTGAGGTATGAGTTAAAAGGATTAGCAGAGGGTCTTGAATGGCAAGCTAAGTAATTTGTATGTAATAGAGTCAAAAATTTTGAGTGAGAGAGTAAAATTTTCAGAGTTGTGTAACTTTAATCTAGAAATTATTTGTGATTGTTTCCATAATTGAGACTTTAGAAAGTCCAAATTAAAGTATATTAAAGTAGAACAAGGGATTAAATTCTAAGAGTGGGGCCCAAATGTCTCTTAGGTAGCTACATCAGATTTAAGATTATAAGAGTAAATTCCACACCATTTCCCAGATGGAGAGATAGTATATCATATATATCGTATGTATCATAGAACATGTTATGTGAGATATAGTACATTTATATAATACATTTTTCTATGTAATTCCAGAGCAGGGCCTGGAAACCTGTGTTTATAAAAAATCTTAGGTTTTTCTGGTAATTAGCATTGGGTTTGGAAGTTTTTGCAAATGCAAAATTTACATATTTGGTAAAAGTCTTATAGATTGAATGTGGTGGTGGTATGAAAGAGAAGCATCAGCTCTCAAGTTGTGACTTCTAAACATGAATGAACATAACAGTCATCTGGGAGCCTGCTAAAGTACAAACTAGAGATACTCAATAGGTCCGCAGTAGAATTCCAGGAATCTGGATTTTTAAGAAGAGTTATCTTGAGTTTTCAAACTTCAATGTTCATCATACCCATGTGAAGAACTTTTGAAAATATAGATTGCTGGGCCCAGTCCTCCTCCCTCTCCCTCCACCCTGCCCTACCTCCCTGTCTTGGGCAGGCCCAAGAATTAGCAAGTCTAACTAGTTCCCATGAGACTGAGAACTTCGATACCTAGAGAACTGCCATTCCAGTTGCATCAGTGTGATTGATTTCTAAAGCCCCAGTGAGGGAAAGAATGACAGTGGCCTTTCCATGAGAGTCTTTACTTTTTCTCTTTGGTTAATTGAAGGAACTCTTACTGTTTTTCCAGGTTGCCTTTGTGAGAGAAAATAAAGGAAGATGCTTTCAGCATTTGTTTGCCTTATATTTATCGTACGGGCAGGATTGAAAAGCAAAAATTCAGGACAAATCTAGAAACCAGAAAAAGCGCATAGCTTGGCTGGTTGGAGAATGAGCTAAATGAACTGAGGTATGAGTTAAAAGGATTAGCAGAGGGTCTTGAATGGCAAGCTAAGTAATTTGTATGTAATAGAGTCAAAAATTTTGAGTGAGAGAGTAAAATTTTCAGAGTTGTGTAACTTTAATCTAGAAATTATTTGTGATTGTTTCCATAATTGAGACTTTAGAAAGTCCAAATTAAAGTATATTAAAGTAGAACAAGGGATTAAATTCTAAGAGTGGGGCCCAAATGTCTCTTAGGTAGCTACATCAGATTTAAGATTATAAGAGTAAATTCCACACCATTTCCCAGATGGAGAGATAGTATATCATATATATCGTATGTATCATAGAACATGTTATGTGAGATATAGTACATTTATATAATACATTTTTCTATGTAATTCCAGAGCAGGGCCTGGAAACCTGTGTTTATAAAAAATCTTAGGTTTTTCTGGTAATTAGCATTGGGTTTGGAAGTTTTTGCAAATGCAAAATTTACATATTTGGTAAAAGTCTTATAGATTGAATGTGGTGGTGGTATGAAAGAGAAGCATCAGCTCTCAAGTTGTGACTTCTAAACATGAATGAACATAACAGTCATCTGGGAGCCTGCTAAAGTACAAACTAGAGATACTCAATAGGTCCCAGTAGAATTCCAGGAATCTGGATTTTTAAGAAGAGTTATCTTGAGTTTTCAAACTTCAATGTTCATCATACCCATGTGAAGAACTTTTGAAAATATAGATTGCTGGGCCCAGTCCTCCTCCCTCTCCCTCCACCCTGCCCTACCTCCCTGTCTTGGGCAGGCCCAAGAATTAGCAAGTCTAACTAGTTCCCATGAGACTGAGAACTTCGATACCTAGAGAACTGCCATTCCAGTTGCATCAGTGTGATTGATTTCTAAAGCCCCAGTGAGGGAAAGAATGACAGTGGCCTTTCCATGAGAGTCTTTACTTTTTCTCTTTGGTTAATTGAAGGAACTCTTACTGTTTTTCCAGGTTGCCTTTGTGAGAGAAAATAAAGGAAGATGCTTTCAGCATTTGTTTGCCTTATATTTATACACATGTACCATGATCGCGGTGAGATTTAATACCCACTTGAAAACAACTAATAACCACATTCCCACTAGCTTAAAAATTGTGAAGAAAAATATTATTCTCCTATGACCGGACTAGATATCTTTGACTATAGAGTAATAAACACCTCTGTAGTTACTATTCTATTGTTGTAGAACCTACAATTTAGACGATAAAAATAATTGAAGGGCTAACTTGCTTTCAGCTATTTTCTAGTGATGTTCAGTGTTCTAAGACACAGTTGGCAATGGCTCACAGACCAAGTCCAGCCAGTGTCAGTTTTTGTATGCTGTGCAAACTCAGAATTGTTTTAAAATTTTTAAATGGTTGAAAAAAAAGTCAAAAGAAGAAAAGTATTTCATGACACATGAAAATTATATGAAACTCAAATTTTACTGTCTGTATTAATCAGGGTTCTTCTCCAGAGAAACAGAATAGGGGACACACACACACACACACACACACACACACACACGGGTTCCTAGGTGGTTCAGAGGCAGAGAATCTGCCTGCCAATGTGGGTTCAGTACCTGGGTTGGGAAAGTCCCCTGGAGAAGGACATGGCAACCCACTCTAGTATGCTTTGAAAAATCCCATGCACAGAAGAGCCTGACAGGCTACATAGGGCTGCAAAGAGTTGAACATGATTATCTACACATGCACCATGCATACACACACACACACACACACACACACACACACACACACGTATATCTATAAATGTATGTATATATATCTTTTGTTGTTTAGTCTTTAAGTCATATCCAACTCTTTGCGAACCACATGGACTATAGCCTGCCAGGCTCCTCTGTCCATGGGATTTCCTAGGCAAGGATACTAGAGTGGGTTGTCATTCCCTGCTCCAGGGGATCCTCCAAACCCAGGGACTGAACTTGCGTGTTTTATATCTCTGGCAGGTTCTGTACCACAAGCGCCACCTGGAAAGCCCATGTATCTATATACCTATATATTATAATAGGCTATAGTAATATATGTTTATTATAAGGAATTGACTCAGGCATTTATGGAGGCCAAGAAGTTCAAAAATCAGGTTCTTCTGCCCCAGGAGAAGCAGTGATTTAAGCTGCAGTGTGAATGCAGGAGACCAATGCCCCAGCTCTAACACAGTCATGCAGGGAGAACAAATTCACCTTTACACCTCTTTTTGTTCCATTCGGGCCTCCACCAGATGGAAAGGCCCACTGACATTGCAGAGGGCAATCTGCTTCATTCAGTGTATAATTTTAAATGTTATCCAGAAGCATTCTCACAGACACACCCAGAACAATGTTCAACCAAATACCTGGGAACCCCTAGACCTAGTCAAGGTGATACAGGAAATTAACTGTCACAGTGAATTTTGGTTGGAACCCACCCATGCTTTTTCATTCACACACCGTCATCTTTGCTTCTTCCATGCCAAGCAGCAGAGTAAACTGCAAAGCCAGAAATGTTTGTTTATCTGACCCTTTCCCAAAAAGAGTGTACTGCCAATATTCTGACAGAGTGCTTTAAAATGTTTAATGTCAGTATAAATCACCTAGCATTCTTATTAAAATTAAAACTGGCATTCGGAGGCAATGACCAGGAGTCCCCATTTCTAACATGATCCTGGCTGAGGTTGATGCTGCTGCCCTGCAACTCGATCCTCGCTCTCAGATTTTTGCCCTTGTCTCAATACCTGACCACAGTGCCCTAAACTCATTCTGCCTATACAAATTTCCTTTAGGTCCATCTAACGTAGATCTTGTTACTTCTATGACTTTTCCTAACTCTCCTGACTGTGATCTTGCTTTCCTCATTGCACTTACTTTGCTTCTCTCTTTGGGTTTTTAATATTATCTGTTTGCTTTGTTTGACTCTAGATGTGTGACTCTCTCCCCCTAAAGACAAGCAGGGCTCTTGTTTTTAGACATCTATCCCCTGTGGTGCTCATATAGGACCTTACCTCTGGAAGATATTCTAAAAATATTTATTAACTTCATTACTGTCTTACATATAGGAAAGACATTTTTTTTTTTGTCACCAGACTATCATTGCAGTAAATGAGGCGATACTTTTATCCATTCACATTTTAGAACTACTTTATTTTTTCCTTTAAAAGATGTTGATACATGTCAGTGGTGAAGATTGTTTCTTCCAAAACAAAGACAGTTTGGAAGTAAAAGAGATATCTTTGAATTGACATATTAAGTCAGATTATAAAACTGGAATTTAAATTTGGTTCAAACCTTGAGGTGAAAAGTACAACTTATTTATGAACTGAAAAGTGCTTATTGAGCAAACTGTCTGGAGGCTGTGCAATGTTAATTTCACTCTTTTTTTCCATTCGGGTGTATAATTTTAAATGTTATCCAGAAGCATTCTCACAGACACACCCAGAACAATGTTCAACCAAATACCTGGGAACCCCTAGACCTAGTCAAGGTGATACAGGAAATTAACTGTCACAGTGAATTTTGGTTGGAACCCACCCATGCTTTTTCATTCACACACCGTCATCTTTGCTTCTTCCATGCCAAGCAGCAGAGTAAACTGCAAAGCCAGAAATGTTTGTTTATCTGACCCTTTCCCAAAAAGAGTGTACTGCCAATATTCTGACAGAGTGCTTTAAAATGTTTAATGTCAGTATAAATCACCTAGCATTCTTATTAAAATTAAAACTGGCATTCGGAGGCAATGACCAGGAGTCCCCATTTCTAACATGATCCTGGCTGAGGTTGATGCTGCTGCCCTGCAACTCGATCCTCGCTCTCAGATTTTTGCCCTTGTCTCAATACCTGACCACAGTGCCCTAAACTCATTCTGCCTATACAAATTTCCTTTAGGTCCATCTAACGTAGATCTTGTTACTTCTATGACTTTTCCTAACTCTCCTGACTGTGATCTTGCTTTCCTCATTGCACTTACTTTGCTTCTCTCTTTGGGTTTTTAATATTATCTGTTTGCTTTGTTTGACTCTAGATGTGTGACTCTCTCCCCCTAAAGACAAGCAGGGCTCTTGTTTTTAGACATCTATCCCCTGTGGTGCTCATATAGGACCTTACCTCTGGAAGATATTCTAAAAATATTTATTAACTTCATTACTGTCTTACATATAGGAAAGACATTTTTTTTTTTGTCACCAGACTATCATTGCAGTAAATGAGGCGATACTTTTATCCATTCACATTTTTAGAACTAATTTATTTTTTCCTTTAAAAGATGTTGATACATGTCAGTGGTGAAGATTGTTTCTTCCAAAACAAAGACAGTTTGGAAGTAAAAGAGATATCTTTGAATTGACATATTAAGTCAGATTATAAAACTGGAATTTAAATTTGGTTCAAACCTTGAGGTGAAAAGTACAACTTATTTATGAACTGAAAAGTGCTTATTGAGCAAACTGTCTGGAGGCTGGCGAATTAGAAATGCAATGTTAATTTCACTAGTTTAATAATCTCATTTTCAGAATTTGCTTGAAGAGATATTGATGAATTACAATAGCCAACCATGTATGAAAGTTTACAGACTATGAAGATGTTTTATTTTGCCATTAAGAATCACACATTTCAAGCTTTTAAAGAGAATTATGTGAGTAGTTAAATAAGATGAGAAACTTTTGCAGTCATAAAATTTAATCAATTTATTTTGCTCTTTTTCTAATCACTTAAAAATTTCTACCTGAATTATTTCAGTATCTCCTTAGAATAAGAGTGATATGATTATGAAGCTAACTTCAAGGAATTCTATAGAGATGAAAAGCAACTATAAATGTTTAGCATTTCAATTCATCAAACCAATACTCTTTACAAACCTTTTACCCCCAAACAAATATGATACCACTATTCAACAGATTTTCCGATTCAATACAAATAAATACATTTCTCATAATATATGTGCCCAAGGAAAAATTCTAAAGCAATTTTATATGTAAACTATTCTGTCATATTTGAATGAAGTCTTTGAGTGCTAAATCATTTCAAGTGACAATACCTAATTTTCTTCTAATTGATACATTATTTTTGGCTTTTTTAGTTCATTTCTACTAGTATTCTCACCTTACCAGCAAGCAGGACCTGAAGGAAAAAAGCCATCAGCTGACTTGATACATCACCATTTATCCACAGGGTGGAGCCATGTGGCTAGATCCTGGAGACACCAAGGTTTATTATACTTCACCATTTTTAGTCCCCACTAAGATATTCTAAAATATTTATTAACTTCATTACTGTCTTACATATAGGAAAGACATTTTTTTGTCACCAGACTATCATTGCAGTAAATGAGGCGATACTTTTATCCATTCACATTTTAGAACTAATTTATTTTTTCCTTTAAAAGATGTTGATACATGTCAGTGGTGAAGATTGTTTCTTCCAAAACAAAGACAGTTTGGAAGTAAAAGAGATATCTTTGAATTGACATATTAAGTCAGATTATAAAACTGGAATTTAAATTTGGTTCAAACCTTGAGGTGAAAAGTACAACTTATTTATGAACTGAAAAGTGCTTATTGAGCAAACTGTCTGGAGGCTGGCGAATTAGAAATGCAATGTTAATTTCACTAGTTTAATAATCTCATTTTCAGAATTTGCTTGAAGAGATATTGATGAATTACAATAGCCAACCATGTATGAAAGTTTACAGACTATGAAGATGTTTTATTTTGCCATTAAGAATCACACATTTCAAGCTTTTAAAGAGAATTATGTGAGTAGTTAAATAAGATGAGAAACTTTTGCAGTCATAAAATTTAATCAATTTATTTTGCTCTTTTTCTAATCACTTAAAAATTTCTACCTGAATTATTTCAGTATCTCCTTAGAATAAGAGTGATATGATTATGAAGCTAACTTCAAGGAATTCTATAGAGATGAAAAGCAACTATAAATGTTTAGCATTTCAATTCATCAAACCAATACTCTTTACAAACCTTTTACCCCCAAACAAATATGATACCACTATTCAACAGATTTTCCGATTCAATACAAATAAATACATTTCTCATAATATATGTGCCCAAGGAAAAATTCTAAAGCAATTTTATATGTAAACTATTCTGTCATATTTGAATGAAGTCTTTGAGTGCTAAATCATTTCAAGTGACAATACCTAATTTTCTTCTAATTGATACATTATTTTTGGCTTTTTTAGTTCATTTCTACTAGTATTCTCACCTTACCAGCAAGCAGGACCTGAAGGAAAAAAGCCATCAGCTGACTTGATACATCACCATTTATCCACAGGGTGGAGCCATGTGGCTAGATCCTGGAGACACCAAGGTTTATTATACTTCACCATTTTGAAATGAGTCATGCTATTTCTTGTTCCTGCATATAGTCTTCTCTCGTACTCTTAATTTAGTTCGTTTTAATCTCTTCCTTAGCACATGGCAGTCTTGTTATATTTCACTCTTCTGTAACAAGTGGTTCTCCAACTTTGGCTGCACATTATAATCACCTGGGCAGTTTTTAAAGCCCTTTGACTTTGAGATTAGAGTACTGAGTAGAGTCGGCTGTTCCATACAGTAGTTCTTTATTAGTTCTCTATTTGATACATGCTATGTGTCTTTGTCAATTCCAATTTATTTCCCCTTTCCCCCGGGAACATTAAGTTTTCTACATCTGTGACTCTATTTCTGTTTTGTAAATAAGTTTATTTGTACCATATTTTAGGATTCCAAATAAAAGTGATGTCATATATATAAAAAAAAAAAACTTTTATTTTTGAGGCCCTATGTGAGGCTAATTGCACAGGAATCTTTGCAGTTAGACTTGAGCACTGGCAACTTGCAAGGTTCCACAAGTGATTCAGTCTTAAAAGCAAAACTGTAAATCAATGCTCCATTGTTGTTATTCAGCCCTTTTACCAAGTCCTGTCTGACTCTTTGCAACCTCATGGACTGTAGCACTCTGCACTCCTCTGTCCTCCACTGTCTCCCAGATTTACTCAGACTCATGTCCACTGAATTAGTAATGCTATCTAACCATTTCATCTTTTGCCACTCCCTTCTACTTTTGCCTTCAATCTTTCCAGCATTAGCGTTCTTTCCAATGAGTCATATCTTTGCATCAGGTGGCCAAAATAATGGAGTTTCAGCCTCACAATCAGTCCTTCCAATGAATATTCAGGGTTTATTTCGTTTAGGATTGACTGGTTTGATCTCCTTACAGTCCAAGGGACTCTCAAGAGCCTTCTCCAACACCACAGTTCAAAGGCATCAGTTCTTAAGTGCTCAGTCTTCCTTATGGTCCAACACTCACATCCATACCTGACTACTGGGAAAACCAAGCTGACTTGATACATCACCATTTATCCACAGGGTGGAGCCATGTGGCTAGATCCTGGAGACACCAAGGTTTATTATACTTCACCATTTTGAAATGAGTCATGCTATTTCTTGTTCCTGCATATAGTCTTCTCTCGTACTCTTAATTTAGTTCGTTTTAATCTCTTCCTTAGCACATGGCAGTCTTGTTATATTTCACTCTTCTGTAACAAGTGGTTCTCCAACTTTGGCTGCACATTATAATCACCTGGGCAGTTTTTAAAGCCCTTTGACTTTGAGATTAGAGTACTGAGTAGAGTCGGCTGTTCCATACAGTAGTTCTTTATTAGTTCTCTATTTGATACATGCTATGTGTCTTTGTCAATTCCAATTTATTTCCCCTTTCCCCCGGGAACATTAAGTTTTCTACATCTGTGACTCTATTTCTGTTTTGTAAATAAGTTTATTTGTACCATATTTTAGGATTCCAAATAAAAGTGATGTCATATATATAAAAAAAAAAAACTTTTATTTTTGAGGCCCTATGTGAGGCTAATTGCACAGGAATCTTTGCAGTTAGACTTGAGCACTGGCAACTTGCAAGGTTCCACAAGTGATTCAGTCTTAAAAGCAAAACTGTAAATCAATGCTCCATTGTTGTTATTCAGCCCTTTTACCAAGTCCTGTCTGACTCTTTGCAACCTCATGGACTGTAGCACTCTGCACTCCTCTGTCCTCCACTGTCTCCCAGATTTACTCAGACTCATGTCCACTGAATTAGTAATGCTATCTAACCATTTCATCTTTTGCCACTCCCTTCTACTTTTGCCTTCAATCTTTCCAGCATTAGCGTTCTTTCCAATGAGTCATATCTTTGCATCAGGTGGCCAAAATAATGGAGTTTCAGCCTCACAATCAGTCCTTCCAATGAATATTCAGGGTTTATTTCGTTTAGGATTGACTGGTTTGATCTCCTTACAGTCCAAGGGACTCTCAAGAGCCTTCTCCAACACCACAGTTCAAAGGCATCAGTTCTTAAGTGCTCAGTCTTCCTTATGGTCCAACACTCACATCCATACCTGACTACTGGGAAAACCATAGATTTGACTATTTGGACTTTTGTTGGTAAAGTGATATCTCTGCTTTAGAATACACTGGCTAGGTTTGTCTTTGCTTTCCTTCCATGGAGTAAGCATCTTTTAATTTCATGGCTGCAGTCACTATCCACAGTGATTTTAGAGCCCAAGAAAATAGTCTGTCACTGTTTCCATTGTTTGCCCATCTATTTTCCATGAAGTCATGGGACCAGATGCAATGATCTTTGTTTTTTGAATGTTGAGTTTCGGGCCAGCTTTTTCACTCTTCTCTCTCTGTCATCAAGAGGCTCTTTAGTTCCTCTTCACTTTCTTTCATAAGGGTGATATCATCTGCATACCTGAGGTTACTGATGTTTCTTCCAGCAATCTTGAGTTGGAAATTTAAAATTATTATCCTTTAGTAGGTCATTGTGATTACTGATTCAGAGCTCAAATGTCCCAAATTTGTTTCTCAATCAAATGTTTTCTGAATTTGCTGGCATATTGATGCAGCATTTTATGGCATCATATTTTAGAATTTTAAATATCTCATTTGGAATTCTGTCACCTCCACTAGCTTTGTTTGTAGTAATGCTTCCTAAGGTCAACTTGATTTTACACCCAAGGATGCCCAGTTCTAGGAGCATGACCACACCATGGTGGTTATCCAGGTCACTAAGACCTTGTTAATACAGTGCTACTGTGCATTCTTGCCATCTCTTCTTATTCTCTTTTGTTTCTCTTAGGTCCTTACCATTTCTGTCCTTTGCTGTGCCTATCCTTGCATGAAATGTTCCCTTGCTATCTCCAGTTTTCTTGACGTGATCTCTAATCTTTCCCATTTTATTGTTTTCCTCTATTTCTTTGCATTGTTCAATTAAGACCTTCTTATCTCTCCTTGCTATTCTCTGGAATTCTGCATTCATTTGGGTGTGGCTCTCTTTCTCCTTTGCCTTTCACTTCTCTTCTTTCCTTAGCTATTTGTAAAGATTCCTCAATCAATCACTTTGCCTTCTTCCATTTCTTTTTCTTTGGAATGATTTTGTTCACTTGTAGTCCTCATAGAATAATTCAAATTCATCTACTTCAGCACCAGTGGTTGGGATATGACTTGGATTACTTTGATGTTGAATGGTTTGCCTTGTAAACGAACTGAGATCATTCTGTCATTTTTGAGATTGCACCAAGTACTTCATGTCAGACTTTTTTGTTGACTAGGAGGGCTAGTCTATTTCTTCTAAGGGATTCTTGCCCACAGTGGTAGATTTAGTGGCATCTAAATTTGCCCACTGCTGTCCATTAATTCACTGATTCCTAAGATATCCAGGTTGACTCTTGCTATCTCCTGCTCGGTCACATCCAATTTACTTTGATTCATGGACCTTTTCCAAGTAGTCATGTTACAGTGTGAGAGTGGGACCATAAAGAAATCTGAGCACCCAGGAATGGCTACTTTTGAATTGTGGTGCTAGAGAAGACTCTTGAGAGTCCTTTGGACTGCAAAGAAAACAAGCCAGTCAATCCTAAAGGAAATAAACCCTGAATATTCATTGGAAGGACGGGTGCTAAAGCTGAAGTTGCAGTATTTTGGCCACCTGATGTGAAGAGCTGACTCATTGGAAAAGGCCCGGATGCTGGGAAAGACTGAAGGCAGGACAAGAAGTGGGTGGCAGAGGATGAGATGGTTAGATAGCATCACCAATTTAGTGGGCATGAATCAGAGCAAATCTGGGAGATAGTGGAGGACAGAAGAACCCAGTGTGCTACAATTCATGAAGTCGCAAAGAGTCAGAAACAACTTAGCAACTGAACAACAAAAACATGGATAGAACATTGCTCTTTACACCAAGGGATTTTACTTTCACTGCCAGACACATCCACAACTGAGTATCTTTTCCACTTTGTCCCAGCCACTTCATTCTTTCTGGAGGTATTAGTAATTGCCCTCCACTCTTCCCCAGTAGCATACTGGACACCTCTGATCTTCAGAGCTCATCTTCTAATGTCATATCTTTTTGCCTTTTCATACTGTCCATGAGATTTTTTATGCAAGAATACTGGAGGGGGGGTGCCATTTCTTCCTCCAATTTATCATGTTTTGTCAAAACTCTTCACTGTGATGTGCATGTCGGGTGGGCCTTCTTGTCTTGTCTTGTCTCATAGTTTCATTGAGTTATGCAAATCCCTTCACTATGACAAGGGTGTCATCCAGGAAGGGGAATCCTCCATACTACCACTATAAATATCTTTCTAAATTACAAATTTAATCATTTTATTCCTCATTAAAATCATTTATTGGTTCCTCAACAACGTTAGGATGAAATCAACTTCTTTAACAAGGCACACAAGTCCCTTCAAAGACTGACCATTTCCTTTCTAAGTTTCATTGTCATCTCCCACCTTCCAACTCACAAAGAATTAGCTTGCAGAATTACTTGGAGGCTTCTAAAATCACCAGGTTTTTCATTCATTGAGGCTTGGACTCATATCCTTAGCAACCAGTATGATAGGCACTAATTAATATTCATTGAATGACTAAATAAATAAATGTGAAATGCCTTCATCTTACTTAAGATAGGGATGTTTATTTCTGTCAAACTCCCAAGTGTTTGCTAATCTTCTGGTGCCCTGGACAGGAGAATGCGTCATCGAATTAACCAACAAATGTTAAATATATTCTAAAGTAGACACAGTCTTCTGCTATTTTATTCAATCCAAAGAGAACATTTAAGTGCTTCCCCAGCAACAGCTGCTTCTACATTGTACTACTTCTCCATCTAAATTTTTCAACTGTAACATTTGTCTGAGTTAACAGTGAAATGGACTGCTTGCCTATGGGTGATTATATTTTTCAGTTATTCTTTTTAAATTAGTAGATCTTTAGATTCATGGCTAGCCATTTAGGATCTTAAGATAACAGTTCTCATTCCAGAAATGCCAAGAACCTGAATGAAGCAGAATCTCAGGGCTGGTTGTTCGTGAAAGTAAAAGGTACGACTTGGAGAGAAGCTGTTTTATCTCTTAGGTATGGTCAGTCATATCTTTGGATTTTGCCCTCCACTCTTCCCCAGTAGCATACTGGACACCTCTGATCTTCAGAGCTCATCTTCTAATGTCATATCTTTTTGCCTTTTCATACTGTCCATGAGATTTTTTATGCAAGAATACTGGAGGGGGGGTGCCATTTCTTCCTCCAATTTATCATGTTTTGTCAAAACTCTTCACTGTGATGTGCATGTCGGGTGGGCCTTCTTGTCTTGTCTTGTCTCATAGTTTCATTGAGTTATGCAAATCCCTTCACTATGACAAGGGTGTCATCCAGGAAGGGGAATCCTCCATACTACCACTATAAATATCTTTCTAAATTACAAATTTAATCATTTTATTCCTCATTAAAATCATTTATTGGTTCCTCAACAACGTTAGGATGAAATCAACTTCTTTAACAAGGCACACAAGTCCCTTCAAAGACTGACCATTTCCTTTCTAAGTTTCATTGTCATCTCCCACCTTCCAACTCACAAAGAATTAGCTTGCAGAATTACTTGGAGGCTTCTAAAATCACCAGGTTTTTCATTCATTGAGGCTTGGACTCATATCCTTAGCAACCAGTATGATAGGCACTAATTAATATTCATTGAATGACTAAATAAATAAATGTGAAATGCCTTCATCTTACTTAAGATAGGGATGTTTATTTCTGTCAAACTCCCAAGTGTTTGCTAATCTTCTGGTGCCCTGGACAGGAGAATGCGTCATCGAATTAACCAACAAATGTTAAATATATTCTAAAGTAGACACAGTCTTCTGCTATTTTATTCAATCCAAAGAGAACATTTAAGTGCTTCCCTAGCAACAGCTGCTTCTACATTGTACTACTTCTCCATCTAAATTTTTCAACTGTAACATTTGTCTGAGTTAACAGTGAAATGGACTGCTTGCCTATGGGTGATTATATTTTTCAGTTATTCTTTTTAAATTAGTAGATCTTTAGATTCATGGCTAGCCATTTAGGATCTTAAGATAACAGTTCTCATTCCAGAAATGCCAAGAACCTGAATGAAGCAGAATCTCAGGGCTGGTTGTTCGTGAAAGTAAAAGGTACGACTTGGAGAGAAGCTGTTTTATCTCTTAGGTATGGTAGACACAGTGCCTGGTGACCACGATACTTTTAAAGGTCCATGAACATGTTTTAATATATTTTAAATCAGAATTAAAAATAGAATTTTAGGTCAAAGAAAATGTTTTAATGTGAGATAGTAATATACTCATGTTTATGTCAGCACAGTGATAAAATAAAATTTGTAATTACTTTTTATGGAGAAAGGCAATAGCAAAAGTGTCTGGAGCCCAGGAATGTCAAGTGCCCCTGATTCTAGGGCAACTAGAGGAAGGGTCTTCAGCCCTAAGCTGTCTCCCATGTGTGCCTGTCAGCTGATATAAATGGTTAGAGTGGCTATCAGGGTATCTTGGTCTTTATTTTCAGGCGATCAATATCTGTTCCAATACAATTAAATTTAGGGGGGAGAAGTGGAGGTAGTTTCTGGTATTCATTATGTGAGATGAATATAAAATATTTCTCTAATTGTTCCCTCAACCTGCATTTTTATATGGCATATACCTTTCTTTTGGATAAAAGTGAGTCATTTGGCATGTAAAATCATTTAAAAAAAAAAAGCAGACACATCTTAATGTTGCTCTGATAAAAAGTGCCAGAGTATTAATAGCAATAGGTGCAAATAATCATAAAAAAAATACAGTCCTATCATGTAGACACAACTGAAAGGGTTTTACCTCTATTTGAGACTTAAACCCAGGGCCCAGACCTGATCAAACCCTGTTTGGGACTCGAACCCACGCAGCTGGGACTTGAACCCAGCCAAAACCCTGTTCGGGACTTAAACCCATGTGACTGGGGCTTGAACTTAGCCAAAACCCTGTTTGGGACTCGAACTTACGTGGCTAAGGCCCAACCCCAGCCAAAATCCCACTTGGGACTTGAACCCCCGTAGTCAGGACTCAATCCCGGTCAAAACCCTGTCTGGGACTCAAACCCACGTGGCCAGGACTTAATCCAGCACTCACCCAACACCTGGACCCACTGAGGCTCAGGTTCTTTGTGCCTCAATGCAGAAAGAATTCAGCGAGAAGCAGAGTGATAGACAGGAAAAGGACTTATTAGGATACGGTACCTGTAAACAGTTCTAGCAGCAGGCAGGAAAGCTCTGCTCTGCTCTCTTTCCGACTGAGTGGGCAGCAATATATATAGGATGATAGTAGACCGCCCCCCTCAAGTAGACACAGATGCAAGGCATACATCATTAATTCTTTCTTTGCCAACTCCTCCTTCATCTGCTGTTTATACCCAGTCAAGCCTGCTTTACTGAACAAGGAGCAGCTCTCCTGAGTTATCGTCAACTCACTGGCCTCCCAACCTTTCTCAGGTTTCACCCTTCTGCCTACCGTCCCCTACTAGGACTCTACAACCACCTGTCTATTCTACTCTGTCCATATCACAACCTTCAAAAGTATCCCTCTAGAATGGCTAATAGTGAAACAGTTTGCTAAATGTTTCAAGTTTATGAAAATAAACGCTTTTGACAATATTCATTATTACAAAGAACTCATGCTGAGCACCCCTGATGTCAAAATCTATGATTAGAATATGGGTGCTATGCATGTGCAATAGTAAACAAGTGATTTTGTTTTTCTAATGTAAATTCAAACATGCTGTTGAATCAATTAACTATTGTGTCTGTGATTTGCATAGACTAAGTTTTTATATTAAGGATAAATAATAAACTCTATTGCCTTTATTGGCCTTACCAGACAATCCTTTTTTAATTTTTTTTCCCGATCTTGCTTCTTTTTATTTAGGTTTATTTTCATCCATCTTCTTTTATTCTTTGGCATGTGGCCTCTTCCCATTGCAGTGGTCTCTCTCACTGCAGAGCACTGGCTCTGGGCACACGTGCTCCAGAGCACTGGCTTGTAACTGGACACACCGGTCCAGTCATTCCAAGGCATGTGGAATCTTCTCAGGCCAGGGATTGAACTGGTGCCCCCTGCACTGCACGGTGGACTCTTTACCCACTGGATCACCAGGGAAACCCAGATGATACTTTTTTGATGATAGAAATATTTTAGGCTTGATGATCCTTGATAGCTACAATGTGTTTAGAATATATCTCTTGGCTGTACAGAGCATTATTATTATATCTTAACCTTTTGTATCATGCTCAAAAATAGTAGGAGGCTCTTAGCTATTTGGGGTCTGCCTTCCCAGATGGCATTCAAGTTACATATTTGAGTAATACTTGATCATTCTTTGCCAAAACTAAAGCAACAATATTGGTAAGATTAGTTCAAAAGTTTAAAGTAGAGATGGATACATGATTGTCTAATCTATTGTAGAGAATATTTCTTTGCTTGGCTTGCCCAGCATCTCTCTGCTGGGATTTAAACTTGTCATTCAGCAAAGGCTGATAATTACAGTACACTGTGCCAAGAGTGAGCACTGATATATATTATTTCAATCAGACTCTTTCCCAGTAATTTTAAACAAGTTAGAGACATTATCTCAAGTGATGAAGACATGAGGATATGAGTTCAAGAGTTGTGAGTGGTGGTAATTTTGGCATAGACTGCCTGCCGTCCTCTGCTAGGACTCTACAACCACCTGTCTATTCTACTCTGTCCATATCACAACCTTCAAAAGTATCCCTCTAGAATGGCTAATAGTGAAACAGTTTGCTAAATGTTTCAAGTTTATGAAAATAAACGCTTTTGACAATATTCATTATTACAAAGAACTCATGCTGAGCACCCCTGATGTCAAAATCTATGATTAGAATATGGGTGCTATGCATGTGCAATAGTAAACAAGTGATTTTGTTTTTCTAATGTAAATTCAAACATGCTGTTGAATCAATTAACTATTGTGTCTGTGATTTGCATAGACTAAGTTTTTATATTAAGGATAAATAATAAACTCTATTGCCTTTATTGGCCTTACCAGACAATCCTTTTTTAATTTTTTTTCCCGATCTTGCTTCTTTTTATTTAGGTTTATTTTCATCCATCTTCTTTTATTCTTTGGCATGTGGCCTCTTCCCATTGCAGTGGTCTCTCTCACTGCAGAGCACTGGCTCTGGGCACACGTGCTCCAGAGCACTGGCTTGTAACTGGACACACCGGTCCAGTCATTCCAAGGCATGTGGAATCTTCTCAGGCCAGGGATTGAACTGGTGCCCCCTGCACTGCACGGTGGACTCTTTACCCACTGGATCACCAGGGAAACCCAGATGATACTTTTTTGATGATAGAAATATTTTAGGCTTGATGATCCTTGATAGCTACAATGTGTTTAGAATATATCTCTTGGCTGTACAGAGCATTATTATTATATCTTAACCTTTTGTATCATGCTCAAAAATAGTAGGAGGCTCTTAGCTATTTGGGGTCTGCCTTCCCAGATGGCATTCAAGTTACATATTTGAGTAATACTTGATCATTCTTTGCCAAAACTAAAGCAACAATATTGGTAAGATTAGTTCAAAAGTTTAAAGTAGAGATGGATACATGATTGTCTAATCTATTGTAGAGAATATTTCTTTGCTTGGCTTGCCCAGCATCTCTCTGCTGGGATTTAAACTTGTCATTCAGCAAAGGCTGATAATTACAGTACACTGTGCCGAAGAGTGAGCACTGATATATATTATTTCAATCAGACTCTTTCCCAGTAATTTTAAACAAGTTAGAGACATTATCTCAAGTGATGAAGACATGAGGATATGAGTTCAAGAGTTGTGAGTGGTGGTAATTTTGGCATAGACTGCATATTCTAAGCAGGCAGAGGAAATAAAAGACGAGAAGGAACCAGAGAAAAGGAGACAAGAAACTGAGTCCTAAGGAGAACATTCACATCTCTACTTCCAATACCTGATGTTCTTGAAAACTTCAGCTTTTGAAGATCTTGGTCCAACTTATGAGCTAATCCCATGTTCTCCAAATACATCCTCAAGTACACCCCTCTTTCTTAACACCTTACTTACCCTAAGCTTAACTCTATCCATATCTTGCAGGAGAAGACTTTAAAATATTAAGGATGAAACATCAAACATGTTGTTAATTGGATGAAAAAAACCTGAGGATAACAAAATTTTAGGATTAAACAAAATAATATATTTTAAATGTTTGATTAGTGTCTGGAATATGATAATTTAACAAAAATGTTAATTATTATTTTTAAACTATTATCTGTTCCAGGTACTCATACAGTACATTTTGAGGACTAAATTAATTAATCATATGATTGTATTACTTTGGAACTCTTGGTTTTACCAGACAAAAAACCCCAACTTTAATACATGTTCTACTTAGTAGCATAAGTAGCCATGCAAACCATGGAAACCTGCCTATCTCTAGGGTGTACAGAGTCCAAGACAAATCTTTTTTTGTTGGGCTTTTATGTGACTGATTTGATTTTTAAATGTATTGTGAAATTTATAGGCCTATGTGAGTTGATGAAAATTGACAAGTATTGATAAATTTGATAAAATATACATACAATTGATACATATTGATAACATTTAGAATAATGTGCAGAATTTTGGTTTTTTTTTCTATTTGTTTTCAGTCCAATCCAGACACCTGAAAATTCTTTATAGTATCTGCAAAAGCCCGTGAAAGCTAAGAATTTACCCTCCTTGCAATCTAATAAATTAGTTTGTTTCTATTTCAACCATGCCAGCACAAGACAGAGGACTCTTGGGTTAGAGACAAAGGACTTACTGGTTCACAGCATAGAAAACAGCATGATCACATCAGCATACTTGCACTGATTGTTTTTGATCAGTCCCCCCAAATTATACAATGGGCTCAGGTAATACCAACACAGGCAGTGGGTTGCATTAGAGGACAGGACTCGGGATCCAACAGTGCAGAACTTTTTGAACAAATTGTGAATCATTGCAGCAAGCAGCAAACCACTCAGCCCTTCCCTTGGCCCCTAGTCTTGCTGAAGTCACCATGACCTATTTAGTGTCTATGTGGCTAGTTACAGAAACTGATCACGTTCAAGAGCTGAATAAACCTGGCAATCCAGCACATAGAGCAACAACATGAAGGACTTTTCAGGGCCATTGTCCCTTTCTGTTCAGGTTGAGGAACATCACTTCATGTTCTATATTGTCAAATGCTTCACTTGCAGTTAACTTCATATCTGTCATTGAGGAAAAAAGGCATTAACATTATTATTACTTGCAGGTCATAGTTTTTTGGAACCTGCTTTTATTAAAAAATAAAGATTTTGCCTCTGCCTTCTTTAAGACCATTTATTTAGTTCTGGTTAAGTGATGACTCATGACTGCATCATCCACAGTGCCCTCATTATTGCTGGCTTCCACTCTTTCAAATGTTGTCACTATGCTTCCTTCATGATGGCCTCAACAAAAGCTCTACTCAGCCCATGCAGGAAAATGTGAACTACAATTTGTTTTCCACTCATATTAAATTTACCATTTAGAATAACATAAACACAGAACATGATGTCTTCCAAACATGTCTTCTCTTGAATTCTTTGTGCCACAGTCATGGCATTCATAGAATTTGATCTCTTTCAATATTGACTGCCTGTTTTCCCTCCAAACATTGTTATCAGAGACTAGGTAAGGAACTTGGGGAGAAGGGAAAGCAAAAGAGTAATAATCTAAATTGTGCAGTGCTTAGTTGATAGTCATGTCCAACTCTTTGGGACCTCATGGATTGTAGCCTGCCAGGCTCCTCTGTCCATAAGATTCTCCAGGCAAGAATACAGGTGTGGGTTGCCATGCCCTCCTTTAGGGGTCTTCCCAACCCAAGGATAGCCCCTGCATCTCCTCCATTGCAGGCATATTCTTTACCACTGAGCAACCAGAGAAGTAGTGCATACAGAAGTATATACTACTGTATAAAAATAACTTATAAGGACCTATGTATAGCACAGGGAACCCCACTAACTCTAATGACCTATATGAGAAAAAAATCTAAAGAAGAGTGTGTATGTGTATATTTATAACTGATTCACTTTGCCAAACACCTAAAGCTAACAACATTGCAAATCCATTATATCCCAAAGTTAAGAAAAAAAAGAGAACTACATGGCATTTCTTAGAGGTAAGTAAAGGCACACACAGAGATATGTCGGACATGCAGCATGGAGTCCTCCAGAGGGGACAGGTGACTCAACAAGGGCCAGTAGCCAGAGGTGAATAGGGTAAAGGATGCCTTTGGGTGCTAGAGCAGAGGTGGCACTGTGGGCAGAACAGAAGTGAGTGGGAGTTCATTCACAAGCCCACACAGTTGGCTCAAGTCTCCATGGTTTGCCAGTGGGTCCTCAGTAGCCCAACCAACATCTGCTGTTTGTGACTGCCATCTGCCAGCTCAATCTCACACAATCCTGCCAAATGAAATGCTGTGCTGACCATTGGGAGTTATCCCTCTCCAGGCCACTCTCCTGAAACAGGGAGCAACTCTGAGGTGCAGGAAAACTCCATCAGTGTGAGTCCCAGAGCTCCTCGGGGCATTTGGTGGACTTTACATCTTGAGAAGAGGGTTGGAGTGTTCCTTAAAGTGGAAAAACAGAGACAGAAGCCCTTGTGGTTCATGTAGGCCACCAGGCTCCTCTGTCCATTGGATTTTCCAAGAATACTGAAGTGGGATGCCATTTCCTCCTCCAGGGAAGCTTCCCAACCCAGGGATTGAGTACTGCTGAGCCAGTGGGGAAGCCCCACTGCTTCCTTTACTCTTGTTTCAATGCTCATATTCAGTACTTGTGTATTGTAATTTTACACGATGACTCAAGTGATTTGTACTTGCTAATTAAAAGCATTATGTGGTTAATGAGTGGAACTTGGCTATTATAGGTGTATTATTTCATTAAACCATTAGACTAATTTGTATTTTTGTAATAGTTTGCTGCTCCTTATGGTAAATATAGAGCATTTGATGAGGTACTTTTCACAGACAAGGAAACTCAGGAAAGTGCCTTAAGGCTATCCAAGTTTACACGTTTTGTGTCACAGTCATGAACAGGAGTGGGCTTGCTTGACTCTTCATCTGATGCCCTTGCTCTGTTAGTAACTACCACTTGCTTTCCCCAAGTATACGTGTCAGGAGCAAGTATTTATTCTGAGTCTTTTTCAATGTTCACTACATTGAAGAAGATAACATGTCATTTTTCTTTCCTCCTTGGTGCCTCTAGTACTTCAAGGGAATATAGTTTTAATATTAAATTGTGAATATTAAATACATCTCTTAAACATGATATATGATAAGAAATCTATACTTTGCATTTAGAAGTCTATTGTTACTCAACATTCTGATATGTATGTCAATGCACTGAGCACAGTGAATCCTCCTGCCAGTCACCTACTAACTACTTAAATCTCATAGCTTCTCAGGGATGCAGGCAGGAGGATCTTGCTTCCTGCCAGATTTGACATCCCCATGTCCCTTTCTTAATTCTACAAAGAGAATAAAGAGTATTGGTATCATTATAGGGTTGGTCACTGATAAGAAGAACTCTGCTCCACATTTTCACACATGATGCTCTTAGAACCTGCCCTCAGGTTTCCAGCACAGCTTCTTGTCACCATATAAGATCTTATGGAGCTGATAGGTTCATGATGATCTCCTATATGCAGGACATCTTTATACAGTTAGGGGGTAGTGCTGAATAGTGGGATACAGGAAAGATTCTGAAGTTGACAAAACTGAGCAGAGCCATATGCAATTTACTAATTATGGGTTATAGTCAAGTTATGTGTTTAACATCCATTTGTTCTCATACCAACATGTATTCTTCCAACAGAATTTCCCAAATGAAAAGCTCTTCACATTCTTCTTGAAATGACTTGATCCCTTGGCTTCTTTGGCATTAGTATCTGCAAGGTTCTAACAGTGGTTTTATGCCAGTCCCTGTTCATCAGCAGAAGCTGGAATAAAAGTAAAGTTAGTAAGTTCTGGGACCAAAAGTTCAACATATTACACTATTTATTTCTAGTTCTTTATTCCCCCCTTTTTGATGATAAAAGTTCAGTTTTAAAACATTTTTTTCACTAATATAATAACTACTGAGGTTGAACATCTTCCTCACACTGGTCAAAATGGCCATCATCAAAGTCTACAAATAATACATGCTGGAGAGAGTGTGTAGAAAAGGAAAGCCTCTTACACTGTTGGTGGGAACACATACTGATATAGCCACTATAGAGAACAGTATGAACTGTCCTTATAAAACTAAAAATACAGCTTTCCTGGTGGTCCAGTGATTAGGAATCCATGTGCCAATGCAGGGACAGGAGTTCGATCCCTGGTCCAGGAATACCCTGCCTCAGGGTAATTACTGAACCCAGGCTGATCTAGGACATCCATGTAAGCCCAATGCCCATGTTCCCAAATTTTTCAACATTCTGATATGTATGTCAATGAGAGCACAGTGAATCCTCCTGCCAGTCACCTACTAACTACTTAAATCTCATAGCTTCTCAGGGATGCAGGCAGGAGGATCTTGCTTCCTGCCAGATTTGACATCCCCATGTCCCTTTCTTAATTCTACAAAGAGAATAAAGAGTATTGGTATCATTATAGGGTTGGTCACTGATAAGAAGAACTCTGCTCCACATTTTCACACATGATGCTCTTAGAACCTGCCCTCAGGTTTCCAGCACAGCTTCTTGTCACCATATAAGATCTTATGGAGCTGATAGGTTCATGATGATCTCCTATATGCAGGACATCTTTATACAGTTAGGGGGTAGTGCTGAATAGTGGGATACAGGAAAGATTCTGAAGTTGACAAAACTGAGCAGAGCCATATGCAATTTACTAATTATGGGTTATAGTCAAGTTATGTGTTTAACATCCATTTGTTCTCATACCAACATGTATTCTTCCAACAGAATTTCCCAAATGAAAAGCTCTTCACATTCTTCTTGAAATGACTTGATCCCTTGGCTTCTTTGGCATTAGTATCTGCAAGGTTCTAACAGTGGTTTTATGCCAGTCCCTGTTCATCAGCAGAAGCTGGAATAAAAGTAAAGTTAGTAAGTTCTGGGACCAAAAGTTCAACATATTACACTATTTATTTCTAGTTCTTTATTCCCTCCTTTTTGATGATAAAAGTTCAGTTTTAAAACATTTTTTTCACTAATATAATAACTACTGAGGTTGAACATCTTCCTCACACTGGTCAAAATGGCCATCATCAAAGTCTACAAATAATACATGCTGGAGAGAGTGTGTAGAAAAGGAAAGCCTCTTACACTGTTGGTGGGAACACATACTGATATAGCCACTATAGAGAACAGTATGAACTGTCCTTATAAAACTAAAAATACAGCTTTCCTGGTGGTCCAGTGATTAGGAATCCATGTGCCAATGCAGGGACAGGAGTTCGATCCCTGGTCCAGGAATACCCTGCCTCAGGGTAATTACTGAACCCAGGCTCTAGAATCCTGAGCTGCAACTATTGAGCTTGCATGCCACTGCTACTGAAGCCTGCATACCTAGAGCCCATGCTCCAAAAAAAGAAGTTACCACAATGAGAAGTTCACACACTACAAATGGAGAAAACCCCCACACAGCAACAAAGACCCAAAGCCAAAAATAAATGAATAAAAATAAATAAATCTTTAAAAAGCTAAAGATAGAGTTATCATGTGATCCAGCAATTCCACTCCTGGGGATATATCTGGAGAAAACCATAATTCAAAAAGATACATGCACCCCATTGTTCATAGCAACACTACAACAGCCAGCACATGGAAGCAACCTAAATGCCCATCAACAGAGAATGAATAAAGATCTAGTGTGTGTATATATGTGTATATATACATATATATATATATTTCCAATATACTATCACTCAGCCAGATAAATGAAAGTAACCAGGTATTTGCAGTAATATGGATTGTCATACTGAAGTAAGTCAGACACAGAAAGACAAGTGTCATTTGATATCACTTATATGTGGCATCAAAGAAAGGGTACAAATGAACTAGCTATAAAACAGGAAAAGATTTATAGATGTAGAAAACAATCTTATGGTTACCAGGGGGGTAAGGTGGGGGAGGAATTAACTGAAAGACTGAGATTTACATATACACCCTACTAGATATAAAACAGATAACTAATAAGAACCCACTGTATAGCAAAGGACCTCCACTCAATACTCTGTAATGGCCTATATGGGAAAAGAATTTTTTTGTGTGTGGAGGGTAGGCCACTTCTATTGGTCTTTCATTTCTCTATTTTCACCCATCTTTGTTCTTTGGCCCAAGTGGGCCTCCCATCGTGGTGGCCTCTGTTGTCACAGAGCACCAGCTCTGGGCGCATGCACTCCAGAGCTCCGGCTCGGTAACTGGACACATTGGTCCAGCCGCTCCGTGGCACATGGGATCTTCCCAGGCCAGGGATCGAACTGGCGCCCCTTGCACTGCAAGGCGATGTCCTTACCCACTGGACCACCAAGGAAGCCCTGGGAAAAGAATTTGAGAAAGAATGGATATGTGTAATTTATAATTGATTCACTTTGCTGTAGACCTGAAGCTAATATAACATTGTATATCAACTATATTCCAATAGAAAATTTAAAAATTTTTATGATATCTAATGTAGTATATAGAAGGAAGAGACATGGCAGGCAATGATGTACATTAGAAGAAACAGATGCAAGAAACTTGACCTTGACTTGCTTTTATCTTGTTAATGCACTTTGGGTCCCCTCAGAAAAATGAGGCTACTTGACAAAGTTCTCTGCAGGAGATGTGTGTGGGGAAAGCGGTGCAGGGGAATTGTTTTTATGACCCTATTTTTTCCTTACTTCCACATCACAAAGTGCTGAAGTCAATCTGAACTTATTAAAGGGTTAACATAAACTAAAAGTAATAAAGAATTGTAAGTGATTATGTTAGATACAGCTTTCCCTTGTCCAAAGGGAAAGCACACAAGAATTTCCACCTTTCCTGAAAGTTCTCTTGGAAGGTATCCCAGTTCTCAACCTTATTCTATCCCCACGTTTTTAAGAGTTTCTCCTTGGCAATCTCTACAATAATTGTTATAAACTCTGTATATTATCCACAAGGGTTAGTTTTACTCCAGAATCTATTTCCCTAATTTCCAGAAGTATATTCTTCCAAATGTGAATTAGAATAATCCCATGGGAGCTCAAGAAGGAAGTTCCAATTTGGCATTCACAATCCACATCTCGTGGAAAGATCTGAGTTTTCACACACACACACACACAGAGACACACACACTCACTCACTCACTCAATCACTGATTCACACACTTACATGACCCTGTCCAAAGGCAAATATTAACATTCATGGACATGAAAGACTAAACCCACAAACAGAAAGAGAACCGACTTCCTTCTCTATAATTTCCCCCATGTTCCCCAATTATTTTGGCATTAATTCTTTTCATTTACCTCTCATTTTCATTTAATTCCCATTTCCAAATTCTGTCTCCTAAAGCTACTAGATACTTGTAACTGATTCATATGTTTCCTATGGCTGCTTCCCTAGCTGTGATGATAAAGTCAAACACAGACATTATTACTCTTAAATAATGTACCAATCTTCTCTCTGGTCTTGCGCAGGGGTTGGGAGTAGATGTAGTAAAGAGGCAGGAAATAGGATAAGAGGTTTCATATTTTCTAGTTAACTACTGCAGAATTGCTTTGGCTAAGGCACTTATGGGGATAATGTTTGAAGTAATAGCCAAATGAAATTTGTGTTTTAGGAATATTGGAAGCTAAAAACATTTTGTGTATTAAGAGGTAGTCAAATGATATAATTTTAGTTTAAAACCTTGACTTGCTTTTATCTTGTTAATGCACTTTGGGTCCCCTCAGAAAAATGAGGCTACTTGACAAAGTTCTCTGCAGGAGATGTGTGTGGGGAAAGCGGTGCAGGGGAATTGTTTTTATGACCCTATTTTTTCCTTACTTCCACATCACAAAGTGCTGAAGTCAATCTGAACTTATTAAAGGGTTAACATAAACTAAAAGTAATAAAGAATTGTAAGTGATTATGTTAGATACAGCTTTCCCTTGTCCAAAGGGAAAGCACACAAGAATTTCCACCTTTCCTGAAAGTTCTCTTGGAAGGTATCCCAGTTCTCAACCTTATTCTATCCCCACGTTTTTAAGAGTTTCTCCTTGGCAATCTCTACAATAATTGTTATAAACTCTGTATATTATCCACAAGGGTTAGTTTTACTCCAGAATCTATTTCCCTAATTTCCAGAAGTATATTCTTCCAAATGTGAATTAGAATAATCCCATGGGAGCTCAAGAAGGAAGTTCCAATTTGGCATTCACAATCCACATCTCGTGGAAAGATCTGAGTTTTCACACACACACACACACAGAGACACACACACACTCACTCACTCACTCAATCACTGATTCACACACTTACATGACCCTGTCCAAAGGCAAATATTAACATTCATGGACATGAAAGACTAAACCCACAAACAGAAAGAGAACCGACTTCCTTCTCTATAATTTCCCCCATGTTCCCCAATTATTTTGGCATTAATTCTTTTCATTTACCTCTCATTTTCATTTAATTCCCATTTCCAAATTCTGTCTCCTAAAGCTACTAGATACTTGTAACTGATTCATATGTTTCCTATGGCTGCTTCCCTAGCTGTGATGATAAAGTCAAACACAGACATTATTACTCTTAAATAATGTACCAATCTTCTCTCTGGTCTTGCGCAGGGGTTGGGAGTAGATGTAGTAAAGAGGCAGGAAATAGGATAAGAGGTTTCATATTTTTCTAGTTAACTACTGCAGAATTGCTTTGGCTAAGGCACTTATGGGGATAATGTTTGAAGTAATAGCCAAATGAAATTTGTGTTTTAGGAATATTGGAAGCTAAAAACATTTTGTGTATTTAACAGTAGAAGGTAAGTACTAAACTTGATACTAAATTTTAGCTATACAACTATAAACCAATATAAATGTAGTAAAGGGGTGAAACCAATTATTTGCACTTTGTTAAAGGATAAATTTCTCTTAAATGATAAATTTAATTATTGAAATAGCAATAAAGAAGTAATATCAGGCTTCCCCTGGTGGTCCAGTGGGTAAGAACACCGCCTTGCAGTGCAAGGGGCGCCAGTTCATCCCTGGCCTGGGAAGATCCCATGTGCCGCGGAGCGGCTGGACCAATGTGTCCAATTACCGAGCCGGAGCTCTGGGGCGCAGGCACACAGAGCCAGTGCTCTGTGACGAAAGAGGCCACCGCGATGAGAGGCCCACAGGACCCAAAGAACAAAGATGGGTGAAAATAGAGAAATGAAAGGCCAATAGAAGTAGCCCGCCTGTCCCCCTCCCTCCCCCACCCCCTATAAGATAAATAAATAAAATATATATATAAAAAAAGAAGTAATATCATTTGAGACAATAAGAACTCAGAGACTGAATCTGCTATACTGAAGAGTATTTTCTATTTTTCGTGTTAACTTCCCTTACATAGAAATATTACTTTTAATTTAATTTTTGACATGCAAAATCATGAATAGAGCAAGGAATTGACTACTGAGCTGGCATATGTCAGGGCAAAAAAAAGAGCGATGCAATTAGAGCTCCAGATGATGTCTAATTTTCCCATAGCAAGTAACACAAATTCCTGAAATCAGGGGCATATATAATCTAAATTTTATAGTTGGCCAGAGAGATACAAAATTCTTTTGATACTATGTCATCCATTAAATCTTTCAAAAATGTAACATAAAATAATAACCAAACTTAAGATTTGCACCTTAACTTTTTTTTTTCTGAATGAAAGTCAGACATAAAAGTTGATTTTTCTTTGCAGAGGTATTGATTTCAGAGATTTATATTTCTGTTACTCTCACAGTGTTTGGGATAACTGTATACATATTTTCTCATCTCTTTTCTTGCATTAATATATTTTTGTGTGGAAAATGCTTGCCCTTTCACCGATATATATCATGACTGCATATAATTTTGGGTGTTTTTAACATAAGTTTCTCAAATTTTAAGTCTCTGTCCTGGACACTTACATATTTCAGGCAGATTCTCTTTTAAATGACTGATCTTATTTGTGGGATGGAGTGATTTGGGTTTCTGGTGCAAAGTATATCACTCACAGATATATCTCATAAAAATGAATAACAGACCAAAATCATGTATCTATTAATGCCTATACTCTGTGCTATTAATTAATGTAGCCAGTTAATATATGTTAATCACTTACAAAAGTGGTATATAGTCAAGAGCCCAAGAACTGCTAGGCTCAAGGGGTGGGAATCCCTACCCCTACATAATTGCAAAATAATAATTTTGAACTATTGCAGTGGTTTTCAATTTGGACATTATCTGGTGATCTTCAAAATTCTCTAGGCTTCACCCCAATTAATTAAATAAAAAATTTCAGGGGTGTGATTCAGGCATCTATTTTTTGCCAACACTTCATTTTGAAATAAATTATGTCAAGCCTACATAATATACATTTGAATAGTAAATTAACACCCACATATTCCCTTGAGTAGTTTGCTTTAGCTCTTTCTATAAGTATTAATATGTATACTTTTTACTTTTGAAATGTTTGATAATAACTTAGTCTCAAACAATGAAATTTTACCTCCAAATGTTTCCTCATGCAACTCAAAAAAGTAGGACATTTTTCTATATAAGGACAACATAATGATCATACTCCTGAAATTTAACAATGATACCTCACTTTCTGATATATGTTCTATATTCAAAATTCGCCACTTATCCTAAGTTCTTTATCACCTTTTTTTTTCTTTTCAAATCAGTAACCAGTCAAAAATCTCATGTTACATTAATTTACCTTACCTCTTTTTTTTTCTCCTTTAATCTAGAACAGTTCTTCAGCCTATCATGGACTTACATGAAACTTGGTTTATCCTTCAACTTGGACTTGTATGGTCACTTTCATGATTAGAGTAGATTAAACATTTTTGCCAGGAAGATTATTTCCCTCTCTGAAGGCATGAGATATCACTTGCCCAATTATTGGTGATACCAGGTCTGATTTCTCAAATTTTAAGTCTCTGTCCTGGACACTTACATATTTCAGGCAGATTCTCTTTTAAATGACTGATCTTATTTGTGGGATGGAGTGATTTGGGTTTCTGGTGCAAAGTATATCACTCACAGATATATCTCATAAAAATGAATAACAGACCAAAATCATGTATCTATTAATGCCTATACTCTGTGCTATTAATTAATGTAGCCAGTTAATATATGTTAATCACTTACAAAAGTGGTATATAGTCAAGAGCCCAAGAACTGCTAGGCTCAAGGGGTGGGAATCCCTACCCCTACATAATTGCAAAATAATAATTTTGAACTATTGCAGTGGTTTTCAATTTGGACATTATCTGGTGATCTTCAAAATTCTCTAGGCTTCACCCCAATTAATTAAATAAAAAATTTCAGGGGTGTGATTCAGGCATCTATTTTTTGCCAACACTTCATTTTGAAATAAATTATGTCAAGCCTACATAATATACATTTGAATAGTAAATTAACACCCACATATTCCCTTGAGTAGTTTGCTTTAGCTCTTTCTATAAGTATTAATATGTATACTTTTTACTTTTGAAATGTTTGATAATAACTTAGTCTCAAACAATGAAATTTTACCTCCAAATGTTTCCTCATGCAACTCAAAAAAGTAGGACATTTTTCTATATAAGGACAACATAATGATCATACTCCTGAAATTTAACAATGATACCTCACTTTCTGATATATGTTCTATATTCAAAATTCGCCACTTATCCTAAGTTCTTTATCACCTTTTTTTTTCTTTTCAAATCAGTAACCAGTCAAAAATCTCATGTTACATTAATTTACCTTACCTCTTTTTTTTTCTCCTTTAATCTAGAACAGTTCTTCAGCCTATCATGGACTTACATGAAACTTGGTTTATCCTTCAACTTGGACTTGTATGGTCACTTTCATGATTAGAGTAGATTAAACATTTTTGCCAGGAAGATTATTTCCCTCTCTGAAGGCATGAGATATCACTTGCCCAATTATTGGTGATACCAGGTCTGATTTCTCAGTTCTGGATTTCTACAATAAAATATACCCTCCAAAGTAAAAGCCTTGTGATAACTTGTTAAGTGGGATGACACTTTGAGACCAGATCAACACCATGTTTCCCAAAACCTTTCACCTGATGGTTTTAGCAGCCATTGTTAATTCTCACCTCAATCAATTATTACAATGGCATTGGTAAAAATGATGATTTTCAAAATTCTCATTATGTCTTCTACATTTATAGGTTGGCATTCTAAAAACATGCTTTCCTTAAGAAACAGATGAAATCCTCAGGGTTGGAGATGGAAGTTATAGAGACAGATCACTTTGTTCTTTTTTCCTTTGGTCGTTTGAGTTTCCCTTTATCTCATCTCAGTTTGCATCTCTTCTTCAAATCTTACTTTTGGGTGTTTGGGAAGAATTTTCTTTTCCTAAGAGAATTTTTGTTAGGAAAAGTATTTTTCAAACTTTTGCATTGAAATTCATAAAAGTACAAGCCTCTGGCATGATAATCATTTTCTAAATAGAAACCTGATGCTATTCTATAGATTGGTCCTCAGTCCTCTCCGAGTATAGAAGCAACGCCTTGGCATGGGATACTAGGCTTCTACTTGCCTCTTTTTTCTCAGTTCTAGTCCCTACCATGCTCCACCCCAGGCTCCAGCCATTTGGAATTATTTCTTGTCATTGTTGTCACTTTGGCCTGATAGACTTCTGTCTTGATCTCATTTTTTTTTAATTGGCCACTTCTATTGATCTTTCATTCAGCTATTTTTATCCATCTTTGTTCTTTGGCCTGTGTGGACCTCCCATTGCAGTGGCCTCTCTCACTGCAGAGCACCAACTCTGGGCACATGCGCTCCAGAGTGCTGGTTCAGTAGTTGGACACATCGGTCCAGCCCCTCTGCGTCACGTGGGGTCTTCCCAGGCCAGGGATTGAACTGGCACCCCTTGCACTGCAAGGTGGTGTCTTTACCCACTGGACCACCAGGGAAGCCCTTGATCTCAGTTTTTTGAACAGTGAGCTTCTCAGCCTCCCAAATGCAGCGTCTTCAATTTTATGTCCCGCTCTGAAAACATGAGATATCACTTGCCCAATTATTGGTGATACCAGGTCTGATTTCTCAGTTCTGGATTTCTACAATAAAATATACCCTCCAAAGTAAAAGCCTTGTGATAACTTGTTAAGTGGGATGACACTTTGAGACCAGATCAACACCATGTTTCCCAAAACCTTTCACCTGATGGTTTTAGCAGCCATTGTTAATTCTCACCTCAATCAATTATTACAATGGCATTGGTAAAAATGATGATTTTCAAAATTCTCATTATGTCTTCTACATTTATAGGTTGGCATTCTAAAAACATGCTTTCCTTAAGAAACAGATGAAATCCTCAGGGTTGGAGATGGAAGTTATAGAGACAGATCACTTTGTTCTTTTTTCCTTTGGTCGTTTGAGTTTCCCTTTATCTCATCTCAGTTTGCATCTCTTCTTCAAATCTTACTTTTGGGTGTTTGGGAAGAATTTTCTTTTCCTAAGAGAATTTTTGTTAGGAAAAGTATTTTTCAAACTTTTGCATTGAAATTCATAAAAGTACAAGCCTCTGGCATGATAATCATTTTCTAAATAGAAACCTGATGCTATTCTATAGATTGGTCCTCAGTCCTCTCCGAAGTATAGAAGCAACGCCTTGGCATGGGATACTAGGCTTCTACTTGCCTCTTTTTTCTCAGTTCTAGTCCCTACCATGCTCCACCCCAGGCTCCAGCCATTTGGAATTATTTCTTGTCATTGTTGTCACTTTGGCCTGATAGACTTCTGTCTTGATCTCATTTTTTTTTAATTGGCCACTTCTATTGATCTTTCATTCAGCTATTTTTATCCATCTTTGTTCTTTGGCCTGTGTGGACCTCCCATTGCAGTGGCCTCTCTCACTGCAGAGCACCAACTCTGGGCACATGCGCTCCAGAGTGCTGGTTCAGTAGTTGGACACATCGGTCCAGCCCCTCTGCGTCACGTGGGGTCTTCCCAGGCCAGGGATTGAACTGGCACCCCTTGCACTGCAAGGTGGTGTCTTTACCCACTGGACCACCAGGGAAGCCCTTGATCTCAGTTTTTTGAACAGTGAGCTTCTCAGCCTCCCAAATGCAGCGTCTTCATTAATTCCCCTTTCTGACACCCACTTCACTGAGCAGAGCTGATCATATCCACCTTTTTACTCCTTTACAATTGACTTTTCAATAAATGTACTACTAGGGCACTTACAGTAGGTTTATTTTCAATTTTTTTCCATGGTCCCTGTCTTTCGGGGTTGTGAGCTCTTTGAGGGAAGAAACTTATTAATCATATTTATTTCTCTAGTTTTGAGTCTAGACCTTTAAACATAGCAGTGCTTCATATATTTTACAAATGAATGAAACTCACAAACCCAATTATTAAGCCCACAGTGGTAAGAACCTAGGAAGTGTTCAGTCCATTTCAATTCTCTAAAATAAGGTTTCTTAACCTTTAGTCATGTTTGAGGCCATATCTAATATCTCATATTATAACACTTTAAAATTACTATTTTTAAAACTGAAATGCTTGGTTTTCAATCCTAACTGAAACAATATTAACTAGGATCATTATGATTTTGATGTGATAGTTTATTTTTTCTAATGTACATTAAAATATATTCATAATAATTAAGGATTCTTTTTTAAACTGCACCACATGGCTTCTGTATTTTAGTTCCCCAACCAGGGACTGTATTTGGGCTATGACAGTAAAAATGCCAAGTTCTAACCACTTTAAACAGCCTGTCTCTATAGCAGCACCTACAATCAACTTTTCTGCCCTCAATGATATACATATTATTCTTTTGCAAAATTTCTTTAGGATAAATGTTAGGCAATTCTTAAAAACAGACAGCCACAGCAGATTTTGTAGCTCTGAAGTAGATTTTATGACAGTTGAGTTTTAGAAAACCAACAAAAATTTATAGGCCAAACGAGTCTGCTATTCTTGATACTTAAAGTTAGATTCAAGAGATATATTGCCTAACCAACGTTTTTACTGGGCCATCACATTTTATTAGCCTAATCCACTCCTTCTAATATCACAACTGTTGCTCTAGTGGCAGGAAAAATCATCCAGATGTTGCTATTCTTCGATACTTAACTTTCAGCCAATTGCACGCTGTTCTTCCACTTGATCTCAGTTTCTTGAACAGTGAGCTTCTCAGCCTCCCAAATGCAGCGTCTTCATCAATTCCACTTTCTGACACCCACTTCACTGAGCAGAGCTGATCATATCCACCTTTTTACTCCTTTACAATTGACTTTTCAATAAATGTACTACTAGGGCACTTACAGTAGGTTTATTTTCAATTTTTTTCCATGGTCCCTGTCTTTCGGGGTTGTGAGCTCTTTGAGGGAAGAAACTTATTAATCATATTTATTTCTCTAGTTTTGAGTCTAGACCTTTAAACATAGCAGTGCTTCATATATTTTACAAATGAATGAAACTCACAAACCCAATTATTAAGCCCACAGTGGTAAGAACCTAGGAAGTGTTCAGTCCATTTCAATTCTCTAAAATAAGGTTTCTTAACCTTTAGTCATGTTTGAGGCCATATCTAATATCTCATATTATAACACTTTAAAATTACTATTTTTAAAACTGAAATGCTTGGTTTTCAATCCTAACTGAAACAATATTAACTAGGATCATTATGATTTTGATGTGATAGTTTATTTTTTCTAATGTACATTAAAATATATTCATAATAATTAAGGATTCTTTTTTAAACTGCACCACATGGCTTCTGTATTTTAGTTCCCCAACCAGGGACTGTATTTGGGCTATGACAGTAAAAATGCCGAGTTCTAACCACTTTAAACAGCCTATCTCTATAGCAGCACCTACAATCAACTTTTCTGCCCTCAATGATATACATATTATTCTTTTGCAAAATTTCTTTAGGATAAATGTTAGGCAATTCTTAAAAACAGACAGCCACAGCAGATTTTGTAGCTCTGAAGTAGATTTTATGACAGTTGAGTTTTAGAAAACCAACAAAAATTTATAGGCCAAACGAGTCTGCTATTCTTGATACTTAAAGTTAGATTCAAGAGATATATTGCCTAACCAACGTTTTTACTGGGCCATCACATTTTTATTAGCCTAATCCACTCCTTCTAATATCACAACTGTTGCTCTAGTGGCAGGAAAAATCATCCAGATGTTGCCAGATCAGTCCATCAAATCATTCGGTCAAGTAAAGCTCATTCGCTTACACATATATGTGTATGTTAGGTGGTGTGCAGAATACGTAGGAGCATAAGCTCAATACTTGCCTCTTTAAGTATTGAATGTGGAGTTTAATTGGTTATATTTATATATTAAATGTGTTTAATCAGATGATTACATATTAAATATAGTGTAGAAGAAGAATGGGCTTTCCAGGTAAAGAATCCACTTGTCTCCTACAGGATATACACGAGACGTGGGTTTGATCCCTGAGTCAGGAAGATTGCCTGGAGTAGGAAATGGCAACCCACTCTAGTATTCTTGCATGGAAATTCCATAGACAGAGGAGCCTGGGCAGATTACACTCCATGGGGTGGCAAAGAGTTGGACATGACTGAGTGACTGAGCACATACACAGAAGAATATAGGATTTTATAGTAAGACACAGAAGTAGTTTACTCTAGATAAGTCAAGGAAGCCTTCTTGATACAGTTGATATTTAATCTGAGAATTAAAGGATGGATAAGATTTAGATAGGCAACTCTGAGAGAGAGTTCCACAACAAAGTACGTCCAGAGGACTGTGAATAGATTCATTTGATTGCTTCATGTATTGACTCAATCATTTAATTATGCCTTAAATATTTATGTATTGAGCACCAGGTATGTGTCAGGTGTCCAAGAAGATCCAGATGAAATGGTAAAGAAAAGAAGCAGAGTATCTGCCCTCATGGAGTGCTAATATGGTGTGATGAGGGCAATGGCAAATGAGGCTGAGCGTGACCACCGGAACTTGCTGTATTAAAGGTTTTTGTCTTTATTGTATAAGCAATGAGAACCAATAGAAGGATCTTAAGCCAGGTGGTAACAGGACCGAATTTGTGTTTGGAAAATAATTCTGGCTGTAGTATGGAGAAGGATGGATTAGTGGGTGGCTCTTATGGCTACAAGTCTTTGGAGACTCGTAGAATGAAATCAAGAGAGCATAGTATTCTGACCAAGACTACCTTTGTGGAGCTAGAGAGAAATAGAAGGAAGAGTATATTTAAGAAGTAAGACCCACATGACTTGATGCTGAATTGGATATGTGGGACCAGAAGAAGAAACATCAAGAACAGATCCCAGGTTTCTGGCTAGCACAACCAAATGGATACTAGGACTATCCACTGATACAGAACGTCAGAACAGAAAAATATTAGGAGAACATTATGAGTTCAGGTTCCACTTAAAGTGCATTTGAGACATCTGATAGATGATGTAATAAACTTATATATTTATAGGTTTGGAAATTCAAGGAGATGTCACTCTGCGAGTTATCTGGTATATCATTTTGGTTTCTCTGAGAATCACATGCTGATTTGGAGTTACAAGTGGAAGAGACTTATTGATCACAGATGTGGAAAGTTGATAAGGTAAAAGAGTGAAAAGAAATTACGGTTATGGAACACTTTCACATCACAATGTTGATCTGACACAAGGCAGGACAGAGTCAGAATTGGGTAGTGAGAGCCTGAGGATGACAAAGTCCTGGCCAACTCAATGCTGAGGCTTAGCTCAAAGGCCGATGTTAGAGGAATTCCCTCACAGGGCAGAAAGCCCTTGTCACAGGCTGGGTGCTTCCTGGGAAAACCATGGCCTTGGCTCAAAAACTTGGCTGAGTCTTGACAGAACTACAGCTAGAGGCTCTCAGAAAACAGCCCTCCTCGCCACTGAATGATAGGCTCTTTCTTGAAGGGAGATGTATGTGGGACACATTCTTGCTTGTCACATCTAGTATAGGTGCTGGCTGGAGACATGCATGTGGATAGGATGCCCTATCAAGAAAACTAAATGTGAGAAGATATATGGAGAAAGATTTATTAAACAATAAGTGCATTTTTGTGAAATGTGAAAATCACGTTCTGAAGTGTCCTAGTGGCAAATAAGAGGTTTGATGATACATTTATGTATTTTATTCAAATTGTTTTCAAGAGTAATTAAGTCTGCTTCTACAAATATGTTCAGCAAAATAGTAAAACGAAATTTAAAATGGAACAAGGGAAACAGGACAAAGAGAAGAATGAAAGTAGATGGAAAATGATGTAGCAGGACTAAATATTTTCAAAAATCATCTCATAAAATTATATACACTGAGAAGGGAAAACTTGGCTCTGAACCTTCTAGTTGCCAATGAATGAGGAAAACATAATCAGCTATCAATCACAGTGTCCATGAAACAAGGGCAAATCAACTGCTTGAGAGAAGCTCATTTTCTTTTTCGGATACTGAGATAAGGAAGCATGAATGGGTCTTCATAAAGAGCATATCACATAAGGAAATGGGCAACATTTTCACAAAAATTTTTTCAAGAAACACAGCAAGGAATTATGTAACTCTGATTCTTAAATTTCCCCCTAGGATGACTGACACAATCCTATGTGGGGGCCTAATGACTAGCTCAAAAAAAAGATTTAACAGAATTTAGAGGGATAAAAAATAGACTGAATGTCTTAGAGACAATACAAATGAATTAGGATTGAAATCATCTTATAAAATTCTGAGGACCCTGGTCAGAAGAATGAGCCATCTTACTTCCCATAGAGTTGTCTTGATGGGCTATCAGTGAACCAATAATCAAGAAGTAGATTTGTTTTTTTTTTTTTGAGTTACACAGATGAGTGTTTCTTGCTCTGAACATTTCCCGCCTTTGACCATGGTTGCAGAAAGAGCAGCATTAAAGAAAACCTAAAATAATGAATATTTATCTTTTTTAAAAAAGAAAATATTTAAAAAAGAAAATCCCTACTCTCAATGAAGTGTTGACAGGACATCTAACTTATGGTATTTTTAGCTCCTCCTCATGAAATCCTCATAAGATATCATCTATATTTAAGATTTTCTCTTAATTTTTTTTCTGCAGTGGTTTTAAGTTTATTATTATTATTATTTTTAATTTTGGCCTTTTTTTTGTTATTTATTTATTTATTTCCATCCATCTTTATTCTTTGGTCGTTGTGGGCCTCCCATTGCAGTGGCCTTCCCCGTTGCAGAGTGCCAGTTCTGCGCGCATGTGCTCCAGAGCACTGGCTCCTAATTGGACGCACCAGTCCAGCTGCTCCATGGCATGTGGGACCTCCCTGGCCAGGGATCAAACCAGTGCTCCTTGCACTGCAAGGAGGACTCTATCCACTGGACCACCAGGGAAGCCCTGTAGTGGTTTTAAATTGTGTCAACAAATTCTGTGATTCTCCCTTCAAGAGCTTGAGCTTAATTCCTCTTATTTAGTGACTCCTTTCTAATGAATACAATACAGCCAAAGCAATGGTTTGTTTGAGGGAATATATATCCTTTTTAAATATATCTAGTAAATATGATTGTGGTCCCTTTAAATTTTAATCAATAGATATATGCTTCTTAGCAGTATATTTAAAAATATTCATAATTTTGAAAACAAAGAATAACAACTGATTTTAATCTCTTTGCTTTTTGATATGTTGAATACATTCTTAAATAAACTCATTAATGCAATTTCTGTGAATGTCATTTTATGACCCAGAATGGTATAGTGAGTCAAACTCTGCAGCTTTGGCTCTGTAACCTTGAAAAAGTTACTCAACAGGACTGTGGCTCTGTTTTCTTCTCTAAAAATTAGGATAACAATAAAATATAACTTATTGGATTGTTGTAAAGAGTATATAGGCTAACTTATATAAGGTACTTAAAACAGTGACATATTGTAATTCTTTCATAAATGTTAAAGGAAAAAAGATTGATTCAGTAAAGATAAATCAAAGATTCATTTTCATTATATATATTTTTAAAGGCTGTTTATTGAAACAAGTTTTTGGTAAATTTGATCAGTAAATTTTGCCATTCATAAATTGGTCGTTCATGAACTGATTTCTATAATTTAATCTTCTGTTAATTCCTACGCTTTATGTTGATGATGATGATTACTTATGTATTCATTGTTTCTGACTGTGCTTTAAAATTCCATTTCTCCAAAAATCATGCCATAGAAGCCATCCATCACTTAATATGCAGCTATTATTTTAAAAGGCAGTAATTAGTATAAAAAGTCCTTGAAGACTTCAAAAACTGGTATTTAGAGCACATATGATTAGAAATCTGATCCATCAACCAACTGGAGAAGATTTCACTATTTTACATTCCTAACTGAAAAATGAAACACTAAGAACATTTTGTTACATTATTTTCAAATACTTGTTCCAGTGCTGCTCCTTGGCCCCAGGGATCAAACCAGTGCTCCTTGCACTGCAAGGAGGACTCTATCCACTGGACCACCAGGGAAGCCCTGTAGTGGTTTTAAATTGTGTCAACAAATTCTGTGATTCTCCCTTCAAGAGCTTGAGCTTAATTCCTCTTATTTAGTGACTCCTTTCTAATGAATACAATACAGCCAAAGCAATGGTTTGTTTGAGGGAATATATATCCTTTTAAATATATCTAGTAAATATGATTGTGGTAACTTTAAATTTTAATCAATAGATATATGCTTCTTAGCAGTATATTTAAAAATATTCATAATTTTGAAAACAAAGAATAACAACTGATTTTAATCTCTTTGCTTTTTGATATGTTGAATACATTCTTAAATAAACTCATTAATGCAATTTCTGTGAATGTCATTTTATGACCCAGAATGGTATAGTGAGTCAAACTCTGCAGCTTTGGCTCTGTAACCTTAAAAAAGTTACTCAACAGGACTGTGGCTCTGTTTTCTTCTCTAAAAATTAGGATAACAATAAAATATAACTTATTGGATTGTTGTAAAGAGTATATAGGCTAACTTATATAAGGTACTTAAAACAGTGACATATTGTAATTCTTTCATAAATGTTAAAGGAAAAAAGATTGATTCAGTAAAGATAAATCAAAGATTCATTTTCATTATATATATTTTTAAAGGCTGTTTATTGAAACAAGTTTTTGGTAAATTTGATCAGTAAATTTTGCCATTCATAAATTGGTCGTTCATGAACTGATTTCTATAATTTAATCTTCTGTTAATTCCTACGCTTTATGTTGATGATGATGATTACTTATGTATTCATTGTTTCTGACTGTGCTTTAAAATTCCATTTCTCCAAAAATCATGCCATAGAAGCCATCCATCACTTAATATGCAGCTATTATTTTAAAAGGCAGTAATTAGTATAAAAAGTCCTTGAAGACTTCAAAAACTGGTATTTAGAGCACATATGATTAGAAATCTGATCCATCAACCAACTGGAGAAGATTTCACTATTTTACATTCCTAACTGAAAAATGAAACACTAAGAACATTTTGTTACATTATTTTCATACTTGTTTATAAAGTTACAGAAATAGATGTGGAAGGTATGAGGTATAAGTAAAGTACAGAAGCTTGTGTCTTATAAATGACAGTTAATTCAGATTCACAAGAAAATACCTTTGCCTTTATCGTACTGTACAATGTTTCCTAAGGGCAATTAATGGAAAATTTTTATAAGCTCATTTTTTAAACTAAGGGAATGAGGACACAAATCTCTGTCTTTGGTTTTGTTGCTAACCCAGAGAAGACTAATAGCTATTAATTAATATTTAATAGCTAAACAACTCAGGCAGCTTGTTTCAGATCCGAAAATATTTTTAAAGATGGAAAAGCCACATTAACTGCAGTAAGCTGTAATATCCAGCTGGTTCTGCTGATCCCAAATCATAGGATTTCTGCTTTGCAAGGGGCTCTGGAAATCATCTTGCTGAACCTTCAATTGAGGCTATTTAAGGGAAGTTTTTAGAGACTTCAAAGGCTTCATAAGACCGTATATTTGCTAGGACTACTTATTACAGCTAAATCCTCCAAGGCTTTTGAATGTACCCATGTACTGAAGAAATTATTCAGCTAGTTGAAGGTCGCTTATTAAAATGTGGCTCTGGGCTACTTGGAGAGAAAGAAAAGTGTAAAAGGCAAGGAGAGGCTAGAGGGCAGTCCTATGTCATGTAGCTGAGTTGCTACCCAGGCTGTGACTTGGGTGAGCAAGGATAATTTCAGACACAATATACAGGGTTCCAGTCTACCAGGAGATGAGGCACACTTGAGGTCACATACATTTTAGTTGTTGATGATGATTGATCATAAATTGGTCGTTCATGACTGATTTCTATAATTTAATCTTCTGTTAATTCTGATGATGATGATTACTTTTTTGTTTCTGACTGTGCTTTAAAATTCCATTTCTCCAAAAATCATGCCATAGAAGCCATCCATCACTTAATATGCAGCTATTATTTTAAAAGGCAGTAATTAGTATAAAAAGTCCTTGAAGACTTCAAAAACTGGTATTTAGAGCACATATGATTAGAAATCTGATCCATCAACCAACTGGAGAAGATTTCACTATTTTACATTCCTAACTGAAAAATGAAACACTAAGAACATTTTGTTACATTATTTTCATACTTGTTTATAAAGTTACAGAAATAGATGTGGAAGGTATGAGGTATAAGTAAAGTACAGAAGCTTGTGTCTTATAAATGACAGTTAATTCAGATTCACAAGAAAATACCTTTGCCTTTATCGTACTGTACAATGTTTCCTAAGGGCAATTAATGGAAAATTTTTATAAGCTCATTTTTTAAACTAAGGGAATGAGGACACAAATCTCTGTCTTTGGTTTTGTTGCTAACCCAGAGAAGACTAATAGCTATTAATTAATATTTAATAGCTAAACAACTCAGGCAGCTTGTTTCAGATCCGAAAATATTTTTAAAGATGGAAAAGCCACATTAACTGCAGTAAGCTGTAATATCCAGCTGGTTCTGCTGATCCCAAATCATAGGATTTCTGCTTTGCAAGGGGCTCTGGAAATCATCTTGCTGAACCTTCAATTGAGGCTATTTAAGGGAAGTTTTTAGAGACTTCAAAGGCTTCATAAGACCGTATATTTGCTAGGACTACTTATTACAGCTAAATCCTCCAAGGCTTTTGAATGTACCCATGTACTGAAGAAATTATTCAGCTAGTTGAAGGTCGCTTATTAAAATGTGGCTCTGGGCTACTTGGAGAGAAAGAAAAGTGTAAAAGGCAAGGAGAGGCTAGAGGGCAGTCCTATGTCATGTAGCTGAGTTGCTACCCAGGCTGTGACTTGGGTGAGCAAGGATAATTTCAGACACAATATACAGGGTTCCAGTCTACCAGGAGATGAGGCACACTTGAGGTCACATATAGTACAGTGTCTTCTAAGTTATGGAACTGTTGTGTACTTTTCTTTAGCTGTTTCCCCCCAAGGGAAACACTGGGTTTGATGTTATACCTAAAGTAATTTATGACCTGAATATCATAGATATTTACTGTTATGTGTAATGCTTAGAAAACTAAGATGCAAAGGAGATGCAAAAAGTCTAGTCCTACATTGGTACAAACAAGTAAAGAACATCTTAAATGGGAATTTCAATCTTCTTACACATTCCTTCTCTCCTCCAGCCCCCAGGCTCCCTGAATTTATTGTCCATTCCATTGTGCTTTCCCACATGGAGCTCACCAAACATTTCACCACCTCCCCTCCACTGTCAGCCTCCTGTGGAAGGTAGTTTCTGTTTTACTGTTACCCTCAAGAGCTGATTGAATGTATTTAGACCTCTTTCTATTTTTTTTTTCTTTTGGAGAGCAGGGAGCAGGTGAAGATATATAGGATATGCCCAAATGCATTTTCCCTGGGGACTGCGACATGAGATGATTAAGGAAAGGGTATAAATTTCACACATAAACTCTTGTCCCATTTGAGGTTATGTTAACTGTCAAACATTACATAGCCATATCGGCAGTCTCTTTGATTAGCTCTGTCACCTCTGCACATTGGTAACTGACATCTGAACTGATCAAACCAACCACAAAGGTAATTCAACCATTTGTAACTTATCAATGCCCTGACTGGTCAGGCATAGAGTTGAAGCCTTATGATGGATGGTTATCAGAACTAAATCATAGGATTTCTGCTTTGCAAGGGGCTCTGGAAATCATCTTGCTGAACCTTCAATTGAGGCTATTTAAGGGAAGTTTTTAGAGACTTCAAAGGCTTCATAAGACCGTATATTTGCTAGGACTACTTATTACAGCTAAATCCTCCAAGGCTTTTGAATGTACCCATGTACTGAAGAAATTATTCAGCTAGTTGAAGGTCGCTTATTAAAATGTGGCTCTGGGCTACTTGGAGAAAAGAAAAGTGTAAAAGGCAAGGAGAGGCTAGAGGGCAGTCCTATGTCATGTAGCTGAGTTGCTACCCAGGCTGTGACTTGGGTGAGCAAGGATAATTTCAGACACAATATACAGGGTTCCAGTCTACCAGGAGATGAGGCACACTTGAGGTCACATATAGTACAGTGTCTTCTAAGTTATGGAACTGTTGTGTACTTTTCTTTAGCTGTTTCCCCCCAAGGGAAACACTGGGTTTGATGTTATACCTAAAGTAATTTATGACCTGAATATCATAGATATTTACTGTTATGTGTAATGCTTAGAAAACTAAGATGCAAAGGAGATGCAAAAAGTCTAGTCCTACATTGGTACAAACAAGTAAAGAACATCTTAAATGGGAATTTCAATCTTCTTACACATTCCTTCTCTCCTCCAGCCCCCAGGCTCCCTGAATTTATTGTCCATTCCATTGTGCTTTCCCACATGGAGCTCACCAAACATTTCACCACCTCCCCTCCACTGTCAGCCTCCTGTGGAAGGTAGTTTCTGTTTTACTGTTACCCTCAAGAGCTGATTGAATGTATTTAGACCTCTTTCTATTTTTTTTTTCTTTTGGAGAGCAGGGAGCAGGTGAAGATATATAGGATATGCCCAAATGCATTTTCCCTGGGGACTGCGACATGAGATGATTAAGGAAAGGGTATAAATTTCACACATAAACTCTTGTCCCATTTGAGGTTATGTTAACTGTCAAACATTACATAACCATATCGGCAGTCTCTTTGATTAGCTCTGTCACCTCTGCACATTGGTAACTGACATCTGAACTGATCAAACCAACCACAAAGGTAATTCAACCATTTGTAACTTATCAATGCCCTGACTGGTCAGGCATAGAGTTGAAGCCTTATGATGGATGGTTATCAGAACTAAATTCCTAAATTTGATTTGTGGTTTGTGGCTAACAACAAAATGATAAGGTTATACTCATATTAGGGATATTATGGGTAGGAGGAAGCCATCATCACAAAGAGCTGAACCCTTGCATCAGGTTATGGATTAAAATAAAGGCAGACAGCTTTGTAGCTTGTCTTGCATATGACTTTATCTTTGGTGCTGTTTCTCAAACATATTAAAGCTACATTTTGGGGGGCAGAAATAGGTCAGATTAGACAGGTATTTCTGAAAGTTATCTGCCTCTTTTTTCTTTTTTCTCTCTTGGCATGCATGACTAAATAGCTCCTACATTATGTGAGAACTGGTTGTGTATTATATATGTAATTAGCTTCTCAGATTTTCAGGAAGGGAATTCTGTGTTTAGTACTGGGTTACTGAGAAGATAATATTCATCTAGAAAAAAAAGGATTGTTAGTATGGTCAATAGCAATTTATTATCTTCCTGTTCATAATCTTCTAAAAATAAAAATTTGGATTTCTCTCTCAAAGACCTCAAGTCTGTCTAAAATTCTCAAAGATAAAGATAGAAACATGTAAAAAACCGGTTCTGACAGACAGTTAGAAGATGTCTACAGGAAGAAATTGAGGGCATTTGTTGGTCTTGTGAGACTGCCTATAAGAGTAGTCAAGAGGCTGGCGGCTGAATTTGGATTCTGATTGGGCTTACAGATTTGGAGACAACTTGCTTCTGTTTTTGTATGTTTGATAGGTTACTAGCACATTTGGGGGGTTTACATAGAATATCACTCTTGAGAGTCTGAGAAAAACAACCCTTTAAGTTAGTATGGTTCTCTGAGGAGATCTTCTAAGGTACTCTGTATAGTAGCTATGTTCAGGGACCACCCTCTGTGGTAGGTGGTAGACCACCCTCTACCACCCTCTTGAATGATAATTCAAGGAGACACAATTAGATGTATGTTACAAGGCAGGACATACAGTATGAGATGAAGTTCCAGGTTTATAAAAGAATGAAGGAAGCTGAATTGACTCTAAATAGTGTCTTTTACCAAGTTATACCCATGAATACATCTGGTTCACATAAGCAAATTTTGGTTTTTATCTTTCTTTCAGATTAGTTTATTTTGGGAAGGGTTATCTCATAGCAGAGTTACTTGCATAATTATCTACTTTGGTTACAGCTTTTTTATGGCAACACTGATTTCAGAATTTGGTAGACATCGCTTACTCTCTGCCATACTAATTTTTGTACATTCAATTCAATTTAACAGATGTTTACAGAACATAGTGATAAATGCTAGAAACCAGAGTAAAGCAAAATGCAGTAGAGAAACTATTTGCTGTCTTACAGATGCACAGGTGATAGTGGAACTGTGCTTCTAATTGTATTCATTCAAGTAGTTACTATGTATTATCAATTTTCAGAGTTGTTTCCTAGAACCAGTTTGAGTGTGTTGCAAAAGGGTCCAGGAGGAAGCCAATACTGGATTTACAAGAACAGTTACCTTTGTGACTTAGAGTTCTTTTGAGGGCACATATCAGCTTTCTTTGATTTATTCCTGATGCCCTTGTTTGACTAGCTGGCTTGTTTCATAAATTAACCTGACCCCAGTACCCAAAGAATCTCAGTCTTTCTTGCACCGGTTTTCAAAATCGACTCCCATAGATCCTGCACTGATCACACTGCCTGCCAGGGACTCTGCCTTTCACAAAGATCATACGACTCCATCCTGACCCAGCAAGTCTTAGGACTCTGATCTGCCAAGCCCCGTCCTGTCCGGGCCTGACACATGATACTCTCTTCTGCAATCACAAGTGTGACTTGGAAATTGGTGTTTTGCATATTTGAATGTGTGACTGTGGTAGCCACCAGCACGTGTGCATATAGCAGCTTTAGAGAACTGATTCTATTTTTTATTTCCCAGAAGTCGATACCATGTAGATTTTCTGAGAAACGTTTGTGTGTACCAGGATAATGTACCACTTTTTGTCTTTTTTTTCCTGTTCTTATGCCATGCTGTGATGTTGCTGTTCTTAAGAGGCAATGATGCCAGATAGTGGGATGGACAGGCTGAACACAAGGATCAGAAGGAAGTGGTTTCCCTGGCAACAATCACCACCCAAGGGGAGCCACACTACTTACCCACGACTCATGTCTCTTTTCCTCTGGTTTAAATAACACAGAGGATCTGAATGCTAAGTATCTGATACTGAATCATCTCTAGTGAATGGAATTACGGCAAACCAGCACACTGTAAAAAGAATTTGGAAATATGACGAGTGTGCCGTATACTTTTCTATCTTAATACACACCTTCTAAAGTATCTTTTTTCTATTAGTGTGTCATTGCTTTTGAACTTTTCATTCAATGTCCCGTTTACTATGAAATTGGGTCAAAATGCAGTAGAGAAACTATTTGCTGTCTTACAGATGCACAGGTGATAGTGGAACTGTGCTTCTAATTGTATTCATTCAAGTAGTTACTATGTATTATCAATTTTCAGAGTTGTTTCCTAGAACCAGTTTGAGTGTGTTGCAAAAGGGTCCAGGAGGAAGCCAATACTGGATTTACAAGAACAGTTACCTTTGTGACTTAGAGTTCTTTTGAGGGCACATATCAGCTTTCTTTGATTTATTCCTGATGCCCTTGTTTGACTAGCTGGCTTGTTTCATAAATTAACCTGACCCCAGTACCCAAAGAATCTCAGTCTTTCTTGCACCGGTTTTCAAAATCGACTCCCATAGATCCTGCACTGATCACACTGCCTGCCAGGGACTCTGCCTTTCACAAAGATCATACGACTCCATCCTGACCCAGCAAGTCTTAGGACTCTGATCTGCCAAGCCCCGTCCTGTCCGGGCCTGACACATGATACTCTCTTCTGCAATCACAAGTGTGACTTGGAAATTGGTGTTTTGCATATTTGAATGTGTGACTGTGGTAGCCACCAGCACGTGTGCATATAGCAGCTTTAGAGAACTGATTCTATTTTTCATTTCCCAGAAGTCGATACCATGTAGATTTTCTGAGAAACGTTTGTGTGTACCAGGATAATGTACCACTTTTTGTCTTTTTTTTCCTGTTCTTATGCCATGCTGTGATGTTGCTGTTCTTAAGAGGCAATGATGCCAGATAGTGGGATGGACAGGCTGAACACAAGGATCAGAAGGAAGTGGTTTCCCTGGCAACAATCACCACCCAAGGGGAGCCACACTACTTACCCACGACTCATGTCTCTTTTCCTCTGGTTTAAATAACACAGAGGATCTGAATGCTAAGTATCTGATACTGAATCATCTCTAGTGAATGGAATTACGGCAAACCAGCACACTGTAAAAAGAATTTGGAAATATGACGAGTGTGCCGTATACTTTTCTATCTTAATACACACCTTCTAAAGTATCTTTTTTCTATTAGTGTGTCATTGCTTTTGAACTTTTCATGACATGAAGTTGACAAATAGTTTTCTCTCTCAAAGACAAAACAGGTTAAGAAATACCAGATTCAAAAAGGTGATAAGAAAACTCTCATTATCTCTCTTACATTTCAAAATTATCTTTTCCACACAGTGGCCCCAAACAATCTGTAGATGAGATGATATAATGAGAAGAAAGTCAACGAAGTCACTCTAAGTTAACAACGTCATTCTAGTTCTTCATAGTGCTTTTGTAAAAAAGTCTTTATTCTTTTCTCAATTTTACACTTATTTTATGGTGTCTTAATATTAGTGTATTAACATTCTGATGTGATTATTAGTCATTGCTGGTTAAATATTTATTAAATGGAAAAGGTGTGCAAAAGAATGCTCTCCATTTTTGCTGATCAGCACTTTACCCTGATATATCTCATCCCACATAACCAGGTATAATTTTGGTATCTGACTATTATGCATAGCCAAAAAAATGTCAAAAAACTGTCATTATATCTGAGGACAACCAACTATTGATGAAAGAAATGATCATTTTCTAAAGTACTCTCTCTCAAACACTGATACAACTTTGAAAAATCAGTCACTACCCATTATTTTCTTTACTTTTTTCACTTATAATTGATCAAATCTAAAGTAATGAATAGTTATACATTCCTGAACAAAAATTCTTTGAGCTAAACTGTGGAAAAGTATAGGACAAGGCTATCTAATAGAAATATAACCTGAGTCACAAACACCAGCTATATGACAAATTTTAAGTTTCTTAATAATTGCTTTTATAAAAAGGAAGAACAGATGAAATTAATGTTAATAGTATTTTATTTAAGCCCAAAATAAAAAACTAAAACAGGACAGGAATTTCCTGCATACCACCCAAGGGGAGCCACACTACTTACCCACGACTCATGTCTCTTTTCCTCTGGTTTAAATAACACAGAGGATCTGAATGCTAAGTATCTGATACTGAATCATCTCTAGTGAATGGAATTACGGCAAACCAGCACACTGTAAAAAGAATTTGGAAATATGACGAGTGTGCCGTATACTTTTCTATCTTAATACACACCTTCTAAAGTATCTTTTTTCTATTAGTGTGTCATTGCTTTTGAACTTTTCATGACATGAAGTTGACAAATAGTTTTCTCTCTCAAAGACAAAACAGGTTAAGAAATACCAGATTCAAAAAGGTGATAAGAAAACTCTCATTATCTCTCTTACATTTCAAAATTATCTTTTCCACACAGTGGCCCCAAACAATCTGTAGATGAGATGATATAATGAGAAGAAAGTCAACGAAGTCACTCTAAGTTAACAACGTCATTCTAGTTCTTCATAGTGCTTTTGTAAAAAAGTCTTTATTCTTTTCTCAATTTTACACTTATTTTATGGTGTCTTAATATTAGTGTATTAACATTCTGATGTGATTATTAGTCATTGCTGGTTAAATATTTATTAAATGGAAAAGGTGTGCAAAAGAATGCTCTCCATTTTTGCTGATCAGCACTTTACCCTGATATATCTCATCCCACATAACCAGGTATAATTTTGGTATCTGACTATTATGCATAGCCAAAAATGTCAAAAAACTGTCATTATATCTGAGGACAACCAACTATTGATGAAAGAAATGATCATTTTCTAAAGTACTCTCTCTCAAACACTGATACAACTTTGAAAAATCAGTCACTACCCATTATTTTCTTTACTTTTTTCACTTATAATTGATCAAATCTAAAGTAATGAATAGTTATACATTCCTGAACAAAAATTCTTTGAGCTAAACTGTGGAAAAGTATAGGACAAGGCTATCTAATAGAAATATAACCTGAGTCACAAACACCAGCTATATGACAAATTTTAAGTTTCTTAATAATTGCTTTTATAAAAAGGAAGAACAGATGAAATTAATGTTAATAGTATTTTATTTAAGCAAATATCTAAAATATTATCATTTCCATGTATAACCATTAGAACAATTTACTAATGAGATTTTACATTGTATTTTTCATACTCAGTCTTCAACATCTGACTTATAGTTTATATTTAAGCACATCTCAGTTTGGCCCAGCTGTATTTATAGTGCTCAACAGCTATATGTGGCTAATGGTTAACATGTGGGACAGTGCAGGTCTAGAATATCAAATATGACCAAAGAGATTTGAGTTTCAGTTCCTTAAAAGTTAAAATGCTGACCCTATAAGTAAGATTCAAGTAAAATAAGTAAAAAAATCATCTCTTGAGCTATTTGGAAAAGTTCATAAATTGACCGTGTTTTTAGGATTCAGTATTAAGTGCTCTTGAGAAAAAGATTTAATTAATCAAAAAATCATAAGAAACTTTCCGAGGTTCTTCCCAGAGATGTTAACTCAGTTGATGACAATATGATCTCAGAGACAAGAAAGTAGTGGCAAATTTAGCTACTTCTGTTAAATCCCATAAGACATTCTTGGGAAAAAACTTCTTTGTAGATTTAGTATATCAGGTTATTATGCTAGAATAACAGAATTGAGAATATCTTGCAGAAACCAGGTCTTTGCTGAATTTATTTACAAGCAAAATTTGGAGGATATAAATATACACTGTGGACTGAGTGACTAAACTGAGGAAACCATCAGTTTTTCTAAAATTCTAGCCAAAAATGTCAAAAAACTGTCATTATATCTGAGGACAACCAACTATTGATGAAAGAAATGATCATTTTCTAAAGTACTCTCTCTCAAACACTGATACAACTTTGAAAAATCAGTCACTACCCATTATTTTCTTTACTTTTTTCACTTATAATTGATCAAATCTAAAGTAATGAATAGTTATACATTCCTGAACAAAAATTCTTTGAGCTAAACTGTGGAAAAGTATAGGACAAGGCTATCTAATAGAAATATAACCTGAGTCACAAACACCAGCTATATGACAAATTTTAAGTTTCTTAATAATTGCTTTTATAAAAAGGAAGAACAGATGAAATTAATGTTAATAGTATTTTATTTAAGCAAATATCTAAAATATTATCATTTCCATGTATAACCATTAGAACAATTTACTAATGAGATTTTACATTGTATTTTTCATACTCAGTCTTCAACATCTGACTTATAGTTTATATTTAAGCACATCTCAGTTTGGCCCAGCTGTATTTATAGTGCTCAACAGCTATATGTGGCTAATGGTTAACATGTGGGACAGTGCAGGTCTAGAATATCAAATATGACCAAAGAGATTTGAGTTTCAGTTCCTTAAAAGTTAAAATGCTGACCCTATAAGTAAGATTCAAGTAAAATAAGTAAAAAAATCATCTCTTGAGCTATTTGGAAAAGTTCATAAATTGACCGTGTTTTTAGGATTCAGTATTAAGTGCTCTTGAGAAAAAGATTTAATTAATCAAAAAATCATAAGAAACTTTCCGAGGTTCTTCCCAGAGATGTTAACTCAGTTGATGACAATATGATCTCAGAGACAAGAAAGTAGTGGCAAATTTAGCTACTTCTGTTAAATCCCATAAGACATTCTTGGGAAAAAACTTCTTTGTAGATTTAGTATATCAGGTTATTATGCTAGAATAACAGAATTGAGAATATCTTGCAGAAACCAGGTCTTTGCTGAATTTATTTACAAGCAAAATTTGGAGGATATAAATATACACTGTGGACTGAGTGACTAAACTGAGGAAACCATCAGTTTTTCTAAAGAAGGTTTCATTCTAGTCTCCTCAATTACAGAGAGATACTTGCCTTTTCTAAAAGACATCACAGAAGAGAAACAGAGAAAGAAAGGGCATGAATGGTTTAACCTCTGCCAACTGGCTGAGTCAAGAAAATGCCTTTTCCTCCCAGTCTGCTATAATATTTAGAAAGACTTTTAGAAAGATGAACAAATAGAAATCACAAGTAAATTGTTAATAATTTCCATGGTTATTATAAGTACAAAGATATTTATACTAAATAACAAACTATTATGTGAGCTCACAAACTCATTTACAAGCATTCTTTTTTCAAAAACATTTGAGATAAGTGTTTCATTTAGCAATTCCCCACTTATCATTTTTTAATTCTATTGATAGTCCAACATGATTTGTGAGATATTCTCATTAGACAGCTTGAACAAGTTCAAATTGTCAATAATTAATAATAACTAATTTGTGAATTCAAGTGAAAAATTATCTATTATAAATGGATCAGACTAATAGAAAAACTAGATTTTTACATGCACAGGGATAAAAGTGGCTTGTGAGATACAGAAACAAGCAACAACAGCTACCACTGGACCATTATTCATTCCATTTACTGAGCCAATAGATATTTTTTAGAACTGCTACTATAAGCAAATTGCTCATCTTAGAGGAAGGAGGAACTCAAAAGCAAATCAAATGAGAATTCTACACTTGAAAGTGAAAGCAAAGGTGTTAGTTGTTCAGCTGTGTCCAGCTCTTTGAAACCCCATAGACTACTGTTTTTAGGATTCAGTATTAAGTGCTCTTGAGAAAAAGATTTAATTAATCAAAAAATCATAAGAAACTTTCCGAGGTTCTTCCCAGAGATGTTAACTCAGTTGATGACAATATGATCTCAGAGACAAGAAAGTAGTGGCAAATTTAGCTACTTCTGTTAAATCCCATAAGACATTCTTGGGAAAAAACTTCTTTGTAGATTTAGTATATCAGGTTATTATGCTAGAATAACAGAATTGAGAATATCTTGCAGAAACCAGGTCTTTGCTGAATTTATTTACAAGCAAAATTTGGAGGATATAAATATACACTGTGGACTGAGTGACTAAACTGAGGAAACCATCAGTTTTTCTAAAGAAGGTTTCATTCTAGTCTCCTCAATTACAGAGAGATACTTGCCTTTTCTAAAAGACATCACAGAAGAGAAACAGAGAAAGAAAGGGCATGAATGGTTTAACCTCTGCCAACTGGCTGAGTCAAGAAAATGCCTTTTCCTCCCAGTCTGCTATAATATTTAGAAAGACTTTTAGAAAGATGAACAAATAGAAATCACAAGTAAATTGTTAATAATTTCCATGGTTATTATAAGTACAAAGATATTTATACTAAATAACAAACTATTATGTGAGCTCACAAACTCATTTACAAGCATTCTTTTTTCAAAAACATTTGAGATAAGTGTTTCATTTAGCAATTCCCCACTTATCATTTTTTAATTCTATTGATAGTCCAACATGATTTGTGAGATATTCTCATTAGACAGCTTGAACAAGTTCAAATTGTCAATAATTAATAATAACTAATTTGTGAATTCAAGTGAAAAATTATCTATTATAAATGGATCAGACTAATAGAAAAACTAGATTTTTACATGCACAGGGATAAAAGTGGCTTGTGAGATACAGAAACAAGCAACAACAGCTACCACTGGACCATTATTCATTCCATTTACTGAGCCAATAGATATTTTTTAGAACTGCTACTATAAGCAAATTGCTCATCTTAGAGGAAGGAGGAACTCAAAAGCAAATCAAATGAGAATTCTACACTTGAAAGTGAAAGCAAAGGTGTTAGTTGTTCAGCTGTGTCCAGCTCTTTGCAACCCCATGGACTACTGTAGCCCACTAGATTCCTCTGTGCATGGAATTCTCCAGGTAAGAATACTGGAGTGGGTTGCCATTCCCTTCTCCAGGGGATCTTCCCAACCCAGGGATCAAACCTGGGTCTCCTGCACTACAGGTGAATTTTTAAGGATTTCTCACGTACAGGATAGAAAAAAGACCATAAATAGCTATAATGGAGGCATAAGAATTTTGAGAGATCTGAAGACTGATGATCAACTTCAAGGGTAGGAGCTGGTGTTGTCAGGAAAGGAGTCTGAGCCACTTTCCAGTTGTAGATTTAAGTATATTTGACCTGGGCCTTGATGAATGGAATGAACTAAGTCTTCCAAAAATGAAGGCATTTAGGTGGAGAAAATGTTAACAAGGGCAAGACTCTTGCAGGAACCTAGGAAAAATCTCATCTAGAACTGGTGATAAGTCTCCATGAATTTTTCAAAGATCCTGTTCTGCATGGAAAACAGTTCTACTACATTAAGGTTTAGCCAGCAAAAAGAAAAATTATTTCTATCAAATGGGAAGGGAACTTAGTTAAAATAATGTGAATTATAATTTGATGTTATTATTAGCAACAAATATAGGCAATTTTTTAATCCAATAAACACTGACTTTACATTGTTATTTTATAGCTAATATTTTTTATGTTACTTATATCAGAACTACAATTTTACTCATATTACTTATTACTTATATTTCTTATAATTTTCTTGGCAATTTCTTATATTACTTATATAAGTAATACCACACTTATACCAAGTGTCTAAGAACGCTTGATGATTTATGATTATGGCAGATACATGATACTGTTAAGTTCATAAATTTATGGCAATGATGATGTGAAATGCTAGCAAATTATTTATAATTTACATTTTCATAACAACTAATAATTGTTATGAAGCTCATTTTGTTTATGAGTATGCATGTTTTCTATGAAATATCTGTTTTATATTTTATTTATTTTATTTATTTTTTTTTTAACTTTTTTTCTGTGGAGGGGAGCCGGGGAGTGGGTTGGGGAGGGAGAGGGGCGAGTGGACCACTTCTATTGGTCTTTCATTTATCTATTTTCATCCATCTTTGTTCTTCAGCCCATGTGGGCCTCCCATCGCAGTGGCCTCTGTTGTCCTAGAGCATCGGCTCTGGGCATATGCGCTCCAGAGCTCCAGCTCGGTAATTGGACACACGGGTCCAGCCGCTCCGCGGCACATGGGATCTTCCCAGGCCAGGGATCGAACTGGTGCCTCTTGCACTGCAAGGCGGTGTCCTTACCCACTAGACCACCAGGGAAGCCCTGAAATATCTGTCTTATATTTTAAAGTCTATTTTTCTACTAAATCTTTTGTCTTTTTATTTATGAGAATTTTTCTGTATCTACTTTCTAATACTTTTCAAGCAAAATGCCTCTTTTTTGAAAATATCTTATTTCAGTTTTAGTATCTTTTTATTTCCTTCATATGTTATTTTGATGAACTCTTATTCTTAATGTAGTTAAACTTAACTATCTCTTCTTTCATAATTATTATCTTTTTGTGAACTGTTGTTTAAAAAATTCTTTCTTATCCTGAGGTCCTATTTTTCTCCCAAACTTTTTGTCTCATGGATACTTCTTTTTTATGTCTTATTTAAGAAATTCTTTCTATGATGTGATAAATATATTATCTCTAAAATGTCCATGATTTATCCTTCACACTTATTTTTATTTCTTCAGTGTTAGACTTCTGCTTATGGTATAGATGGAAACTTAATTACATTTTCCTTTTACTTGAATAATTAATTGCTATATCAATGTTAAAATAAAGCCACCACTACTTTTTGTACCTACTACCAAGTATTCCTATTAAATCTGAAACTTTAGAAAGAGGAAGAAGTACATAAGAAGTCCTAAGAATAAATGTATCTCAACAGTCAGAAGTCATATGGCCTTTCGTTAGTTGAAAAGATAGTGGAGGCTCTGAAAGAGAAGGAAGAGTTTTTCACTGCAGAGATAAGCACCATTCAATGCTATATTGAAAGGGAGATGGAAGAAGAAAGGGAAACAACATAAAGGAAATGGGTGCCCAGTTCAGGTGAAGGCACTGAGATGTATCCTAAGCTGGAGTTGTGTATAATGTACAGGATATTCGTAAGTATAAACGTGGAGTCAGAAACTATCAGAAATTAACTTTACATTTTTAAGACCTTTATTAATTGTCTACTTTAATTCCTTCATCTTTTCAGATATACATGTAAGACACAGAGATATGAAGTGATTCCCCCTAAAGACACACGGGGGTTGGAGAAAAACCGTGATGATAGTTTAGGTGAGACTACAGCTAAAAAAATGACAGGGATACACTTTTTTTTTCTGTGAACAACAAAAATATGATATTGGCTTTGGCACATGAAAGGTTGGTAGGTAGTGTTGATATAAGCTATAAAGACATTGGTGGGATCTGAAAGTTCAGTAAAGAAATTCCAGCTCTCAGCAATGTTTTTTGTTTTAATCCATCAGTACAGTTTGAAAAAAATTTTGGCTTTTCTGTATTTGCTAAATGTATAGAAATGTAAACCCTTGTATAATGCAAAAAAAAAAAAAGTGCATTTTGAACATTTTCTTCTCCATGCTTCTACCAAGAAGGAAGTTTAATCCTAAAGATAATTTCTATCATATTCTTAGCTTGAGTGGATTTCCCCTTTTAAAGCTTATCAGTGGGTTTCAGCGTGGAAAACACAAGTAATAAAATATTTCTCTCTTGATAAACAAGTTGAACTTCCTCACCTCTGGTTAGCATGAATAGTTTTGTTTGGCTCCTGACAGATAATAGTTTGAGGACAATATAAAAGAATAACCAAAAACGCACATGTTTAGCTTCACTACACTTCTTTTATAGTTGATAAAATGTTACAAAGCTTACAAGCTATGATCCATGTACTTATGACTTGAGGTTCTATAACTTTACTTTCTCTTGTGAACAAAAAGACAATAGCAATAACAATTTGTCTTATGGATGGAATTATCATTCTTTGAAAAAGATGTTCTGTCTGGTATGTGGGTTATAGCAACTGAATGCCAGGCAATTACTTCTTAGCCTAGTATCTACAAAAGCAACTTTTCCTTTATAGATATGGATCATCAGCTTGCAACTCTGAAAAGAGGTTCATTGTTTCTTTTTTAACATAGAATTATTCCACAAGTACCTAGTAAGTCATCAACTCCATAGGTTTATGAAGTACAGTTTAAGTTGTTTCTTAATTTCTTTGCATTCTTAAAACTTGACTGTATCTTAACATTGTTGCTATATCAAAAGATGGACCCGAACCACCAAGTGAGGCCAGATCACTTTACAGGGACATGGGGATGTGAAACTGGCCACAGCTTGTTCTATCATGTGGTCACTGGTGCTGGTAAGTGACATTTTGCAATCCTCCTTCTAGCTTATTACTACTAGGACCCAACTCTGCCCACCAGCTTGTTGGCATCAGTACTCAAATGCCTCAAGCCAAGCAGCTAACTGGCTTGTGGATGGAGCAGAACAGCCCCATCCACAAGCAGGCCTTCTGTCTTAAGATCTGCTGAGCCCATAGCTGCTCTAGGAATGGCCCTTTCCCTTAGAGGGCCCAGGATCCAGCAGCACCTACTTGTATACCAGCACTAGCCTGGGAACCCCAGGACATTACATCCAGAGACCTCAAGATCCAGCCCGGACTACCAATGAGGAGACACTACTCCTAGGACCTCCTGTTCCATGGCCATACCTATCACTGAGCTTGCATTAGTCTCAGGAACATCCCACCCATCAATGGGCAGGAGTTATCTCTGGGACCCCTTTGGTTCCAGCTCTACTAAATGGCAGGTAGACACCAGCCACAGTGTGGGGCTCTGAATTGAAAGAGGACCATTGCAAACATAAGGAAGCTTAAGCACATGTTTGCAGTTTGGAGCTAAGATGGCGCCTACAGGAAGGGACGTGGGAGTGAAAGGAAGCTTAAGTACATTGTTTAAAGAAGCTTAAGCACATGTTTGCAGTTTGGAGCTAAGATGGTGCCTACAGGAAGAGACAGGGTGTGATCTAAATTGTTAATTGATGGTCAAAATTTCTGATTGGTTCCCCTGGTTTCCACACTCATGGATGATTGCTTGACCTTTAGCTTGATTGGTGTAATCTATAGGAAGTTCCGTGCAAGACCCCCTTCATTTGCCTATAAAAGCTGTGGATCTACACTAATAAAGCGGAACTGCTTTGATGGAACCCCTGTCGCGTCTGATTGTCCCCAGCATGCGCCAGGAGGCTGGGGCGGGCAGCAAGATTCACCTCTCTCGAGATCTCCCAGTTCAGCCGGGGGCAATCCCACTGCCTTCCCTTTCTGCGGAAGGCCCCTACACCACAGGACCACTGTAACCCTGCAGCCTGCCATGACAGGACTCAGGCCATCCACCAGCAGGGTAGCATCAACCCTGCAATCACCTGGGCTCCAGTCCCACCCGCCATCAGGCCAGCACCAACTCTAAGTCACCTTGAGCCCTTAGCCCGCTATTAGTTTACCGTAAGTGACATTTTGCAATCCTCCTTCTAGCTTATTACTACTAGGACCCAACTCTGCCCACCAGCTTGTTGGCATCAGTACTCAAATGCCTCAAGCCAAGCAGCTAACTGGCTTGTGGATGGAGCAGAACAGCCCCATCCACAAGCAGGCCTTCTGTCTTAAGATCTGCTGAGCCCATAGCTGCTCTAGGAATGGCCCTTTCCCTTAGAGGGCCCAGGATCCAGCAGCACCTACTTGTATACCAGCACTAGCCTGGGAACCCCAGGACATTACATCCAGAGACCTCAAGATCCAGCCCGGACTACCAATGAGGAGACACTACTCCTAGGACCTCCTGTTCCATGGCCATACCTATCACTGAGCTTGCATTAGTCTCAGGAACATCCCACCCATCAATGGGCAGGAGTTATCTCTGGGACCCCTTTGGTTCCAGCTCTACTAAATGGCAGGTAGACACCAGCCACAGTGTGGGGCTCTGAATTGAAAGAGGACCATTGCAAACATAAGGAAGCTTAAGCACATGTTTGCAGTTTGGAGCTAAGATGGCGCCTACAGGAAGGGACGTGGGAGTGAAAGGAAGCTTAAGTACATTGTTTAAAGAAGCTTAAGCACATGTTTGCAGTTTGGAGCTAAGATGGTGCCTACAGGAAGAGACAGGGTGTGATCTAAATTGTTAATTGATGGTCAAAATTTCTGATTGGTTCCCCTGGTTTCCACACTCATGGATGATTGCTTGACCTTTAGCTTGATTGGTGTAATCTATAGGAAGTTCCGTGCAAGACCCCCTTCATTTGCCTATAAAAGCTGTGGATCTACACTAATAAAGCGGAACTGCTTTGATGGAACCCCTGTCGCGTCTGATTGTCCCCAGCATGCGCCAGGAGGCTGGGGGGCGGGCAGCAAGATTCACCTCTCTCCGAGATCTCCCAGTTCAGCCGGGGGCAATCCCACTGCCTTCCCTTTCTGCGGAAGGCCCCTACACCACAGGACCACTGTAACCCTGCAGCCTGCCATGACAGGACTCAGGCCATCCACCAGCAGGGTAGCATCAACCCTGCAATCACCTGGGCTCCAGTCCCACCCGCCATCAGGCCAGCACCAACTCTAAGTCACCTTGAGCCCTTAGCCCGCTATCCCAGGATTTAGCTTCAATCACCAGCAGGTTGACACAAGCTTTGGAACACCCTGGACCCTGTCATCAGTTGTGTCTGTCAGGAATAGGCCTCACCCACAAAAGAGCCAACATCAGCTCCAGGAGCCCTAGGGTCTTTAGTCAGAGATCCCAGGATCCAGCTCTGCTTGCTGGTGAGCTGGCACTAGTACCAGCATGTGGATTCAACCACTGAAGGTCAGGTACCAGCCCCAGGATCTCCTATGTCCTGACACCACCCATCAGCAGGTAGACATCAACCCCAGAACCACCACAGCCCTTCAGCTTGCTTTGTAAGGACCCACCTATCCCACCAGCAAGTTGGCAGCAGTTTCAGGAAGCCATGGGTCCTAGTCCCACCAAGCAGTAGGTCAACACAAGTTCTGAGATACCTTAGACTCAACCAGCTTCCTGGGATCCCTCCCTCCACACAAGTAGGCCAGTGTCAGCTCTGGAAGATCCTGGAATCTTCAGCCAGCCATATTAGTAATTGACTCCATGTACCAGCAGGCTGACACTAGATCTTGGAATCCTGGCCTCACAACCACCCATCCCAGAACCTGTTTCTGCCTATTAGTGGGCCAGAATTAGGCCTGAGATCCCCCAGGATTCAATAGGCAACTATCTCATGACTCAGCCCTGCTAACCAGTGGCCAGTAACCTCCACAGAATTGATGGTCAAAATTTCTGATTGGTTCCCCTGGTTTCCACACTCATGGATGATTGCTTGACCTTTAGCTTGATTGGTGTAATCTATAGGAAGTTCCGTGCAAGACCCCCTTCATTTGCCTATAAAAGCTGTGGATCTACACTAATAAAGCGGAACTGCTTTGATGGAACCCCTGTCGCGTCTGATTGTCCCCAGCATGCGCCAGGAGGCTGGGGGGCGGGCAGCAAGATTCACCTCTCTCCGAGATCTCCCAGTTCAGCCGGGGGCAATCCCACTGCCTTCCCTTTCTGCGGAAGGCCCCTACACCACAGGACCACTGTAACCCTGCAGCCTGCCATGACAGGACTCAGGCCATCCACCAGCAGGGTAGCATCAACCCTGCAATCACCTGGGCTCCAGTCCCACCCGCCATCAGGCCAGCACCAACTCTAAGTCACCTTGAGCCCTTAGCCCGCTATCCCAGGATTTAGCTTCAATCACCAGCAGGTTGACACAAGCTTTGGAACACCCTGGACCCTGTCATCAGTTGTGTCTGTCAGGAATCGGCCTCACCCACACACGAGCCAACATCAGCTCCAGGAGCCCTAGGGTCTTTAGTCAGAGATCCCAGGATCCAGCTCTGCTTGCTGGTGAGCTGGCACTAGTACCAGCATGTGGATTCAACCACTGAAGGTCAGGTACCAGCCCCAGGATCTCCTATGTCCTGACACCACCCATCAGCAGGTAGACATCAACCCCAGAACCACCACAGCCCTTCAGCTTGCTTTGTAAGGACCCACCTATCCCACCAGCAAGTTGGCAGCAGTTTCAGGAAGCCATGGGTCCTAGTCCCACCAAGCAGTAGGTCAACACAAGTTCTGAGATACCTTAGACTCAACCAGCTTCCTGGGATCCCTCCCTCCACACAAGTAGGCCAGTGTCAGCTCTGGAAGATCCTGGAATCTTCAGCCAGCCATATTAGTAATTGACTCCATGTACCAGCAGGCTGACACTAGATCTTGGAATCCTGGCCTCACAACCACCCATCCCAGAACCTGTTTCTGCCTATTAGTGGGCCAGAATTAGGCCTGAGATCCCCCAGGATTCAATAGGCAACTATCTCATGACTCAGCCCTGCTAACCAGTGGCCAGTAACCTCCACAGAAGACAGGGCCTGGCAACTAACTGGACCAGGGATCAGCCACACCTACCAGTCTACCCACAGCAGAAGGACCCACACAGTCCATTATATTATCTAGGGTTCTAGAGGGGACCACTAGAGAATATAGCTTTAAGACCAGAGGGAATGTACTTCTAAGTACTGCTAAGATGCATAGGATGTCTCCTATAAAAGTTGGGGAATATGACCAATCCATAAGATACCTAGGAAAGCAAAGTAGGCAAAAAGAGATGACAGAAGAACCTATTTCAAGGGAAGGAATAAGACAAGCCCCTAGAACAACTACATGAAGTGGAAATGATAATGATCATAAAGATAAGTAGAGACTAGAGAGAAGAAGAGATGAACACAGTGAGAGGCTAAGAAAGAGTGAGAAGATCCAAAGGGGAACCAAACAGAGCTGATGAATACAAAATTGAAATGAAAAAATAATACACTATGAGAAATCAACATAGATTAGAAGATAAAGAGAAATGAGAATGGATCAAGAAGTTTGAAGGCAGAGGAGTAGAAATCACAGAAGCTGAATAGAAAAAAGAAATTAGGACAGTATTCTGAGACATCAAGCATACCAACAATCACATTAGAGGGATCTCAGAAAAAGAAAAGAAAGAAAGAGGCAGAGAATACATTTGAACATAATAGCTGAAAACTTCCCTAACCTGAGAAAGAAAGCAGATAGCCAGGTCTATCTGAGAGTCCCAAACAGTATCAACCCAAAGAGGGTCAAACCAAGACACACTGTAATTAAAATGGCAAAAGTTAAACATAAAGAGAGGATATTAAAATAGCAAGGGAAAAGCAACCTATTATGTACACGGGAATTCCCAATAAGGCTCTAATCTGACATTTATTAGGCTAGAATTGGATGGCACAATATATTTAAAGCAACGAAAGGGGAAAAAGCTACAACCAATAACACTCTATTTGGAAGGCTTTCATCAGATTTGATGGAGAGAAAATTTTTTACAGACAAGCAAAATCTAAAAGTTAAGTACCATAAAATCAGCTTTATAAGAAATGTTATAGGGACTTTTGTAAGTGAAAAAGAGAAGGACACAACTAGAAATGTGAAATTACAAAAGGAAAAAGCTCATCAATAAAGGCAAATATACAGTAACATAGCAGATCAAGCACATATAGTAGGAAGGTTAGAAGACAAAAGCAGTAAAATTGTCTAGAGCCGCCATAAGTAGTTAAGGAATTTACAAAACAAAAATGTATAAAATGTGATGTCAAAACAGCAGTCATGGGGTGAGGGGAGTAAAAAAGCAGGTTTGCTGACGTTCATTTGAAATAAAGAGAAAATCAACTTAAATATACATGTGTATTTAAAGAGATTCCTATATATGAACTTATGGTAACTACAAACCAAAATCTATAATAGATACACACCCACAAAAAGATGATGAAATAATAAAATGACAAAAAACCAAAGGGAACCAAACAGAGCTGATGAATACAAAATTGAAATGAAAAAATAATACACTATGAGAAATCAACATAGATTAGAAGATAAAGAGAAATGAGAATGGATCAAGAAGTTTGAAGGCAGAGGAGTAGAAATCACAGAAGCTGAATAGAAAAAAGAAATTAGGACAGTATTCTGAGACATCAAGCATACCAACAATCACATTAGAGGGATCTCAGAAAAAGAAAAGAAAGAAAGAGGCAGAGAATACATTTGAACATAATAGCTGAAAACTTCCCTAACCTGAGAAAGAAAGCAGATAGCCAGGTCTATCTGAGAGTCCCAAACAGTATCAACCCAAAGAGGGTCAAACCAAGACACACTGTAATTAAAATGGCAAAAGTTAAACATAAAGAGAGGATATTAAAATAGCAAGGGAAAAGCAACCTATTATGTACACGGGAATTCCCAATAAGGCTCTAATCTGACATTTATTAGGCTAGAATTGGATGGCACAATATATTTAAAGCAACGAAAGGGGAAAAAGCTACAACCAATAACACTCTATTTGGAAGGCTTTCATCAGATTTGATGGAGAGAAAATTTTTTACAGACAAGCAAAATCTAAAAGTTAAGTACCATAAAATCAGCTTTATAAGAAATGTTATAGGGACTTTTGTAAGTGAAAAAGAGAAGGACACAACTAGAAATGTGAAATTACAAAAGGAAAAAGCTCATCAATAAAGGCAAATATACAGTAACATAGCAGATCAAGCACATATAGTAGGAAGGTTAGAAGACAAAAGCAGTAAAATTGTCTAGAGCCGCCATAAGTAGTTAAGGAATTTACAAAACAAAAATGTATAAAATGTGATGTCAAAAACAGCAGTCATGGGGTGAGGGGAGTAAAAAAGCAGGTTTGCTGACGTTCATTTGAAATAAAGAGAAAATCAACTTAAATATACATGTGTATTTAAAGAGATTCCTATATATGAACTTATGGTAACTACAAACCAAAATCTATAATAGATACACACCCACAAAAAGAATCCAAAGATAAACTAAAGATAGCCATAAAATCATAATCAAAAAGAATGGAAGAAGAAGGGACAAAAAAGAGCTACAAAGCAACCCCCAAATTGGCAATACATATATACGTATGAATAACTACCTTTAATATAAGTGGACTAGATATTCCAGTGAAAAGTCATAGGGTTCTCTTTCCCAGCTGGAACCATGGAGAATGCAAAAGACAATAAGAAGGTTTCTGTTGTGCCAGGAATCCTTAAGAAAAAGTGAAAGAATTTCACCAAGCATAAGATCAAGCACCTGAGAAAGAAGTTTGTCCAAAAGTTGCTTTGCAAAGCAAGGAGGATGCTTACTTATGAAAAAGCTAAGTACTGTCACATGAAGTACAGGCAGGTATATAGAACTGAAACTTGAATGGCTAGGAAGGCAAGAAAAAACAGCAACTTCTATGTACCTGTGGAATCCAAACTGTCATTTGTTGTTGGGATCAGAGGCATCAATGGTGTGAATCCAAATGTTTAAAAGATGTAGCAGCTTCTTTGCCTCTCTCAGGTCTTCAGTGGCACCACTATAAAGCTCAGCAGGGCTTCAATTAACATGCTGAGAACTGAGAACCATAAACTGCATAGGAGCACCTTTCAACCTGAAGTCAGTACATGAATTGATCAACAGGCATGGTTATGACAACATCAACAAGAAACAATTTGCCCTGAGAGATTACATGCTGATTGCTAGATCTGTGGCAAATAGGACATTATCTGCATGGAGGATCAGATTCATGAGATCTATACTGTTGGAAAATGTTTCAAAGAAGAAAAAAACTTCCTGTGGACCTTAAAATTGTATTCGCCATGAGACAGAATGAAGACAAAGACCACCCATTTGGTAGAAGGTAAAGATGCTGGCAACAGGGAAGACGAGATCAACAGGATTTTCAGAAGGATGATAGGTATCTACCATGATTATTTTTTCAATCTGGTCAGTTAAACAGAGACTGTCTTAAAATTGAAAGAAATAGTCACAGAATGGTTGAATGAATACAAAAATATGATCCATACGTATGCTGCCTACTAGAGGCTAACTTCAGACCTAAAAATACACACAGATGGAAAGTAGTGGATGGAAAAGGTATTATATCCAATTGGAAATGTCTAATATAATACTTACATTAGACAAAATGACTAACACGAAGACTGATAAAAGATGAAGAAAGGTTTAACCTAATGATCAATCCAAGAAGAAAACATAACAATTATAAATATATATGCACACAAGCTAAGAGCACCTAAACATTAAAGCAAATATTAACAGATACAAAAGAGAGAAACTGACAGCAAACTAAACCTAGCAAGGGTTTAAGACTCCATTTAAATAAATGAACAAATAATCCAGACAGAAAATCAATAAGGAAGCACTGGCCTCTAATAAATGAAGTGAATGTGTGCTATATTACCTTTTGATAGAGTGGTCTATACACATTCATTTCAAGTGCACATGGAATATTCTCTAGGATTGATTACATGTTAGGTGACAAAACAAATCTCACTAAATTTAAGAAAACTGAAATTATATCAAGCATCTTTTCTGATCACAAGTTTATGAGAAATCAACTATAAGGGGAAAAAAAAACGCAAAAAACACACAGAGCTAAACAATATGTTACTAAACAACCAATGGATTACTGAAGAGACTAAAAAAGAAATTTAAATTTTGAGACTAATGAAAATAACAGCAAAAGGATCCAAAATCTATGGGAAGCAGCAAAAGCAATTCTCAGAGGGAAGTTTATAACAATACAAGCCTACCTCAGGAAACAAGAGAAACCTCAAATAAACAACCTAATCTCATACCTTTAGAAACCAGAAAAAGAAAAACAGAACCCAAAGTTAGAAGATACAGAAAAAATTTTAAGAGTCCACTAATAAATGAATGGATAAAGAAAGTATAGAATATGGAGTAGAATACTACTCAACTATTAAAAAGAATGAAAAATTTTCCATTGCAGCAATATGGATGGACTTGGAAGGTATAATACTAAGTGAAGTAAGTCAGAGAGTTCCTTTCAAATCCTGGAGAAGACTGTCTTAAAATTGAAAGAAATAGTCACAGAATGGTTGAATGAATACAAAAATATGATCCATACGTATGCTGCCTACTAGAGGCTAACTTCAGACCTAAAATACACACAGATGGAAAGTAGTGGATGGAAAAGGTATTATATCCAATTGGAAATGTCTAATATAATACTTACATTAGACAAAATGACTAACACGAAGACTGATAAAAGATGAAGAAAGGTTTAACCTAATGATCAATCCAAGAAGAAAACATAACAATTATAAATATATATGCACACAAGCTAAGAGCACCTAAACATTAAAGCAAATATTAACAGATACAAAAGAGAGAAACTGACAGCAAACTAAACCTAGCAAGGGTTTAAGACTCCATTTAAATAAATGAACAAATAATCCAGACAGAAAATCAATAAGGAAGCACTGGCCTCTAATAAATGAAGTGAATGTGTGCTATATTACCTTTTGATAGAGTGGTCTATACACATTCATTTCAAGTGCACATGGAATATTCTCTAGGATTGATTACATGTTAGGTGACAAAACAAATCTCACTAAATTTAAGAAAACTGAAATTATATCAAGCATCTTTTCTGATCACAAGTTTATGAGAAATCAACTATAAGGGGAAAAAAAAACGCAAAAAACACACAGAGCTAAACAATATGTTACTAAACAACCAATGGATTACTGAAGAGACTAAAAAAGAAATTTAAATTTTGAGACTAATGAAAATAACAGCAAAAGGATCCAAAATCTATGGGAAGCAGCAAAAGCAATTCTCAGAGGGAAGTTTATAACAATACAAGCCTACCTCAGGAAACAAGAGAAACCTCAAATAAACAACCTAATCTCATACCTTTAGAAACCAGAAAAAGAAAAACAGAACCCAAAGTTAGAAGATACAGAAAAAATTTTAAGAGTCCACTAATAAATGAATGGATAAAGAAAGTATAGAATATGGAGTAGAATACTACTCAACTATTAAAAAGAATGAAAAATTTTCCATTGCAGCAATATGGATGGACTTGGAAGGTATAATACTAAGTGAAGTAAGTCAGAGAGAGAAAAACAAATCCTGTATGATACCACTTTTATGTGGAATTTAAAAAATAAAAAAAAAAAAAAAAAAAACAGGACAAACTAGCAAAGAACAAACAGGAAAGAATCAGACTTACAAATATAGAGACCAAAAAGTACTGAACTTCATTGAAGTATTACATACAATAAATGCATTCATTGTAAGTAACGAGTTCAGTGAGTTTTGATAAACATGGACACCCATGAAAACACCACAATCGAGATGCTGAACATTGCTAGCATCCATCAAACATTCCTTGTGTTCTCCCTAGCTTGTCCTTCCCTCCTCTTTAGCCCCAATCAGTGGTCCATCACTATACATTAAGTTTGGGATATTTTTAGGCTCATATAAAAAGATGAACCAGGGACTGGACCAGGGTCTCCTGCACTGCAGGCAGATTCTTTACCAGTCCCTTGATATAAATACCATTATTTATTCATTTACCTTGGGATGGACAGCGAATTATTCTAACTTGGAGCTATGGAAATCATGTGCAAGTCCATGTGGCCTTGTCTTTTGAAGTAAAAGGCTGACTCAGAGTTAATAACTGGGAAATATAAATATGTAGAAACAAAGATTAGCTGTTGGACTGGAGAACTGGTTACAATTTAGAACATAAATCTGCCAGACAACAGAATCACTGAACCCACACTTTCCTGAGAGATATAGATAAAGGTCTGATACACATTTCTCACATTCCTGCTGTTTTAACCGGAAACAGACCGCCATCAGATGAAAAATGCTGATTCCTAGACTGGTTGAAATAAAAAGGATCCAAAATCTATGGGAAGCAGCAAAAGCAATTCTCAGAGGGAAGTTTATAACAATACAAGCCTACCTCAGGAAACAAGAGAAACCTCAAATAAACAACCTAATCTCATACCTTTAGAAACCAGAAAAAGAAAAACAGAACCCAAAGTTAGAAGATACAGAAAAAATTTTAAGAGTCCACTAATAAATGAATGGATAAAGAAAGTATAGAATATGGAGTAGAATACTACTCAACTATTAAAAAGAATGAAAAATTTTCCATTGCAGCAATATGGATGGACTTGGAAGGTATAATACTAAGTGAAGTAAGTCAGAGAGAGAAAAACAAATCCTGTATGATGCCACTTTTATGTGGAATTTAAAAAATAAAAAAAAAAAAAAAAAAACAGGACAAACTAGCAAAGAACAAACAGGAAAGAATCAGACTTACAAATATAGAGACCAAAAAGTACTGAACTTCATTGAAGTATTACATACAATAAATGCATTCATTGTAAGTAACGAGTTCAGTGAGTTTTGATAAACATGGACACCCATGAAAACACCACAATCGAGATGCTGAACATTGCTAGCATCCATCAAACATTCCTTGTGTTCTCCCTAGCTTGTCCTTCCCTCCTCTTTAGCCCCAATCAGTGGTCCATCACTATACATTAAGTTTGGGATATTTTTAGGCTCATATAAAAAGATGAACCAGGGACTGGACCAGGGTCTCCTGCACTGCAGGCAGATTCTTTACCAGTCCCTTGATATAAATACCATTATTTATTCATTTACCTTGGGATGGACAGCGAATTATTCTAACTTGGAGCTATGGAAATCATGTGCAAGTCCATGTGGCCTTGTCTTTTGAAGTAAAAGGCTGACTCAGAGTTAATAACTGGGAAATATAAATATGTAGAAACAAAGATTAGCTGTTGGACTGGAGAACTGGTTACAATTTAGAACATAAATCTGCCAGACAACAGAATCACTGAACCCACACTTTCCTGAGAGATATAGATAAAGGTCTGATACACATTTCTCACATTCCTGCTGTTTTAACCGGAAACAGACCGCCATCAGATGAAAAATGCTGATTCCTAGACTGGTTGAAATAAGAAGGTTGATGATACTGATTCCCAACTATTATTACTTCACAAACAATCAATCAAAACAAAGTCCACAAATGATCACACCATGCTCCTTGAACCACTACAATCAACACTCGCTGTTTCTGGATAGGGTCACAAAGCCTTGAGGGTATTAGCTTCCTGTGGCTCCCTTTGCTTGGCAAAGCAATAAAAGCTAATCCTATTCTGTTTCACCTAAAACTGTCTCCAAGATTCAATTTGGTGCCAGTAATATTATAAAGGCTGAGTTTTGGCAACAGCATCATGAATAAATCTATGAAATTTCATAAATGAATCTTTGTGTGGACTTTTTTTTTATAGTTGAGTACCTAAAAATGGGGTTGCTGGTCAGATGGTAAATGGATGTTTAAGTTTATAAGAAACTGCCCAAGTTTCCTACCAACAACATATGAGAATTTCTATTCCATATTCTTGCTTATACTTAGTGTTGACATTACTAGTTTTAAATTATTTTACTTATTCTAATGGGTTTGTGCTATATCTCATTGTGGTTTTAATTTGCATTTTACTAATGATTAAGAGCCTATTTTTAGTTCCTCATTTACGATCAATATTTTCTTTTATCATATTTCTGTTAAAATACTTGACTAATTTTAACTAGATTGTGATTCTTCTTATTATTGAACTTAAGATTTCTTTGTATATTCTGGATATAGTCTTTAGTCAGATCTACTTATTACAGATATTTTCTCTCTGCTTCTGGTATTTTGTTTTTTTACTGGTGTCTATCATTGAGAAAAAGTTTAAATATTATAATGTCCAATTTTGCATTCTGAGAATTTAAATTAAAGTTAAATTTCATTTACCTTGGGATGGACAGCGAATTATTCTAATGAGATAATCATGTGCAAGTCCATGTGGCCTTGTCTTTTGAAGTAAAAGGCTGACTCAGAGTTAATAACTGGGAAATATAAATATGTAGAAACAAAGATTAGCTGTTGGACTGGAGAACTGGTTACAATTTAGAACATAAATCTGCCAGACAACAGAATCACTGAACCCACACTTTCCTGAGAGATATAGATAAAGGTCTGATACACATTTCTCACATTCCTGCTGTTTTAACCGGAAACAGACCGCCATCAGATGAAAAATGCTGATTCCTAGACTGGTTGAAATAAGAAGGTTGATGATACTGATTCCCAACTATTATTACTTCACAAACAATCAATCAAAACAAAGTCCACAAATGATCACACCATGCTCCTTGAACCACTACAATCAACACTCGCTATCTGTTTCTGGATAGGGTCACAAAGCCTTGAGGGTATTAGCTTCCTGTGGCTCCCTTTGCTTGGCAAAGCAATAAAAGCTAATCCTATTCTGTTTCACCTAAAACTGTCTCCAAGATTCAATTTGGTGCCAGTAATATTATAAAGGCTGAGTTTTGGCAACAGCATCATGAATAAATCTATGAAATTTCATAAATGAATCTTTGTGTGGACTTTTTTTTTATAGTTGAGTACCTAAAAATGGGGTTGCTGGTCAGATGGTAAATGGATGTTTAAGTTTATAAGAAACTGCCCAAGTTTCCTACCAACAACATATGAGAATTTCTATTCCATATTCTTGCTTATACTTAGTGTTGACATTACTAGTTTTAAATTATTTTACTTATTCTAATGGGTTTGTGCTATATCTCATTGTGGTTTTAATTTGCATTTTACTAATGATTAAGAGCCTATTTTTAGTTCCTCATTTACGATCAATATTTTCTTTTATCATATTTCTGTTAAAATACTTGACTAATTTTAACTAGATTGTGATTCTTCTTATTATTGAACTTAAGATTTCTTTGTATATTCTGGATATAGTCTTTAGTCAGATCTACTTATTACAGATATTTTCTCTCTGCTTCTGGTATTTTGTTTTTTTACTGGTGTCTATCATTGAGAAAAAGTTTAAATATTATAATGTCCAATTTTTTTTTTGGTCTATTATGGTGTGCATGTTTTTTTTCCTAAGAAATTTTCAACAACATTAAAGTTGCAAAGACATTTTTTTCTGTTTTATTTCAGAAGTTGCATCATTTTATAGTTCATATTTAGTACTATGGTCCATTTCAAATTAAAACCACAATGAGATATAGCACAAACCCATTAGAATAGGTAAAATAATTTAAAACTAGTATTGTATCACATGAAATGAGGATCAAGATTCATTTTTTTCTCTATATAGCTGTCTAGTTTTTCCAACATTATTTGTTGAAAAAATTATCCTTTCCTCACTGAATTACTGTCATGCCTTGTAGAAAATTAACCGAGGTTATATACTGTGGGTTAATTTTTGTACTCCATTCTGTTTCATTGATTTCTCTATCCTTATGTGAAACAGTACATTGTAATATTACATTGTATTGATTACTGTAGGTTTATAAAAAGTCTTGAAACCAGGTAGCATAAGCTCTTCAACACTGTTCTTTCAAAAAAATTCTTCTAGTTATCTTTGCATTTCAATATGAATTTTATATGAGTCTGTCAATTTTTAACAAAAGCCTGGGGGATTCTGATTAGACTAAACATATAGGTCAATGCTAACCAATAGTACACAATGTTTCTTAGTCCATTCAAGCAACTATAAAAATAAAATACCACAGTCTGAGTGTCTTATAAAGACCTGATGTATATTTCTCACAGTTCTAGAGGCTGGAAGTCTAAGATCAAGTGCCTGCATATTCAGGTTCTGTGTGTGCTGAGGGCTTGCATCTGGTTTATAAGAAGTAGTACTCTAGGGCTTCCCTGGTAGACAAGTGGTTAAGAATCTGCCTTGCCATGCAGGGGACACTGGTACTATCCCTGGTCTGGGAAAATCTCACATGCCACAGGACAACTAAGCCTGTGCACCACAACTGCTGAGTCCACGTGCTACAATTACTGAAGCTGCTGGGGCCTAGAGTTTGTGCTCCACAGCAAGAGAAGCCACCACAATTAGAAGCCCACATACCACAACTAGAGAAGAGCCTCTGCTGGCTGCAACTAGAGAAAGTCTGCACACAGCAATGAAGGCCCACAACAGCCAAAGTGAATAAATAAGGTGTTTTTTTTTTTTTTTTAAAGGAGTATTCTAGCTGTAATTTCATATGGCAGAATAGGCAAGGAAGCTTTCTCAGGCTACTTTCATAGTCTTTAAGCCCACTCATTAGGGCAGAGCCCTCAGGACCTAATCAATTTGAAAAGCATCATTTCTTGATCAGGTTAGGGGAAAGATTTCAACATATGAACAACATTCAGACCATAGTACCATCCAAGCCAAAATATGAGGCACATATATAATTTAACTTTTTCTGGTAGCAACATCAAAAAAAGCAAAAAATAAAACCTGATTGGGAATATGGTTCTAGATTATTTCAAACTAAAAAACCTTCATCTGTGTTATTCAAAAAGCAAAAGGAGAGCCTGACAGTCTACAATTATATCCTCCTTAGAAGTCCTCTAGTCGAGATTAAGTCTCCAACTGTGTTGGGGCAATCACTGCAGCCCCAAGGACAGAGCAGTATATTGGGATTAGTATGTGTCAGGGTCTCACCCAGGTTTCAGATAGGAAAGTAGTATACTCACAACAGTTCCCACTAGAAATGCACGGATGTACTAGGGAAGGAGAAATTCCACAAAAGAAGGGGATATTTCTATTAAGATAATGTGATGTGGGGCTCCTTCATGCTTCACATCTTTGTGGAGAAGGGGCTTGCATAACTTAATGAAGCTATGAACCATGCTCTGCCAGGCCACCTAAGATGGACAGGTCATAGTGAAGAGTTCTGACAAAACTAGTTCCAACAAGAGTTCTGACAAAGCTCCAGTGGTCTACCGGAAGAGTGAATGGCGACCCAATTTAGTATTCTTGCCACAAAAATCCCATGAACAGTATGAAAAGGCAAAAAGATATAACACTGGAAAATGAGCACTCCAGGTCAGATGATATACAATATTCAAGTGAATGAGAGCAGAGGACAATTAGGAATACCTCCAGGAAGAATGAAATGTCCTGGCCAAAGAAGAAATGATGCTCAGTTGTGGATGTGTCTGTGCTGAAAGTAAAGTCCTATGCTGTAAAGAACCATACTGCATAGGCACTTACCATGTCAGGTCCATGAATCAAGGTAAATTGAATATGGTTAAACAGGAGATGGAAAGAGTGGAAATTCATTGACATATTAGGAATGAGTGAACTAAAATGGACAGGAATGAGCAAATTTAATTCAGATGACCATTGTATCTACACCTGTGGGAAAGAATCCTTTAGAAGAAATGGAACAGCCCTCATAGTCAACAAAAGAGTCCAAAATGCAGTATTTGGGTGCAGTCTCCAGGCAGGAACACTTCCAAACACATTCTATGAGGCTGCCATCACCCTGATAGCAAAACCAGGCAAAGACAACACAAAAAGCAAACCAGCGCAATCTAAAACCTGATTGGGAATATGGTTCTAGATTATTTCAAACTAAAAAACCTTCATCTGTGTTATTCAAAAAGCAAAAGGAGAGCCTGACAGTCTACAATTATATCCTCCTTAGAAGTCCTCTAGTCGAGATTAAGTCTCCAACTGTGTTGGGGCAATCACTGCAGCCCCAAGGACAGAGCAGTATATTGGGATTAGTATGTGTCAGGGTCTCACCCAGGTTTCAGATAGGAAAGTAGTATACTCACAACAGTTCCCACTAGAAATGCACGGATGTACTAGGGAAGGAGAAATTCCACCAAAGAAGGGGATATTTCTATTAAGATAATGTGATGTGGGGCTCCTTCATGCTTCACATCTTTGTGGAGAAGGGGCTTGCATAACTTAATGAAGCTATGAACCATGCTCTGCCAGGCCACCTAAGATGGACAGGTCATAGTGAAGAGTTCTGACAAAACTAGTTCCAACAAGAGTTCTGACAAAGCTCCAGTGGTCTACCGGAAGAGTGAATGGCGACCCAATTTAGTATTCTTGCCACAAAAATCCCATGAACAGTATGAAAAGGCAAAAAGATATAACACTGGAAAATGAGCACTCCAGGTCAGATGATATACAATATTCAAGTGAATGAGAGCAGAGGACAATTAGGAATACCTCCAGGAAGAATGAAATGTCCTGGCCAAAGAAGAAATGATGCTCAGTTGTGGATGTGTCTGTGCTGAAAGTAAAGTCCTATGCTGTAAAGAACCATACTGCATAGGCACTTACCATGTCAGGTCCATGAATCAAGGTAAATTGAATATGGTTAAACAGGAGATGGAAAGAGTGGAAATTCATTGACATATTAGGAATGAGTGAACTAAAATGGACAGGAATGAGCAAATTTAATTCAGATGACCATTGTATCTACACCTGTGGGAAAGAATCCTTTAGAAGAAATGGAACAGCCCTCATAGTCAACAAAAGAGTCCAAAATGCAGTATTTGGGTGCAGTCTCCAGGCAGGAACACTTCCAAACACATTCTATGAGGCTGCCATCACCCTGATAGCAAAACCAGGCAAAGACAACACAAAAAAGACAAAAAGAAAATTATAGGCCAATTTCACTGATGAATTTAGATGCCAAAATCCTCAACAAAATCCTAGCAAACAGAATTTAACATCACATCAAAAAGCTCATACATCATGATCAAGTCGGTTTCATCCCAGGCATGCAAGGATTCTTCAATATCCACAAATCAATCAATGTGATATACCATATCAACAAATTGAGAGACAAAAACCACATGATAATCTCAATAGATGCAGAAAAAGCCTTCGACAAAGTACAACACCCATTTGTGATAAAAACTATTCAAAAAATGGGCACAGAAGGATCCTGTCTCAACATAATAAAAGCCATCTATGAGAAGCCCACAGCAAACATTATTCTCAATGGTGAAAAACTGAAAACCTTCCTTCTAAGATCAGGAACAAGACAGGGGTGTCCACTTTCACTGCCCTTATTCAACATAGTCCTGGAAGTTCTAGCAATAGCAATAAGAGAAGAAAAACAAACAAAAGGAATCCAGGTTGGAAAAGAAGAAGTACAACTCTCTCTATTTGCAGATGACATGATATTATACATAGAAACTCCCAAAGACACTATTACAAAACTACTAGAGGTAATCAACGAATTCAGCAAAGTCACAGGATACAAAATCAATACACAGAAATCACTGGTATTCCTATACTCAAACAATGAAAAATCAGAAAATGAAATCAAAGAGGCAACCCCCTTCACCATTGCAACCAAAAGAATAAAAATTAGGAATACCTCAGAATGAATGCTCAAGGTTGTGGATGTGTCTGTGCTGAAAGTAAAGTCCTATGCTGTAAAGAACCATACTGCATAGGCACTTACCATGTCAGGTCCATGAATCAAGGTAAATTGAATATGGTTAAACAGGAGATGGAAAGAGTGGAAATTCATTGACATATTAGGAATGAGTGAACTAAAATGGACAGGAATGAGCAAATTTAATTCAGATGACCATTGTATCTACACCTGTGGGAAAGAATCCTTTAGAAGAAATGGAACAGCCCTCATAGTCAACAAAAGAGTCCAAAATGCAGTATTTGGGTGCAGTCTCCAGGCAGGAACACTTCCAAACACATTCTATGAGGCTGCCATCACCCTGATAGCAAAACCAGGCAAAGACAACACAAAAAAGACAAAAAGAAAATTATAGGCCAATTTCACTGATGAATTTAGATGCCAAAATCCTCAACAAAATCCTAGCAAACAGAATTTAACATCACATCAAAAAGCTCATACATCATGATCAAGTCGGTTTCATCCCAGGCATGCAAGGATTCTTCAATATCCACAAATCAATCAATGTGATATACCATATCAACAAATTGAGAGACAAAAACCACATGATAATCTCAATAGATGCAGAAAAAGCCTTCGACAAAGTACAACACCCATTTGTGATAAAAACTATTCAAAAAATGGGCACAGAAGGATCCTGTCTCAACATAATAAAAGCCATCTATGAGAAGCCCACAGCAAACATTATTCTCAATGGTGAAAAACTGAAAACCTTCCTTCTAAGATCAGGAACAAGACAGGGGTGTCCACTTTCACTGCCCTTATTCAACATAGTCCTGGAAGTTCTAGCAATAGCAATAAGAGAAGAAAAACAAACAAAAGGAATCCAGGTTGGAAAAGAAGAAGTACAACTCTCTCTATTTGCAGATGACATGATATTATACATAGAAACTCCCAAAGACACTATTACAAAACTACTAGAGGTAATCAACGAATTCAGCAAAGTCACAGGATACAAAATCAATACACAGAAATCACTGGTATTCCTATACTCAAACAATGAAAAATCAGAAAATGAAATCAAAGAGGCAACCCCCTTCACCATTGCAACCAAAAGAATAAAATATCTAGGAATAAACCTACCCAAAGAAACAAAAGAACTGTACACAGAAAAGTATAAGACACTCATGAAATACAGAAGACTTAAATAGATGGAGAGATATTCCATGTTCCTGGGTCGGAAGAATCAATATTGTGAAAATGACCATACTACCAAATGTCATCTACAGATTCAACGTGATCCCTATCAAACTACCAATGACATTCTTCACAGAACTAGACCAAAGAATAACATGGTTCATATGGAAATACAAAAGACCTCGAACAGCCAAAGCAATCCTGAGAAAGAAGATTGGAGCTTGAGGAAGCAGCCTCCCTAGCTTCAGACTATACTACAAAGCAACAGTCATCAAGACAGTATGGTACTGGCACAAAAACAGAACTATAGACCAATGGAACAAGATAGAGAACCAGAGATAAACCCACACACCTACAGATAACTTATTTTTGACAAAGGAGGCGAACATATAAAATGGGACAAAGACAGCCTCTTCAACAATTGGTGCTGGGAAAATTGGACAGCTACATGCAAAAAAATGAAGGTGGAACATTCCCTGACACCATACACAAAGATCAACTCAAAATGGATTCAAGACCTAAATGTAAGACCAGAACCTCTAAAACTCTAAGAGGAGAATACAGGCAAAACACTCAAGGACATAAATCAAAGCAAGATCTTCTCTGACCCATCTACTAGAATAGTAGAACTAAAAAGAAAAATGAACATGTGGAACCTAATTAAACTTAAAAGTCTTTGTACAGCAAAAGAAACTACAAGAAAAGTGAACAGACAACCCACAGAATGGGAGAAAATCATAGCAAATGAAATAACAGACAAAGAATTAATCTCTAAAATCTACAAGTAACTCAGACAACTCAACATCAGAATAATGAACAACCCAATCAAAAAATGGGAAAAAGACCTAAACAGTCACCTCTCCAAAGAGGACATACAGATGGCCAAAAACCACATGAAACAATGCTCAACCTCACTTATTATTAGAGAAATGAAAATCAAAACTATAATGAGATATCACCTCACACCCATCAGAATGGCCATCATCAACAAATCAACAGACAATAAATGCTGGAGAGGGTGTGGAGAAAAAGGAACACTCATGCATTGCTGGTGGGAATGTACATTGATAGAGCCGCTATGGAAGACATTATGGACATTTCTTAAAAAACTAAAAATAGAAGCACCATATGACCCAGCAATCCCACTCTTAGGCTTATACCCTGATGAAATCAAAGCTGAAAGAAACACCTGTACCCCAATGTTCATTGCAACTCTCTATACAATAGCTAGAACATGGAAGCAACCTAGATGTCCATTGACAAATGAATGGATAAAAAAGCTCTGATACATATATACAATGGAATACTACACAGCTGTACAAAGAAATGCAGAAGAATCAGTCCTAATGAGATGAGTGGATCTGGAACCTATCACAAAAAGTGAAGTCAAAAAGAAAAGGACAAATACAATATAGTAACACACATATATGGTATCTAGTAGGATGGTAATGATAACACACACAGTGAAGCTATGGAAAAACAGACATAGACAGTAGACATATGGACACTGTGGGGAATGAACAGTGGGTGGGAGGCATAAAGGAAGCAGCATGAAAGTCTATACTATCATATGTGAAAAAAATAGCTATTGTCATTGCACTGTGAGAAAATGGGATCCTACAGGGGTGCTGTGCGATAGGCTGGAAGGGTGGGATGTGGGGATATACATATGACTAATCTGGGATCATACATATCTGTAAACAACAAAACTCTGTAAAAGTAAAAAGTAAAATAAAAATTAAAAAAAAAAATTGGGTGCAGTCTCAAAAACAACAGAATGATTGTGGTTTGTTTTCAGTATCACCAAGTCTATTCCCCAACTATTGATGCTGAAGAAGCTGAAGTTGACCGGTTCTATGAAGACCTACAAGATCTTCTAAAACTAACACCAAAAAAAAAAAAAAAGAATAAAAAGAAAAAAGATGATGTCCTTTTCATCACAGGGGATTAGGATGCAAAAGTAGGAAGTCAAGAGATACCTGGATTAACAAGCAAGTTTTACCTTGAAGTACAAACTAAGGCAAGGCAAAGGCTAACAGAGTTTTGTCAAGAGAACACCCTGGTCAGAGCAGACACCTATTTCCAACAACAAATGAGACAACTCTACACATGGGGATCACCAAATGGTCCATATTGAAATCAGACTGATTATATTCTTTGCAGCCAAAGATAGAGAAGCTCTATACAGTCATCAAAAACAAAACCTGGAGATGACTGTGGTTCAGATCATCAGCTCCTTATGGTGAAATGAAGACTCAAATAGAAGAACACAGAGAAAACTATTATGCCATTCAGGTATGAGTTAAATCAAATCCCTTATGATTATACAGTGGAGGTGACAAATAGATTCAAGGGATTAGATCTGGCAGAGGGAGTACGTGAAGATCTATGGACAAAGGTTTGTAACTTTGTACAGGAGGCAGTGACCAAAACCAGCCCAAAGGAAAATAAATGCAAGTAGGCAAAGTGGTTGTCTGAGGAGACTTTACAAACAGTGGAGGAAAGAAGCGAAATGCAGGGAGAAAGGGGAAGATATATTCAACTGAATCCAGAGTTCCAGAAAATAGCAAGGAGAGATATGAAGACCTTCTTAAATGAAGAATGCAAAAAAGTAGAAATAAACAATAGAATGGGAAAGACTAGATATTCTTCAAGAAAATTGGAGATGTCAAGGAAACGTTTCATGCAAGGATAGGCACAATAAAGGACAGAAATGGTAAGGACCTAACAGAAGCAGAAGAGAATAAGAAGAATACACAGAATAACTATACAAAAAAGATCTTGATGACTTGGATAACCACGATGGTGTGGTCACTTACTTAGAGCCAGGTATTCTGAAGTGTGAGGGCAAGTGGGCCTTAGGAAGAATTACTACAGTTAAGGTTAGTAGAACTGATGGAATTCCAGCTGAGCTATTTTAAATCCTAAAAGATGATGCTGTTAAAGTGCTGCACTCAATATGTCAGCAAATTTGGAAAGCTCAGCAGTGGCCAAAAAACTGAAAAAGGTCAGTTTTCATTCCAATATGAAAGAAGGCCAATGTCAAATAATGTACAAACTACTGTACAGTTGTGCTAATTTTGCAAGCTAGCAAGGTTATGCTCAAAATTCTTCAAGCTAGGCTTCAGCAGTACATGAACCAAGAACTTCCAGAAGTACAAACTGGATTTAAAAAGGCAGAGGAAACAGGGATCAAATTGCCAACAGTCGTTAGATTATTGAGAAAGCAAGGGAATTTAAGAAAAACATCTATTCTGCTTCATTGACTACACTACAGTCTTTGAGTGTGTGGATTATAGAAAACTGTGGAAAATTCTTAAAGAGATGGGAATATTAAACCACCTTACCTGTCTCCTAAGACACCTGCATGTCAAGATCAACAGAATCTTACATGGAACAAATGACTGATTCATAATTGGGAAAGGAGTATAACAAGACTGTCTATAGTTAGCCTGTTTGTTTAACTTTGTACAGGAGGCAGTGACCAAAACCAGCCCAAAGGAAAATAAATGCAAGTAGGCAAAGTGGTTGTCTGAGGAGACTTTACAAACAGTGGAGGAAAGAAGCGAAATGCAGGGAGAAAGGGGAAGATATATTCAACTGAATCCAGAGTTCCAGAAAATAGCAAGGAGAGATATGAAGACCTTCTTAAATGAAGAATGCAAAAAAGTAGAAATAAACAATAGAATGGGAAAGACTAGATATTCTTCAAGAAAATTGGAGATGTCAAGGAAACGTTTCATGCAAGGATAGGCACAATAAAGGACAGAAATGGTAAGGACCTAACAGAAGCAGAAGAGAATAAGAAGAATACACAGAATAACTATACAAAAAAGATCTTGATGACTTGGATAACCACGATGGTGTGGTCACTTACTTAGAGCCAGGTATTCTGAAGTGTGAGGGCAAGTGGGCCTTAGGAAGAATTACTACAGTTAAGGTTAGTAGAACTGATGGAATTCCAGCTGAGCTATTTTAAATCCTAAAAGATGATGCTGTTAAAGTGCTGCACTCAATATGTCAGCAAATTTGGAAAGCTCAGCAGTGGCCAAAAAACTGAAAAAGGTCAGTTTTCATTCCAATATGAAAGAAGGCCAATGTCAAATAATGTACAAACTACTGTACAGTTGTGCTAATTTTGCAAGCTAGCAAGGTTATGCTCAAAATTCTTCAAGCTAGGCTTCAGCAGTACATGAACCAAGAACTTCCAGAAGTACAAACTGGATTTAAAAAGGCAGAGGAAACAGGGATCAAATTGCCAACAGTCGTTAGATTATTGAGAAAGCAAGGGAATTTAAGAAAAACATCTATTCTGCTTCATTGACTACACTACAGTCTTTGAGTGTGTGGATTATAGAAAACTGTGGAAAATTCTTAAAGAGATGGGAATATTAAACCACCTTACCTGTCTCCTAAGACACCTGCATGTCAAGATCAACAGAATCTTACATGGAACAAATGACTGATTCATAATTGGGAAAGGAGTATAACAAGACTGTCTATAGTTAGCCTGTTTATTTAACTTCTATTCAGAGTACATCATATGAAAAGCCAGAGTGGATGAATCACAATTCTTGATTCAATTAAGAATTCTGAGAGAAATATCAACAACCTTAGAATATGCAGATGATACCACTCTAGATATGGCAGAAAGCAAACGGAAACTAAAGAGCCTCTTGATGAATATAAAAGAGAAGAGTGAAGAGGCTGGCTTGAAACTAAATATTCTGTCCCCCGCTCCCCCCCACACACAAAGATCAGGGCATCCAGTCCCATCCCTTCAAAGCAAACACAGGGGGAAAAACTGAAAGCAGTAACAAGATTTTATTTACTTGGGCTCCAAAATCACTGCAGAGCGTGACTACAGCCACAAAATTAAGATACTTGATCCTTGGAATAATAGCTATCACAAACCTAGATAACATATCAAAAAGCAGAGATATCATTTTGCCCACAAAGGTCCATATAACCAAAGTTATGGCTTTTCCAGTAATGGCCGGATGTGAGTCTTTGACCATAAAGAAAGCTGAGCGCTGAAGAACTGATGCTTTTGAATTGTGGTGCAGGAGAAGACTCTTGAGAGTCTGTTGTACTGTAAGGAGATCAAATCAGTCAATTCTAAAGGCAATAAAGTCTGCACATTTACTGTAAGTACTGATGTTGAAGTGGAAGCTCCAACACTTTGGCCTGCTGATGTGAAGAGCTGACTCATTGGAAAAGACCCTGGGGAAGAGAGTGGCAGAGGATGAGAGAGTTAAATAGCATTAGCGCCTCAGTGGACTTGAATCTGAACAAATTCCAGGATATAATGAATGACAGGGAAGCCTGGCATGCTACATTCCATGGGGTCACAAGTAGTTGGACACAACTTAGCAACTGAGCAACAACAAACATGGGGCAGGTTATTAATTTAAAAAGACAGCTGCTATCCACTACATCACACAAACACTTCTAGAAACTGAGATTTGGGGGCATTCCTCAGACTGTAAAGAATCTGCCTGCAATGCAGGAGAACTGGGTTTGATCCCTTGGAGGAAGGCATGGGAATCCACACCAGCATTCTTGCCTAGAGAATCCCCATGGACAGAGGAGCCTGGCAGGCTACAGTTCATGGGGTTGCAAAGAGTTGGACACAACTGAGTGACTCAGCATAGGACACATACACCTTTTTTTGAAAAAAGGAAATTTTTCATGGTAAGGAGTGGTGATTTTAAAGGTCATTCACTTTCCTTCTAGACTTGGAGATCTGACTTCCTGAAGTATGTCAGATGTAGAATTACAAACACTTTCAATTCTGTGGCCAAACTCTGTTCCCACAGAGGCAGAATAAGTGGTTCAGTTCTTAAATACTCAAGCCAAAGAATACTTAAATGTCATCGGTCATACTTCAGATACACATATGAACCATTAAGTACTGCTAAGCTACCCAGTTCTGGAAAGAATTCTCAATGTGATGTAAACTTTTAAATGTCATCGGTCAAGTCTTACACCTTAAGATACTTGATCCTTGGAATAATAGCTATCACAAACCTAGATAACATATCAAAAGCAGAGATATCATTTTGCCCACAAAGGTCCATATAACCAAAGTTATGGCTTTTCCAGTAATGGCGGATGTGAGTCTTTGACCATAAAGAAAGCTGAGCGCTGAAGAACTGATGCTTTTGAATTGTGGTGCAGGAGAAGACTCTTGAGAGTCTGTTGTACTGTAAGGAGATCAAATCAGTCAATTCTAAAGGCAATAAAGTCTGCACATTTACTGTAAGTACTGATGTTGAAGTGGAAGCTCCAACACTTTGGCCTGCTGATGTGAAGAGCTGACTCATTGGAAAAGACCCTGGGGAAGAGAGTGGCAGAGGATGAGAGAGTTAAATAGCATTAGCGCCTCAGTGGACTTGAATCTGAACAAATTCCAGGATATAATGAATGACAGGGAAGCCTGGCATGCTACATTCCATGGGGTCACAAGTAGTTGGACACAACTTAGCAACTGAGCAACAACAAACATGGGGCAGGTTATTAATTTAAAAAGACAGCTGCTATCCACTACATCACACAAACACTTCTAGAAACTGAGATTTGGGGGCATTCCTCAGACTGTAAAGAATCTGCCTGCAATGCAGGAGAACTGGGTTTGATCCCTTGGAGGAAGGCATGGGAATCCACACCAGCATTCTTGCCTAGAGAATCCCCATGGACAGAGGAGCCTGGCAGGCTACAGTTCATGGGGTTGCAAAGAGTTGGACACAACTGAGTGACTCAGCATAGGACACATACACCTTTTTTTGAAAAAAGGAAATTTTTCATGGTAAGGGAGTGGTGATTTTAAAGGTCATTCACTTTCCTTCTAGACTTGGAGATCTGACTTCCTGAAGTATGTCAGATGTAGAATTACAAACACTTTCAATTCTGTGGCCAAACTCTGTTCCCACAGAGGCAGAATAAGTGGTTCAGTTCTTAAATACTCAAGCCAAAGAATACTTAAATGTCATCGGTCATACTTCAGATACACATATGAACCATTAAGTACTGCTAAGCTACCCAGTTCTGGAAAGAATTCTCAATGTGATGTCAAGAATTTGCATTTTAAAAATGCCACTAGACCTTTTAGTGTTACAACAGGGTTTAGTTCTTCAGAGAATCTCATATCATTCAAAGGACGCCAAGCTCCAGGTCAAAGAATACATGACTTTGAAGACTGAACTCTCAATTTTAAATTCCTCTTTAATTCATGTTAGATTACACCACAATACAAGAAATGAAAGAGGTTCCCTATGTTGTCAAACTTAATGGCAAAAGTTACATAGAATTGGCTAATTAAATAATAAGTGGATTCTGACTTATATTGAGGTAAATGTCAGAATTCATCAGTGTGAGTGTTACTTGACAGGGGTGATAAATCCTGTTCTCTAGGGTTGGTATTTTTCAATACCCCTGTGCATCCTAGGGCATTTCAAATAGACTGAGAGGGCTGGGTGAGCAGCTGCCTGATTTCACTGATACCTTTAGGGCGGCCACTCTCATTAGCACATATCTGAGCTCTTTAAAGAGCTTAAACTGGATTCACGCAAAGTAAAAAGGGATTGCGAAGATAACAGTATGGGTAAGCTTAGAATTATTAGAGCAGTAATATATAAGAATATCATAGATGCTTCATATAAAATGAGCTGGAGGCCAGAGTAGGGTACGAGAACAAAACAATTAGATTGAGAGCGGTTTCAAGAATGAGGAAAATGAAGACAAACTATCTTCAGGGCTTACAATTCATTGCCAAAACTGCAAAAAACTGACTTTCCACTAGCCAATGAAAAGATTTTATAGTAAATCATTGATCTGGAGTCTAAATTGTGCAAGGAAGTGAATGTAAAAGAGAGCTTATATTTATAGAGTTCAGATCATCCTTTTAGTTCCCTCTTTCCTCCTTCTCTGATATTTTCTTTCTGTCATCACCTCCACTTTCCTCCAGATCTTTTGAATCTGTTGTTACATACCACACAAAAGCCTGCAGGAAATGTTATATGCTTATCTTTTCTTAATCTGAAAAGTAGAAATTTAAGATAAGAGAAGAAGAAATATCATGTTATTACTGTTGGAGCTCATCCTTTCCCATAGCCTTGGACTTCATGAAGCCACAGGAACAATCTAGTAAAGACTACCTAGTCTGATCTACAGAATTCAAGGAAATCTACTGACCTGATGGTGTACAATGGAATCATAGCAAATATGATATAGGACATCATGCTGAACTCTTGGAAGTCTCACAAAACCTATTTGGTCCAGGTCAAAGAATACATGACTTTGAAGACTGAACTCTCAATTTTAAATTCCTCTTTAATTCATGTTAGATTACACCACAATACAAGAAATGAAAGAGGTTCCCTATGTTGTCAAACTTAATGGCAAAAGTTACATAGAATTGGCTAATTAAATAATAAGTGGATTCTGACTTATATTGAGGTGAATGTCAGAATTCATCAGTGTGAGTGTTACTTGACAGGGGTGATAAATCCTGTTCTCTAGGGTTGGTATTTTTCAATACCCCTGTGCATCCTAGGGCATTTCAAATAGACTGAGAGGGCTGGGTGAGCAGCTGCCTGATTTCACTGATACCTTTAGGGCGGCCACTCTCATTAGCACATATCTGAGCTCTTTAAAGAGCTTAAACTGGATTCACGCAAAGTAAAAAGGGATTGCGAAGATAACAGTATGGGTAAGCTTAGAATTATTAGAGCAGTAATATATAAGAATATCATAGATGCTTCATATAAAATGAGCTGGAGGCCAGAGTAGGGTACGAGAACAAAACAATTAGATTGAGAGCGGTTTCAAGAATGAGGAAAATGAAGACAAACTATCTTCAGGGCTTACAATTCATTGCCAAAACTGCAAAAAACTGACTTTCCACTAGCCAATGAAAAGATTTTATAGTAAATCATTGATCTGGAGTCTAAATTGTGCAAGGAAGTGAATGTAGAGAGAGAGCTTATATTTATAGAGTTCAGATCATCCTTTTAGTTCCCTCTTTCCTCCTTCTCTGATATTTTCTTTCTGTCATCACCTCCACTTTCCTCCAGATCTTTTGAATCTGTTGTTACATACCACACAAAAGCCTGCAGGAAATGTTATATGCTTATCTTTTCTTAATCTGAAAAGTAGAAATTTAAGATAAGAGAAGAAGAAATATCATGTTATTACTGTTGGAGCTCATCCTTTCCCATAGCCTTGGACTTCATGAAGCCACAGGAACAATCTAGTAAAGACTACCTAGTCTGATCTACAGAATTCAAGGAAATCTACTGACCTGATGGTGTACAATGGAATCATAGCAAATATGATATAGGACATCATGCTGAACTCTTGGAAGTCTCACAAAACTTATTTTTCCTTTTCCCATTGAAGCTGGATTTAGAAAAGGCAGAGGAACCAGAGAACAAATTGTCAACATCCATTGGATCATAGAAAGAGCAGGTAATTCCAGAAAAATATCTACTTCTGCTTCATTGACTAGGCTAAAGCCTTTGACTGTGTGGATCACAACAAATTGTGGAAAATTCTGAAAGAGATGGGAATTTCAGACCACCTCATCTGCCTCCTGTGGAACCTGTATGCAGGACAAGAAGCAACAGTTAGAACATGGAACAACAGACTGGTTCAGACTTGGGAAAGGAGTACATCAAGGCTGTATATTGTTACCCTGTTTATTTAACTTTTATGCGGAGTACATCATGTGAAATGCCAGGCTGCTTGAAGTTCAAACTGGAATCAAAATTGCTGAGAGAATTATCAATAGCCTCAGCTAGGCAAATGACACCACCCTAATGGCAGAAAGTGGGGAGGAACTAAAGAGCCTCTTGAAGAAGGTGAAAAGCTGAGTGACAAAGCTGGCCTAAAACTCAACTTCAAAAAACAAAGACCATGGCATCTGACCCCATCACTTCAAGGCAAATAGATGGAGAAACAATAGAAACAGTGAAAGACTTTATTTTCCCTGGCTCCAAAATCATTGCAAACAGTGACAGAAGCCACAAAATTAAATGAGACTTCCTCCTTGGAAGAAAAGCTATGACAAATCAAAACAGCGTATTAAAAAGCAGAGATACCACTTTGCCAACAAAGGTCCATAGAGTCAAAGCTATGGTTTTGCCAACATTTGGGTGTGGATGTGGGAGCTGGACCATAAAGGAAACTGAGTGTTAAGAACTGATGCTTTCAAACTGTGGTGCTGGAGGAGACTCTTGAGAGTCCCTTGGACAGCAAGGAGATCAGGGTAGTCAATTCTAAAGGAAAGCAACCCTGAATATTCATTGCAAGGATTGATACTGAAGTTGAAGCTACAATACTGCCACCTGATGCAAAGGGCTGACTCACTGGAAAAGACTCTGATGCTGGGAAAGATTGAAGGCAGGAGGAGAAGGGGCTGATCTACAGAATTCAAGGAAATCTACTGACCTGATGGTGTACAATGGAATCATAGCAAATATGATATAGGACATCATGCTGAACTCTTGGAAGTCTCACAAAACTTATTTTTCCTTTTCCCATTGAAGCTGGATTTAGAAAAGGCAGAGGAACCAGAGAACAAATTGTCAACATCCATTGGATCATAGAAAGAGCAGGTAATTCCAGAAAAATATCTACTTCTGCTTCATTGACTAGGCTAAAGCCTTTGACTGTGTGGATCACAACAAATTGTGGAAAATTCTGAAAGAGATGGGAATTTCAGACCACCTCATCTGCCTCCTGTGGAACCTGTATGCAGGACAAGAAGCAACAGTTAGAACATGGAACAACAGACTGGTTCAGACTTGGGAAAGGAGTACATCAAGGCTGTATATTGTTACCCTGTTTATTTAACTTTTATGCGGAGTACATCATGTGAAATGCCAGGCTGCTTGAAGTTCAAACTGGAATCAAAATTGCTGAGAGAATTATCAATAGCCTCAGCTAGGCAAATGACACCACCCTAATGGCAGAAAGTGGGGAGGAACTAAAGAGCCTCTTGAAGAAGGTGAAAAAGCTGAGTGACAAAGCTGGCCTAAAACTCAACTTCAAAAAACAAAGACCATGGCATCTGACCCCATCACTTCAAGGCAAATAGATGGAGAAACAATAGAAACAGTGAAAGACTTTATTTTCCCTGGCTCCAAAATCATTGCAAACAGTGACAGAAGCCACAAAATTAAATGAGACTTCCTCCTTGGAAGAAAAGCTATGACAAATCAAAACAGCGTATTAAAAAGCAGAGATACCACTTTGCCAACAAAGGTCCATAGAGTCAAAGCTATGGTTTTGCCAACATTTGGGTGTGGATGTGGGAGCTGGACCATAAAGGAAACTGAGTGTTAAGAACTGATGCTTTCAAACTGTGGTGCTGGAGGAGACTCTTGAGAGTCCCTTGGACAGCAAGGAGATCAGGGTAGTCAATTCTAAAGGAAAGCAACCCTGAATATTCATTGCAAGGATTGATACTGAAGTTGAAGCTACAATACTTCGGCCACCTGATTCAAAGAGCTGACTCACTGGAAAAGACTCTGATGCTGGGAAAGATTGAAGGCAGGAGGAGAAGGGGGCAATAGAAGATAAGATGGCTGGATGGCATCAAATAGACATGAGTTTGAGCAAACTCTGGGAGTTATTGAAAGACAGAGAAGCTTGGTGTGCTGTAGTCTGTGGGGTCGCAAAGAGGTCGACAGGATTGAGTGACTTAATAACAACAGCAAAGAAACACATTCATTATTGTAGGCATAGGATGCTAATATAGTGACTATTATACTTATGCAGAGGTCCACTTTAAAGATATGCAAAGCACCAGTACCTTTAAAAGCTTTTGCAGTATAGAAGGTAGTCTACAAAAATCAGATATATCTGATATAATATTATCCAATATTATATCAGGTATAATATTATCTTAATTTTGATAGGTTGTATGTGTATATTTATGAATAGGTATACACTGAAATGTAAAGTTACCGGTAGGCTTACAGATGAATATCAGATGACTACTGTCAATTCTTTATAATTTTCTTTGTTTTTCAACATTCCACAATGAACAATTATTGCATTAAAACTCATTAAAGATAAAATTGGTCATGTACTATGAGCATATGTGGGCTGATTAGCTGGTACATGATACAGGGAAATTGTGCATGGAGTCTGAACTCAGTGTAGTAGGTTATCCACTGTTCATTTTGAAATGCGGCACTAGCAGTACATGGGGATTTTCAGTCATAATTGTACTTTCAAATCATAATATATCATCTCATAGTGTCATAAAAAAAGAACAACAGTTGGGGTGGCTCAGTGGTGAAGAGTTCGCCAGTCAATGCAGGAGACACAAGTTTGATCCCTGGTCCAGGAAATTTTCTACATGCTGTGGAGCAGCTAAGCCCATGAGCCACAACTGTTGAGCCTGTGTCCTAGAGCCTCAGAGCCACAACTATTGAGCCCATGTGCCCCAGCTATTGGAGACTGTGTGGTCCAGTGGGTTCCAACCCCTAGGGCCTGGGTTCCACAATGGGAGAAGTCAATGTAACAGGAAGCCTGCTCACCTCAAGTGGACAGTGACTTCCCCTCCCTACAACTAGAGAAGAGCCTGTACCAGCATTGAAAACCCAGAATGGCCAAAATTAAATAAATAAAACATATATTTTTAAAAAGAGCAACAGCAAATAGAGGTATAGAGAAATATTAAGACTATAAGTATCAGTAAGAAATTCAATAGGAATTAAAACTAGTATTTTTTTAAAACTTTTTTTTTCCTTTTTTTTTTAAGTTTTGGCCTCGTCTATTCATCCTTCATTTATTTATTTTCATTGATGTTTGCTCTTTGGCCTGTGTGGGCCTCCCATCACAGTGGCCTCTCTCATTGCAGAGCACTGGCTCTGGATACATGTACTCCAGAGCGCTGGCTCATAATTGGACACACCAGTCCAGCCACTCCATGGCATGTGGGATCTTCCCAGGCCAGGGATCAAACCGGCGCCCCTTGCACTGCAAGGTGGACTCTTTACCCACTGGACCACCAGGGAAGCCCCAAAACTAGTATATTTTAAAGCTATTAAGTATACATATAGGTTATGACAGAGTTGTTACAATCAATAGTGTCTTTTCATTTTAAAATTTAGAATCAGATAATTTGAACATCATATAAGCAAAATTTCCTACTTATTTCTTGTCATGAGTTACTAGTATCACTACAGAATAATTTTGTTCCTCTTCTTGGTCAAAAGATGAACATCCTAAGAAAAGAAAAATAGGTATTTAAACTTCTAAGATCAACAAAGCACTAAAAAACCATGTACTAGTATCTGTAGCAACTGCCAAAATTGCCACTTACTCATCTGTCTTTAGCTGGTGAGAAACCATACTAGGTGAATGGTGAGAAATGAGTGGGATCTGAAACTACTGCAAGCAAAACCGTGAAACTGCTATGGGTTTAACACGTATTTGCAAGCATGGTTTGAGGTAATTCAAAACTTATTGCTCCTAAGAAATGTATCAGTTATGAGAAATATGTCTTTTATAGTTTGATGTGGTTGGTTGATCATTAAAATACTGTAGGTTGAGAGAGAGAAGGAACATTAACCTATTGTTTGTAATTTCAAAACTGGATAAAATACTTTCTGAGAAAAATGTCCTTTGCAATAGATTTTTTGGCTTTACATGGGAACTTCCCCCTACAACTAGAGAAGAGCCTGTACCAGCATTGAAAACCCAGAATGGCCAAAATTAAATAAATAAAACATATATTTTTAAAAAGAGCAACAGCAAATAGAGGTATAGAGAAATATTAAGACTATAAGTATCAGTAAGAAATTCAATAGGAATTAAAACTAGTATTTTTTTTAAAACTTTTTTTTTCCTTTTTTTTTAAGTTTTGGCCTCGTCTATTCATCCTTCATTTATTTATTTTCATTGATGTTTGCTCTTTGGCCTGTGTGGGCCTCCCATCACAGTGGCCTCTCTCATTGCAGAGCACTGGCTCTGGATACATGTACTCCAGAGCGCTGGCTCATAATTGGACACACCAGTCCAGCCACTCCATGGCATGTGGGATCTTCCCAGGCCAGGGATCAAACCGGCGCCCCTTGCACTGCAAGGTGGACTCTTTACCCACTGGACCACCAGGGAAGCCCCAAAACTAGTATATTTTAAAGCTATTAAGTATACATATAGGTTATGACAGAGTTGTTACAATCAATAGTGTCTTTTCATTTTAAAATTTAGAATCAGATAATTTGAACATCATATAAGCAAAATTTCCTACTTATTTCTTGTCATGAGTTACTAGTATCACTACAGAATAATTTTGTTCCTCTTCTTGGTCAAAAGATGAACATCCTAAGAAAAGAAAAATAGGTATTTAAACTTCTAAGATCAACAAAGCACTAAAAAACCATGTACTAGTATCTGTAGCAACTGCCAAAATTGCCACTTACTCATCTGTCTTTAGCTGGTGAGAAACCATACTAGGTGAATGGTGAGAAATGAGTGGGATCTGAAACTACTGCAAGCAAAACCGTGAAACTGCTATGGGTTTAACACGTATTTGCAAGCATGGTTTGAGGTAATTCAAAACTTATTGCTCCTAAGAAATGTATCAGTTATGAGAAATATGTCTTTTATAGTTTGATGTGGTTGGTTGATCATTAAAATACTGTAGGTTGTGTGTGTGAGAGAGAAGGAACATTAACCTATTGTTTGTAATTTCAAAAACTGGATAAAAATACTTTCTGAGAAAAAATGTCCTTTGCAATAGATTTTTTTTTGGCTTTACATGGGGAACTTCAACATATACTGCTGAGACTGGCTGGGAGCCTGGCTGCAGGTGGATATCCCTGTGGGGCAAGCCACAGCCCGGTCCTTCAGTGCTTCTGAGGGTCTATATGTACCTAAAAGTGTAACCAACCCCAGGGGGCATGACTGATCAAAGAAAAGCTAGTGAGAAAAAGGAAAACTTTCAATATTTTACTATGTGTACATGGTACATTTTTCCTGCATTGTGAGTAAAGGGCCCCATATTTTCATTTTGCTCTTGCCCTCACAAATTATATACCTGATCCAGGTGTCAGGAAGCACAATACAAAAGATCAATAATTTACAATTGTGAACACAGCATAATAAAATTTCGTCTTATTTGGGAACATGATTTTAGCCTGATTACTCAGATAATGTTTTATTACAAAGTTCATAGACTTGTAACTATTTTCTATTTTCCTTTTCAGGATAGAGAAAGACTATTTATAGCAAAGCTTCTGAATAAACATAAGGTTTATTAGATTTTTTAGTGGGTGTAAGATTCCTAGCCCATATCAAGCTGTGATTTGTAGTTTCCTACAAATTAAGGCTGTACAAAAGGCTCAAAGTAGCCTTCTTTAATCATAAAATGAAGGAACTGTACTTAAACACAGTAAGGATTGTGCAAGATTAACAACAAATACAACTTTAAATGGGGAAAAGCTAAAAATTAAAATTAATGATAATATACATCATAATTATAATTCAATTTGTTTTCAGGATTGTAGAGAATGGAGTTAATCAGAACAGAGACAAAATAGAGACCCCAAGGCTTTTCTGATGGCTCAGTGGTAAAGAGTCTGCCTGCCAATGCAGGAGTCACGAGTTTGATCCCTGGTCTAGGAAGATTTCACACAGCATGGAGCAGCTAAGCCTGTGACCCACAACCACTGAGGCCTTTCTTAGAGCCCAAGAGCCACAGCTACTGAGCCCATTTGCCCTAAATAAGAAAAAAAGAGAGAGATCTTTATGTTTGAGGGTTGTTGTCATAAAATACTAGTAGAGAAGGAACATTAACCTATTGTTTGTAATTTCAAAACTGGATAAAAATACTTTCTGAGAAAAAATGTCCTTTGCAATAGATTTTTTTTTGGCTTTACATGGGGAACTTCAACATATACTGCTGAGACTGGCTGGGAGCCTGGCTGCAGGTGGATATCCCTGTGGGGCAAGCCACAGCCCGGTCCTTCAGTGCTTCTGAGGGTCTATATGTACCTAAAAGTGTAACCAACCCCAGGGGGCATGACTGATCAAAGAAAAGCTAGTGAGAAAAAGGAAAACTTTCAATATTTTACTATGTGTACATGGTACATTTTTCCTGCATTGTGAGTAAAGGGCCCCATATTTTCATTTTGCTCTTGCCCTCACAAATTATATACCTGATCCAGGTGTCAGGAAGCACAATACAAAAGATCAATAATTTACAATTGTGAACACAGCATAATAAAATTTCGTCTTATTTGGGAACATGATTTTAGCCTGATTACTCAGATAATGTTTTATTACAAAGTTCATAGACTTGTAACTATTTTCTATTTTCCTTTTCAGGATAGAGAAAGAATATTTATAGCAAAGCTTCTGAATAAACATAAGGTTTATTAGATTTTTTAGTGGGTGTAAGATTCCTAGCCCATATCAAGCTGTGATTTGTAGTTTCCTACAAATTAAGGCTGTACAAAAGGCTCAAAGTAGCCTTCTTTAATCATAAAAATGAAGGAACTGTACTTAAACACAGTAAGGATTGTGCAAGATTAACAACAAATACAACTTTAAATGGGGAAAAGCTAAAAATTAAAATTAATGATAATATACATCATAATTATAATTCAATTTGTTTTCAGGATTGTAGAGAATGGAGTTAATCAGAACAGAGACAAAATAGAGACCCCAAGGCTTTTCTGATGGCTCAGTGGTAAAGAGTCTGCCTGCCAATGCAGGAGTCACGAGTTTGATCCCTGGTCTAGGAAGATTTCACACAGCATGGAGCAGCTAAGCCTGTGACCCACAACCACTGAGGCCTTTCTTAGAGCCCAAGAGCCACAGCTACTGAGCCCATTTGCCCTAAATAAGAAAAAAAAGAGAGAGAGATCCTAGTATATATGGTATCAGTATATATGGCACTTGAATATACCTAACATGATTTACCAATTGACTGGGGAGGCACACATTTTAAACAGATGGCAGCATAAGCTATTTATTTGGAAGAAAATAGAATCACTACTTAATTTTGTAAAAAGGAGAACATAATTCCAGGTGGAATTAAAACTTGAAGTAAGAACAAGACAAAATTTGAAAGAAAACTTACGAGAGTAGATGCTGAGGTACTAGAGGTAACATTTGAATCAAGACAAACCATTAGAGAAAAGAAATACACACTTAACCATTTTAAAATAGCAAGATATCAAAGCCAAAGAAAATAGGAGAGAAAATAATTTTTAAAATTTCAAATTAAATATTTATCTACAATATACAAAGAACTCATAAATTCTTAACAAAATAATTAAAAATGGAAAAACAAAGACTACTGAAGTCACTTCACCAGAAAGCAAATTCAAATTTTTTAATAAACAAATAAGCAATCACTTTTATGAAAAGAAATGTAAAATAATATAAAAATAACTCATTAATTTATATCTATTTGGCAAAATTTTCAAAGAGAAGTGATATCTACTGTGACTGGTATTTAAGGGTAAAGGTTTTCTATCTGCTAGTAGAAATGTGAATTATTTTGAGAAAAACTCTATCAGAATCCATCAAAATAAAGAAAAGCCCTTGTCCTTTGGCCCCTAAATCCTCTTCCTATGCCACTGGGAAAAACAATCTCTACACATGCAAGGAAATATACATAGTAGCTCAAATATATACAAAATACATAAAAAATAAGGACATTGAAAGTACATAAAAGAAATGTCTATCAATAGGAGAATGGGTGAATAATTTCTGAGCATCTTTGTTATGGAATATTATATAGCTATTATAAATAGTGAGGCAGGCCTATACCAGTTGATGTGGAGGGTTTCTGTGATGCATATAAAAAAGCAGATGCAGAAAAAAGTATACATATATTACCTCTTTAACATATATAGTGGACATAGACACATATATATGATCATATGGCATTTGTTTATTGAGAAGGCAATTTTTAAAAATTTAGTCCTTTCTCTTGCCACTGTAATTCAACATAGTTTTGGAATTCTTTACCATGGCAATCAGAGAAGAAAAAGAAATCTAAACTAGAAAAGATAACCATCATTATTTGCAGATGAAATGATTCTAAATATAGATATAAAATCTTAAAGATGCTACCAGAAAACTATTAGAGCTTATCCATAAATTTGGTAAAGTTGTAGGATACAAAATGAATAAACAGAGACCTGCTATGTTTCTATACATTAACAAAAGCTCTGATAAAGAAATTAAGAAAATAATCTTGTTTATATCACATCAAAAAGAATAAAATGCGTAGGAATAAACTTACCTAAGGAAAAGAAAAAAAAAAAACTTACCTAAGGAGACAAAAGACCTGTTATCTGAAAACTATAAGATGCTGATGAAAGAAATAGAAGATGATACAAACAAGGAAAAATATACCACATTCTTGAATTAGAAGAATCAATAGTGTCGAAATAACTATACTACCCAGGGTAATCTACAGATTCAATGTAATCCCTATCAAATTGCCAATGGCATTATTTTTGCAAATATAGAACAAAAATCTTAAAATTAGTATGTAAACAAAAAAGATCCCTGAATGACCTAAGCCATCTTGAGAAAACAAACAGAGCTGGGGGAATCAATCTCCCTGACTTCAAACTATACTTTAAAGCTATAGCAGTCAATACAGTTTGGTACTGGGATGCAGACACATAGATCAATGGAATAGGTTAGAAAGTCCAGAAATAAATCCATGCATCTCTGTTCAATTACTCTACAATAAAGGAGACAAGAATATACAATGGAGAAAAGATAATCTCTTTAATAAGTGGTGCTGGGAAACCTGAACAACTACATGTAAAACAGTTAAGTTAGAATATGCTCTAATACGATACACAAAAATAAATTCAAAATGGATTTATAAAGACCTAAATGTGGAACCAGACAGTACAAAACTGTAGGAGGAAAACATAGGCAGAACACTCTTGACATAAATCACAAGATCTTTCTGGATGTGGAGGGTTTCTGTGATGCATATAAAAAAGCAGATGCAGAAAAAAGTATACATATATTACCTCTTTAACATATATAGTGGACATAGACACATATATATGATCATATGGCATTTGTTTATTGAGAAGGCAATTTTTAAAAATTTAGTCCTTTCTCTTGCCACTGTAATTCAACATAGTTTTGGAATTCTTTACCATGGCAATCAGAGAAGAAAAAGAAATCTAAACTAGAAAAGATAACCATCATTATTTGCAGATGAAATGATTCTAAATATAGATATAAAATCTTAAAGATGCTACCAGAAAACTATTAGAGCTTATCCATAAATTTGGTAAAGTTGTAGGATACAAAATGAATAAACAGAGACCTGCTATGTTTCTATACATTAACAAAAGCTCTGATAAAGAAATTAAGAAAATAATCTTGTTTATATCACATCAAAAAGAATAAAATGCGTAGGAATAAACTTACCTAAGGAAAAGAAAAAAAAAAAACTTACCTAAGGAGACAAAAGACCTGTTATCTGAAAACTATAAGATGCTGATGAAAGAAATAGAAGATGATACAAACAAGGAAAAATATACCACATTCTTGAATTAGAAGAATCAATAGTGTCGAAATAACTATACTACCCAGGGTAATCTACAGATTCAATGTAATCCCTATCAAATTGCCAATGGCATTATTTTTGCAAATATAGAACAAAAATCTTAAAATTAGTATGTAAACAAAAAAGATCCCTGAATGACCTAAGCCATCTTGAGAAAACAAACAGAGCTGGGGGAATCAATCTCCCTGACTTCAAACTATACTTTAAAGCTATAGCAGTCAATACAGTTTGGTACTGGGATGCAGACACATAGATCAATGGAATAGGTTAGAAAGTCCAGAAATAAATCCATGCATCTCTGTTCAATTACTCTACAATAAAGGAGACAAGAATATACAATGGAGAAAAGATAATCTCTTTAATAAGTGGTGCTGGGAAACCTGAACAACTACATGTAAAACAGTTAAGTTAGAATATGCTCTAATACGATACACAAAAATAAATTCAAAATGGATTTATAAAGACCTAAATGTGGAACCAGACAGTACAAAACTGTAGGAGGAAAACATAGGCAGAACACTCTTGACATAAATCACAGCAAGATCTTTCTGGATCCACCTCTGAGAATAATGAAATGAACAAGCAAAAATGAACAAATGGAACCTAATTAAGCTTAAAAGCTTTTGCACAGTAAAGAAAACCATAAAAAAATGAAAAAATAACTTGCAGAATGGGAGAATATATTTTAAAAAGATGCACCTAAGAAAATATACAATCAGCTCATTCAGCTCAGCATGAGTTAAAAAAATCCAATAAAAATGGAAAGGAGATGTAAACAGACATTTCTCCAAAGACATACAAATGGCCAAAAGGACATGAAAATATGCTCAGCATTAGTCAAGACACGGATGCAACCCAAATGTCTATCAACAGATGAATGGATAAAGAAAATGTAGTACATATATACAATGGAGTATTACTCAGACATGAAAAAGAATAAAAATAATGCTATTCACAACTACATGCATGCACCTAGAGATTACCATACTAAGTGGAGTAAGCCTGACAGAGAAAAGACAAATATCATAGGATATCACTTATATAGGGAACCTAAAAAGTGATATAAGTGAATTTATTTACAAAATAGAAACAGACTAGAGACTTAGAAAGCAAACTAATAGCTACCAAAGAGAAATTGAGGGGTATAAATTAGAAGGATAGGATTAACCTATATACAGTACTACATATGAAATAATCAACAGGGGTCTGTACTGAATACTGTAATATGTGAAAAGGTGGAAAAGAACAGATACAGGTAAGAAGTTAGCACTATCACGGCCTTTCTGTGTAAGGCCAGTTCTCGGATGTCATAGGCTACCTTTCTCATTCGTATGTATTTAAAATTTTAAAACTATCTCCAAAAGGCTGAGATACCCTACCAACAAAGGAGGGATGATGAAAAGAGAGATGGAAGTTCCAGTGGGAAATTTCTTCCTAAGAATAACTTTGATAGAGAGGATGCAAATAGCCAAGATGCTCTCATCTGTTACTTCTGTGAAGGGAAAGCAAGTGGGAGGAGATCCAGAAGAGTCTTTACTACCTAGAACGCTAAAGCTTTATATTCCTGTTTTCAGTCCTGGGTCAGCACATTACTAAAATGCAAAACAAGAACAGAATCCATGTTTTTTTGTACCTTTGTCTTGTCTTTTCTACAAAATGGGAAAGAAAGTATTTTGTTACAAAAACTTCTGTTTGTAGGAGGAAAACATAGGCAGAACACTCTTGACATAAATCACAGCAAGATCTTTCTGGATCCACCTCTGAGAATAATGAAATGAACAAGCAAAAATGAACAAATGGAACCTAATTAAGCTTAAAAGCTTTTGCACAGTAAAGAAAACCATAAAAAAATGAAAAAATAACTTGCAGAATGGGAGAATATATTTTAAAAAGATGCACCTAAGAAAATATACAATCAGCTCATTCAGCTCAGCATGAGTTAAAAAAATCCAATAAAAATGGAAAGGAGATGTAAACAGACATTTCTCCAAAGACATACAAATGGCCAAAAGGACATGAAAATATGCTCAGCATTAGTCAAGACACGGATGCAACCCAAATGTCTATCAACAGATGAATGGATAAAGAAAATGTAGTACATATATACAATGGAGTATTACTCAGACATGAAAAAGAATAAAAATAATGCTATTCACAACTACATGCATGCACCTAGAGATTACCATACTAAGTGGAGTAAGCCTGACAGAGAAAAGACAAATATCATAGGATATCACTTATATAGGGAACCTAAAAAGTGATATAAGTGAATTTATTTACAAAATAGAAACAGACTAGAGACTTAGAAAGCAAACTAATAGCTACCAAAGAGAAATTGAGGGGTATAAATTAGAAGGATAGGATTAACCTATATACAGTACTACATATGAAATAATCAACAGGGGTCTGTACTGAATACTGTAATATGTGAAAAGGTGGAAAAGAACAGATACAGGTAAGAAGTTAGCACTATCACGGCCTTTCTGTGTAAGGCCAGTTCTCGGATGTCATAGGCTACCTTTCTCATTCGTATGTATTTAAAATTTTAAAACTATCTCCAAAAGGCTGAGATACCCTACCAACAAAGGAGGGATGATGAAAAGAGAGATGGAAGTTCCAGTGGGAAATTTCTTCCTAAGAATAACTTTGATAGAGAGGATGCAAATAGCCAAGATGCTCTCATCTGTTACTTCTGTGAAGGGAAAGCAAGTGGGAGGAGATCCAGAAGAGTCTTTACTACCTAGAACGCTAAAGCTTTATATTCCTGTCTTCAGTCCTGGGTCAGCACATTACTAAAATGCAAAACAAGAACAGAATCCATGTTTTTTTTTGTACCTTTGTCTTGTCTTTTCTACAAAATGGGAAAGAAAGTATTTTGTTACAAAAACTTCTGTTTGACACGGAGCCTTGTTTACTGCCTTTTTTCCCCCTTGAGGAAACAGACCTGCTACTTTTAAAACTATCTGGAAGTTGGTATCACTTTTAATTTTTTTTTTAATAACATGTGATACAAGGTTTTATTTTATTTATTTTAAAAATTTTATTTATTTTTGGCTATTCTGGGTTTTCACTGCTGCCACAGGCTCTTCTCTAGTCGAGATGAGAAGGTTTCTTGTTGTCGTGACTTCTCTCATCATGGAACTCGGGTTCTAGGACACATGGGCTCAATAGTTGTGACTCTGAGGCTCTAGAGCGCAGGCTCCATAGTTGTGACTCACGGGTTTAGTTGCTCCGTAGCATGTGGGATCTTTCCAGATCAGGGATCGAATCCATGTCTCCTGCATTGGCAGGTGAACTCTTTACCACTGAGCTACCAGGGAAGCCCCACTTTTAGTTTTTAATCGATGATGCCTTGTTTGGTGTTTCACAGAGACCAAACAAGAGGGAAAGGTTGCTTCTGGCAGAGAGCAATGAATGGCATGAACAAGCACGAGACTGGCATTGAACAGCCACATAGAGAGGTAGCACAGGTCATTAAGTAGCTCCTAAGTGTGAACTTAGCTGAATTAATTCCCTACTGCACACATGTTTTGGTAGAGAAATGTAACATGTTAGCTTGCCCTGTATACGTATACCTGAATTCTCTCAGCAATGGAAGATTAATTGAAAGGAAAAAAATAGTATTAAATATAATTCTGATGCTATCTGGTCTCTTGAAAAACACCATTCTCTCCAGGGGTGGGGAAATCTTAGAGAGTCATTCTAAGCATAGTTTTAACATATCATCAGGTATTATTTTGCTTAATTCTTTGATGTGCCAAAAACTTTTCTTCTTTTTTAAAAAACAAATTAATAGTTCTCATATCACTGTAGTTATAGCAAAGCAATCACTATACTCAAGGCTTCTGAATGTTTAAAAATTAATTTTTTCCGCTCTTAATTATCACCTGTCTCCTCTTCATTTTACTTGGTCATTTGTTTAATCTCCCTCCATAATGATAACAAAGACCTCAGAAATAAGATGGCTTGAGGACCAAACCTGTTTTATTTAAAATACACTCTTAACACTGATTTTCAAGTTTTTTAAATTTTGATCTTATCTAATCCACTTGTTATAGAAAACCTGGGTCAGAGAGGTCTCTTTCTCCATTCAGCTCCTAATCAAATAATTAGTTATTTACAGAAGCAGTTGGCTCAGAATTAAAGCACAGAATTTCTTTTGTAATTTATTTATTTTTGATTCTGCTGGGTCTTTGTGGCTGCATGGAATTTTCTCTAGTTGTGGAGAAAGTGGTTACTCTCCTCTTTACTGTGCATGAGCCTGTGGCTTTTCTTGTTGCAGAACACTGGCCCTAGGGTGGGCAGGCTTCTGTTGTCACAGTGTGTGGGCTCAGGAGTTGCGGTTCCAAGGCTCTAGAGCACAGGCTCAACAGCTGTGGTGCACAATTATTAGTTGCTCCAAGGCATGTGAGATCTTCCCCAGTCAGAGACTGAGCCCATGTCTCCTGCATTGACAGGTAGATTCTTTACTGCTGAGCCTCTAGGAAAGCCCAAAACTCAGAATTTTAAGAGGCATATGCAATCTAAAGATTTTTCTTTTTTTTTTAAACAAAGCATTTTTATTTTAACTGTAACTTAAAATTATAGTGCATAATATAAAACTTACCAGTTAAGTGTACAATTTTGGTGGTATTAATATCTAATGAGTTAGTTTTAGAGTTAAATTTAGGCTTCCCTGGTGACTCAATGGTAAAAGAATCTCCCTGCAATGCAGGAGATGTGGGATTGATCCCTGGGTCGGGGAAGATCCATTGGAGAAGGAAGTGGAAACCAATCCAGTATTCCTGCCTAGGAAATCCCATGGACAGAGGAGTCTGGTGGGCTACAGTCTATGGGGTCACAAAGAGTTGGACATGACTTAGCAACTAAACAACAACAGAAAATAATTTGATAGTACATTTACTAGGTATTAGTATTTTGCCACTTTCTTCTTTGGTTGTTTCAAGTTTTCAGTAAGTTAAGATTTATCATCAGTGTAATGTTGTTGTTGTTTGTGTGGTGCTAAATCATGTCCAAGTCTTTGCGATCCTATGGACTACAACATGCTGGGTTCCTCTGTCTTTCACTACCTCCCACAATTTGCTCAGATTTATGTCCATTGAGTTGGTGATGCTACCTAACCATCTCATCCTCTGCTAGTACATCCTTCCAATGAATACTCAGGATTGCTTTCCTTTTGGGTTGACTGATTTGATCTTCTTGCAGTCCTTGAACTTAAATGTCCATCCACAGATGAATGAATAAAGATGTGGTATATATATATATATATATATATATATATATATATATATATACATACATATACACACACACATATATATATAGTGGAATATTACTCAGACATTAAAAAGAATGAACTAATGCCATTTGTAGCAACATGGATAGACCTTGAAGTTATCATCGAATGTGAAGTCAGTCAGAGAAAGATAATATCATATGAAATCACTTACATGTCAAATCTAGAAAAAAATGATACAAATGAACTTACAAGACAGAAATAGACTCACAGATTAGACAACAAATTTATGGTTACCAGCGGAAGGGTGAGGAAGAGGGATAGATTGGGAGTTAGGAATTAACATGTATGCACTGCTATACTTAAAAAACAGATAACCAACAAAAATCTACTGTATAACACAGGGGACATTGCTCAAAATACTGTAATACCCAAATTAGAAAATACTTTGAAAAAGAATATAAGTGTAAATATATGACTGAATCACTTTGCTGTACACCTGAAACTACCAAAACATTGTTAATCGACTATACTTCAATATAAAATTATTTTTTTAACATTTTCAAAGGAAAAATAAAATAGGTTAAAGAATGATTGAAGGATAGGAAGTAAACATGTGATAAGATAAATGGATAGTCTAAGTAGTAGATTATATGTTTTCAATATAAAATTCTGACACATTACTAGAGGAGTCTGGTGTGCTACAGTCTATGGGGTCACAAAGAGTTGGACATGACTTAGCAACTAAACAACAACAGAAAATAATTTGATAGTACATTTACTAGGTATTAGTATTTTGCCACTTTCTTCTTTGGTTGTTTCAAGTTTTCAGTAAGTTAAGATTTATCATCAGTGTAATGTTGTTGTTGTTTGTGAGGTGCTAAATCATGTCCAAGTCTTTGCGATCCTATGGACTACAACATGCTGGGTTCCTCTGTCTTTCACTACCTCCCACAATTTGCTCAGATTTATGTCCATTGAGTTGGTGATGCTACCTAACCATCTCATCCTCTGCTAGTACATCCTTCCAATGAATACTCAGGATTGCTTTCCTTTTGGGTTGACTGATTTGATCTTCTTGCAGTCCTTGAACTTAAATGTCCATCCACAGATGAATGAATAAAGATGTGGTATATATATATATATATATATATATATATATATATATATATATACATACATATACACACACACATATATATATAGTGGAATATTACTCAGACATTAAAAAGAATGAACTAATGCCATTTGTAGCAACATGGATAGACCTTGAAGTTATCATCGAATGTGAAGTCAGTCAGAGAAAGATAATATCATATGAAATCACTTACATGTCGAATCTAGAAAAAAATGATACAAATGAACTTACAAGACAGAAATAGACTCACAGATTAGACAACAAATTTATGGTTACCAGCGGAAGGGTGAGGAAGAGGGATAGATTGGGAGTTAGGAATTAACATGTATGCACTGCTATACTTAAAAAACAGATAACCAACAAAAATCTACTGTATAACACAGGGGACATTGCTCAAAATACTGTAATACCCAAATTAGAAAATACTTTGAAAAAGAATATAAGTGTAAATATATGACTGAATCACTTTGCTGTACACCTGAAACTACCAAAACATTGTTAATCGACTATACTTCAATATAAAATTATTTTTTTAACATTTTTCAAAAAGGAAAAAATAAAATAGGTTAAAGAATGATTGAAGGATAGGAAGTAAACATGTGATAAGATAAATGGATAATCTAAGTAGTAGATTATATGTTTTCAATATAAAATTCTTTCATTGTTCCCCTATGTTTGAAAATGTCCATAATAAACTGCTAAGAAGATTTAAAAAAAAAAAAAGACAGTGCTCGCTCACAAACTTGCTTGGCTCATGGCCTAATTGTGGCACCTTTACATGGCCTATGGATTGGCAAGCAGCCCTGTTTTTAATTTAAGCTTCCTCAAAATGAATTGCTGATTAGATCTGTCTTTTCAGAGACCCAGGGAAATGAAAAAAATTATAGTGTAAAAATCACAGACATAGATGCGTGCATTGTGTTCACGATCTCTAGGCACACAGAGACTCTTTGAATGACCCTGAGATCATTTCTGCTTGGGGGGAGACTGCAAGGTAGGTAAACTTATGTGACTTTTTCTGCAGTTTAACTTTGTCTTCATGAGGCTTGTTGGAAGTACAGTTAAATTTAGTGTTTTAAGTTTAGTGTTCCTTTCATTGACTGAGGTGCTTCCTTCAAACCTAACAGATGATTGAAAACTGACCCAATACCAGAGACTCTCTTCCTCACCTACTTGCTCCAGAACATCAATGAGTCTTAGTACTGAATGATGCTAGAAGTTAATAAGCAGCTAATGTTATTTTAAAGGGGTTCAAAATTGTTAAAATGTGTTCACAATCGTTAGAGCAAGATATTTCCTTCTTTATGTATTTTTTTAAAATCACGAGGAATTGCCTTTACTAAATAAGAGCAAGAAGGCTTTAAGTGGTGTGGTCTGACAGTAATTTGTATTAGAGCCTAGAAGAGCACATTTGTAATGTCTTGTGGTAGTACATTTATCTCTCGGTGACAGAAGGAATAATTGCTTTAGAGAGCATATCACTGACTGTTTAAAAATTTAACTCTTTATTCCCTCACACTTAAGGTTATAAAATTGAGAAGAGAAAAATATTATGAGAAGCACAAGCTTGGTACAACAGTTATAAAATTTTGGTCACCAGTAAAATATATATGTGTTCCTTTCAAGGAGTGATGAAAAGTCTGGAAAAGTAATGAAAACACTTTTCATTATAGATAGGTATATATCATTTACTTATGGCTGTTACTGTCATAGATCATTATCATTTCTACCTGTTTTGTCTCAGGAACCTGGTTTTCAAGTTACCTATCTATTGTAGTTTTTGTGTCTGTTAAGCTCTTCATTAGACTTTCCTGTCCTATGTTCTCTCATTTGGCAGCTCTAATGGCCTCATGATTACTAGCTCCTGTTTATTCATACTTCTTCGTGAAGACTGTTCATTTTTTTTGAAAATATCTTGTTGGTTTTCATGGCCTATGGATTGGCAAGCAGCCCTGTTTTTAATTTAAGCTTCCTCAAAATGAATTGCTGATTAGATCTGTCTTTTCAGAGACCCAGGGGAATGAAAAAAATTATAGTGTAAAAATCACAGACATAGATGCGTGCATTGTGTTCACGATCTCTAGGCACACAGAGACTCTTTGAATGACCCTGAGATCATTTCTGCTTGGGGGGAGACTGCAAGGTAGGTAAACTTATGTGACTTTTTCTGCAGTTTAACTTTGTCTTCATGAGGCTTGTTGGAAGTACAGTTAAATTTAGTGTTTTAAGTTTAGTGTTCCTTTCATTGACTGAGGTGCTTCCTTCAAACCTAACAGATGATTGAAAACTGACCCAATACCAGAGACTCTCTTCCTCACCTACTTGCTCCAGAACATCAATGAGTCTTAGTACTGAATGATGCTAGAAGTTAATAAGCAGCTAATGTTATTTTAAAGGGGTTCAAAATTGTTAAAATGTGTTCACAATCGTTAGAGCAAGATATTTCCTTCTTTATGTATTTTTTTAAAATCACGAGGAATTGCCTTTACTAAATAAGAGCAAGAAGGCTTTAAGTGGTGTGGTCTGACAGTAATTTGTATTAGAGCCTAGAAGAGCACATTTGTAATGTCTTGTGGTAGTACATTTATCTCTCGGTGACAGAAGGAATAATTGCTTTAGAGAGCGTATCACTGACTGTTTAAAAATTTAACTCTTTATTCCCTCACACTTAAGGTTATAAAATTGAGAAGAGAAAATATTATGAGAAGCACAAGCTTGGTACAACAGTTATAAAATTTTGGTCACCAGTAAAATATATATGTGTTCCTTTCAAGGAGTGATGAAAAGTCTGGAAAAGTAATGAAAACACTTTTCATTATAGATAGGTATATATCATTTACTTATGGCTGTTACTGTCATAGATCATTATCATTTCTACCTGTTTTGTCTCAGGAACCTGGTTTTCAAGTTACCTATCTATTGTAGTTTTTGTGTCTGTTAAGCTCTTCATTAGACTTTCCTGTCCTATGTTCTCTCATTTGGCAGCTCTAATGGCCTCATGATTACTAGCTCCTGTTTATTCATACTTCTTCGTGAAGTCTGTTCATCCTTTGGTCCTTGATTTCCTCTGAAAATATCTGTTGATATGTATGGTTCTCCAGGTGTCCAGCCAACTCCCCATGGGCAGGAATAACATCTTATTTAATCCCATGAGAAAGCACACTCTTTGAGTATAGGTGAAGAGACTCCTCAAAGCCAGGTGGATCACATAATTTATTTTTTAAGTGGATCACTTCTAAGAGTGAAAAAGATTAATACTTATGCTAAAAAAAAGAGCGTGTTAACTGTCCCAGTCAAACTAGGACACACGCTTACTCTTCTTCAGGACAGCCAGGAGGAAACAAAGGTAGAATACTACTGGAATCAAATATTTACAAATGAATTGAGTATTCCTGCCTTTTGGCATATAAAGATTTAACCAGTATAATACTTTTTACTCACTTTTAGTATAAACTGTGGAAGCATGCATACATGCTCAGCCATGTCAAACTCTTTGCGACCCCATGGATTGTAATCTACCAGGTTACTCTGTCCAAGATATCTGTATGTATATATATACATATATATATATAAAATGCATATGTACAATATATGTATATATAAACATATACACACATATCAGTATGATGCTAGTATTCTTTGATCTGTTTGTACTTTTTTGCTGAAGTCTATTGGTTTTGCACGATGCAGGAGCATACAATTCTGAGAGACATTTATTTCCTAAAAGGACCACTTACCAAAGGAGGGTCAGATTTCCAGGCTAAAATTAACCAATATTCAGTTTGTGGCTGGCACATAGTAGACATTCAATAAATATTGGATGAAGGAATAAATAAATGAGTGATGAATTCCAGCTTGGATTTTCTTCCCCCTGTAGAACCTGTGGCAAGTCAGTGTTTTCATCTGGTTCATGCTGTTTCTTCAATTTATTGAGGAATAAATATTTCATTATAGATAGGTATATATCATTTACTTATGGCTGTTACTGTCATAGATCATTATCATTTCTACCTGTTTTGTCTCAGGAACCTGGTTTTCAAGTTACCTATCTATTGTAGTTTTTGTGTCTGTTAAGCTCTTCATTAGACTTTCCTGTCCTATGTTCTCTCATTTGGCAGCTCTAATGGCCTCATGATTACTAGCTCCTGTTTATTCATACTTCTTCGTGAAGTCTGTTCATCCTTTGGTCCTTGATTTCCTCTGAAAATATCTGTTGATATGTATGGTTCTCCAGGTGTCCAGCCAACTCCCCATGGGCAGGAATAACATCTTATTTAATCCCATGAGAAAGCACACTCTTTGAGTATAGGTGAAGAGACTCCTCAAAGCCAGGTGGATCACATAATTTATTTTTTAAGTGGATCACTTCTAAGAGTGAAAAAGATTAATACTTATGCTAAAAAAAAGAGCGTGTTAACTGTCCCAGTCAAACTAGGACACACGCTTACTCTTCTTCAGGACAGCCAGGGAGGAAACAAAGGTAGAATACTACTGGAATCAAATATTTACAAATGAATTGAGTATTCCTGCCTTTTGGCATATAAAGATTTAACCAGTATAATACTTTTTACTCACTTTTAGTATAAACTGTGGAAGCATGCATACATGCTCAGCCATGTCAAACTCTTTGCGACCCCATGGATTGTAATCTACCAGGTTACTCTGTCCAAGATATCTGTATGTATATATATACATATATATATATAAAATGCATATGTACAATATATGTATATATAAACATATACACACATATCAGTATGATGCTAGTATTCTTTGATCTGTTTGTACTTTTTTGCTGAAGTCTATTGGTTTTGCACGATGCAGGAGCATACAATTCTGAGAGACATTTATTTCCTAAAAGGACCACTTATCAAAGGAGGGGGTCAGATTTCCAGGCTAAAATTAACCAATATTCAGTTTGTGGCTGGCACATAGTAGACATTCAATAAATATTGGATGAAGGAATAAATAAATGAGTGATGAATTCCAGCTTGGATTTTCTTCCCCCTGTAGAACCTGTGGCAAGTCAGTGTTTTCATCTGGTTCATGCTGTTTCTTCAATTTATTGAGGTCACTTTGAATTCTGATCTTTTCTTCTGAAGTGTTAGCAACCCCTTCTAACTTGGTGTCATCTGAAAAATACTACCTGTATGAAATGTGTGACTGAGTTAAGCTAGGAGTGTCATGTCAGATATTTTCTTAAACTAGAACACAGCTGGAAATTATTACACAACCAAAAGCATACTTCATTTCAGTCTTATCAGGCCAGCCTTGTCCACATTTGACTGATTTTTCCTCTTATCATACATAACTGATCACTCAGCTTCTTCACTAAATAGAAAATCAGATGCACGACAGAGCCTCATGAAAATTAGAGGACGAGAAAGGGAATGGTAAGGGCATGATAAAAAAAAGTACCCTGTAAGCATACTTTATAAATTATGCTCCAGTGCATACGTGCTGTATTTGCTTCAATAGACAAGTCTTGACATATAACGTATAGAAACAATCTACTATGGATAGTCCCATAGGGCAGACGTTAATTCTCTAATACATTCACATGTCCTTTTTCAAAATTTTGGTAGAAAAATACCTTTCTGCTGAAACCTTAATTCTCAAGTTCCACAATCAATCCACTATTTTATCAATTAAACTTTCATTCAAATCTAGGAATAATAATAATCTCTTATGCTAAATTCAAAATACATAGTCTTCTAAAATGCACAGAGCAAAATTTTTATTTTTTTAATAAAGATGAAGAGTAGGAACTCAGCCAGTCTGTGACTATATCTACAACATGAAGGAAATAACTGTGATAATTACCCCAATAATTAAAAATAAAATTCACTTTATTTATTTGATAAATGAGGTAAAAGTTGACTCATTTGAATTTATATTTGTGGACCCATGTCACCATAGAATCTACAAAAAGACATTGCTCAAAAATTACTGGATTGTATCTCCATTTTGATCATTCTTATTCTTAAAACTTTTACCTTGCCTTCGTAACTACACTTAACTCTCTTTGATACTAACATAACAAATAATTAAAATCTTCATTTTGCACTGTCTCCCTTTTTTTCAGTTGAGGCAACAATGATAATGTAGGTAAAAGATCAATATTTTCATGGAACAAGTTTCTAAAAGGATTCCTTTTGTTTACACAACAAAGGAAAAAAACACCCTCCTAATGATAAAGACCCCACTTCTAAGATATGCTTAAAATTCCAGGAGCGGGAGGTGTTTTAATAGCTCAGGACTGCACTGGCAACACTCCCTTTGATCCATAAGTGGCAGTATGTGTTTATATGAGGACGTACAGTGGGCAGTGTGAATTCCCAATGTTGATGATGATCTGTATGTCAGGGGCTTCATCTCCAACAATGCTGTATGCAAATTAGTGATAGCTTCATGCCAGGCTAGAATACCATTCGCGGTGTAATTGCTAGCATTTTTCCTGGTCATTCCACACATGGAATGAAAATAATAACCATTTAGGGACCTATGTCTATAAATTAGCAGAATAAAAGCATTATGTTGTACACATTCTTCACATTATTTTTTATCACAATTAGAGATCTTTTGGTTACATATTTAATATCATATAAAATGGAATTTTAATACACTTTCAATATTTAATCTGCTCTTAGCATTTTTTAAACATGTACTGATGTAACAGTTTAGTGTTGGAGATCTATTTTTAAAAATTCTATTGCAAATTATTTGAATGTCTTTAAATGCTACAAATAAAATACAAGATGATTAGGTGTGTGAGAAATTACTCTCAGTTAAACTTAACTATTTTTTTTTTTGGAAATAATTACCGCAACAAAATACATGTTTTAAAATGCACAGAGCAAAATTTTTATTTTTTTAATAAAGATGAAGAGTAGGAACTCAGCCAGTCTGTGACTATATCTACAACATGAAGGAAATAACTGTGATAATTACCCCAATAATTAAAAATAAAATTCACTTTATTTATTTGATAAATGAGGTAAAAGTTGACTCATTTGAATTTATATTTGTGGACCCATGTCACCATAGAATCTACAAAAAGACATTGCTCAAAAATTACTGGATTGTATCTCCATTTTGATCATTCTTATTCTTAAAACTTTTACCTTGCCTTCGTAACTACACTTAACTCTCTTTGATACTAACATAACAAATAATTAAAATCTTCATTTTGCACTGTCTCCCTTTTTTTCAGTTGAGGCAACAATGATAATGTAGGTAAAAGATCAATATTTTCATGGAACAAGTTTCTAAAAGGATTCCTTTTGTTTACACAACAAAGGAAAAAAACACCCTCCTAATGATAAAGACCCCACTTCTAAGATATGCTTAAAATTCCAGGAGCGGGAGGTGTTTTAATAGCTCAGGACTGCACTGGCAACACTCCCTTTGATCCATAAGTGGCAGTATGTGTTTATATGAGGACGTACAGTGGGCAGTGTGAATTCCCAATGTTGATGATGATCTGTATGTCAGGGGCTTCATCTCCAACAATGCTGTATGCAAATTAGTGATAGCTTCATGCCAGGCTAGAATACCATTCGCGGTGTAATTGCTAGCATTTTTCCTGGTCATTCCACACATGGAATGAAAATAATAACCATTTAGGGACCTATGTCTATAAATTAGCAGAATAAAAGCATTATGTTGTACACATTCTTCACATTATTTTTTATCACAATTAGAGATCTTTTGGTTACATATTTAATATCATATAAAATGGAATTTTAATACACTTTCAATATTTAATCTGCTCTTAGCATTTTTTAAACATGTACTGATGTAACAGTTTAGTGTTGGAGATCTATTTTTAAAAATTCTATTGCAAATTATTTGAATGTCTTTAAATGCTACAAATAAAATACAAGATGATTAGGTGTGTGAGAAATTACTCTCAGTTACTGTGGTTGTACGTGGAGCACAAATGTTTAATCTTTGCTTCACCTATAAGTGTTTGCTGTTTCTGAGCTTTTCCTTTGGATTTCTAAGAGGAGCAGTACATGTGGAACTAAGCACAAATAATGGAAGGAGTAATTGTCTCTAATGACAAGAGCTAAAATTCTTAAGGAGGGAAATTCAGCTGGAAGTATATGAAGTGAGAAAAGGTACTGATAGGTGAATTAGAAAACTAGAAAATTTCTATTATAGCATCTGTGGGCTTCTTCATTCCATTTAAATTATCTCTCATTTGAGAAATGTAGTGATATGTACTCCTCCTTTTCAGTTTCACATGCAAAAGTGAGGCAACTGCCTCCTCCATACGCAAAATGATTTGTAAATGCATTCTGTGAATAAAACACATTAAACGCCATTTGCATACAGTACACTCACACATGTGAAAAATGGTTCACACAGTACATTAGGAAAGAAATAAACAGAAATGACTTTAAAATGCTTGCTATATTTATAACAACTTAAGAGATAACAGAGCAATGAATTTCAGGTGCATTGGACTTACTTCTATGACAGTGTTTTCTTTGGAAGTCCTTATTTATTAATTAAAAAAACAAAAAAAACAAAAAAACCAATTCCTTTGCCAATTGCAGTGTTAAGCTGCCAAGATTTTCAGAGCTGACCAGGAGGTGGAGACTGCATGCAAACGAGCTCTTCTCTGCCAGCAGCCCACAATGATTCAAAAGAACACTTTAATCCAGAAGATGAGTCTGAGCTGAATATCACCAGCCAGAAACCACTCCACTATTCCATATTAGATGGGAGATTGCCTTCTAAATACTATTTTATCTTCCAAAATTCACTGACTCAGTTTCCAATGATGGAAGAGTTCATTTCCTCCATATTTTAAAAGGGGAAATCTCCCTACATTTAAAACTTCCCAGTCTTTAAAATTTCTACGCACTGTTTCTATTGCCCTCAACTTATATAACACCCATTAACAGGGATATATATGTACATCTTTATTCCCAGGCTGTCTGAATTATATATGGCAAAGTTTCAGCGCTTAATAATATACTGAATCTGAAAGAAATGTTGAAAAATATACTATGTGTGTAAGCCTCAAAGTTTTATTAGGTTTCCTAGTGTGAACTGGCACATGATGTAATTTTCAAGAATAGTATAACGGGGGTATGTTGAATTGGCAAGATGCGAGTCCAGCAGTATATTATAACATCGTCATTGTACCTCAGATTCCGGGTTTCGTATATACTTCCGCCTTTGGTAATTTACATAAACATGCATAGTCTATGAATTATGCATAAACCTTATTTTAAATGCAGAGCTTTCAACTCTCACAGTGCACTAGTTTACACACCCATTTGATTGGCTCTGCCCTGTTTTCATTACTCGCAATTTCTTGGAACACAAAAGAGGTTGAAAAGGCTGACAGGAATGGACAGTATTTTTTCTTGTGTGGGGGGAAATATTTGTTTCCTTTTCAAGGCAATTGGTGTTGCAAAGTTTTGCCTGTGATTACTATTCCTAGTTGTTACTTTTTTCTAAGGAAGAATGCATTAAATGTCTGAACCTACAAAACAGCAGTCACAATCAGATACTTTATTTTTTTATTTTTAAAGGATGCTGCAGAAATTGTTCTCTCTTTGAATCAATCTGAGTACATGGCTATGATAAGGAAAATACCATTAGATTTGGGCAGAATGTCCCAATAATACTTTTAAAAAGTGGGTCATACTAAGTCATTGATTGAATAGTCAGCCATCCAGAAAATATTAAAATTTTAGTATTATAATTGCATTTATTGAAGTAGATTTGAATATTCTGATCAATGGACACACAATGAGTCTTCTGCATTTGAGATATTGTGTGATTACTCTGTTTTCATATGAACTCTATATGGGATAATGTATCCAATGACATAAGGAAACAGATTATAGACAGTTCTACTACAATGGTTTAGTACATTTAAAAAAAAATACAGTGCATGTAAACAGAAAAAAAGAAACCCTTTTCTATTAGTGATTTCATCTTTAAAACTTCCCAGTCTTTAAAATTTCTAGCACTGTTTCTATTGCCCTCAACTTATATAACACCCATTAACAGGGATATATATGTACATCTTTATTCCCAGGCTGTCTGAATTATATATGGCAAAGTTTCAGCGCTTAATAATATACTGAATCTGAAAGAAATGTTGAAAAATATACTATGTGTGTAAGCCTCAAAGTTTTATTAGGTTTCCTAGTGTGAACTGGCACATGATGTAATTTTCAAGAATAGTATAACGGGGGTATGTTGAATTGGCAAGATGCGAGTCCAGCAGTATATTATAACATCGTCATTGTACCTCAGATTCCGGGTTTCGTATATACTTCCGCCTTTGGTAATTTACATAAACATGCATAGTCTATGAATTATGCATAAACCTTATTTTAAATGCAGAGCTTTCAACTCTCACAGTGCACTAGTTTACACACCCATTTGATTGGCTCTGCCCTGTTTTCATTACTCGCAATTTCTTGGAACACAAAAGAGGTTGAAAAGGCTGACAGGAATGGACAGTATTTTTTCTTGTGTGGGGGGAAATATTTGTTTCCTTTTCAAGGCAATTGGTGTTGCAAAGTTTTGCCTGTGATTACTATTCCTAGTTGTTACTTTTTTCTAAGGAAGAATGCATTAAATGTCTGAACCTACAAAACAGCAGTCACAATCAGATACTTTATTTTTTTATTTTTAAAGGATGCTGCAGAAATTGTTCTCTCTTTGAATCAATCTGAGTACATGGCTATGATAAGGAAAATACCATTAGATTTGGGCAGAATGTCCCAATAATACTTTTAAAAAGTGGGTCATACTAAGTCATTGATTGAATAGTCAGCCATCCAGAAAATATTAAAATTTTAGTATTATAATTGCATTTATTGAAGTAGATTTGAATATTCTGATCAATGGACACACAATGAGTCTTCTGCATTTGAGATATTGTGTGATTACTCTGTTTTCATATGAACTCTATATGGGATAATGTATCCAATGACATAAGGAAACAGATTATAGACAGTTCTACTACAATGGTTTAGTACATTTAAAAAAAACAATACAGTGCATGTAAACAGAATTTTAACAAAATACTTTTATCTCTGTTTACTAATCACCCTATAGTCTAATATTAGTATTTTTGATAGTATGAGTAAAATAATGGTATGCTTTAAAAAAGGTGGGAACCTTCAATTATTTTTCAACATTTACTTTTCACTGCTGTCTTTCATTCCCTTCTTCATTTTCTCCTTGTATACCTCTAGAACTTTGTTCCTTTATCTTCTCTGTTTTTTTTTTTTTCCTTCTTTACATGACTTTTCTTTTATTCTCATTTTAACACATTGGTAGACATTATTCATCAAAATATGCTTGCTATCATCTTCCCTTTTATTAATTCCTTCTTTTAGCTTATTTCTCTTAACATCTAATTAAGCTTTAATGAGAATTTCTTTCTCTTGATAAATTCTCTATTCATGCAACAGGAAAATGGATATTTGGTTTAAATGAAAGAAGAAGAACTCTGTACTGCTAGATTTATTTGTGGGAGTATTACCTTTGAGGACCATACAGCTTTTATTTCACTCTCTTGAGGGAATTGCTGAGTTTTTCTTTGTGGGTTTACCTTAGAGAGGGACACCTAGAGATTAATGACCAAAATGAAACTTTGAGGTCCTTTTGTCATGATTGTATGCATAGCTTTAATTTAGGGAGCATCTATTCCACAGCAAGACAGATTTGAAAACCAGAAGAAGAGGTGTGAAGCTGAAAACTTAGGTTCACATTTAGTGACTGGACTCAAAGGGGCCAGCAGCAAACTCAAACCTGAGTACATGGCTATGATAAGGAAAATACCATTAGATTTGGGCAGAATGTCCCAATAATACTTTTAAAAAGTGGGTCATACTAAGTCATTGATTGAATAGTCAGCCATCCAGAAAATATTAAAATTTTAGTATTATAATTGCATTTATTGAAGTAGATTTGAATATTCTGATCAATGGACACACAATGAGTCTTCTGCATTTGAGATATTGTGTGATTACTCTGTTTTCATATGAACTCTATATGGGATAATGTATCCAATGACATAAGGAAACAGATTATAGACAGTTCTACTACAATGGTTTAGTACATTTAAAAAAAACAATACAGTGCATGTAAACAGAATTTTAACAAAATACTTTTATCTCTGTTTACTAATCACCCTATAGTCTAATATTAGTATTTTTGATAGTATGAGTAAAATAATGGTATGCTTTAAAAAAGGTGGGAACCTTCAATTATTTTTCAACATTTACTTTTCACTGCTGTCTTTCATTCCCTTCTTCATTTTCTCCTTGTATACCTCTAGAACTTTGTTCCTTTATCTTCTCTGTTTTTTTTTTTTTTTCCTTCTTTACATGACTTTTCTTTTATTCTCATTTTAACACATTGGTAGACATTATTCATCAAAATATGCTTGCTATCATCTTCCCTTTTATTAATTCCTTCTTTTAGCTTATTTCTCTTAACATCTAATTAAGCTTTAATGAGAATTTCTTTCTCTTGATAAATTCTCTATTCATGCAACAGGAAAATGGATATTTGGTTTAAATGAAAGAAGAAGAACTCTGTACTGCTAGATTTATTTGTGGGAGTATTACCTTTGAGGACCATACAGCTTTTATTTCACTCTCTTGAGGGAATTGCTGAGTTTTTCTTTTGTGGGTTTACCTTAGAGAGGGACACCTAGAGATTAATGACCAAAATGAAACTTTGAGGTCCTTTTGTCATGATTGTATGCATAGCTTTAATTTAGGGAGCATCTATTCCACAGCAAGACAGATTTGAAAACCAGAAGAAGAGGTGTGAAGCTGAAAACTTAGGTTCACATTTAGTGACTGGACTCAAAGGGGCCAGCAGCAAACTCAAACCAGTACATTTTACCTGAGAGAAGAAGAGGCACTTTGCTTCAGCATTCACTCTGAAAAAGAAAACTCTATCTGGCAGATGTTTCTCAGTTGAATTAGAAAGCAAACAAACAAACAAAAAACACAGAACAGTCTCCCAAGGCAATAGAAATAAAAACAAAAATAAATAAATGGGATCTAATCAAACTAACAAGCTTTTGCACACCAAAGGAAACCATGAATAAAGTGAAAAGACAACCTACAGAATGGGAGAAAATATTTTCAAACAATGCAACTGACAAGACAATTTCCAAAAAATACAAACAGATCATATAACTCAGTATCAAAATAGAAAACAATCCAATCCAAAAATGGGCAGAGGATCTAAATAGATATTTCTCCAAAAAGGAAATACAGATGGCGAACAGGCACATGAAAAGATGCTCAACATTGCTAATTATTAGAGAAATGCAAATCAAAACTAGAATAGGGTACCACCTCACAGTGGTTAGAATGGCTATCATGAAAAAGCCTACAAACAACAAATGCTGGAGAGAGAGTGGATAAAAGGAAGCTCTCACATTGTTTGTGGTAATGTATGTTGGTGAAACCACTGTGGAAAACAGTATGGAGATTCCTCAGAAAACTAGAAATAAAATTATCATATGATCCAGCAATCTCACTCCTGGGCACACATCCAGACAAAACTATAATTCAGAAGATACATGTACCCTTACATTCACAGCAGTACTATTCACAGTAACCAAGCCATGGAAACAACCTAATGTCCCTTGACAGATGACTGGATAAAGAAGTGTTAGTACATTTACATGAAACCTACTTTCACTAGCAATACAATGGAATACTACTAGGCCATAAAAAGAACAAAATGAAGCTATTTGCTGGAGAAGGAAATGGCAATCCACTCCACTAGTCTTGCCTGGAGAATCCCATGGAGAGAGGAGCTAGGCAGGTGACAGTCCATGGGGTCGCAGATTCGGCCACAACTGAAGCGACTTAGCAAATGCCATTTGCAACAACATGGACACAACAGAGATGATCATACTAAATGAAGCAAATGAGAAGTAGAAAGATAAATACCACATGGTATCACTTACATGTGGAATGTAAAATATGACACAAATAAACATATGAAATAGAAACAGAATCCTGGACAGAGAACTGACTGGTAGTTGCCAAGGGAGAGAGGCCTGAGGGAGGGACAGAGCAGGAGGTTGGAGTTAGCAGATGTAAGCTTGTACATGTGGAATAGGTGGATGACAGAGTCCTGCTGTGCAGTACAGAGAACTATGTTCAGTGTCCTGTGATGGATCATAATGGAAAAACAATATTTAAAAAGAGGAATGCATCTATCTATCTAACTAAATCACTCTGCTGTACAGTAGCAATTGACATAACATTGTAAAGCAACTATACTTCAATAAAAAAAAGAAAAGAAAAAAGGAGAAGTTCGAGAAGTATAAGGAGAACCAGTCTTATCTTGCTTTAAGAAAGTTATTCAGCTTAAGTTTAAAATTAAAAATAAGATCTATCTATTTACCTATCTAATCTTTGGCAACCATGTTTGATAGTAAATAATACATTTATATTTAAATAATACCACCTTTGCATTTTTATATCTGCTTTTCTTTGGTTTTACTAAATGAATGGGAATGCTTTTATTCCACACTTTAACAGAAAAAAAACACTCAGCTAGCATTCGGTGGTCTAATCATTGCCAACGCTTTTTTTGCGAGGTTTGAACTCCCTAAAACTATGCTAAGTTTGCATAAAATGCTCATATCCAGTCTCTCAGCAATAAGCCCAGTGAAAAGAGGATTCTGTAAGACAGGGAAGCTTTCCTACACTGGGGCCTGTGAAGTTGCTCACAGTGGTCAATTGGCATACACTACCACAGATAACTCTAACTAAAGCATCTGGAAGAGAATCCTTTAACTTGGGATTTTGTGAAAACAACAAAAAGAAGATAAATGAGAATAATTAAAACTATATCATGAAATGAAACTCTCTCTAGTCTAAGACACATTAAGCAAATATAAATTCAATGTAATTATATTTTGTTGTATTATGCTCCACATTAAAAATCTTAAGTACCTATATCCCACTACACAACTCTTTCCTATCCTCAGTTTCAGCCTCATCCTACTAAATCTGCTCTTTAGGTTCTCAGACACATCATTTCTTAATTTCTCTTTCCTCATTATTTATTCTTCTTTGGATTTTATTTACTGTTTCCTACCTGAAACCACATGGCTGAGTATCTTCTCCACTATCATTAAAATCTCAGTTATTTGATGTTCTTAATGTTTATCATACCTGCTTAGCAAAATATAACTTTAATCAGTTATTCAATGAGTCTTCAATGCTATTACTGCCATAGAAGTACTGCTAAATATATCAAAGAACCATGCTTCAGTCCACATTTAGGTCACTCCAAATTCATGGCATCTAAGCTTATCTGTCCTTAGTGAAGCTCAACAGAATTTACCTTTCACGATTGTTTCCTTTCACACTTTTCTCTCAAGTTTTTTTCTTAGATTATGTAAGCTTATTTTTCTCCATCCATTACATGTTATTACCCAGCAGAGTTCCAACGTTGCCCTCATTGGACTGTTCTCATATGCTTCCTTTGGAGGTTTCCATCAACCTTTATGGTTTTAACTTATGCATCCATACTAAAAACTTAAATTTCTATATTGTCTACTGTACACCTACCTATGTATGCAGAACTTCAGATTCATTTACTCTCAATGAGTAACTCTCAGTGTATAAGCAAATCTTACTCTCAAAGTCAGATAGAGTCATGGAAATACAAATCAGATCATGACACAATTCTATAAATATCCCGAATCCCCATCTTTACTAAAATTAAATCCAAAATCACTATGTTTCTGGAAATTTGCATTCCCTCTTTCCCTTCTGCTTCCCTGGTGGCTCAGATGGCAAAAAACCTGCCTGCAATGCAGGAGGCACAGGTTCAATCCCAGGTTGGGAAGATCCCCTGGAAAAGGGAATGGCAATCCGCTCCAGTATTATTACCTGGAGAATTCCTTGCATAGTGGAGCCTGATGAGCTATCATCCATGAAGTCACAAAAAATCAGAAACCACTGAGTGACTAACACACTAACATACTTGCCCTTCTGCTTTGAGGCATCCTTATGCCAACCTTACTCCTTACTTTGTACAGTGTCCAGCTGACACTTTTCAGTGAGAATTTTCCTAACCACTCTATTTAATGCTGTTCCATTTCTCCAACACCCACCCACACATACACGCTCTCCTCATATTTCTTGAACTATCTTTTTTCCCCAGAATGTGTCACCATCTGTGCATTTCATTTTTCACTTTATTACTTACCTTCTTTCCCATTTTCTCCCTCTCCCAGTAGAGTATAAGCTTCACGAGAGCTAAATACTTGTCCATTTTGTTGACACATCTCCAGAGTCTATTATAGAATCTGAGAGATAAGAGATGGCTTACCAAATATTTGAATGAATGAAAGGATCATGGCCTTGGAGTTGAGTTCACTAATGACATAAAAGTTGGGCTCACAGGAAAGGACATTCGACTTTTAAACCTCAGAAATACTTTTAAGATGTTATCTGGATAAAGGGAACCTTATATGTGCCTCTTTTCTTTGGTAATTGCTGGCATAGGAGGAGTAATATAAAGAAAAACATGGGATCTACAGGAGACATGCTAGCACAAATTTTCCATCAACCTTTATGGTTTTAAATCTTATGCATCCATACTAAAAACTTAAATTTCTATATTGTCTACTGTACACCTACCTATGTATGCAGAACTTCAGATTCATTTACTCTCAATGAGTAACTCTCAGTGTATAAGCAAATCTTACTCTCAAAGTCAGATAGAGTCATGGAAATACAAATCAGATCATGACACAATTCTATAAATATCCCGAATCCCCATCTTTACTAAAATTAAATCCAAAATCACTATGTTTCTGGAAATTTGCATTCCCTCTTTCCCTTCTGCTTCCCTGGTGGCTCAGATGGCAAAAAACCTGCCTGCAATGCAGGAGGCACAGGTTCAATCCCAGGTTGGGAAGATCCCCTGGAAAAGGGAATGGCAATCCGCTCCAGTATTATTACCTGGAGAATTCCTTGCATAGTGGAGCCTGATGAGCTATCATCCATGAAGTCACAAAAAATCAGAAACCACTGAGTGACTAACACACTAACATACTTGCCCTTCTGCTTTGAGGCATCCTTATGCCAACCTTACTCCTTACTTTGTACAGTGTCCAGCTGACACTTTTCAGTGAGAATTTTCCTAACCACTCTATTTAATGCTGTTCCATTTCTCCAACACCCACCCACACATACACGCTCTCCTCATATTTCTTGAACTATCTTTTTCCCTAGAATGTGTCACCATCTGTGCATTTCATTTTTCACTTTATTACTTACCTTCTTTCCCATTTTCTCCCTCTCCCAGTAGAGTATAAGCTTCACGAGAGCTAAATACTTGTCCATTTTGTTGACACATCTCCAGAGTCTATTATAGAATCTGAGAGATAAGAGATGGCTTACCAAATATTTGAATGAATGAAAGGATCATGGCCTTGGAGTTGAGTTCACTAATGACATAAAAGTTGGGCTCACAGGAAAGGACATTCGACTTTTTTAAACCTCAGAAATACTTTTAAGATGTTATCTGGATAAAGGGAACCTTATATGTGCCTCTTTTCTTTGGTAATTGCTGGCATAGGAGGAGTAATATAAAGAAAAACATGGGGATTCACATTACACGGAAGACTATGCCTTAAGAAACATTTGCGGGGCTTCCCTGGTGGTCAAGAATGTGCCTTTCAATGCAAGGGACACATGTCAATCCATGGTCTGCAAAGATCCCACGTGCCGTGGGGCACCGGAGCTCATGTTCCACAACTAATGAGCCTGTGCTCTGGAGCCCGTGAGCTGCAGCTACTGATGCCTGCATGCCCTAGAGCCTGTGCTCCACAAGAGAAACCACCTCAAGGAGATGCCCTGGCACCACAGCTAGAGTAACCCCGCTCTTGGCAACTAGAGAAAGCACCCCGCCACACACAGCAACAGAGACCCACCACAGTCAAAAATAAAATCCATAAATTAAAAAACATTGTAACAAGGAGGGAAAACAAAGGCTTTTTCTATTTCATTAGCTAAACTTGACTTCTTATCTCTGTTTTGGCTCAAACCATTCTGTGACTCAGCTACGCAATCACCTCTCTCTTTTGTTTCTCCCTTCTAGCTCTCATTCCCTGCCTCTTTTATCATTGTGCTGTTTATTTCTTTTCTCCCAGTAGTACTCTTTTTTTTTTTTTTAATTTAATTTATTTATCTTTTGGGGGGTGGGGTGGGGAGGGAGGGGGATGGGCGGGCCACTTCCATTGGTCTTTCATTTCTCTATTTTCGTCCGTCTTTGTTCTTTGGTTCCTGTGGGCCTCCCATCACAGTGGCCTCTGTTGTCGCAGAGCGCCGGCTCTGGGCGCATGCGGTCCAGAGCTCCGGCTCGGTATTTGGACACATGGGTCCAGCCGCTCCGCGGCACGTGGTATCTTTCCAGGCCAGGGATCGAACCGGCGCCCCTTACACTGCAAGGCGGTGTCCTTACCCACTGGACCACCAGGGGAAACCCGCCCAGTAGTACTCTTATACAAATATATTTGTCTTATATCTGTCTTACCATAAATATTACTGTTTCTGCATATCATCCAATCTTTGCAGGAGACTGATTGGATCACACTAATGATCTACTGGTATAATCAACTCAAAGATAGCCAAGAAAATGTTCTGGCCATATTTGGATTCCCAGTGTTACTTGAAATAAACCCATCAGTCAAATAGAAGAACCAAGTAAATGAAGACCTCCAAATCTAAAGACAGTTCTACTTCACATATTCCCTAAATATCAAGGGATGTTTTACTAATCTAGGAATTTGGCTGGAATGTCTTTCAACTCAAAAACAAAGCATGGAAATTGATAGTTCATGTAGCCTCATAGCCACAAATATTTTTTTTCCTGTGCTATGAACGTGTAATTCTTTCTTGAAATTTGTTGAGGTATTTGGCTCACTAAGATCCTGTGGAAATGAGTGCTGTAGATTTATTAGGTGCTCCATAGAAATGTATTTCCTTTGTGTTTTAAATTAGTTGCATTTTAATGTCATTGAACATGCCCTTGTTCTTGTTTCCATTTGTGGTCTTGTATCCAGTGGGAATTTATAGAGCTCAGATTTATTTAAATTATGCTGATGTATTTGATCTTTCAACATACAGAGCATGGTAAAAATGGGTGTCTGTCCATATCCATAAATGAAATATGAGGAAAAAGGCATGCTGATAAGTTCTCCACTAAATCAGGTTTAATTAGATATCAAAAAGGGATAAAGCCAGGCTAAGTTTCTACTCTAAGTGTTACAGAGATCTAAGATCAGAAAAAGAAAATAGATATTCAAGCGCATATCATAAAACATTTTCTTGACTTTTATAGATGACAAAGCAAGAAAATACTTCTAATTCAGCCAATTCACTTGTTGAGCAGAAACTTCCTCTTCATTAATTCTTCCAATTTCACTTTACAAATAGCTTAGGAAAACCTTTCTACTCACCAAAAACGTTATTAAGCTTGTAAAATATCATCATGCTTGCCTATCACAGACCCTAAGAACTAGAGATTAGTTCCCAAGGGGCCATATCATCCTTTCACGCAGTGTCCCTAGGTCAGAGCCCATGGCTTCAGCTTCAGTCCCTTCCACCTCTACCCCTCACTGCCCACCTCCACCCCAGTCTAGTCTTATGTGCGCTGCTGTGAGTTACGCTGACACTCTTTTGGTAATATGTCCTGTAGTGGCTAAATTCAAACCTGGAGTTGTGGGCAACCTACCTGCTTTCAAGTGTGTAACAGATGCCCCTGCTCCCAACCAAGGAAGGCTGGGAGAAAGGTTAGATTCTGTATTCAGATATTTTTGGTGTGTATGTTGGAGATTTTAAAATATATTTTTGGATAATTTACATTCAACTCATGCTCTATTTAGAGTGCAATTAGAAAAAGGTTATCACTGATCCACATAACTCAAAAACAAAGCTGATTATGTTCATTCCTGTTTTTGCTATGAACGTGTAATTCTTTCTTGAAATTTGTTGAGGTATTTGGCTCACTAAGATCCTGTGGAAATGAGTGCTGTAGATTTATTAGGTGCTCCATAGAAATGTATTTCCTTTGTGTTTTAAATTAGTTGCATTTTAATGTCATTGAACATGCCCTTGTTCTTGTTTCCATTTGTGGTCTTGTATCCAGTGGGAATTTATAGAGCTCAGATTTATTTAAATTATGCTGATGTATTTGATCTTTCAACATACAGAGCATGGTAAAAATGGGTGTCTGTCCATATCCATAAATGAAATATGAGGAAAAAGGCATGCTGATAAGTTCTCCACTAAATCAGGTTTAATTAGATATCAAAAAGGGATAAAGCCAGGCTAAGTTTCTACTCTAAGTGTTACAGAGATCTAAGATCAGAAAAAGAAAATAGATATTCAAGCGCATATCATAAAACATTTTCTTGACTTTTATAGATGACAAAGCAAGAAAATACTTCTAATTCAGCCAATTCACTTGTTGAGCAGAAACTTCCTCTTCATTAATTCTTCCAATTTCACTTTACAAATAGCTTAGGAAAACCTTTCTACTCACCAAAAACGTTATTAAGCTTGTAAAATATCATCATGCTTGCCTATCACAGACCCTAAGAACTAGAGATTAGTTCCCAAGGGGCCATATCATCCTTTCACGCAGTGTCCCTAGGTCAGAGCCCATGGCTTCAGCTTCAGTCCCTTCCACCTCTACCCCTCACTGCCCACCTCCACCCCAGTCTAGTCTTATGTGCGCTGCTGTGAGTTACGCTGACACTCTTTTGGTAATATGTCCTGTAGTGGCTAAATTCAAACCTGGAGTTGTGGGCAACCTACCTGCTTTCAAGTGTGTAACAGATGCCCCTGCTCCCAACCAAGGAAGGCTGGGGAGAAAGGTTAGATTCTGTATTCAGATATTTTTGGTGTGTATGTTGGAGATTTTAAAAATATATTTTTGGATAATTTACATTCAACTCATGCTCTATTTAGAGTGCAATTAGAAAAAAAGGTTATCACTGATCCACATTTTGCATGTGCTACAGTCTATGGGGTCGCAGAGTCAGACATGACTTAGTGACTGAATGACAACAACATTTTGCATAACTATGCTTTTGCTTTTGGAATTTGGGCAGATTTTGATACATGTTTGAGTCACTGTGTGCAAATCAGTTCTTAGGTGTAGTGCCCTGGGGATCATGTGTTAATTAAAGGAAATTCAAGACAAAGCATTCATGACCAAAAATAATATTTTCTAAAGTAATAACAACCTTCTGATTTTTTTGCATGTATCAAATATTATTTTTATATGATTTACTTAAAGTGAGATATAGTCTTACAAATTTCATGGATCCATGTACATATGCACAAAAATACACATCCTTGTCACAAACGTATGCATTGTCTCTCTTTGCTTGCTCTGCGTGTCTGTCCACTCTTCCTGTGTTCTTTCAAAACACCGGCCAAAGAAGAAAGATGATCCATTAGAATATTTTAGGCATGGGAACGATATGTCAAATAAGTGGAGGAATAAATGTCATATGTCCCTCCTAGTCCATTTGTCCCCCATGTTCATTCTCCATCCCAGTCTCACCTTTCCTTACACTTCGTCTCTTGATGAGAGATTTAGAGCATGACAGAAATGAATAGAATTAGATGTAATGGACATTGCTAAAATTATGCTTCTGGTTCTTATCCATATTTCCTTTCCAATTATAGAGAAACATAGACTACATTTGGGGTCAACAAATACATTAAATGTCCTATTTTCCTAAAAAACACAGTAGCAAGAAGAAAACAGATACAGTGTGTTATGATTGAGTACATTAAATTCAAGCCTGCTACCCCTTCACTTAGCCCACCTCCACCCCAGTCTAGTCTTATGTGCGCTGCTGTGAGTTACGCTGACACTCTTTTGGTAATATGTCCTGTAGTGGCTAAATTCAAACCTGGAGTTGTGGGCAACCTACCTGCTTTCAAGTGTGTAACAGATGCCCCTGCTCCCAACCAAGGAAGGCTGGGGAGAAAGGTTAGATTCTGTATTCAGATATTTTTGGTGTGTATGTTGGAGATTTTAAAAATATATTTTTGGATAATTTACATTCAACTCATGCTCTATTTAGAGTGCAATTAGAAAAAAAGGTTATCACTGATCCACATTTTGCATGTGCTACAGTCTATGGGGTCGCAGAGTCAGACATGACTTAGTGACTGAATGACAACAACATTTTGCATAACTATGCTTTTGCTTTTGGAATTTGGGCAGATTTTGATACATGTTTGAGTCACTGTGTGCAAATCAGTTCTTAGGTGTAGTGCCCTGGGGATCATGTGTTAATTAAAGGAAATTCAAGACAAAGCATTCATGACCAAAAATAATATTTTCTAAAGTAATAACAACCTTCTGATTTTTTTGCATGTATCAAATATTATTTTTATATGATTTACTTAAAGTGAGATATAGTCTTACAAATTTCATGGATCCATGTACATATGCACAAAAATACACATCCTTGTCACAAACGTATGCATTGTCTCTCTTTGCTTGCTCTGCGTGTCTGTCCACTCTTCCTGTGTTCTTTCAAAACACCGGCCAAAGAAGAAAGATGATCCATTAGAATATTTTAGGCATGGGAACGATATGTCAAATAAGTGGAGGAATAAATGTCATATGTCCCTCCTAGTCCATTTGTCCCCCATGTTCATTCTCCATCCCAGTCTCACCTTTCCTTACACTTCGTCTCTTGATGAGAGATTTAGAGCATGACAGAAATGAATAGAATTAGATGTAATGGACATTGCTAAAATTATGCTTCTGGTTCTTATCCATATTTCCTTTCCAATTATAGAGAAACATAGACTACATTTGGGGGTCAACAAATACATTAAATGTCCTATTTTCCTAAAAAACACAGTAGCAAGAAGAGAAAACAGATACAGTGTGTTATGATTGAGTACATTTTATCATTAATCAAATATATGGTATTCAAAATGCTGGTGCTAAGTAGCTATGTCCAACTCTTGCAACCCCATGAACTGTAGCCTGCCAGGTTCCTCTGTTCATGTGATTTTCCAGGCAAGCACGCTGCTGGAGTGTGTTGCCATTTTCTTCTCTAAACCAGCATCTCTTCTGTATTGGCAGGCAGATTCTTTATCACTGAGTCACCAGGGAAGCTCTACTCAAAATATTACCAAACTGCTAAAAGAAACAACTGCAACAAAAATATAATGTCTACACTTGTTAGAGATATATGTAGATAGTTTACTTCACCAATTGCGTTATTTTCTGTGCTGAGAAAATTTGAAAATCTCACTGAAACTTAAGAGTTTCTTGTAACAGATCAATTTAGCATACTCTTTCTCAAGCTTCCACATCTAAATTTAAATTTTCCTCATATCTCTGCAATTCTTTTAAACTTTCACCATTAGTTCTGAGTCTCTGCAATTTCCTCCAGTCCTTCTAATGCCCTGATTTGTCATTCAGTGTGATAGCCATACTCATCTCCTAAGCCACCGTGGCAACTACTCCTTTCCTCTGTATCCAATATGTAAGGATTTTCAGTACAAAGCAGATTCCAAATTCTGGAGTTATAGTTCTATGTGTGGTTTTTTTTTTTAATTTTATTTTTTCAGAATGTTGGATCTATGCTTCAAATCCTATTTAGAAATAATTCCCTACCACTTCACTCTCTGCTACCAATGCTGTCTCCTCTGTCCCTTCTGGGATCACTTCCTACTAGTCACCCTTCTTTCACAACGCCCCTTTCATCTTTTGTCCCCTGATTTCATTTTTCCATTGCTATCAACAGTTAGCGCACATTTGGTCCTGCCCATAATGTCCATAAGACATTCGGTCATGCCTAAAGGTCCTTGGTATTTGGTTCTGTTAAAAACCATGGACCAAATATGCTCATGAACATTTTGGATAGAACCAAATTTCAAGGGTCTTTTGGATGAATGAAAATATCAACTGCATGTCTTACAGAATGGACCAGATGTCATGCAAGGGTACAAATGTACTGAACACTTTTATTCTAAAATCATTTCCTTTAAGTCTGTTCTCACAGATTTAACTATATTATCATCATTCCTTTCTTTTCTTGTATATTAGTTAAAAGTATCAGGATTTTTTGGCGCCTCCACTTTTTGTTGTTTATTAACCTGAGGACTATCCTTCCAGCTGTCTTTTCAGATGTGAAAGTAGCATCTCATTTGTTTCCCTTCATTTCTCATCCATTTCTGATTTGAGACTAGCAAGCATTTCTTCTTGGAAAATGCTCTTCTACTGACTTTAATAAGAATAGCCAACACTATTTTTATATATGCATGGAGTACTTTATGTATGCTAGACACTGGTCTAAGGATTTTACACATAGTTACTTGGATAGTGTTCCATAAATACCTCTTTCACAGATGAAGAAACTTAGACAAAGAGGTTAATTACCATCCCAAATCACAGAGTTATGTGATTTAAACTCAGGCAAACTGGTTCTAGAGATCAATCTACAACTATTCCATCTTCGTTGTTAGTTTCTAGACTGAAAGTTTTCCATTTACTACTCAAGTGCTACCTTTTGTAATATTTTAAAGGGTATCTATCAACTTATATAACACAATTACACAGTTGTCATTAATGCATTCTTGTAAGAATTCCGGATAAGATGAAAACATGGAATGAAAAAGAAGTCCTCTACTATCTCCCTATCTCAATTCCAGTGCTACCCCAAGGAGAAACAGCTTGTCATGTGCTTTTCCAGATGGCTTTCCGTGCATTTACATGTAAGGATGTGTCCTCCAAAACTGTTCTTGTGCTGTTGTTCATTACATCCATCTCCTCGAAACCCCATGAACTGCAGTCCACCAGGCTCCCCTTTTCCATGGACTTATAAGGATGGGTATACACATTGACTTCTTATGTTTAAGAAAATATTTCCAAAAGAGGATCATAGTATATGTTTTCCCATGAGTTAGCCTTCTTCCTTTAATAAAGCACTTAGGAATTAGGTAGATTTTTTTTCTTTCTATACATACAGAGCTGTATCATTCCATTTAACTATAGCATGACATTCCATAAGATAAAAATGCCAAGTTAATCGACTTTTAGGCTGTTTCTTATTTTTGTTACTATAAATAAAGAGGTAGTGAATATTCTTATATAAATATCTTTGTGAATATGTGGACAAATCTTTCTATAAATTTCTCTAAATTGTCAGATCAAAAGGGTATATCATGCGAAATATTGATAAGTACTGCCAATTTTTTTTCCAAAAAGGCTGTAGTAATTGAAAATCCATCAACAGTGCCTCAGAAATCTGATTTTTTTCACAGTCTTTGTATAATTTGATGTTATCAGTAACAAATTATGCCCATCTGATGGAAAAATTTTTTAGTTTCCAATTCCTTGACTGCAAATGAGTTTAAGCATATTTCTTATGGTTCCTGCCTTTCCAAATTTTTGGTCATTTTAAATAATTATTTATTTTGTCATTTACTTATTAATTTAGAGGAGCCAAACATTAATTTTTACTTCATTACATTTATTACAAATATTTTAATCCTATTTTCTTTTTTCCCTTTTCTTATAGAGTTCATATTCTCACTAGCTCTTGAATTAAAATTTTAATTTGTTATTATTATGCTTTCTTCCCCAACAGACACATTAAAGCTTCTGAATTTTCCTTCAATTCTCTCTTATCTACATTTCACAGATTTGATATATAGCACCTTCTCATTGCTACTGACTTCTGAATGTCATGCATGTTCAGTCTTAATTTTCTTTTTCATCTAAAACTATATAGAATGTTTACATTTTTCCTAAGAAGATATGAAAACATGGAATGAAAAAGAAGTCCTCTACTATCTCCCTATCTCAATTCCAGTGCTACCCCAAGGAGAAACAGCTTGTCATGTGCTTTTCCAGATGGCTTTCCGTGCATTTACATGTAAGGATGTGTCCTCCAAAACTGTTCTTGTGCTGTTGTTCATTACATCCATCTCCTCGAAACCCCATGAACTGCAGTCCACCAGGCTCCCCTTTTCCATGGACTTATAAGGATGGGTATACACATTGACTTCTTATGTTTAAGAAAATATTTCCAAAAAGAGGATCATAGTATATGTTTTCCCATGAGTTAGCCTTCTTCCTTTAATAAAGCACTTAGGAATTAGGTAGATTTTTTTTCTTTCTATACATACAGAGCTGTATCATTCCATTTAACTATAGCATGACATTCCATAAGATAAAAATGCCAAGTTAATCGACTTTTAGGCTGTTTCTTATTTTTGTTACTATAAATAAAGAGGTAGTGAATATTCTTATATAAATATCTTTGTGAATATGTGGACAAATCTTTCTATAAATTTCTCTAAATTGTCAGATCAAAAGGGTATATCATGCGAAATATTGATAAGTACTGCCAATTTTTTTTCCAAAAAGGCTGTAGTAATTGAAAATCCATCAACAGTGCCTCAGAAATCTGATTTTTTTCACAGTCTTTGTATAATTTGATGTTATCAGTAACAAATTATGCCCATCTGATGGAAAAATTTTTTAGTTTCCAATTCCTTGACTGCAAATGAGTTTAAGCATATTTCTTATGGTTCCTGCCTTTCCAAATTTTTGGTCATTTTAAATAATTATTTATTTTGTCATTTACTTATTAATTTAGAGGAGCCAAACATTAATTTTTACTTCATTACATTTATTACAAATATTTTAATCCTATTTTCTTTTTTCCCTTTTCTTATAGAGTTCATATTCTCACTAGCTCTTGAATTAAAATTTTAATTTGTTATTATTATGCTTTCTTCCCCAACAGACACATTAAAGCTTCTGAATTTTCCTTCAATTCTCTCTTATCTACATTTCACAGATTTGATATATAGCACCTTCTCATTGCTACTGACTTCTGAATGTCATGCATGTTCAGTCTTAATTTTCTTTTTCATCTAAAAACTATATAGAATGTTTACATTTTTTCCTAAGAAGATATATAAAATAATAGACATATACATAGGTCTGTGCTTTACATATATGTAGACATATTTATTTGTTTATTTATAGATTATTATTATTTTTTTATAATTCTTCAGGGGTTTCCTAAAATTGGTTTTGTATTAGTTAAGTTAAATGTTAATCTGGTGCTTTGTTTCAGTAACAATGAGATTCTGAATATGTGTTCCCTCATCATAGCTATTACTAATCAAAGTCAGCATTATGTCGCGCATACCAGTTGAAAGAGGGTTGGCAAGGAAGATAGACTGCAGTGGGCACTGGTGTGCCCTGTTATCTGACCTCACAGTAGATCATTTAAAAATACCTTGGGCTTCCCTGGTGGTCCAGTGGTAAGGACACCGCCTTGCAGTGCAAGGGGCACTGATTCGATCCCTGGCCTGAGAAGATCCCATGTGCCACGGAGCGGCTGGACCAATGTGTCCAATTACCGAGCCGGAGTTCTGGAGCACATGCGCCCAGAGCCTGTGCTCTGCGACACCGAGGCCACCGTGATGGGAGGCCCACACGGACCAAAGAACAAAGATGGATGAAAATGGACAAATGAAAGACCAATAGAAGTGGTCCGCCTGCTCCCCTCCCTTCCCACCCCCACCAAAATAAATAAATAAATAAATCTTTAAAAAAAAAAGAAACCTCCTCTCGGGGCTTCCCTGGTGGTGCAGTGGGTAAGGATACCACCTTGCAGTGCAAGGGGCGCCGGTTCGATCCCTGGCCTGGGAAGATCCCATGTGCCGCGGAGCGGCTGGACCCATGTGTCCAATTACTGAGCCAGAGCTCTGGAATGCATGCGCCCAGAGCCGGTGCTCTGCGACAACAGAGGCCACCGCGATGGGAGGCCCACAGGAGCCAAAGAACAAAGACAGATGAAAATAGAGAAATGAAAGACCAATAGAAGTGGTCCGCCTGCTCCCCTCCCTTCCCACCCCCACCAAAATAAATAAATAAATAAATCTTTAAAAAAAAAAGAAACCTCCTCTCGGGGCTTCCCTGGTGGTGCAGTGGGTAAGGATACCACCTTGCAGTGCAAGGGGCGCTGGTTCCTTCCCTGGCCTGGGAAGATCCCATGTGCCGCGGAGCGGCTGGACCCATGTGTCCAATTACTGAGCCAGAGCTCTGGAACGCATGCGCCCAGAGCTGGTGCTCTGCAACAACAGAGGCCATCGTGATGGGAGGCCCACACGGGCCAAAGAACAAAGATGGATGAAAATAGATACATGAAAGACCAACAGAAGTGGCCCGCCCGCCCCTCTCCCTCCCCAGCCCCCCAAACCCCCCCCGCAAAAAAATTAAAAAAAAAAAAAAAAACACCTTCTCTCCTTGAAAGAATATACAATGAGAAAAAGACAATCTTTTCAACAATAGTGCTGGAAGAATTGGACAACTACATGCAAAAGAATGAAATTAGAACACTTCCTAACACCATTCACAAAGATAAACTCAAAATGGACTAAAGATCTAAATGTAAGACCAGAAACTGTAAGACTCTTAGAAGAAAGCATAGGCAGAACACTGTATGACATAAATCATAGCAAGATCCTTTAAGACACACCTCCTAGAATAATGCAAATAAAAATAAATAAATAAGGGAGACCTAATTAAACTTAAAAGCTTTTGTACAACAAAGGAAGTTGTAAGCAAGGTGAAAAGACAATCCTCAGAATGGGAGAAAATAATATCAAATGAAACAACTGACAAAGGATAATTTCCAAAATATACAAGCAGCTCACACAACTCAATACCAGAAAAACAGACAACCCCATCAAAGAGTGGAAAAAAGACCTAAACTGGTCTTCTTTCTCCAAAGAAGACATAAAGATGGTGATTAAACACATGAAGAAATATTCACAATCACTCATTATTAGAGAAATGCAAATTAAAACTACAGTGACATATCACATCACACCAGACAGAATGGCCATAATCAAAAACTCCATGAATAACAAGTGCTGAACAGGATGTGGAGAATACGGAACCCTTCCACACTGTGCACTTACTTAGTACTTAGTTCAGTCACTCAGTCAGGTCCGACTCTTTGAGACCACATGGAACACAGCACACCAGGTTTCCCTGTCCTTCACGATCTCCCAGAGCTTGCTCAAACTCATGTCCATTGAGTCAGTGATGCCATCCAACCATCTCGTTCTCTGTTGTCCCCTTCTCCTTTTGCATTCTGTTTTCCCAACATCAGGCTCTTTTCCAATGCATTGTCACTTTGTATCAGGTGGCCATAGTATTGGAGCTTCAGTTTCAGCATCATTCCTTCCAATGAAAATTCAGGGCCGATTTCCTTTAGGATTGACTGGTTTGATCTCCTTGCAGTTCAAGGGACTCTCAAGAGCCTTCTCCAACACCACAGTTTGAAGGTATCAATTCTTCGGCACTCAGCCTTCTTTATGGTCCAGCTCTCATATCCATACATGACTACTAGACACACCGTAGCTTTGACTATACAAACTTTTGTCAACAATAGTGCTGGAAGAATTGGACAACTACATGCAAAAGAATGAAATTAGAACACTTCCTAACACCATTCACAAAGATAAACTCAAAATGGACTAAAGATCTAAATGTAAGACCAGAAACTGTAAGACTCTTAGAAGAAAGCATAGGCAGAACACTGTATGACATAAATCATAGCAAGATCCTTTAAGACACACCTCCTAGAATAATGCAAATAAAAATAAATAAATAAGGGAGACCTAATTAAACTTAAAAGCTTTTGTACAACAAAGGAAGTTGTAAGCAAGGTGAAAAGACAATCCTCAGAATGGGAGAAAATAATATCAAATGAAACAACTGACAAAGGATAATTTCCAAAATATACAAGCAGCTCACACAACTCAATACCAGAAAAACAGACAACCCCATCAAAGAGTGGAAAAAAGACCTAAACTGGTCTTCTTTCTCCAAAGAAGACATAAAGATGGTGATTAAACACATGAAGAAATATTCACAATCACTCATTATTAGAGAAATGCAAATTAAAACTACAGTGACATATCACATCACACCAGACAGAATGGCCATAATCAAAAACTCCATGAATAACAAGTGCTGAACAGGATGTGGAGAATACGGAACCCTTCCACACTGTGCACTTACTTAGTACTTAGTTCAGTCACTCAGTCAGGTCCGACTCTTTGAGACCACATGGAACACAGCACACCAGGTTTCCCTGTCCTTCACGATCTCCCAGAGCTTGCTCAAACTCATGTCCATTGAGTCAGTGATGCCATCCAACCATCTCGTTCTCTGTTGTCCCCTTCTCCTTTTGCATTCTGTTTTCCCAACATCAGGCTCTTTTCCAATGCATTGTCACTTTGTATCAGGTGGCCATAGTATTGGAGCTTCAGTTTCAGCATCATTCCTTCCAATGAAAATTCAGGGCCGATTTCCTTTAGGATTGACTGGTTTGATCTCCTTGCAGTTCAAGGGACTCTCAAGAGCCTTCTCCAACACCACAGTTTGAAGGTATCAATTCTTCGGCACTCAGCCTTCTTTATGGTCCAGCTCTCATATCCATACATGACTACTAGAAAAACCGTAGATTTGACTATACAAACTTTTGTCAGCAAAGTGATGTCTGTTTTTTAATATACTGTCTAGGTTTGTCATAGTGTTTCTTCTTAGGAGCAAGCACCTTTTTTTTTTTAATTTTGGCCTCTTTTATTTATTTATTTTCATCCATCTTGATTGTTTGGCCTGTGTGGGCCTCCCATTGCAGTGGCCTCTATCGTTGCAGAGCACCAGCTCTGGGCACATACACTCCAGAGTGGTGGCTTGTAATCAGACACACCAGTCCAGCTGCTCCACGGCACATGGGATCTTCTTGGGCCAGGGATGGAATTGGTGCCCCTTGCACTGCAAGGCAAACTCTTTACCCACTGGACCACCAGGGAAGCCTGGAGCAAGCATCTGTTAATTTCATGGCTGCAGTCACCATCCTCAGTGATTTTGAAGCCCAAGAAAATAGTCTGTCACTGTTTCCAATGTTTGCTCATCTATTTGCCATGAAGTGATGGGAACAGATGCCATCGGTTTTCGAATGTTGAATTTTAAGCCAACTTTTTCACTCTCCTCTTTCACTTTCATCAGGAGGCTCTTTAGTTTCTCTTTGCTTTCTGCTGTAAGGTTAGTGTCATCTGCATACCTGAGGTTACGGAACCCTTCCACACTGTGCACTTACTTAGTACTTAGTTCAGTCACTCAGTCAGGTCCGACTCTTTGAGACCACATGGAACACAGCACACCAGGTTTCCCTGTCCTTCACGATCTCCCAGAGCTTGCTCAAACTCATGTCCATTGAGTCAGTGATGCCATCCAACCATCTCGTTCTCTGTTGTCCCCTTCTCCTTTTGCATTCTGTTTTCCCAACATCAGGCTCTTTTCCAATGCATTGTCACTTTGTATCAGGTGGCCATAGTATTGGAGCTTCAGTTTCAGCATCATTCCTTCCAATGAAAATTCAGGGCCGATTTCCTTTAGGATTGACTGGTTTGATCTCCTTGCAGTTCAAGGGACTCTCAAGAGCCTTCTCCAACACCACAGTTTGAAGGTATCAATTCTTCGGCACTCAGCCTTCTTTATGGTCCAGCTCTCATATCCATACATGACTACTAGAAAAACCGTAGATTTGACTATACAAACTTTTGTCAGCAAAGTGATGTCTGTTTTTTAATATACTGTCTAGGTTTGTCATAGTGTTTCTTCTTAGGAGCAAGCACCTTTTTTTTTTTAATTTTGGCCTCTTTTATTTATTTATTTTCATCCATCTTGATTGTTTGGCCTGTGTGGGCCTCCCATTGCAGTGGCCTCTATCGTTGCAGAGCACCAGCTCTGGGCACATACACTCCAGAGTGGTGGCTTGTAATCAGACACACCAGTCCAGCTGCTCCACGGCACATGGGATCTTCTTGGGCCAGGGATGGAATTGGTGCCCCTTGCACTGCAAGGCAAACTCTTTACCCACTGGACCACCAGGGAAGCCTGGAGCAAGCATCTGTTAATTTCATGGCTGCAGTCACCATCCTCAGTGATTTTGAAGCCCAAGAAAATAGTCTGTCACTGTTTCCAATGTTTGCTCATCTATTTGCCATGAAGTGATGGGAACAGATGCCATCGGTTTTTCGAATGTTGAACTTTAGGCCAGATTTTTCACTCTCCTCTTTCACTTTCATCAGGAGGCTCTTTAGTTCTTCTTTGCTTTCTGCTGTAAGGTTAGTGTCATCTGCATACCTGAGGTTACTGATACTTCTCTCTGCAATCTTGATTCCAGCTTGTGCTTCATCCAAAGTGGCATTTCACGAAATTGGAACATTCCCTGACACCATACACTAAGATCAACTCAAAATGGATTAAAGACCTAAATGTAAGACCAGAAACCATCAAACTCTTAGAGGAGAATGTAGGCAAAACCCTCAAGGACATCAATCAAAGCAAGATCTTCTCTGACCCACCAACTAAAATAGCAGAACTGAAAAGAAAAATGAACATATGGGACCTCATGAAACTTAAAAGCTTTTGTACAGCAAAAGAAATTACAAAAAAGCTCAACAGACACCCCACAGAGTGGGAGAAAATCATAGCAAATGAAACAACAGACAAAGAATTAATCTCCAAAATCTACAAGCAACTCAGACAACTCAGCACAGGGAAAACGAACAACCCAATCAAAAAATGGGAAAAAGATCTAAAGAGACGCCTCTCCAAAGAGGACATACAGATGGCCCAAAAGCACATGAAATGATGCTCAACCTCGCTTATTATTAGAGAAATGCAAATTAAAACTACAATGAGATATCACCTCACACCTGTCAGAATGGCCATCTTCAAAAAATCTGCAGACAATAAATGCTGGAGAAGGTGCGGAGAAAAGGGAACCCTCTTGCATTGCTGGTGGGAATGTAAATTGATACAGCCTCTATGGAAGACAGTCTGGATATTTCTTAAAAAACTAAAAATAGAAGCACCATACGACCCAGTAATCCCACTCTTAGGCTTATATCCTGATGAAATCAAAACAGAAAGAAGCACCTGTACCCCAATGTTCATTGCAGCTCTCTATACAATAGCCAAAACATGGAAGTGACCTAGATGTCCATCGACGAATGAATGGATCCAGAAGCTCTGGTACATATATACAATGGAATACTCTGAAGAAATGCAATCTTTACCCACTGGACCACCAGGGAAGCCTGGAGCAAGCATCTGTTAATTTCATGGCTGCAGTCACCATCCTCAGTGATTTTGAAGCCCAAGAAAATAGTCTGTCACTGTTTCCAATGTTTGCTCATCTATTTGCCATGAAGTGATGGGAACAGATGCCATCGGTTTTCGAATGTTGAACTTTAGGCCAGATTTTTCACTCTCCTCTTTCACTTTCATCAGGAGGCTCTTTAGTTCTTCTTTGCTTTCTGCTGTAAGGTTAGTGTCATCTGCATACCTGAGGTTACTGATACTTCTCTCTGCAATCTTGATTCCAGCTTGTGCTTCATCCAAAGTGGCATTTCACGAAATTGGAACATTCCCTGACACCATACACTAAGATCAACTCAAAATGGATTAAAGACCTAAATGTAAGACCAGAAACCATCAAACTCTTAGAGGAGAATGTAGGCAAAACCCTCAAGGACATCAATCAAAGCAAGATCTTCTCTGACCCACCAACTAAAATAGCAGAACTGAAAAGAAAAATGAACATATGGGACCTCATGAAACTTAAAAGCTTTTGTACAGCAAAAGAAATTACAAAAAAGCTCAACAGACACCCCACAGAGTGGGAGAAAATCATAGCAAATGAAACAACAGACAAAGAATTAATCTCCAAAATCTACAAGCAACTCAGACAACTCAGCACAGGGAAAACGAACAACCCAATCAAAAAATGGGAAAAAGATCTAAAGAGACGCCTCTCCAAAGAGGACATACAGATGGCCCAAAAGCACATGAAATGATGCTCAACCTCGCTTATTATTAGAGAAATGCAAATTAAAACTACAATGAGATATCACCTCACACCTGTCAGAATGGCCATCTTCAAAAAATCTGCAGACAATAAATGCTGGAGAAGGTGCGGAGAAAAGGGAACCCTCTTGCATTGCTGGTGGGAATGTAAATTGATACAGCCTCTATGGAAGACAGTCTGGATATTTCTTAAAAAACTAAAAATAGAAGCACCATACGACCCAGTAATCCCACTCTTAGGCTTATATCCTGATGAAATCAAAACAGAAAGAAGCACCTGTACCCCAATGTTCATTGCAGCTCTCTATACAATAGCCAAAACATGGAAGTGACCTAGATGTCCATCGACGAATGAATGGATCCAGAAGCTCTGGTACATATATACAATGGAATACTACTCAGCTGTTAAAAGAAATGCAGAAGACTCAGTCCTAATGAAGTGGCTGGCTCTAGAACCTATCATAAAAAGTGAAGTAAGTCAAAAAGAGAAAGACAAATACAGTATACTAACACACATATACGGAATCTAGTAGGACGGTCTTGATATCACACGCAGGGAACTCATGGAAAAACAAACAGAGCATAGACATAGGGACATCGTGGCGAAGAAATAGGGAGGGGGAAGCATGGAGGAAGTAACAAGGAAGCCTATAGTATTAGATGTGGAAAAGATAGCTAGTGTCATAGTGCTAAGGGAATAGGAGTGCTTACAATGGCATGGGGCGATGGTCCGGAGGGGTGGGATGGGGGGATCTGGGCGGGTGGGGACCATGGATATGCATATGACTGATCTGGGAACATACATGTCTGTGAACAACAAAACTCTGTAAAACCTTTAAAATAAAGAATAAAAAAAAATAAGAGAGACAAAGTGGCATTTCACATGATGTACTCTGCATGTAAATTAAATAAGCAGGATGACAATATACAGCCTTGATGTACTTCTTTCCCAATTTGGAATCAGTCCACTGTTCCATGTCCAGTTCTAACTGTTGCTTTTTGTCCTGCATATAGGTTCCAAAAGAGGCAGGTAAGGTGGGCTGGTATTCCTATTTCTTGAAGAATTTTCCACAATTTGTTGTGATCAACACAGTCAAAGGCTTTAGTGCTGTCAATGAAGCAGAAGTAGATGCTTTTCTGGAATTCCTTGTTTTTCTATGATCCAACAGATGTTGGCAATTTGATCTCTGGTCCCTCTAAATGAACTAAAATCAAAAAAGTCAGCCATACTGACCGAGAAAAGGGAACCCTCTTGCATTGCTGGTGGGAATGTAAATTGATACAGCCTCTATGGAAGACAGTCTGGATATTTCTTAAAAAACTAAAAATAGAAGCACCATACGACCCAGTAATCCCACTCTTAGGCTTATATCCTGATGAAATCAAAACAGAAAGAAGCACCTGTACCCCAATGTTCATTGCAGCTCTCTATACAATAGCCAAAACATGGAAGTGACCTAGATGTCCATCGACGAATGAATGGATCCAGAAGCTCTGGTACATATATACAATGGAATACTACTCAGCTGTTAAAAGAAATGCAGAAGACTCAGTCCTAATGAAGTGGCTGGCTCTAGAACCTATCATAAAAAGTGAAGTAAGTCAAAAAGAGAAAGACAAATACAGTATACTAACACACATATACGGAATCTAGTAGGACGGTCTTGATATCACACGCAGGGAACTCATGGAAAAACAAACAGAGCATAGACATAGGGACATCGTGGCGAAGAAATAGGGAGGGGGAAGCATGGAGGAAGTAACAAGGAAGCCTATAGTATTAGATGTGGAAAAGATAGCTAGTGTCATAGTGCTAAGGGAATAGGAGTGCTTACAATGGCATGGGGCGATGGTCCGGAGGGGTGGGATGGGGGGATCTGGGCGGGTGGGGACCATGGATATGCATATGACTGATCTGGGAACATACATGTCTGTGAACAACAAAACTCTGTAAAACCTTTAAAATAAAGAATAAAAAAAAATAAGAGAGACAAAGTGGCATTTCACATGATGTACTCTGCATGTAAATTAAATAAGCAGGATGACAATATACAGCCTTGATGTACTTCTTTCCCAATTTGGAATCAGTCCACTGTTCCATGTCCAGTTCTAACTGTTGCTTTTTGTCCTGCATATAGGTTCCAAAAGAGGCAGGTAAGGTGGGCTGGTATTCCTATTTCTTGAAGAATTTTCCACAATTTGTTGTGATCAACACAGTCAAAGGCTTTAGTGCTGTCAATGAAGCAGAAGTAGATGCTTTTCTGGAATTCCCTTGTTTTTTCTATGATCCAACAGATGTTGGCAATTTGATCTCTGGTCCCTCTGCCTTTTCTAAATCTAGCTTGTACATCTGGAAGTTCTCAGTTTATCGAAGCCTAGCTTGGAGGATTTTTAGCATTATTAATAGTGTGTGAAATGAGTACAACAGTGTAATAGTCTGAATATTCTTTGGCATTGCCTTTGTCTGGTTTTGGAATGAAAACTGACCTTTTCCAGTCCTGAGGCCACTGCCGTGTTTTCCAAATTTGCTGGCATATTGACTGTAGCACTTTGACAGCATCATCTCTTAGCATTTGAAACAGCTGGAAGTCCATCACCCACACTAGCTTTGTTCCTACTAATGCTTCACTTGACTTCACACTTTTAAGATGTCTTGCTTTAGGTGTGTGATCACACCATCGTGCTCATCAACTCATTAGGAACTTTTCTGTATAGTTCTTCTGTGTATTCTTTCCACCTCTTCTTAATATCTTCTACTTCCATTAGGTCCATACTGTTTCTGTGGGATCCATACCTACACTGTGGGTGATTGTAAACTGATATAGCCACTATGGAAGACAGTATGAAGATTACTTAAAAAAAAAAAAAGGAGTAAATCCACCCAGTAATACCACTTCTAGGCATATACCCTGAAGAAACCAAAACTGAAAAAGACTCATACACCCCAGTACTTATTTTACAACACTATTTACAATAGTGAAGACATGGAAACAACTTATATTTCCATCATGAATGGATAAAGAAGCTGTGGTCCATATACCAAGTAGAATAGTACTCAGCCATAGAAGTAATGCATTTGAGTCAGTTCTAATGAGGTGGAGGAACTCAGAGCCTATTATACAGAGTGAAATAAGTCAGAAAGAGAAAAACAAATATTATATATTTATGAATATATATGAAATCTAGAAAGGTGCTACTGACAAATCTGTTCTCATAACAGCAATGGAGACAGAGACATAGAGAACAGACTTATGGATAAGGGTGGGAGAAGAGGAGAGGGTGACATAAATGGAAAAAGAGGGTTTTAAAAAAAAGGATTTCTATATGAATCCCTTGTTTTTCAAGTTATGATCGGCTTTTCTGGAATTCCTTGTTTTTCGATGATCCAACAATTGTTGGCAATTTGATCTCTGGTCCCTCTGCCTTTTCTAAATCTAGCTTGTACATCTGGAAGTTCTCAGTTTATCGAAGCCTAGCTTGGAGGATTTTTAGCATTATTAATAGTGTGTGAAATGAGTACAACAGTGTAATAGTCTGAATATTCTTTGGCATTGCCTTTGTCTGGTTTTGGAATGAAAACTGACCTTTTCCAGTCCTGAGGCCACTGCCGTGTTTTCCAAATTTGCTGGCATATTGACTGTAGCACTTTGACAGCATCATCTCTTAGCATTTGAAACAGCTGGAAGTCCATCACCCACACTAGCTTTGTTCCTACTAATGCTTCCTAGGGTTCACTTGACTTCACACTTTTAAGATGTCTTGCTTTAGGTGTGTGATCACACCATCGTGCTCATCAACTCATTAGGAACTTTTCTGTATAGTTCTTCTGTGTATTCTTTCCACCTCTTCTTAATATCTTCTACTTCCATTAGGTCCATACTGTTTCTGTGGGATCCATACCTACACTGTGGGTGATTGTAAACTGATATAGCCACTATGGAAGACAGTATGAAGATTACTTAAAAAAAAAAAAAAGGAGTAAATCCACCCAGTAATACCACTTATAGGCATATACCCTGAAGAAACCAAAACTGAAAAAGACTCATACACCCCAGTACTTATTTTACAACACTATTTACAATAGTGAAGACATGGAAACAACTTATATTTCCATCATGAATGGATAAAGAAGCTGTGGTCCATATACCAAGTAGAATAGTACTCAGCCATAGAAGTAATGCATTTGAGTCAGTTCTAATGAGGTGGAGGAACTCAGAGCCTATTATACAGAGTGAAATAAGTCAGAAAGAGAAAAACAAATATTATATATTTATGAATATATATGAAATCTAGAAAGGTGCTACTGACAAATCTGTTCTCATAACAGCAATGGAGACAGAGACATAGAGAACAGACTTATGGATAAGGGTGGGGAGAAGAGGGAGAGGGTGACATAAATGGAAAGAGTAGCATAGATGGATATACACTAATATATGCAAATAGATAGTCAATGGGAATTTGCTATATGAATTAGGGAACTCAGACTGGGGCTCTGTAATAACCTAGAAGACTGGGAATGACTGGGAGGAGGGAGGGAGATTCTAGAGAGAGGGGACCTAATTATGTTGATGTATGACAGAAATCAAACCAATACTGTAAAGAAATCACCAATCAATTAAAAATAAGCAAATCTTAAAAAATCCTTCTCTCCTTTATCTAAGAAAATTATTTTCAGTAATAATCATAAGATGAAATAAATATATTTCATGCATGTGAGAGAAAGTCACTCAGTGGTGTCTGATTCTTTGTAACCCATGGATGAGCCAAGGAATTCTTAAGGCAAGAATATTGGAGTGGATAATGCTTCTCTTCTCCAGGGTATCTTCCCAACCTAGGAATCAAACTGGAGTTTTCTGCATTGCAGGTGGATTCTTTACCAGCTGAGCTATAAGCAAAGCCCCCTTGAAGGCATATTTCATGTGTGTGTATATATATGCACATATATGTATATTTAACATCTATAAACTTTGTATTTATGAAATGTTATACTTCTTTATTTGCACACTCTTCCAATTTTAAACTTTTTGCTGCTGTCTGTCTTGTTCAGTTCTTTGTGACCCTTTGGACTGTAGCCTGCCAGGCTTGTCTGTCTATGGGATTTCCTAGGCAAGAACACTGGAGCAGGTTGCCATTTCCTACTTCATGGGTTCTTCCTTACCTGAGAATCAGACATGTGTCTCTTGCACATCTTGTGCTGGCAGGCAGGTTCTTTACCACTATGCCACTTGGGAAGCCCTCTCAAACATTTTAAGCACAAATAAAAACTCCATGTGGTCACAGAATGATAGAATTGAGCTAACTCAAGTTCTGTTTCTTTGTCTTTATAAAGATAATTGCACCACCATTGTTTATTTTGAGTCTACTCAAATAACGGAATGGCTACCCACTCCAGTATTCTTTCTCTTTTTCCCCATCATGCCACTTTTATTTATATGTATTTTCATTAATATTTTTATTCTTTGGCATGTGTGGGCCTCCCATTGCAGTGGCCTCTCTCACTGAAGAGCACAGGCTCTGGGCGCATGTGCTGCAGAGCACTGGCTGGTAGGTAGACACACTGGTCCATCCACTCTGCGGCATCTTCCTGGGCCAAGAATCTAACTGGTGCCCCTTGCACTGCAAGGCGGACTCCCCACCACTGGACCACCAAGGAAGCCCTAGTATTCTTGTTTAGAGAATTCTATGGACAGAGGAGCCTGGAGGGCTACAGTCCGTGGAGTCACAAAGAGTTGGACACAACTGAGCTGCTACCACTTTCACTTTTCACAGATACTATATCTGCATTTTCTACCCCTTTTAAGATCTACTTAATCCCCCAACACCAGTTTGCTATGCTATCCAGGAAAGGAGGAAAAACAAACACACAAGCAATAAAATAACAATAGGGGACTGAAGATTGTTGTAGGTTTTTCAGTATAGGCTCCTATACCAGTCTACTCTGACATAAGGTAAAAGGGGCAAAAATGTGTGCTATTTTCTTTGCAATATTCAGCACATTTCAGAAAATTTTGACAGTATAACTAGTATAATAAATACAATTAGCCATATCTACCTGCACCTTCAATTTAAACAATTGGAAAGTTCACTTATTTAACTGGAAATATCAATATATAGATTAGCAAGAAATTATATTAAAAAGGAAATATGTTACTTTGCATTCCTTATAGAAATAAAATTTTGTCCTAAATTCTTATATTACCAGGAGATTTAATTTTTATAAATAGATTGTTTAGTTCTGATATTTGCCATTGGTAAGGCAATAGTATAAAGACCTTGAGAAAACCTGTTTCTGTATCTTGAAGAATCTTAAAATGAGGACTAGTAAAATTCACCAAGGTTTATTCTTTGCCTTCAAGACACTTGGAAATTTTTAAAAAACAAATTAGAGGATAAAACCTATATGCTGCACCCAAGTGTAAAAATAAGAGTTGGTTATTTTTAGTGACTATGGAGACTTTGGAAGACTAGGAATGAGCAAGATTGGGCTAGTCAGAAGTGAATGCTCCTTCAGCTTTGATGACTCAGTGGCTTCCATCTTCCATATCCTGTAATACTTATTTATTCTTCTCTGTCACTCTGGGTGGTTAAAGTCCATATTATGAGTTTCTCATGTAACAATTGCAGGATGATTGTAGAATCATTATACTTTCTTTACTCATTATTTCCAATTCTGCAATTGCATCATCCAAAGGCTTTTTGTCAGTCTGTAGCCTCCATTAGGGGAACTGTGTGCTTTATAGAGTAGAATATGAAAAATTATGAGACCTAAACTGAATAGGTTGCATTGAAGAACTCTTTTGTCATTTCACTATTGCTAGCAACTTTATCAGCCCTGATGAGTTCTACAAAGTCACCATCCTGTCTTCCTGTGGCAAATTTAACTGGATGACTATTGCAGATTCTTCCCTTTGTATATTAGAGAGACTCCAGTTTCAGCTTTCTGAAAAAGACACTGAATAGGAAAAAAAGCGGGGAAAAAAACACACAAGCAATAAAATAACAATAGGGGACTGAAGATTGTTGTAGGTTTTCAGTATAGGCTCCTATACCAGTCTACTCTGACATAAGGTAAAAGGGGCAAAAATGTGTGCTATTTTCTTTGCAATATTCAGCACATTTCAGAAAATTTTGACAGTATAACTAGTATAATAAATACAATTAGCCATATCTACCTGCACCTTCAATTTAAACAATTGGAAAGTTCACTTATTTAACTGGAAATATCAATATATAGATTAGCAAGAAATTATATTAAAAAGGAAATATGTTACTTTGCATTCCTTATAGAAATAAAATTTTGTCCTAAATTCTTATATTACCAGGAGATTTAATTTTTATAAATAGATTGTTTAGTTCTGATATTTGCCATTGGTAAGGCAATAGTATAAAGACCTTGAGAAAACCTGTTTCTGTATCTTGAAGAATCTTAAAATGAGGACTAGTAAAATTCACCAAGGTTTATTCTTTGCCTTCAAGACACTTGGAAATTTTTAAAAAACAAATTAGAGGATAAAACCTATATGCTGCACCCAAGTGTAAAAATAAGAGTTGGTTTTTTTTAGTGACTATGGAGACTTTGGAAGACTAGGAATGAGCAAGATTGGGCTAGTCAGAAGTGAATGCTCCTTCAGCTTTGATGACTCAGTGGCTTCCATCTTCCATATCCTGTAATACTTATTTATTCTTCTCTGTCACTCTGGGTGGTTAAAGTCCATATTATGAGTTTCTCATGTAACAATTGCAGGATGATTGTAGAATCATTATACTTTCTTTACTCATTATTTCCAATTCTGCAATTGCATCATCCAAAGGCTTTTTGTCAGTCTGTAGCCTCCATTAGGGGAACTGTGTGCTTTATAGAGTAGAATATGAAAAATTATGAGACCTAAACTGAATAGGTTGCATTGAAGAACTCTTTTGTCATTTCACTATTGCTAGCAACTTTATCAGCCCTGATGAGTTCTACAAAGTCACCATCCTGTCTTCCTGTGGCAAATTTAACTGGATGACTATTGCAGATTCTTCCCTTTGTATATTAGAGAGACTCCAGTTTCAGCTTTCTGAAAAAAGATATTTGCCTGTTTGTACAGAAAGTTATAAATGATTTTAGATTAATTTTATTTGGTGTTAAGTAACTCGCATTTCCAAAATTATTTCCAGGTTGTTTTCTCATCCTTCAGTTGCTTTTTCTTTTTGTTTAATGGAACTACAGATGATTCCCAATTTCTAACCATATATGCATCAAAAAAAAAAAAAGGCATCAGACTGCCAACTCTATCTTGATTCTTGCTCTTTTCTTCATTTGGTGATACCTTTGTATCACTAAGACTGTTGTGCCTAATTCTTCTATTATATTCGGTTCAGTTTAGTTGCTTATTTGTATCTGACTCTTTGTCACCCCATAGACTGCAGCATGTCAGGCTTCCCTGTCCTTCACCATCTCCCAAAACTTGCTCAAACTCATGTTCATTGACTCAATGATGCCATCCAACCATCTCATCCTCTGTCATCCCTTTCTCCTCCTTCTTTCAACCTTTTCCAGCATCAGGGTCTTTTCCAGTGTGTTGTCTCTTCGAATCAGGTGGACATAGTATTGGAGCTTCAGTTTCAGCATCATTCCTTCCAATGAATATTCAGGGCCGATTTCCTTTAGGATTGACTGATTTGATCTCCTTGCAGTTCAAGGGACTCTCAAGAGCCTTCTTCAACACCACAGTTTGAAGGTATCAGTTCTTCAGCACTCAGCCTTCTTTATGGTCCAGCTCTCACATCCATACATGACTACCAGAAAAACCATAGCTTTGACTACATGGACCTTTGTCTGCAAAATGATGTCTCTACTTTTTAATATACTGTCTAGGTTTATAATAACTTTTCTTCCAAGGAGCTTTTCTTCCAAGTGTCTTTAAATTCCACAGCTGCAGTCAATACCTGCAGTGATTTTGGAGCCCAAGAAAGTAAAGTATGTCACCATTTCCATTGTTTGCCCATCTACTTGCCATGAAGTAATAGGACTGCATGTCATGATCTTGGTTTTTTGAATGTTAAGTTTTAAGCCAGCTTTTTTACTCTCTTTTCACTATTGCTAGCACTTTGAGACTGGAAACATGACTATTGCAGATTCTTCCTTTGTATATTAGAGACTCCAGTTTCAGCTTTCTGAAAAAAGATATTTGCCTGTTTGTACAGAAAGTTATAAATGATTTTAGATTAATTTTATTTGGTGTTAAGTAACTCGCATTTCCAAAATTATTTCCAGGTTGTTTTCTCATCCTTCAGTTGCTTTTTCTTTTTGTTTAATGGAACTACAGATGATTCCCAATTTCTAACCATATATGCATCAAAAAAAAAAAAAGGCATCAGACTGCCAACTCTATCTTGATTCTTGCTCTTTTCTTCATTTGGTGATACCTTTGTATCACTAAGACTGTTGTGCCTAATTCTTCTATTATATTCGGTTCAGTTTAGTTGCTTATTTGTATCTGACTCTTTGTCACCCCATAGACTGCAGCATGTCAGGCTTCCCTGTCCTTCACCATCTCCCAAAACTTGCTCAAACTCATGTTCATTGACTCAATGATGCCATCCAACCATCTCATCCTCTGTCATCCCTTTCTCCTCCTTCTTTCAACCTTTTCCAGCATCAGGGTCTTTTCCAGTGTGTTGTCTCTTCGAATCAGGTGGACATAGTATTGGAGCTTCAGTTTCAGCATCATTCCTTCCAATGAATATTCAGGGCCGATTTCCTTTAGGATTGACTGATTTGATCTCCTTGCAGTTCAAGGGACTCTCAAGAGCCTTCTTCAACACCACAGTTTGAAGGTATCAGTTCTTCAGCACTCAGCCTTCTTTATGGTCCAGCTCTCACATCCATACATGACTACCAGAAAAACCATAGCTTTGACTACATGGACCTTTGTCTGCAAAATGATGTCTCTACTTTTTAATATACTGTCTAGGTTTATAATAACTTTTCTTCCAAGGAGCTTTTCTTCCAAGTGTCTTTAAATTCCACAGCTGCAGTCAATACCTGCAGTGATTTTGGAGCCCAAGAAAGTAAAGTATGTCACCATTTCCATTGTTTGCCCATCTACTTGCCATGAAGTAATAGGACTGCATGTCATGATCTTGGTTTTTTGAATGTTAAGTTTTAAGCCAGCTTTTTTACTCTCTTTTTCACCTGTTATGTTAGATACTTCTAATTGTCCACTAAAACCACAATTGACAATATCTGATTAATTTTTATATACTATCTATGTCATTAAAAATTATATGTAACAGTAATACTCAAAATATCTATTTCATTAAGTCTAAAGTGCTGCTGATTGGCTAAAGTGTTATTTCATGTTCTAAGAAAGAACAAACTCATTTTCAACAAGAATGACAATGCACTGATTGTAAAATGCATCAGATTTAGACCCACAACATGGATGGACCTTAAGGGTATTATGCTAAGTGAACTAAATCAGACAGAAAAAGACAAATCAATATGAGTTCACTCATATATGTAATATTTTTTAAAAGCCAAGGAAGCAAAGAAACAAAATAAATGAAACAAACCAAAAACCCCCAGACATTCAGAGAACACAGTAAAATTATCAGAAAGGAAGGGAGGTAAGGGAAAATTTACGTAAAAATGGGTCAGCTTTATTACGTTGATGGGTGGAAACTAAACTTTCACTAATGAGCAAATTGTAGGGCATACGGAATTAATATACTGTTACTGTAATAAACTATTAATATCATGTGGTACATATGAAACTTATATAATGTTATAAACCAGTATTATAAACCTTAATAAATTTGATTCAATAAAAAGGAATATATTTGACATGCTTTGCCATTTTGTTATTGAAATGTTCCAAATGATTCTAGATTTCCTTTCTAAAATAAATTTCATCAATATGTACACATTGTTAACAAGTCAAGTTGATAGCCTTGTAACAACAAAAAAATGCATATTCTTGCCATGTAAACCCTACTTCTCAACCTACCTCTTCAGGAAGAACCATGTTGAGTCTTTTTAACTGGTCAATATTTCTAAGTGACATAATTACTTTATTTTTTAAGTTATATATTTTAGATATTATTAATTCCCTATTATGATGATTGAGGATTTAGTTTTTACATAATTTCCATTCTACTTCCTCTCTGAATATAATTTTTGTCATAGCTTTTATTAGCAATAGTCAATGACTCTACCGATTTGGCCCAAGAAAGTAAAGTATGTCACCATTTCCATTGTTTGCCCATCTACTTGCCATGAAGTAATAGGACTGCATGTCATGATCTTGGTTTTTTGAATGTTAAGTTTTAAGCCAGCTTTTTTACTCTCTTTTTCACCTGTTATGTTAGATACTTCTAATTGTCCACTAAAACCACAATTGACAATATCTGATTAATTTTTATATACTATCTATGTCATTAAAAATTATATGTAACAGTAATACTCAAAATATCTATTTCATTAAGTCTAAAGTGCTGCTGATTGGCTAAAGTGTTATTTCATGTTCTAAGAAAGAACAAACTCATTTTCAACAAGAATGACAATGCACTGATTGTAAAATGCATCAGATTTAGACCCACAACATGGATGGACCTTAAGGGTATTATGCTAAGTGAACTAAATCAGACAGAAAAGACAAATCAATATGAGTTCACTCATATATGTAATATTTTTTAAAAGCCAAGGAAGCAAAGAAACAAAATAAATGAAACAAACCAAAAACCCCCAGACATTCAGAGAACACAGTAAAATTATCAGAAAGGAAGGGAGGTAAGGGAAAATTTACGTAAAAATGGGTCAGCTTTATTACGTTGATGGGTGGAAACTAAACTTTCACTAATGAGCAAATTGTAGGGCATACGGAATTAATATACTGTTACTGTAATAAACTATTAATATCATGTGGTACATATGAAACTTATATAATGTTATAAACCAGTATTATAAACCTTAATAAATTTGATTCAATAAAAAGGAATATATTTGACATGCTTTGCCATTTTGTTATTGAAATGTTCCAAATGATTCTAGATTTCCTTTCTAAAATAAATTTCATCAATATGTACACATTGTTAACAAGTCAAGTTGATAGCCTTGTAACAACAAAAAAATGCATATTCTTGCCATGTAAAACCCTACTTCTCAACCTACCTCTTCAGGAAGAACCATGTTGAGTCTTTTTAACTGGTCAATATTTCTAAGTGACATAATTACTTTATTTTTTAAGTTATATATTTTAGATATTATTAATTCCCTATTATGATGATTGAGGATTTAGTTTTTACATAATTTCCATTCTACTTCCTCTCTGAATATAATTTTTGTCATAGCTTTTATTAGCAATAGTCAATGACTCTACCATTATGAGTATGTAAATACTACTTATTGCTGCACCAATCTGTTTATTATGATTATGCTTCTTTTCTAGTAGAATATTTCTTTTTGCGGGAGGGGCAGTAATAATTAACTCATCTCACCTTTGCTATGCTTCTTATTTCTAGCTTTCATTTTCTGTTGTTTACTTAAATTGGAGGATGATTGTCCAGCTCATATTTTCTAACTACTTTTCTAATAGCCATCAAATTTTTTCAAAAGCACACATATATCAAATAATCTAGTGGTTTTATTTAAATTTTTCTCTATACATCTCCTTCTTTTATTCCCCTGTTGCTTTGACTTGGTTTCTTTCTTTTTTTTTTGCCACTTCTATTGGTCTTTCATTTACTTGTTTTCATCCATCTTTGTTCTTTGGCCTGTGTGGGCCTCCCATTGCAGTAGCCTCTCTCGTTGCAGAGCACTGGCTTTGGGCACATGTGCTCCAGAGTTCCAGCCTCAGTAGTTGGACATATCGGTCCAGCCGCTCCGCGGCACGTGGGATCCTCCCAGGCCAGGGATGGAACCTGTGCCCCTTGCACTGCAAGGCGGCGTCCTTACCCATTGGACCACCAGGGAAACCCCTTGATTTTGTTTTTTTTTTTTATAGATTTCATATAGTACCTTCATCTTCTTTCACTATCTTTTGAGAAGGAATCCCTGTTTCCTTTTTCTTGGTTTGGTTCTTCATTTTTCTTAGGAATATACTGGAATAACTTTAAAAAGGATGAAAAAGGTTAAGTTTCAGAAGAAATGTGTTACGAAAATAGTCACATTATCCTTCTACTCACTTAATAGCTTACCTAGATAAAGGATTTTAGATCAGAATGCATTCACCCTCAGAATTTGGAAGGTAATCCTTCAGACATTTTTTAACTGTCAATATTCAAGTTTGAAACCCTACTTCTCAACCTACCTCTTCAGGAAGAACCATGTTGAGTCTTTTAACTGGTCAATATTTCTAAGTGACATAATTACTTTATTTTTTAAGTTATATATTTTAGATATTATTAATTCCCTATTATGATGATTGAGGATTTAGTTTTTACATAATTTCCATTCTACTTCCTCTCTGAATATAATTTTTGTCATAGCTTTTATTAGCAATAGTCAATGACTCTACCATTATGAGTATGTAAATACTACTTATTGCTGCACCAATCTGTTTATTATGATTATGCTTCTTTTCTAGTAGAATATTTCTTTTTGCGGGAGGGGCAGTAATAATTAACTCATCTCACCTTTGCTATGCTTCTTATTTCTAGCTTTCATTTTCTGTTGTTTACTTAAATTGGAGGATGATTGTCCAGCTCATATTTTCTAACTACTTTTCTAATAGCCATAAAATTGTTTTCAAAAGCACACATATATCAAATAATCTAGTGGTTTTATTTAAATTTTTCTCTATACATCTCCTTCTTTTATTCCCCTGTTGCTTTGACTTGGTTTCTTTCTTTTTTTTTTGCCACTTCTATTGGTCTTTCATTTACTTGTTTTCATCCATCTTTGTTCTTTGGCCTGTGTGGGCCTCCCATTGCAGTAGCCTCTCTCGTTGCAGAGCACTGGCTTTGGGCACATGTGCTCCAGAGTTCCAGCCTCAGTAGTTGGACATATCGGTCCAGCCGCTCCGCGGCACGTGGGATCCTCCCAGGCCAGGGATGGAACCTGTGCCCCTTGCACTGCAAGGCGGCGTCCTTACCCACTGGACCACCAGGGAAACCCCTTGATTTTGTTTTTTTTTTTTATAGATTTCATATAGTACCTTCATCTTCTTTCACTATCTTTTGAGAAGGAATCCCTGTTTCCTTTTTCTTGGTTTGGTTCTTCATTTTTCTTAGGAATATACTGGAATAACTTTAAAAAGGATGAAAAAGGTTAAGTTTCAGAAGAAATGTGTTACGAAAATAGTCACATTATCCTTCTACTCACTTAATAGCTTACCTAGATAAAGGATTTTAGATCAGAATGCATTCACCCTCAGAATTTGGAAGGTAATCCTTCACTGTTCTGACATTCAATACTGCTCTGTAAGTCTGATGCCATTTGGATGTCTGTTATTTGTATGCTATTTTCTTTGGAAGAATTTAAGCTCATCTCTTGGTATCCAGTATTCTGAAATTTAAGAGAAAATGACTTAAAGTGGATTTTTTCTTTTTATCCTTTTTGTTGGATCCTTGATGGGGTCATTTTAATTACAGACTTAAGACTCTCAGTTTCAGGGGATTTTCTTCTATTAATTCTTTGATTACTTCTTTATCTTTCTTTCCCCTAATACTTCTGGTACTCTCATTATTTAGATGTTTCTGGATGAATTTCCCTTCCTTATTTCTTACACTTATTTTTGTATTCCGGTTCTATTCTCTCCATAACTAAGCATTTTTGCTAATTTTACATTCTAATACCTCTGTTGATATTTCTCACATTTTAATTATCAAAGTTTTGAGCTTTTTAGAAGTCCTTTTTATTCTTGATTAGGCTTTCTTCAGAGAAATCTATAATTGCTTTATGGATACAATAGCATCTCTACTTTTTGGGCAATATAATATATACTCAATACTTCCTTATGTAGAGGTAGTCTAGTATAACCATTCCCTTCCTTAGCTCAACTTAATTAGGATCTAATTCTAAAAAAAAATCACAAAGTAAATATTTTAAAGTACATAATTCAGCAGCTTTTAGTATATTAACAAAATTGTGAAACAAATACCACTAGCAAACTTTGGAATGATTTTATCACCTAAAAAGGGACTCCATACTTATCAGCAAAAATCCTGCCTCCAGCACCTGAAAACCATTAGTCTATTTTCTGTGTGTATGAAATTACTTATTCTGGATATTTTAATTGATGAATTCATACAGTATGTGAAATATTGTGACTAACTTCTTTTACTTATTAGTAGAACAACATTTTCTAAGTTCATCTTCATTGTAATATGCATTAATACTTCATTCACTTTTATGACTTACTAATGCTCTACTGTATGAATACATGACATTTTGTTTGTCCATTCAGTAACCGATGGACATATGAATTGTATCCACTCTTTGGTTGTTATGAGCATACATGTACATGTACATGTTTTTGAGTGGACATATATTTGGAAGTTTCTAGGATATATACCTAAGAGTGGAAAGGACTAGAGGATCATATGATAACTCTAAGTTTAACATGTTTAGAAACTAAAAAACACGTTTTTGAAAGTGGTTGTACCATTTTATATTCCCTCAAGTTACACCATTTTTATTCTAGGCTGCTTGTATTTTAATACTTAAGTTTTTTTATTTTTTTTTGTTTCTTTGGGGGGGTGGGATGAGGAGGGGGGTGGGCGGGCCACTTCTATTGGTCTTTCATTTGTCTATTTTCATCCATCTTTGTTCTTTGGCCCATGTGGGCCTCCCATCGCGGCGGCCTCTGTTGTCTCAGAGCACCGGCTAGGGGCTCATGCGCTCCAGAGCTCTGACTGGGTAATTGGACACATCGGTCCAGCCGTTCCGTGGCACGTGGGATCTTCCCAGGCCAGGGATGGAACTGGTGCCCCTTGCACTGCAAGGCGGTGTCCTTACCCACTGGACCACCAGGGAAGCCAAATACTTAAGTCTTAAGAGTTCTTTATATGTTATGTATTATTGTTGCTTAGTCATTCAGTCATGTTGACACTTTTGCAACTCCATGGAATGTAACCCACCGGGCTCCTCTGTCCATGGAATTTTCCAGGCAAGAATACTGGAATGGGTTGCCATTTCCTTCTCCAGGGGATTGAACCCATGTCTCCTACATTGGAGGTGGCCTCTTTGCCAATGAGTCACCCAGGAAGCTCTGTATGTTCTGAATGCTAGATTCTTATCAGATATATGGCTTTCAATATTTTCCTTTATTCTGTGGGTTGTCTTTTCACTTTTGTGGTAGTGTCCTTTGAAGTATAACTTTCCAAACTTTGATAAAGTACAGTTTTCTTTGGGATAACTGTTTAAATAAAGCATGATGTGCTCAGCAGTAAAACTAACCTATAGCTAGGACTCAGAATGGAGGTTTTATTTTAACATTTGTTTAAAATAAATTTCCTACTAGACACTGTATTCACCAGTGTTTTAGATTTGATTCCCTGGAAGGAGATCCTGAGCTAGGCATTCTTGTTCATATGATTTACTAGGAAGGGCTTTCAGGAAGAGTACAATGAGAGAAGTAGGTCAGAATGGTCTAGACTAGAGTTAAGTTTCAATCTGATTCTATAGAATCTGTGGAGCATAAACTACATTGAGCTCATCCCTTCTTGAGACAAGGAGGTAGCCTTCTGGTCTCTATGGCAGCTTTCCATTGCAGGTGGACTTCTCCATTCTGTGATGATCAAGAATACTACAGGTTCTCTTTGGAGAGGTGTCTCTTTAGATCTTTTCCCCATTTTTTGATTGGGTTGTTCGTTTTCCCTGTGCTGAGTTGTCTGAGTTGCTTGTAGATTTTGGAGATTAATTCTTTATCTGTTGTTTCATTTGCTATGATTTTCTCCTACACTGTGGGGTGCCTGTTGAGCGTTTTTGTAATTTCTTTTGCTGTACAAAAGCTTTTAAATTTCATGAGGTCCCATATGTTCATTTTTCTTTTCAGTTCTGCTATTTTAGTTGGTGGGTCAGAGAAGATCTTGCTTTGATTGATGTCCTTGAGGGTTTTGCCTATATCCTCCTCTAAGAGTTTGATGGTTTCTGGTCTTACATTTAGGTCTTTAATCCATTTTGAGTTGATCTTAGTGTATGGGGTCAGGGAATGTTCCAACTTCATTTTTTTGCATGTAGCTGTCCAATTCTCCCAGCACCACTTGTTGAAGAGGCTGTCTTTGTTCCATTTTATAGTTTCGCCTCCTTTGTCAAAAATAAGGTACCCATAGGTGTGTGGGTTTATCTCTGGGTTCTCTATCTTGTTCCATTGGTCTATAGTTCTGTTTTTGTGCCAGTACCATACTGTCTTGATGACTGTTCCTTTGTAGTAGAGTCTGAAGTTAGGGAGGCTGATTCCTCCAGCTCCGTTTTTCTTTCTCAGAATTGCTTTGGTTATTCGAGGTCTTTTGTGTTTCCATATGAACTGTGTTATTCTTTGGTCTAGTTCTATGAAAAATGTCAATGGAAGTTGAATAGGTATTGCATTGAATCTGTAGATGATATTTGGTAGTATGGTCATTTTCACAATATTGATTCTTCCGACCCAGGAACATGGAATATCTCTCCATCTGTTTAAGTCTTCTTTAATCTCTTTCATGAGTGTCTTGCAATTTTCTGTGTACAGTCTTTTGTTTCTTTGGGTATGTTTATTCCTAGATATTTGATTCTTTTGGTTGCAATGGTGAAGGGACTGCCTCTTTGATTTCATTTTCTGATTTTTCATTGTTTGTGTATAGGAATGCCAGTGATTTCTGTGTGTTGACTTTGTATCCTGCGACTTTGCTGAATTTGTTGATTAGCTCTAGTAGCTTTTGAAACGATGCTCAACCTCGCTTATTATTAGAGAAATGCAAATTAAAACTACAATGAGATATCACCTCACACCCGTCAGAATGGCCATCTTCAAAAAATCTGCAGACAATAAATGCTGGAGAGGGTGCGGAGAAAAGGGAACCCTCTTGCATTGCTGGTGAGAATGTAAATTGATACAGCCTGTATGGAAGACAGTCTGGATATTTCTTAAAAAACTAAAAATAGAAGCACCATACGACCCAGCAATCCCACTATTAGGCTTATATCCTGATGAAATCAAAACAGAAAGAAGCACCTGTACCCCAATGTTCATTGCAGCTCTCTATACAATAGCCAAAACATGGAAGCAACCTAGATGTCCATCGACGAATGAATGGATCCAGAAGCTCTGGTACATATATACAATGGAATACTACTCAGCTCTTAAAAGAAATGCAGAAGACTCAGTCCTAATGAAGTGGCTGGCTCTAGAACCTATCATAAAAAGTGAAGTAAGTCAAAAAGAGAAAGACAAATACAGTATACTAACACACATATATGGAATCTAGTAGGATGGTCTTGATATCACACGCAGGGAACTCATGGAAAAACAGACAAAGCATAGACATAGGGACATCGTGGCGAAGAAATAGGGAGGGGGAAGCATGGAGGAAGTAACAAGGAAACCTATAGTGTTATGTGTGGAAAAGATAGCTAGTGTCATAGTGCTAAGGGAATAGGAGTGTTTACAATGGCTTGGGGTGATGGTCTGGAGGGGTGGGGTGGGGAGTACTGGGGGGGAGGGGAACATGGATATGCATATGACTGATCTGGGAACATACATGTCTGTGAACAACAAAACTCTGTAAAACCTTTAAAAAAAAAAAAAAGAATACTACAGGTTCTATTACCTTGTGTTAGTTGGTCAGTTATGTCCAAATCTTTGTGACTTCCTGGATTGTAGCGTGACAGTCTCCTCTATCCATGGAGTTCTTCAGGCAAGAATACTGGAGTGATGTGATATACTACTGCAACAAACTGAAAGACAAAAATCACATAGTAATATTAATAGATGCAGAAAAAGTCTTTGAAAAAATCCAACACCCATTTATGATTAAAAACTCTTCAAAAAATGGGCATAGAAGGAATATGTCTCAACACAGTGAAAGCCATGTATGAGATGCAAACATTATTTTCAATTGTGAAAAGCTGAAAGCATTCCCTCTAAGATCAGGAACAAGACAGGGGTATCCACTTTCACCACTATTAATCGACATAGTCCTGGAAGTTCTAGCTACAGCAATAACAGAAGAAAAATAAATAAAAGGAATCCAGACTGGAAAAGAAGAAGTAAAACTCTATTTGCAGACAATATGATACTATACAGAGAAAACCCTAAGTCACTATTAGAAAACTACTAGAGTTAATCAGTGAATTCTGTAAAGTGGCAGGATACAAAATCAATACACAGAAATCACTGGCATTCCATTCACCACTGAAACCAAAAGAATAAAATATCTTAAACCTGTACCCCAATGTTCATTGCAGCTCTCTATACAATAGCCAAAACATGGAAGCAACCTAGATGTCCATCGACGAATGAATGGATCCAGAAGCTCTGGTACATATATACAATGGAATACTACTCAGCTCTTAAAAGAAATGCAGAAGACTCAGTCCTAATGAAGTGGCTGGCTCTAGAACCTATCATAAAAAGTGAAGTAAGTCAAAAAGAGAAAGACAAATACAGTATACTAACACACATATATGGAATCTAGTAGGATGGTCTTGATGGCACATGCAGTAAATCATGGAAAAACAGACAAAGCATAGACATAGGGACATCGTGGCGAAGAAATAGGGAGGGGGAAGCATGGAGGAAGTAACAAGGAAACCTATAGTGTTATGTGTGGAAAAGATAGCTAGTGTCATAGTGCTAAGGGAATAGGAGTGTTTACAATGGCTTGGGGTGATGGTCTGGAGGGGTGGGGTGGGGAGGATATACATATGACTAATCTGGGAACATACATGTCTGTGAACAACAAAACTCTGTAAAACCTTAAAAAAAAAAAAAAAGAATACTACAGGTTCTATTACCTTGTGTTAGTTGGTCAGTTATGTCCAAATCTTTGTGACTTCCTGGATTGTAGCGTGACAGTCTCCTCTATCCATGGAGTTCTTCAGGCAAGAATACTGGAGTGATGTGATATACTACTGCAACAAACTGAAAGACAAAAATCACATAGTAATATTAATAGATGCAGAAAAAGTCTTTGAAAAAATCCAACACCCATTTATGATTAAAAACTCTTCAAAAAATGGGCATAGAAGGAATATGTCTCAACACAGTGAAAGCCATGTATGAGATGCAAACATTATTTTCAATTGTGAAAAGCTGAAAGCATTCCCTCTAAGATCAGGAACAAGACAGGGGTATCCACTTTCACCACTATTAATCGACATAGTCCTGGAAGTTCTAGCTACAGCAATAACAGAAGAAAAATAAATAAAAGGAATCCAGACTGGAAAAGAAGAAGTAAAACTCTATTTGCAGACAATATGATACTATACAGAGAAAACCCCTAAGTCACTATTAGAAAACTACTAGAGTTAATCAGTGAATTCTGTAAAGTGGCAGGATACAAAATCAATACACAGAAATCACTGGCATTCCATTCACCACTGAAACCAAAAGAATAAAATATCTAGGAATAAGCCTACCTAAAGAGAGAAAAGAATTGTACACAGAAAATTATTAGACACTAACGAAAGATATCAAAGACAACATAAACAGATGGAGAGATATTCTGCATTTCTGGTTCGGAAGAGTCAATATCACGAAAATGACCTTGCTACCAAATATTATCTACAGATTCAATGCAATCCCTATCAAATTACCAATGACATTCTTTACAGAATTAGACCAAAGAATGACACAGTTCATATGGAAACACAAAAGACCTCAAATAGCCAAGGCAATCCTGAGTAGGAATGGAGTTGGAGGGATCAGCCTCCCTAACTTCAGACTATACTACTGAAAGGGTTTTACCTTGATTTGGGACTTAAACCCAGGGCCCAGATCTGATCGAGCCCTGCTTGGGACTTGAACCCATGTGACTGGAGCTCGAATTCCAGCCAAAATCCTATTTGGGACTCGAACCCACAATCCCTGGCTTAGGACTTGAACCCAGCCAGAACTCTGTTTGGGAAATGAACGCATGCTGCTGGGACTCAAACCCAGCCAAAACCCTGTTTGGGACTTGAACCCATGTGACTGGGGCCTGAACCAAGCCAAAACCAGTTTGGGACTCGAACACTCATGGCTAAGGCTCAACCCCAGCTAAAACCCTGCCTGGGGTAGTCAGGACTCTATCCAGGCCAAAACCCTGTCTGGGACTCGAACCCACGTGGCCGGGACTTAATCTAAGGTCTGGACCCACTGAGGCTCAGGTTCTTCGTGCCTCAACGCAGAAAGAATTTATTGATAAGCAGAGTGACAGACAAGAAAAGGATTTATTGGAGTAAGGTACCTGAAAGCGGTGCCAATGGGCAGGCAGGAAAGTTCTGCTCTGCTGCTCCACCCCCTGACTGAATGGGCAGCAATATATAGGATGGTAGAAGACCGCCCCCCCTCAGTAGACACAGGTGCAAGACATACATCATTAATTCCTTTCTCACTAGCTCCTCCTTCGTCAGCTGTCCATGCCCAGTCAAGCCTACTTTGCTGAACAAAGAGCAGCTCTCCTGAGTTATCATCAACTTACTGGCCTCCCAACCTTTCCCAGGTTTCACCGTTCTACCTATCGTCCCCCTCTGGGCTATGATACTATACAGAGAAACCTAAGCATTTGAATCTCTGTTAAAGTGGCAGGATACAAAATCAATACACAGAAATCACTGGCATTCCATTCACCACTGAAACCAAAAGAATAAAATATCTAGGAATAAGCCTACCTAAAGAGAGAAAAGAATTGTACACAGAAAATTATTAGACACTAACGAAAGATATCAAAGACAACATAAACAGATGGAGAGATATTCTGCGTTTCTGGTTCGGAAGAGTCAATATCACGAAAATGACCTTGCTACCAAATATTATCTACAGATTCAATGCAATCCCTATCAAATTACCAATGACATTCTTTACAGAATTAGACCAAAGAATGACACAGTTCATATGGAAACACAAAAGACCTCAAATAGCCAAGGCAATCCTGAGTAGGAATGGAGTTGGAGGGATCAGCCTCCCTAACTTCAGACTATACTACTGAAAGGGTTTTACCTTGATTTGGGACTTAAACCCAGGGCCCAGATCTGATCGAGCCCTGCTTGGGACTTGAACCCATGTGACTGGAGCTCGAATTCCAGCCAAAATCCTATTTGGGACTCGAACCCACAATCCCTGGCTTAGGACTTGAACCCAGCCAGAACTCTGTTTGGGAAATGAACGCATGCTGCTGGGACTCAAACCCAGCCAAAACCCTGTTTGGGACTTGAACCCATGTGACTGGGGCCTGAACCAAGCCAAAACCAGTTTGGGACTCGAACACTCATGGCTAAGGCTCAACCCCAGCTAAAACCCTGCCTGGGGTAGTCAGGACTCTATCCAGGCCAAAACCCTGTCTGGGACTCGAACCCACGTGGCCGGGACTTAATCTAAGGTCTGGACCCACTGAGGCTCAGGTTCTTCGTGCCTCAACGCAGAAAGAATTTATTGATAAGCAGAGTGACAGACAAGAAAAGGATTTATTGGAGTAAGGTACCTGAAAGCGGTGCCAATGGGCAGGCCGGAAAGTTCTGCTCTGCTGCTCCACCCCCTGACTGAATGGGCAGCAATATATAGGATGGTAGAAGACCGCCCCCCCTCAGTAGACACAGGTGCAAGACATACATCATTAATTCCTTTCTCACTAGCTCCTCCTTCGTCAGCTGTCCATGCCCAGTCAAGCCTACTTTGCTGAACAAAGAGCAGCTCTCCTGAGTTATCATCAACTTACTGGCCTCCCAACCTTTCCCAGGTTTCACCGTTCTACCTATCGTCCCCCTCTGGGCTCTGCCTGTTCTACTCTATACCTATCACTACAAAGCAACAGTCATCAAGACAGTATGGTACTGGCACAAGAACAGAACTATAGACCAATGGAACACGATAAAGAATCCAGAGATAAACCCACGCACCTATGATACCTTATTTTTGACAAAGGAGGCGAAAATATAAAATGGGACAAAGACAGCCTCTTCAACAAATGGTGCTGGGAAAACTGGACAGCTACCTGCAAAAATATGAAGTTTGAACGTTCCCTGACGCCATACACAAAGATAAACTCAAAATGGATTAAACAAATGTAAGAACAGAGAACATAAAACTATTGGAGGAGAATATAGGCAAAACACTCAGTGATTTAAATCAAAGCAAGATCATCTATGACCCATCTGCTAGAATTACAGAAATAAAAACAAAAATAAATATATGGGACCTAATGAAACTTAAAAGCGTCTGCAGAGCAAAAAGAAACAACCCACATGATAAACAGACAACCCACAGAATGGGAAAAAAATAACAGCAACTGAAACAACTGACAAAGGTCTAATCTCCATAATATACAAGCAGCTCAGACAACTCAATACTGAATAAACAAACACCCCAATCAAAAAATGGGAAAAAGACCTAAACAGACACCTCTCCAAAGACGACATACAGATGGCCAAAAAACACGATGTTCAATGTCGCTTGTTATTAGAAAAATGCAAATCAAAACTACAATGAGATATCACCTCACATCCATCAGAATGGTCATCATCAACAAATCAACAGACAATAAATGCTGAAGAGGGTGCGGAAAAAAGGGAACACTCTTGCATTGCTGGTGGGAATGCAAATTGATACAACCACTATGGAAGACAATATGGAGATTTCTCAGAAAACTATGAATAAAATCACCATATGACTCAGCAATCTCACTATTAGGCTTATACCCTGATGAAATCAAAATTTAAAGAGGCACCTGTACCCCAATGTTCACTGCAGCACTCTACACAATAGCTAGATCACGGAAGCAACCTAGATGTCCATTGACAAATGAATGGATAAAGAAGCTCTGGTACATATATACAATGGAATACTTATCAACCACAAAAAAGAAATACAGAAGATTCAGTCCTAATGAGATGGATGAATCTAGAACCTATTATAAAAAGTGAAGTAAGTCAAAAAGAGAAGGATAAATACAGTATACTAACACACATATATATGAAATTTAGTAAGTTCATACTGATAAATATGCAAAGTATCAATGGAAAAACAGTTATAGAGAACAGATTTATGGACATTGGGGAGAGAGAAAAGTAGGTGAGAGATATGGAAAGCAAGGAACCCTATACTGTCTTATGTAAAAGAGATAACTGTTGTCAATGCACTATGGGTCTAAGGGATTGGACATAGGAGCTATGCAATGGCCTGCAGGGATGGGATGGGATATACATATGACTAATCTGGAATTATGCATACCTGTAAATAACAAATTTGTAAAATCAAAAAGAAAAATAGAAAAAAAACTCCTTGGAATTGTGAAAAAAAAAAAAAAAAGGAAAAGAATAGTGGAGTGGTTGGCCATTCCCTTCTTCAGGGCATCTTTATAACTGGGGCATTGAATCTGGATCTCCTGCATTGCAGGCAGATTCTTTACTGTCTGAACCACCAGGGAACCCAAGATGCTGTTTTAAAGGTTCAAAAGACTGGATAAAATATGACTGAATGTGCATATGTGCTAAGTTCCTTAAATTGTGTCAGACTCTTTGTGGCCCTATGGACTGTAGTTCTCTAGGCTATGGCCATGGAATTCTCCAGATAAGAATATTGAAGTGTTCCTGACCCAGGGACTGAACATAAATTTCTTATGCCTCCTGTGTTGGCAGGTGAATTCTTTACCATTAGAACCACCTAACAAACTTGTTAAAATAATCAGAATAACAAGTTATTATAAGGAATACACAGATTCAAAACAATCCCTATCAAAATTACAATGGCTTTTTTCAAATAAAATATAATAAATGATGCTGAAGTTTGTATGGAACTGCAAAACACCCGAACGCTCAAAGCAATCTTGAGAAAAAAATAACAAAGCTGAAAATATCATGTCCCTGATTTCAAACTATATTGCAAAGCTATAGTAATCAAAGCAGTATGACACAGCACATAGATCAGTGGAACAGAGTAGAGAACTCAGAAATAAACCAATGCTTATATGGTTAATTAACTTATGACAAAGGAGACAAGCATATATGATGGAAAAATAATAGTCTCTTCAACATATGCTTTGGTAAAACTGGACAGTTTCATGCAAAATAATAAAAATGAACCACTATCTTATACCATACACAAAAATAAACTCAAAATGGATTAAAGATTTGAATATAAACTATAAAACCTCTAGAAGAAAACATAAGGGGTAAGCAGCTTGATGTTATTATTGGTAATTAATGCTTTGTATTTGATACCAAAGCAAAGGCAACTAAAGCCAAAACAATGGGACTACATCAAAATAAAAATCTTATGTACTGCAAAGGAAAAAATCAACAAAATGGGAAGGCAACCTACATAATGAGACAAAATATTTTTAAATCATATATGTGATGCTGGTAGTGGTTTAGGCACTAAGTTTTGTCCTACCTTTGTGATCCCCATGGACTACAACCCACCAGATTCCTCTCTCCATGAGATTTCCCAAGCAAAAATACTGCAGTGTGTTGCCACTTCCTTCTCCAACAAATCTTCCTGACCCAGGGATAAAACCCATGTCTTCAGCATTGCAGGCAAATTCTATACCACCGAGCCTCTAGGAAAGCTCATATACCTGATATGGATTTATCCAGAAATGTAGAAAACTCATATAACTCGATAGCAAAATAAAACAAACAATTGAGTTAAAAACGGGCAGAGAACCTGAAGAGACATTTTTCCAAAGAAAATATACAGATGGTCAAGAGCATATAGAAAGATGAAAAGATATACAAAATCACCTATCATCAAGGAAACTCATATCGAAATTATAGTAACATATCATCTCATGCCTGTTTGAATAACTGTTATTCAAAAGATAAGAAACAATGGTGTTGAGAAGGAAAGGGAAGACTTGTGTACTGCTTTTGGGAATATGAATTGGTGCAGCCACTATGGAAAACAGGACGGAGGTTTCCCAAAAACTTAAAAACAGAGTTTACTAAATGAGCTAGCAATTTAATTCTTCGGTATTTAAAGAAAACAAAGAAATAATAACTTGAAGAAATATATATATACACCCCTCATATTTATGGAGACAACCTAAGTGTCTATCAACAAACAAATGGATAAAAGAGATACATATACATGCACACATACACCCACACATATACAACAGAGTATTATTCAGTCATAAAATACAATGGAATCTTGCCACTGTGACAACATGGATGAACCTTGAGAAACTCAGTCTAAGTGAAATAAATCAGACTAAGAAAGAAATACATTACGATCTCATTTATATGTAAGACCAAAAATCAGAACAGCAACAAACCACACTCAAAGATTCAGAGAACACACTAGACTGGTGATTACCAGAGGCAAGACATGTGAGGTGGGAGAAACTGTTAAAGGGGGTCAAAAGGTAACAAATTTCCAGTTATGAAATAAATAAGTCATGGGGTGTAATTCATGGCATGATGATTACCATTAATAATACTGTTCTGCACCCTTGAAATTTGTTAAGAGATAAATCTTAACAGTTCTCATCACAAGAAAAAAAATCTGTAACTATATATGGTGATGGCTGTTAACTAGATTAAACTGTGGTGATCATTTTGTAATATATACAAATATAGGATCATTATGTTGTACCCTTAAAACTAACATAATGTTGACATCAAGAGAAAGCTAAGACAGAGGATTAGATGGCATCACTGACTCAATGGACATGAGTTTGAGCAAGTTCAGGAGATGGTAAAGGACAGGCAAGCAAGAGAAGGTTGCACCACATTCGAGCCTCTAGGAAAGCTCATATACCTGATATGGATTTATCCAGAAATGTAGAAAACTCATATAACTCGATAGCAAAATAAAACAAACAATTGAGTTAAAAACGGGCAGAGAACCTGAAGAGACATTTTTCCAAAGAAAATATACAGATGGTCAAGAGCATATAGAAAGATGAAAAGATATACAAAATCACCTATCATCAAGGAAACTCATATCGAAATTATAGTAACATATCATCTCATGCCTGTTTGAATAACTGTTATTCAAAAGATAAGAAACAATGGTGTTGAGAAGGAAAGGGAAGACTTGTGTACTGCTTTTGGGAATATGAATTGGTGCAGCCACTATGGAAAACAGGACGGAGGTTTCCCAAAAACTTAAAAACAGAGTTTACTAAATGAGCTAGCAATTTAATTCTTCGGTATTTAAAGAAAACAAAGAAATAATAACTTGAAGAAATATATATATACACCCCTCATATTTATGGAGACAACCTAAGTGTCTATCAACAAACAAATGGATAAAAGAGATACATATACATGCACACATACACCCACACATATACAACAGAGTATTATTCAGTCATAAAATACAATGGAATCTTGCCACTGTGACAACATGGATGAACCTTGAGAAACTCAGTCTAAGTGAAATAAATCAGACTAAGAAAGAAATACATTACGATCTCATTTATATGTAAGACCAAAAATCAGAACAGCAACAAACCACACTCAAAGATTCAGAGAACACACTAGACTGGTGATTACCAGAGGCAAGACATGTGAGGTGGGAGAAACTGTTAAAGGGGGTCAAAAGGTAACAAATTTCCAGTTATGAAATAAATAAGTCATGGGGTGTAATTCATGGCATGATGATTACCATTAATAATACTGTTCTGCACCCTTGAAATTTGTTAAGAGATAAATCTTAACAGTTCTCATCACAAGAAAAAAAATCTGTAACTATATATGGTGATGGCTGTTAACTAGATTAAACTGTGGTGATCATTTTGTAATATATACAAATATAGGATCATTATGTTGTACCCTTAAAACTAACATAATGTTGACATCAAGAGAAAGCTAAGACAGAGGATTAGATGGCATCACTGACTCAATGGACATGAGTTTGAGCAAGTTCCAGGAGATGGTAAAGGACAGGCAAGCAAGAGAAGGTTGCAGTACACAGGGTCACAAAGAACCATTCAGGACTGAGCAACTGAACAGTAGCAAATACCTAGAAACCCCTCTATAGGGTGTTTATAGCTAATGATACTGTATTGTACACTTGAAAGTTGCAAAAGAGTGCCATAAATGCTCTCACCAAAATAAAAGCAAAAACTTATTAATTAGTTACCTATCCATCTCACTGAAATTTTTTGTAATAGTATAAGCAGTTCTGTATTTGCCAAGATACAATTATATCATCTACAAATGATGGCAGTCTACCATTTCTGATTACTGTACTGATAACTTTTTCCCATTTTATAAATATGTGAACTAGTTTTTATAGAGAAATATTATGTTGTTAGCCTAGTGTCCATCTTTACCTTGATTCAGACTTTTATAGGCATATTTTAATGTTTTTCATCAAGCATGACAGGTTCAGACATTTAATTAGCTGCCCCTTCCAACTCAGCAAACAGAGTCAGGGGACCTTCTCACTGGGCTTGCCAATGGCTGTTCCTCAAAAGTACTGGCCTTAACTATCTTTGACCTGTTTATCAGAAACAAGGCTTACTGGCTCCCTTGGATTCCCGTTTTCTGCAGGAAAAAGAAGTCTTTTTCCTTCTGAAGATGCAACTGATCTCGTGCCTGGAGAGTGCTGCTTCCTCACCCTTGTCTTCTGTGATGCAGTGGCACACAGAGAATTCTGGATTCTCCCGCCACTATCACACTTAGTATGGCATCCAGCACCTGCAGCAACTGCTGAAAGGGATCAATCATGAAACCTGAGAGTGTGGGAGTGGGAGCAAGTCTGTGTGTCCTATGTTGATTGCTGGAAAGGAGATGGGTGGTCCCTGCAGGTCAAGTGCCCTCCTCCCATTTTCCACAGAGGGGCTTGAGGCATGGCTTCTCCTTGCAGCCTCTCTAGAGAAATCTGTGTGTTTGCTAGTGCATCTACCACATGACTTGCTAGTTTCCTTGTTGTCTTTTGAGACAGTATTCTGAGCTGTAATGTTTACCTTAATAAGACTTCTCATACTGCCTGCTTCCTGCTGCTGCACTTCCTTTTTTCTCATCCTTAAGGACTTTCCAAACAACAGATTAGTGCTTCCCTTTGTCTCAGTCTTGGTTTTCTTGGGGACTAGGGATAAAACACTTCTATGAATGAATACTTCCTCCAAATCACACTTAAAGATGTAAAGGCTTGCCTATTATTGTCTCACATTCTCTCTTTTACCCAGGGAGACAATATTTATTAATTCTAAAAATCAAAACATATTTCTTTTTAACAGATCAGTAAGTACCAAAAGAGTTTCTTCTGTCAGCCAGGGTTCTATCAGAGAAGCAAAACTACTGGGAATAATGTAGAATAAGGGATCATTATAGGATTTGATTCTAAGAAATTGCAAGGACTGGTAAAAATAGCCTCTGAGTGCCTGTTTCTTTTGTTATCTGGTCTAGAGCCTGAGGGCACATGACAGGATATTGGGAAGGGAAGAGGGAGTGAAGAAGAGGAGCAGCAACAACTGGAAACCAGGAGGAACAAGTTGAATGAAACCTGCAGCCATCCCCAGCAGAACTCTAGCTGGTCTCTCTTCATCTCAACACCTTCAACCCCATTTCCATGGATAACTTACTGAAGAAGCTATTGTTTTGCTGTGAAGCCACATTTGTAGCTGACTGAGAACTCTGAGAAACTGAAAGAATGATTAGGCTCAAAGCTGGAGGAGCTTTGAGCTCTGCTGCTGTGCATGCTGATAGTGAGGCACTAGATCAACCACAATTTAGCTGGGTTCCAACCAAGGCCTGAAGTGAGGTAACCTTCAGGCAGTAAAACATGGCTTCCCCTTTCCTTCTGCCTTCTAGGTCACATACAGATGTTGCTGTGATCACTCTAACTGGGAACATTCAGGGAATTGAATACTGATGAATGCAGTTTGTTCTGTGCTTCCTCTCTCAGTCCTGTTTGACTCTGCAATCTCATGGACTCTAGCCTGCCAGGCTTCTCTGTTCATGGGGTTTCTCCAGGCAAAAACACTAGAGTGGGTTGCCCTGCCCTCCTCCAGGTGAATTTCCCAACCTGGGAATCGATACCAGGTGTCCTGCACTGCAGGCAGATTCTTTAGTGTCAAAGCCACCAGGGAAGCCCAAACGCAGTTTAGCTTAGCCAAATTTACTTATTATGCCAACTAACATGAAGCACTGATCTCATGCATAATGAAACATGTTAACCCTCTCCTCCAAAAGGATACATTTTTTGGTTAATGTTTATTCTTTAGCTGAACTCACTTTAATGTTCTTTACCTTAAATATGGAGGTGAGAAGTAGCCCATTTCCTGCCATATCAATAAACAAAGGATGTCACAGTCTGCAATTGCAGCCACTGCTAGTGGTGAGCTGGGGAGCCCTGAGTGAACTGAGGAAGGAAAAAATACCTGCCATCCAGCAGTCACCAGACTGCAGCCACTCCCTCAGGTGAACCCTGAGGAAATTCAGGATGTGGAAACACAGGCTACTGGCCCGAGATAGCTGAGGTACACATCGAAGGAATGATATCAATGAATCCAGATTCTTGCATCTTCCCAGACACACAAAAGCATTAAATTTCTTAACTTGGGATATCTAGCTTTCTATAATTAACAGTAATCTTTTTATGTTGCTACTATTTTCCCTTTGTTGCAAAATTCCTATATATCCTAGCCCCGTCTGTCTTCTTTGGAGCAGTTCTATCAGGGTTACTTGAGATGCTGCCTCCTGGGCTTGAAGTCCTAAAAATTCCTGCTGAATAAAACATAACTGTCAACATTTAGGTTGTGCATTTTTTTTCAGTCGACAGAGAAATAAAGTTAACTACTATTAATATATGATTAATGATAGGAGGGTCATCTCCTTGGTCAGAAATGAGGCCATGAAAAATACTATGATGGTGGGTGAGATAAATGTATTGTCACAGCGTCTATTTCAGTAAGAACCAGGCAGTTCTCCTTTCACAATGGAGGGTACCCAGTATAATCAACCTCCTATCAAGTGAGTTTGTTTTTTTTTTTTTTTTTTTTTTCAGAATGGAGCCATATCAGGTGCTCAGGGTTGGTCCACACTTTGGGAAGCTTGGATCCTCAGCAGTTGACTGTAGCCAGATGGGTCTCAATGAGGGAAAATCACATTGCTTCACCCATATATCATCTCTACCTGCTGTTATGGCCACTTTCTTGAGCCATTGAGCCCTAAAATCGATACCAGGTGTCCTGCACTGCAGGCAGATTCTTTAGTGTCAAAGCCACCAGGGAAGCCCAAACGCAGTTTAGCTTAGCCAAATTTACTTATTATGCCAACTAACATGAAGCACTGATCTCATGCATAATGAAACATGTTAACCCTCTCCTCCAAAAGGATACATTTTTTGGTTAATGTTTATTCTTTAGCTGAACTCACTTTAATGTTCTTTACCTTAAATATGGAGGTGAGAAGTAGCCCATTTCCTGCCATATCAATAAACAAAGGATGTCACAGTCTGCAATTGCAGCCACTGCTAGTGGTGAGCTGGGGAGCCCTGAGTGAACTGAGGAAGGAAAAAATACCTGCCATCCAGCAGTCACCAGACTGCAGCCACTCCCTCAGGTGAACCCTGAGGAAATTCAGGATGTGGAAACACAGGCTACTGGCCCGAGATAGCTGAGGTACACATCGAAGGAATGATATCAATGAATCCAGATTCTTGCATCTTCCCAGACACACAAAAGCATTAAATTTCTTAACTTGGGATATCTAGCTTTCTATAATTAACAGTAATCTTTTTATGTTGCTACTATTTTCCCTTTGTTGCAAAATTCCTATATATCCTAGACCCGTCTGTCTTCTTTGGAGCAGTTCTATCAGGGTTACTTGAGATGCTGCCTCCTGGGCTTGAAGTCCTAAAAATTCCTGCTGAATAAAACATAACTGTCAACATTTAGGTTGTGCATTTTTTTTCAGTCGACAGAGAAATAAAGTTAACTACTATTAATATATGATTAATGATAGGAGGGTCATCTCCTTGGTCAGAAATGAGGCCATGAAAAATACTATGATGGTGGGTGAGATAAATGTATTGTCACAGCGTCTATTTCAGTAAGAACCAGGCAGTTCTCCTTTCACAATGGAGGGTACCCAGTATAATCAACCTCCTATCAAGTGAGTTTGTTTTTTTTTTTTTTTTTTTTTCTTTTTTTTTCAGAATGGAGCCATATCAGGTGCTCAGGGTTGGTCCACACTTTGGGAAGCTTGGATCCTCAGCAGTTGACTGTAGCCAGATGGGTCTCAATGAGGGAAAATCACATTGCTTCACCCATATATCATCTCTACCTGCTGTTATGGCCACTTTCTTGAGCCCATTGAGCAATTAAATAGCTGGAAATAGATGCTAACTGATATCTTCTGATTGGGTAATCTACCATAATTAATAATCTTCCATAATCTGATTGTAAAATCTTCCTCTAATGAAGTCATAATTTGGTGAACACTCAAAAAGGATATGAATATCTTCCCACTATATGCCTATTCAGAGAGATTTTCCCAAAACTTTCCATCCTATCTCTATTTATTTAAACTTAGTTACAGCTCATATATTGACATAGACTTATACATCTTGTTATCTGCTTTTCTGGGCAAAATGAACCCCTACATACACAGCTTCAACAGGGCCTCCTTAAAGGAGTTCCCTTCATCCATGTCCGTCAGAGCAAACCTGGAGTGGGGTTACAATCCTGCAGAGATGCATTTCTCAGGGATGCCTGCATACTATACAAAACCACACAACATACCAAGGATGAGCTTTTTCCTCCTCTATTCAGACGTCATTTTACATCTTTACTAAGAATTCAGTTTTTCCCTTCTTTCACTGGCATTGCATATTCACTGTTGACTTTTCAATTGGCAATCTCCAAATAGTGAACAACATGTTCATCTTGATCTTTCTCTTTACTGCTAATTTTTTTTAAATGTTGATACTGCTTGTCAGAGTGTTTATGAATGAAAGCTTAGCATAAATTTTCTTTGCATTTAAGTAAGTTTTCTTCTTCAATGTCATTAAATTTTGGCAGGGCGTGAGTGGGTTGAGAGAGTTAGTTGCTTGTTCTGTATTGACAGGCATGATTTCCTTAGAATGTGTCTGCAGCAGGCAGGTCTGCACAAGTAAATGGGACTTGATTCCAGCTGTGAGTAGCTTTAGAATGTTCAACATTCAAGTGGATCCGATTTTTTTCCCTCAGTGTGTTACTGCAGGTCTTACCTATTTTTTATTACTGCTATCGCCAATACCAGTCATGTTTTTCTTCCCCTAAGGAAGACCCACTATCTTGACAGAACATCTCTTAGGTTTTATCCTCAGTCTAAGCTCTATCCTTGCCGCCAGCTGTGACCAGACCATATACACGTGGAAGGCAGAGAGGGGAAATGGGGCTCTACTGACTCAGTTGTGCTAAAATGAGCTCTTTAATGAGGGCTCCTGCTGGGTGTACATGTAGACTTTGAGTAGGGAACTTTCTGTCACTCTCTTTGAGAGGATCCACCTTGATTCTGGACAAACATCCTATATCTGATGCTTGATAGAGCTTATAAGAACCAATAGAGTTTTATTTGAATAAAGATAGCATTAAAGCAAAACCCAGGGAAAATTCTCTGGACCAATTATATTTCCATATGGTTATATTTTACATAAATATAATACCAGATTTTCCACTTACTTTTGGTATACTTTTGGACAAAGTAGGTAACATTTATGTACCTTTGGTTTGCTTTTTATAGCGTTCCTAGCATTCTGAAATTTAATTAGTTGACATATGTAAAAATTAATTAGAATCACACCTAACAGGAGTGAGCTCTAAACTATCTGCTATTATTCCTTGTATCTCACAATTTTAGGCTATACAAATATCTTTCGATTTGTCATTGTTTATGCAGTGCTGACATTTTTAAAAAATGCCTTTTTAAAATTTTGAAACAGTCTCAAACTTACAGAAAAGTTTCAAATGCAATAAAAAGCAACTTTTCCCCCAAATTACTTGAGAATTATTTACCACCTAGGGATTCTAAATACTTTACCGTACATTTTGTGCAAATCATAACCACAGTATGACCACCAGTATTAAAACAGTAACACTGACACTTATAACCTTCAGACTCAAATCAAAGGTACTGCGTTGCATTTAGCTAGTTTGACTCCTTCTGTCTGGACCACTTCCTTAGCCTTTCCTGACCTTAACCCTTTATTTTTGGGGGCGGGGGGAGGGAGGGGGGCGGGCAAGCCACTTCTATTGGTCTTTCATTTGTCTGTTTTCATCCACGTGTTTATGTCTTAACCTTTTTAGTGTGTTACTGCAGGTCTTACCTATTTTTTTACTGCTATCGCCAATACCAGTCATGTTTTTCTTCCCCTAAGGAAGACCCACTATCTTGACAGAACATCTCTTAGGTTTTATCCTCAGTCTAAGCTCTATCCTTGCCGCCAGCTGTGACCAGACCATATACACGTGGAAGGCAGAGAGGGGAAATGGGGCTCTACTGACTCAGTTGTGCTAAAATGAGCTCTTTAATGAGGGCTCCTGCTGGGTGTACATGTAGACTTTGAGTAGGGAACTTTCTGTCACTCTCTTTGAGAGGATCCACCTTGATTCTGGACAAACATCCTATATCTGATGCTTGATAGAGCTTATAAGAACCAATAGAGTTTTATTTGAATAAAGATAGCATTAAAGCAAAACCCAGGGAAAATTCTCTGGACCAATTATATTTCCATATGGTTATATTTTACATAAATATAATACCAGATTTTCCACTTACTTTTGGTATACTTTTGGACAAAGTAGGTAACATTTATGTACCTTTGGTTTGCTTTTTATAGCGTTCCTAGCATTCTGAAATTTAATTAGTTGACATATGTAAAAATTAATTAGAATCACACCTAACAGGAGTGAGCTCTAAACTATCTGCTATTATTCCTTGTATCTCACAATTTTAGGCTATACAAATATCTTTCGATTTGTCATTGTTTATGCAGTGCTGACATTTTTAAAAAATGCCTTTTTAAAATTTTGAAACAGTCTCAAACTTACAGAAAAGTTTCAAATGCAATAAAAAGCAACTTTTCCCCCAAATTACTTGAGAATTATTTACCACCTAGGGATTCTAAATACTTTACCGTACATTTTGTGCAAATCATAACCACAGTATGACCACCAGTATTAAAACAGTAACACTGACACTTATAACCTTCAGACTCAAATCAAAGGTACTGCGTTGCATTTAGCTAGTTTGACTCCTTCTGTCTGGACCACTTCCTTAGCCTTTCCTGACCTTAACCCTTTATTTTTGGGGGCGGGGGGAGGGAGGGGGGCGGGCAAGCCACTTCTATTGGTCTTTCATTTGTCTATTTTCATCCATCTTTGTTCTTTGGCCCGTGTGGGCCTCCCATCGCAGTAGCCTCTGCTGTCTCAGAGCACTGGCTCTGGTAGCGTGTGCTCCAGAGCTCTGGCTGGGTAACTGGACACATCGATCCAGCCGCTCCGCGGCACGTGGGATCTTCCCAGGCCAGGAATGGAACCGGCGCCCTTGGCACTGCAAGGCGGTGTCCTTACCCACTGGACCACCAGGGAAGCCCCTGACCTTAACACTTTAGACGTTTTTCAGCATTATCTTGCAGTATGTCACCCAGTTTAATTTCTCCGACATTTCCTTGTGATTTGATTCAGTTTATACATCCTCGGCAAGACATCACAAGAGCGATGCTGTGTTGTCATCATTTTTTCCAATAAGGTGGTGCACAAATTTCAGTTTATCTTGGTAATACTAATGTTTGCTTTCACCCCTTAAAATGAGATTTGGATCTCCATTTTCAAGTAACTCTCAAGCCTTGTAATTAGTTAAGTACTTGCAAGAGGTGCTTTCTGACATTGGATACTTTCCTTTTTTCACAAAAGGTTTCCATTTATTCATTCATCAGAATGGACTCTGGTTTCCTGTTTTATTCAATAAGCTACAATCCACTAATGTCATATTTATTTGGTGCTATGTTATCCAAGATTTGGGGCTGGTGGCTCCTTGAAGCTGAGTCCTGTGTCTTTTTGACATGACCCCTTTATTCTATGAATACTTCTTTCCTTCCCAGCACAACTAAATGTTTCAAGCACATCTGTATGTTCCTGCCCAAGCCCTGGAAACAGACAATTCTTTTAGCCTGGGGTTCTTCCCTTAAGTAGATACTGATGTTCAAAACCAGGATGTGATGCTACTTCTTCTCGCTTTTTTTTTCCTTCTTTTCTAGTTCCAGGCCTCCTTAGCTGAGAGAGCTAAGTATTTTCAAATCAAAGGTATTAAAACAGTAACACTGACACTTATAACCTTCAGACTCAAATCAAAGGTACTGCGTTGCATTTAGCTAGTTTGACTCCTTCTGTCTGGACCACTTCCTTAGCCTTTCCTGACCTTAACCCTTTATTTTTGGGGGCGGGGAGGGAGGGGCGGCAAGCCACTTCTATTGGTCTTTCATTTGTCTATTTTCATCCATCTTTGTTCTTTGGCCCGTGTGGGCCTCCCATCGCAGTAGCCTCTGCTGTCTCAGAGCACTGGCTCTGGTAGCGTGTGCTCCAGAGCTCTGGCTGGGTAACTGGACACATCGATCCAGCCGCTCCGCGGCACGTGGGATCTTCCCAGGCCAGGAATGGAACCGGCGCCCTTGGCACTGCAAGGCGGTGTCCTTACCCACTGGACCACCAGGGAAGCCCCTGACCTTAACACTTTAGACGTTTTTCAGCATTATCTTGCAGTATGTCACCCAGTTTAATTTCTCCGACATTTCCTTGTGATTTGATTCAGTTTATACATCCTCGGCAAGACATCACAAGAGCGATGCTGTGTTGTCATCATTTTTTCCAATAAGGTGGTGCACAAATTTCAGTTTATCTTGGTAATACTAATGTTTGCTTTCACCCCTTAAAATGAGATTTGGATCTCCATTTTCAAGTAACTCTCAAGCCTTGTAATTAGTTAAGTACTTGCAAGAGGTGCTTTCTGACATTGGATACTTTCTTTTTTTCACAAAAGGTTTCCATTTATTCATTCATCAGAATGGACTCTGGTTTCCTGTTTTATTCAATAAGCTACAATCCACTAATGTCATATTTATTTGGTGCTATGTTATCCAAGATTTGGGGCTGGTGGCTCCTTGAAGCTGAGTCCTGTGTCTTTTTGACATGACCCCTTTATTCTATGAATACTTCTTTCCTTCCCAGCACAACTAAATGTTTCAAGCACATCTGTATGTTCCTGCCCAAGCCCTGGAAACAGACAATTCTTTTAGCCTGGGGTTCTTCCCTTAAGTAGATACTGATGTTCAAAACCAGGATGTGATGCTACTTCTTCTCGCTTTTTTTTTCCTTCTTTTCTAGTTCCAGGCCTCCTTAGCTGAGAGAGCTAAGGAATATATGTATATAATATCACTCGATGCTGCTGCTGCTGCTTAGTTGCTTGAGTCATGTCTGAATCTGTGTAACCCCATGGACTGTTGCCTGCCAGGCTCCTCTGTTCATAGGGATTTTCGAGGCAAGAATACTGGAGTGGGTTGCATGCCCTCCTCCAGGGGATCTTCCCAATCCAGGGATTGAAACCAGGTCTCCTGCATTTCAGGCAGATTCTTTACCACTTAGCCACCAGGGAAGCATGCATAATATCACAGACAGATACATATATCTATCCCAATTTTTGTATTTTAAAACCAGTAGTTCACTGATTTCTCTGATTCCAAATTCACAGCACAGGGTTCAGTACAATTTTATCCCTTTTCATATTTGTGATTCCTTTTTCTAACAGTAAGAAATGTGGTTATTTGTATTCGCTTCATCAGGCCCTTGAATGTGACCTGTGCCCTATGCACACCCTCACCTCATTCCCCTGGCTCTGACATCCTGCTTGGATGGCCTTCTTACCCAACTTCTGTTTCAATCCCCCAAACTGCTCCACATGACTGTATAGGAGCCACCCTTCACCCATCCTGGGCCCTGAAACTCACTCTGGGCCAATTTCCCACACAACCTGGGTTCCTCTTCATCTCATGTGGACTTTGATTCTCCACACTGGGTTTCTACTTCTCATTCCCACCACACATAGACTACCGAATGGTTCTAGTACTGAATTGTCCTGGAAGGGAAAGGATAACAGGGAGTCTCTGAGAGAGCTTTGGCCAGAAGAAAGAGATGCAGGAGCTGTAGTAAACAGAATAATTATGAATGAAGTCATTCCCTTCTTACAGCTTGTGGTCACATATCCACCCCAGTATGGTCATTGGGACCCTGGTCCTCATTGTGCAAGGCCTCGCTGTAACTGATCAGAAATATCCATGAACCAGCCAAGTCTGGGCTATAGTTTTATGTCTCTCTTCTTTCTGATATTCAGGGATTTCTGATGTTTTCACTTATGAACTTTACCACACACTTAATATTTCTAGTTATTATGTGTCCATCCTACTTATGAATTTACAGTGAGAAAAATTTTATTTGTATCATGTTGTCAGAGTTCCTTTGGATGCAATCTTTAAACATTTTTTTTTCTGTCAGATTTATGATCATTTTCTAAAATATACCCAAAAGATGGAAATAGATGCATGCTAAGTCACTTCAGTCATGTCTGACTCTTTGCAACCCTCTGGACTGTCGCCCACCAGGCTCCTCTGTCCATGGGATTCTCCAGGCAAGAATACTGGAGTGGGTTACCATTTCCTCCTCCAGAGGATCTTCCTGACCCAGGGATTGAAGCTGTGTCTCTTAAGTCTCCTGCTTTGGCAGGCAGGTTGTTCACCACTACCACCACCTGGGACAGATGTCTCTATTTCATATTTATCAAAAATATTTCTAGCAGTTTCTATATTTAGTGTAGTTATCATAAAAGTAATTTAGTTTGAAGTGTTATCTCTTAAATGGAATGACCCATGGTACATTTCTCATTATATAGTTTATAAATCTGTATGGAATAATATTATGAAATACTAAAATAACAGGAAGAGGATGCCCACCTCCAAGTTCAGGCTCGTTCCCAGCAAAGCAACCATGGACAAGAGGAACCAGAGAGCAGAGAGAAGTACTGCATTGGTATTTACATTTCAATATCTGTGGTGTAAAGTTAAGGAAGAAAGAGATGAGATGCTGTTATATTCTCTGAGAGCTGTTTACGCTTCTCCTGACAGAATGGGGATAAGGCACTGTATGACTAAATTTTTGAAAGATTATTGAGTCAGAAGTGGCAGTCCATTATTTGCCTTAGCAAGGCCACCCAACCCCAGGTAAGTTACGTGGTGGCCAATTTGGACCCTGCCAAACCTCCATTTAGAAATGCTGAATACTGTATGGGCTAAGGTCTACAAAGGTCCTTCCTGATGCTGTGTCATGAGGACTCATCAGGTTCTCTTCTAATGGTCCAAGATCATTTAGGGACCAGCCTTCAGGTCCTTCTCAGATCAGAGGAGTGGAGGCCAGCTCCCTGGGACGTTTGTTTATTAGGCTGTATACCACACAAGGAGGCATGCCTAAGGGTGTCCTGAATACCTAGTATGTGTCCTTACTAGTCAGAAAATATTCACACTTGTCTATGATTTTGTGGTTTTCACATATAAGTTATTGGTAGATAAGTTTATAAATTTGCATAATATGTCTCTACATATATATTATTTGTAAGTTATGGCAATCTTACAGTAGATGGCAGTAGAGTGTATTATTCTAACAAATTTAGCATATTATGATAATTTTATGACAAATACAAATGAACTATCTTGTTCTAACAGGATTGATATTTGTTTTTATTTTTTCCTGGAGGAATACACTCAGTAATTGAAACAACTTCCTGATATAACAACATGCTAGTAAGGAATTTCTGATCCTTTTCCCACTGATGTTCTGATTGGTATCTTAAAATAAAACAAACATAAAAGAAATGTTTTTTGCATAAATGTAGTGGCTAATTTGACATTTTGTATTTCAGTTCATACTAGCTGCCATTTGTTGACTATTAAGCCCCCATTTAAAATTCTTAAGTACCTCCATTATGGCATGAATTACTGTGTAACCTATATATATTTACCATTAATATTCCAGAAAGCAGATATTATATCTAAATTAAGGATTGTAAAATACTTAGCTAATTATTTTATAGAAATTATTTATTTTTAATATGAGAATTTCATTGGTATAAAACAACTTGGTTAAAATTTAGCAGCTTAATTAGATCCTATTTGTTGAATATTTTTTATTTCCATTACTTTAGAAGATGGATCTAACAAGACATTGCAATTTATCAAAGAATGTTTTGTCTATGTCTTCCTCTAGTTTTATCATATCCAGTCTTACATTTGTCAGAAGTGGCAGTCCATTTGACCCCCCAGGTAAGTTACGTGGTGGCCAATTTGGACCCTGCCAAACCTCCATTTAGAAATGCTGAATACTGTATGGGCTAAGGTCTACAAAGGTCCTTCCTGATGCTGTGTCATGAGGACTCATCAGGTTCTCTTCTAATGGTCCAAGATCATTTAGGGACCAGCCTTCAGGTCCTTCTCAGATCAGAGGAGTGGAGGCCAGCTCCCTGGGACGTTTGTTTATTAGGCTGTATACCACACAAGGAGGCATGCCTAAGGGTGTCCTGAATACCTAGTATGTGTCCTTACTAGTCAGAAAATATTCACACTTGTCTATGATTTTGTGGTTTTCACATATAAGTTATTGGTAGATAAGTTTATAAATTTGCATAATATGTCTCTACATATATATTATTTGTAAGTTATGGCAATCTTACAGTAGATGGCAGTAGAGTGTATTATTCTAACAAATTTAGCATATTATGATAATTTTATGACAAATACAAATGAACTATCTTGTTCTAACAGGATTGATATTTGTTTTTATTTTTTCCTGGAGGAATACACTCAGTAATTGAAACAACTTCCTGATATAACAACATGCTAGTAAGGAATTTCTGATCCTTTTCCCACTGATGTTCTGATTGGTATCTTAAAATAAAACAAACATAAAAGAAATGTTTTTTGCATAAATGTAGTGGCTAATTTGACATTTTGTATTTCAGTTCATACTAGCTGCCATTTGTTGACTATTAAGCCCCCATTTAAAATTCTTAAGTACCTCCATTATGGCATGAATTACTGTGTAACCTATATATATTTACCATTAATATTCCAGAAAGCAGATATTATATCTAAATTAAGGATTGTAAAATACTTAGCTAATTATTTTATAGAAATTATTTATTTTTAATATGAGAATTTCATTGGTATAAAACAACTTGGTTAAAATTTAGCAGCTTAATTAGATCCTATTTGTTGAATATTTTTTATTTCCATTACTTTAGAAGATGGATCTAACAAGACATTGCAATTTATCAAAGAATGTTTTGTCTATGTCTTCCTCTAGTTTTATCATATCCAGTCTTACATTTAGGTCTGTGACAAAGGGTTTTGCACAGGAAAGGAAGTAATAAACAAAATGAAAAGACAATCTACAAAGTAGGGGAGAATATTTGCAAATGATGTGCCCTTCAAGGGATTTATTTCCAAAATATATAAGAAGGTCATACAACTCAATATAAAAATAAACAATTGAATCCAAAGATGGGCAGAAGATCTAAATAGACATTTCTCCAAAGACATACAGATGGCCAAAATGCAGGTGAAAAGAATCTTTAACATCACTGATTATTAGACAAATATAAGTTGAAGCTACAATTAAATATCACCTCAGCCTGATAAGAATGGTCATCAAAAAGTCTACAAATAATAAATGCTGGAAAGGGTATAGAATAGAAAGGAACTCATCTACACTGTTGGTGGGAATGTAAATTTCTATAGCCACTATGCAGTATAGTATGGAGGTTCCTTTAAAAAAACCTAAAAACAGAGCTACCATATTATATCATCCTGCAATCCCACTTCTAGCCATTTATGCAGAGAAAACCATATTTAAAAATACATTATACATCCCATGTTTATTGCAGCACTATTTACCATAGTCAAGACATGGAAGCAACCTAAATGTCCAACAACAGATGAATGGATAAAAGAGATGTGATAAGAACACACACACACACACACTAAAATATTACTTAGTCACAAAAAAGAATGAAATAATTGTCTTTTCAGCAACATGGATGGATTTAGAGATTATAACAGTAAGTAAGCCAAGGACAAATATTATATGATATCATTTGCATATGGAATCTTTAAAAAGATACAAATGAACTTATTTTCAAAACAGAATCACAGAAATAGAAAACAAGCTTAGGGTTACCAAAGGGGAAAGCATGGAAGGTATAAGCTGAGTTACAATTTATATATATACATATGCACTACTAATACATATGAAATAGATGGCTTCCCTGGTGGCTCAGACAGTAAAGAACTTGCCTGTAATGCAGAAGACCCAGGTTCAATCAGTGGGTTGGGAAGATCTCCTAAAGGAGGGAACTGGTAACTCACTCCAGTATTCTTCTGGGAAATCCCAGAATGTTTTGTCTATGTCTTCCTCTCATTTTATCATATCCAGTCTTACATTTAGGTCTGTGACAAAGGGTTTTGCACAGGAAAGGAAGTAATAAACAAAATGAAAAGACAATCTACAAAGTGGGGGAGAATATTTGCAAATGATGTGCCCTTCAAGGGATTTATTTCCAAAATATATAAGAAGGTCATACAACTCAATATAAAAATAAACAATTGAATCCAAAGATGGGCAGAAGATCTAAATAGACATTTCTCCAAAGACATACAGATGGCCAAAATGCAGGTGAAAAGAATCTTTAACATCACTGATTATTAGACAAATATAAGTTGAAGCTACAATTAAATATCACCTCAGCCTGATAAGAATGGTCATCAAAAAGTCTACAAATAATAAATGCTGGAAAGGGTATAGAATAGAAAGGAACTCATCTACACTGTTGGTGGGAATGTAAATTTCTATAGCCACTATGCAGTATAGTATGGAGGTTCCTTTAAAAAAACCTAAAAACAGAGCTACCATATTATATCATCCTGCAATCCCACTTCTAGCCATTTATGCAGAGAAAACCATATTTAAAAATACATTATACATCCCATGTTTATTGCAGCACTATTTACCATAGTCAAGACATGGAAGCAACCTAAATGTCCAACAACAGATGAATGGATAAAAGAGATGTGATAAGAACACACACACACACACACTAAAATATTACTTAGTCACAAAAAAGAATGAAATAATTGTCTTTTCAGCAACATGGATGGATTTAGAGATTATAACAGTAAGTAAGCCAAGGACAAATATTATATGATATCATTTGCATATGGAATCTTTAAAAAGATACAAATGAACTTATTTTCAAAACAGAATCACAGAAATAGAAAACAAGCTTAGGGTTACCAAAGGGGAAAGCATGGAAGGTATAAGCTGAGTTACAATTTATATATATACATATGCACTACTAATACATATGAAATAGATGGCTTCCCTGGTGGCTCAGACAGTAAAGAACTTGCCTGTAATGCAGAAGACCCAGGTTCAATCAGTGGGTTGGGAAGATCTCCTAAAGGAGGGAACTGGTAACTCACTCCAGTATTCTTGCCTGGGAAATCCCATGGACAAAGTAGCCTGGTGGGCTATAGTCCATGAGGTTGCAAAGAGTTGGACACACTGAGTGACTAATACTTTCATTTTCATATAAAACAGATAACCAGCAAGGACCTACTGTTTAGCAGAGGAAACTATACTGCAAATTTTGTAATAGCCTATACAAGAACAGAATCTAAAAAAGTATATGCAATATATATATACACACACTCACACACACACAAATACTTTGGCCACCTGATGTAAAGAGATGACTCATTGGCAAAGACCCTGATGCTGGGGAAAACAGGAGGCAGAGGAGAAGGGGATGACAGAGGATGAGATGACTGATGGCATCAGTGACTCCGTGGACACGAGTTTGAGCAAACTCCAGGAAATGGTAAAGGACAGGGAAGCCCAGAGTGCTGCAGTCCATGGAATTGCAAAGTCAGTCATTACTGAGCAACTGAATTGAAAAGATATACATATACATATATATATATAGAACTGAATCATATATATATATATATGTATGTATGTATGTATATATATATATATAAAGACTTCCTATATATGTATAAATATATATAAATAAGTCACTATGCTATACACCAGAAACTAACAGGATGTTGTAGATCAACTACTTCAATTTAAAAAACTGTATGTAGTTTGGTGTTTTTCTATGTTCATAAAATAAAAAATTAGCTTCATATATTTTACTCTTAAAATCTACAAGTTTTAAGATAAAACATGAATTTTTCTTTAAAGGATACTTTACAAAAATAAAAGAATATTATGGCTTTTCTGTGTTGTCCACAGACCAACAAGTTTGGCACCCTATGAAATTGTTAGAAATGCAGAATCCCAAGCCCTGAAACCATCTGCATTTTCACAGGATCCTAGGTGACTCACATGCATATTAAGGTTTGAGAAGCACAGTTCTAGGTGACATGGATAATATGAAGAATTACAGAAAACTGAAATACTATAGCCATGTAAAATTTATATTTAACACTTCACAATGAACATAGTAAAGGAGTGTGATATTGATGGAATGTCAACATATGAGGGCTTTTAGTACCTGTAGTTGTTTTCTAAAATGTACCATGATTCCTCTTAAAATACTGCAAATATATTTGCAGTCATTGCTTAAAAGACACGATTTCTAAACACTCTTGGAGTTTTCAATATCTATTTGAATTCTGGAGTACCATTTCTCGTTGGAGAATGTTACATCTCAAAACTACAAATTATTAAGAACATAAAGCCATTAATGTCTAAGACAATGTTTCTGTGTAGTTACCTTTTCTGTAAAAATGAAGATACTAGGACAAATAAGCATCAAAACTGCCACAAAGAATGCTGCTACCATGAAAGCAAGAGAAATGACTATTCTATAACAAATTATATTTTAATGACATGGCTTTTAATTTCCAATTTTCTTTTACCTTAGATTCAATTATTTAATGTATGTAATTTATATGAAATATGTTTGTTGTCATCAGTGACTCCGTGGACACGAGTATGAGCAAACTCCAGGAGATAGTGAAAGACAGGGAAGCAAAGAGTGCTGCAGTCCATGGAATTGCAAAGTCAGTCATTACTGAGCAACTGAATTGAAAAGATATACATATACATATATATATATAGAACTGAATCATATATATATATATATGTATGTATGTATGTATATATATATATATAAAGACTTCCTATATATGTATAAATATATATAAATAAGTCACTATGCTATACACCAGAAACTAACAGGATGTTGTAGATCAACTACTTCAATTTAAAAAACTGTATGTAGTTTGGTGTTTTTCTATGTTCATAAAATAAAAAATTAGCTTCATATATTTTACTCTTAAAATCTACAAGTTTTAAGATAAAACATGAATTTTTCTTTAAAGGATACTTTACAAAAATAAAAGAATATTATGGCTTTTCTGTGTTGTCCACAGACCAACAAGTTTGGCACCCTATGAAATTGTTAGAAATGCAGAATCCCAAGCCCTGAAACCATCTGCATTTTCACAGGATCCTAGGTGACTCACATGCATATTAAGGTTTGAGAAGCACAGTTCTAGGTGACATGGATAATATGAAGAATTACAGAAAACTGAAATACTATAGCCATGTAAAATTTATATTTAACACTTCACAATGAACATAGTAAAGGAGTGTGATATTGATGGAATGTCAACATATGAGGGCTTTTAGTACCTGTAGTTGTTTTCTAAAATGTACCATGATTCCTCTTAAAATACTGCAAATATATTTGCAGTCATTGCTTAAAAGACACGATTTCTAAACACTCTTGGAGTTTTCAATATCTATTTGAATTCTGGAGTACCATTTCTCGTTGGAGAATGTTACATCTCAAAACTACAAATTATTAAGAACATAAAGCCATTAATGTCTAAGACAATGTTTCTGTGTAGTTACCTTTTCTGTAAAAATGAAGATACTAGGACAAATAAGCATCAAAACTGCCACAAAGAATGCTGCTACCATGAAAGCAAGAGAAATGACTATTCTATAACAAATTATATTTTAATGACATGGCTTTTAATTTCCAATTTTCTTTTACCTTAGATTCAATTATTTAATGTATGTAATTTATATGAAATATGTTTGTTGTCATCATTGCAAGATAAATAATATACTCCTATAAATATTTTTTACTGAGGAAAGAATACTTTTTTCTCTCATATTCACAAGGAGATACCATAAGTGTTTCAGTGGCTAGAGAGAACCAGTTGATTGTAATCAGGAAAAGGAGACTCTTTGACATGGCCAGGGTGAGACGGAGGGACTCAGCTGTGATCTGTGGCTGAGATGGTTGTAGCCCTGACCTCATTCGATAGCATTAGTGTCATTCACTAATTTACCCTGTGATTACTGTTTTCTTGCTTTGGGATTGTTAATGGAAGTTTCTTAAACAGTCACTTTGTACCTTATTGTTGTCCTTCATCTCAGTGATTCTTCTCACTTCTCCAACCCAGTTTTACTGAAATCAGTTGCATAAAAGAACAGTTATTCTAATTTCTGACACCACTTAAATCTCCTTAATACTCGTCTGTGTGTGTGTGTGTGTGTGTTGTTGTTTTTACTTTTAGGAACTTGGTTCCTAAAGGTACTAGGTCATTTTTATTTCAGGTGCTTTTGAAAATCACCCTGGACATTTTAATGTCAGCCTATGCATTTTTTTTAAAAGGATGCCTATAGCCTTTCTTAGGTTTACCAAGAAAAATGAATAAAATGAGAAAGGGCTTTAAAAAAAATCTTATGAAATGGACTGCAGATTTATCACACAAGGAACCTGCTTCGCAGGAATGCAGCAATATAGGTCCATTGGTCAGTCTCACTCACATGAGGCAAACTCCATTACTTGCTGTGAGCAAGATAAAGGTTACCTGACCCAACTGCAGAGTATTAGCTTTTTTGTTCAGCTATGAAAAAATTGCTTTGCCACTTAGGTCAGCATCATGATGTAAATCGTTGAAAACCAAAACTACAAATTATTAAGAACATAACTAAGTCTAAGACAATGTTTCTGTGTAGTTACCTTTTCTGTAAAAATGAAGATACTAGGACAAATAAGCATCAAAACTGCCACAAAGAATGCTGCTACCATGAAAGCAAGAGAAATGACTATTCTATAACAAATTATATTTTAATGACATGGCTTTTAATTTCCAATTTTCTTTTACCTTAGATTCAATTATTTAATGTATGTAATTTATATGAAATATGTTTGTTGTCATCATTGCAAGATAAATAATATACTCCTATAAATATTTTTTACTGAGGAAAGAATACTTTTTTCTCTCATATTCACAAGGAGATACCATAAGTGTTTCAGTGGCTAGAGAGAACCAGTTGATTGTAATCAGGAAAAGGAGACTCTTTGACATGGCCAGGGTGAGACGGAGGGACTCAGCTGTGATCTGTGGCTGAGATGGTTGTAGCCCTGACCTCATTCGATAGCATTAGTGTCATTCACTAATTTACCCTGTGATTACTGTTTTCTTGCTTTGGGATTGTTAATGGAAGTTTCTTAAACAGTCACTTTGTACCTTATTGTTGTCCTTCATCTCAGTGATTCTTCTCACTTATAAAAACCAGTTTTACTGAAATCAGTTGCATAAAAGAACAGTTATTCTAATTTCTGACACCACTTAAATCTCCTTAATACTCTGTCTGTGTGTGTGTGTGTGTGTGTTGTTGTTTTTACTTTTAGGAACTTGGTTCCTAAAGGTACTAGGTCATTTTTATTTCAGGTGCTTTTGAAAATCACCCTGGACATTTTAATGTCAGCCTATGCATTTTTTTTAAAAGGATGCCTATAGCCTTTCTTAGGTTTACCAAGAAAAATGAATAAAATGAGAAAGGGCTTTAAAAAAAATCTTATGAAATGGACTGCAGATTTATCACACAAGGAACCTGCTTCGCAGGAATGCAGCAATATAGGTCCATTGGTCAGTCTCACTCACATGAGGCAAACTCCATTACTTGCTGTGAGCAAGATAAAGGTTACCTGACCCAACTGCAGAGTATTAGCTTTTTTGTTCAGCTATGAAAAAATTGCTTTGCCACTTAGGTCAGCATCATGATGTAAATCTTAATGAAAGTTTCTGAGATGTGAGAGTAAATCAAGCTGTTTGGCCACCTTGATGCTCTCTTAATCTGCATTTTTCTTGCTTTATTTCCTTCTGTCAGGTTTAGGGAGTTCAGATCTCAATGCAGACCCATTTGCAGAGGAATCATCACTTCAGGCAGCCATCTTGGCCCTTTTTGCACCCTAGGCTGAGGATACTAGAGATTCATGCATGAGCTCTCTTTGTGGAATAAAAGAAAAAGAAACCCTTCATTTATTTCATTTCACTTGAGATTTTAAAAAGCTTCCTTTTCTTCAGGAACCTATGGCTCTTGCACAGTGAAAAATTGAATGAGACACTTCTTATGAAAGAAAAGTTATTTGGATTATTTTAAGGGATGAATAGGGAGCACAAAGATCCTAAGCAATCTAGATTGCTTTCCTGATCCCTATGATATTCATGGAAATAGCTACTGAATTAGATTCTTTTTAGTATAATAATTTTAAAACACAGTAAGTTGCTTAAAGAATCTTGATGAAATGAAATGGTCCAGGTGAAATCAAGCATATTGTATGGAAAGAATAATAATATGCTTGTTTTGAATCGTTTTTTCATTCATTCACTCAACCATATCAACAACTACTTACTCTCTATTCAATTAGTATGATCATGTTAAATTCTCTTCTTGGTACCGAGGACATTGATGAATAACACATACAAGGGTCTTACTCTCAAGGAAATCATGTGATAGTAGTGGAAGAAAGAGAATAGATAATTTATGGTAAACAGTGGTTAAGTACCATGGAAACAATAAAACAGGGTTTTATGAAGGGATAACTTGTGAGAAGAGGGTTAAAATTTTCATTGGATGGTTAGAGTTAGCCTCATTGAGGATGTGACAGTTTTGGTTGAAGCATGAATGACATAAAATAGCCAGCATTAGGACAGTCTTGGGATAGAGAATTCTAGACAGAGGGTATAACAAGTACAAAGGTTTTCAGGTAAGAATAAACTTACCTTAAAGGAGGAAGATAATTTGGTTTGGAGCCCAACAGACAAGGGTGAAAGTTCTAGGATAGTTAAGCAGATTATTTAGGGTCATGCAGGTTCCTTAAGGAGAATCTTGATTTTTTCCAAGAGTAATGGGATGCTAATGCACAGGTTTATGTAGGGTTGTGACATGGTCTGCTTCACCTTTTAAGAAGACCACTTCGGATTTATTCTAGGAGTAGAAGAGCATGAAACCACACATTGGGAAGTTATAGGGGCTACCTAGATGAAAGATGACAATGACTCTCTCTAATAGTGAAGATGAAAGATGTGGGCTCTTTGTGGATACATTTTGAACTGAGCCAAAAGGACACGGTGATACACTGGACGTGAAGGATGAAGAAAAATTTTAAAATGTTGGATTGAGCAATTGCATGGATCTGCCCTCATGCCTTGATCTAGGAGAGACTGGGAGGGAAGAGTTTTCTGGGGAAAATTCTACGATTTGACTAATTATGAGACCTAAGCAAAAATCTAGATTGCTTTCCTGATCCCTATGATATTCATGGAAATAGCTACTGAATTAGATTCTTTTTAGTATAATAATTTTAAAACACAGTAAGTTGCTTAAAGAATCTTGATGAAATGAAATGGTCCAGGTGAAATCAAGCATATTGTATGGAAAGAATAATAATATGCTTGTTTTGAATCGTTTTTTCATTCATTCACTCAACCATATCAACAACTACTTACTCTCTATTCAATTAGTATGATCATGTTAAATTCTCTTCTTGGTACCGAGGACATTGATGAATAACACATACAAGGGTCTTACTCTCAAGGAAATCATGTGATAGTAGTGGAAGAAAGAGAATAGATAATTTATGGTAAACAGTGGTTAAGTACCATGGAAACAATAAAACAGGGTTTTATGAAGGGATAACTTGTGAGAAGAGGGTTAAAATTTTCATTGGATGGTTAGAGTTAGCCTCATTGAGGATGTGACAGTTTTGGTTGAAGCATGAATGACATAAAATAGCCAGCATTAGGACAGTCTTGGGATAGAGAATTCTAGACAGAGGGTATAACAAGTACAAAGGTTTTCAGGTAAGAATAAACTTACCTTAAAGGAGGAAGATAATTTGGTTTGGAGCCCAACAGACAAGGGTGAAAGTTCTAGGATAGTTAAGCAGATTATTTAGGGTCATGCAGGTTCCTTAAGGAGAATCTTGATTTTTTCCAAGAGTAATGGGATGCTAATGCACAGGTTTATGTAGGGTTGTGACATGGTCTGCTTCACCTTTTAAGAAGACCACTTCGGATTTATTCTAGGAGTAGAAGAGCATGAAACCACACATTGGGAAGTTATAGGGGCTACCTAGATGAAAGATGACAATGACTCTCTCTAATAGTGAAGATGAAAGATGTGGGCTCTTTGTGGATACATTTTGAACTGAGCCAAAAGGACACGGTGATACACTGGACGTGAAGGATGAAGAAAAATTTTAAAATGTTGGATTGAGCAATTGCATGGATCTGCCCTCATGCCTTGATCTAGGAGAGACTGGGAGGGAAGAGTTTTCTGGGGAAAATTCTACGATTTGACTAATTATGAGAGGTCAATTTTATGTCAGGTAAATAAATCAAGCACACAAATGGATTTACAAGTTAGGAAACGGGAAGAGTTAAGGCCAGAGATATATAATTTGGAATCATCTACATACTGACGATGCATTAACTGTTAATTGTGAACAGTTTATTGGCATCCAATAAAACTTTGAGAAATACACTGATTATTAAGAACACAGAAGCACATTAAGGGAAGACAAAATGCAAAAAGGCAAACGAATGAAAAAATGATAATAGGAAAAAATGTTAGATATAAATCACACAAAATAGATCCAAAAAAATACATATTTAGAGTCCCAGAAAAAGAAAACCAAAAAATGGGACAATAATACCTAAGATTATAACTACTTTCTTGAAGTAAACAAAACCACTTAAAATTTCAAATTGAAGAGGAAAACTTTTATCAGATAAAAAGTGTCCTGGAATATTCTATACAGGCACCTCAGTAGAATTATTGAACTTTAAAGATTGTCTTAAAAGGTCTTATCCAAGGAAACAATGTTCAAAGCCCATAATTTTATTTCTAATCAAGCTTATTTCAAGTATAAAAGCTGTGGCAAAACAGTTTTGAATATGCTAGCACTTATGAAATACTGTCCAAATAAACTGGTTTTGAGGAAAGTATTAGAAGGCAACTTTAAGTAACTGAACGATAACTGATAAAACTTGGGCAAGAGGACCAGAAGTTTTGAAACCTTTAGAAGATTTATAAAGACATACTGTTCTAATGTATGAGCATAGTCAAAACCTATGGTGAAAATTTCCAAGTAGAGGGCTTCCCTGGTGTCAGAGTGTTGAAGAATCCACTTGCCAATGCAGGAGACGCAGGTTAGATCCCTGACTGGGGAAGATCCCACTTGCCTAATCAACTGAACTCTTTCAAGTGTCATATTCTTCAGTCTTTCCTAGTGAATTCTAAAGTATTTACATTATTTTCTGTTAGAAATAAAAAGTCATGTTCTACTGAGTTGATGATCACTTACAATGAAAATGAAGATCTATACTCCTTAGTGAATTCTAAAATTTTACTGTCTGTATAAGATCACAGATGAAATCTTGAGTCTCATGGCTCCTGTGTTTTAATGTTCCCCTATGCATATGGTATACTTGGGCAGAAAGCTAAGCAATTGGTCTGACATTTTATTAAGTTATTATATCAAATTTTAAGGCCTCTAGCTATCTAATATATTTTGTAAAGCTAAGAAATACCTGACTATATCGCTAAAAATTTTATAGATGGTAGTAGATAATTTTTTATAGATAATAGTAGACTTCTTACATATGCAACTAAAAATATCATCTATTACTATCCATATTATTCTATTCAGAAATATGTTAAAATAATTTTATTTATATTTGGTTGTGCTGGCTCTTCATTGCTTTGTGGACTTTTCTAAAGTTTCAGTGAGCAGGTGTAACTAACCCTTTGAGTTGAAAAATATGTTGGTGTAAATTGCTACATTTATAAAACAATACTATATTCTTCTTTACTCCTATTTCTTACTGCATGACAAAATACAATAAACTAAACTTTGAAAAATGTTTTAAAGTGACACTCAAATGTAATAATACTCAAAAATAACTGTAATTACTTAATGCCAAAATTAAAAACGTTTTTAACCTAAAAAAATCAACTAAAGTCTATTTAATGTTTCAGAAACAAATATAATTCTTCAACATGTAACTCTTTTGGGCCACTGTCATGCCCAAATGCTCAAATGTCTAAAGTCCTATCAATATGATTTAGAGCAAGAAGCTCTTTGAAATGTTAACATATTATGGATATCATCACAGAATGTTGGATGTATCTATTTCTTTATGTGATGCAACTAAGGTTAATATTTTCACTTTTTGTGGAAAGCTTAAAGTGATTCAAAAGTCAGTATGTTGTATTATGAAAGAAGAGTATGAAGAAGGATTTGGGGAAGGAGCTTGAGCTAGGAATTATTTGTTACTTAACATGATTGTGGGCTTCCCTTGTAGCTCAGCTGGTAAAGAATCCACCTGAAATGCAGGATACCTGTGTCAGGAAAACCCCCTAAAGTAAGGATAGGCTACCCAGTTCAATATTCTTGGGTTTCCCAGGTGGCTCAGTTGGTAAAGAATCCACCTGCAATGTGGGAAACCTGGGTTTGATCTCTGGGTTGGGAAAATCCCCTGAAGAAGGGAAAAGTTACCCACTCCAGTATTTTTTACAGGAGAATTCTATGGCTTGTCCATGGGTCTCAAAAGTCATAAGTGACTGAATGACTTTCGCATAATGTGACTGTGACAGTTTGTTTTATTTAATTACTCAACATAATTATTCACATACACTGTTTCTGCTTGTCCCATACTGGCTGAAACCATGTGTCTAGCTATTTTATCTCCTTATTTTCTTCCTTGTAAGATTCCTCTTACTCTGACCATTGGGATTCTAGTTTTGTGGTAAGGAGAAAGAAATTACCATATACATTTAGCCTCCACTGTTTATACAGATTAGGAATAGATTTTGCTTCTAGTGAATCAAATGAAGATGAAGTTATGAAGCTGTGAAATTAATAGTTTTAAAGTGACACTCAAATGTAATAATACTCAAAAATAACTGTAATTACTTAATGCCAAAATTAAAAACGTTTTTAACCTAAAAAAATCAACTAAAGTCTATTTAATGTTTCAGAAACAAATATAATTCTTCAACATGTAACTCTTTTGGGCCACTGTCATGCCCAAATGCTCAAATGTCTAAAGTCCTATCAATATGATTTAGAGCAAGAAGCTCTTTGAAATGTTAACATATTATGGATATCATCACAGAATGTTGGATGTATCTATTTCTTTATGTGATGCAACTAAGGTTAATATTTTCACTTTTTGTGGAAAGCTTAAAGTGATTCAAAAGTCAGTATGTTGTATTATGAAAGAAGAGTATGAAGAAGGATTTGGGGAAGGAGCTTGAGCTAGGAATTATTTGTTACTTAACATGATTGTGGGCTTCCCTTGTAGCTCAGCTGGTAAAGAATCCACCTGAAATGCAGGATACCTGTGTCAGGAAAACCCCCTAAAGTAAGGATAGGCTACCCAGTTCAATATTCTTGGGTTTCCCAGGTGGCTCAGTTGGTAAAGAATCCACCTGCAATGTGGGAAACCTGGGTTTGATCTCTGGGTTGGGAAAATCCCCTGAAGAAGGGAAAAGTTACCCACTCCAGTATTTTTTACAGGAGAATTCTATGGCTTGTCCATGGGTCTCAAAAGTCATAAGTGACTGAATGACTTTCGCATAATGTGACTGTGACAGTTTGTTTTATTTAATTACTCAACATAATTATTCACATACACTGTTTCTGCTTGTCCCATACTGGCTGAAACCATGTGTCTAGCTATTTTATCTCCTTATTTTCTTCCTTGTAAGATTCCTCTTACTCTGACCATTGGGATTCTAGTTTTGTGGTAAGGAGAAAGAAATTACCATATACATTTAGCCTCCACTGTTTATACAGATTAGGAATAGATTTTGCTTCTAGTGAATCAAATGAAGATGAAGTTATGAAGCTGTGAAATTAATAGTTTAAAAAGGACAACCAATATGATCTATAGAAATACATAAAAGAAATTTAGAATGAAGTTTTACTATATTTGCTCTCCGATATAACAAGCTGTAAATGATGCTGAAACTTTAGTCTCTGGTCAGAGATGAACAATAAGCATGAATTAGGAATAAGATATGGAAAGTCTGTCAGCTGGTAAGTCACCTCAGGTCAAGTCCAATAAAATAATAAAACCTGAAGTTAGGAGTACACATCAGATCTTTTTTTTAAAGAGTCTAAACAAACTCACACTTGATAGGTACTATCAGAGAGTCCCCTGCTCCTGGGTAAGGATTGAAGAATGAATGGTTCAGTTCTCCAAAAGCCACTGGGAAATGTCAGCACCATCTAGTTAATGAATTCCTGATTTGTTTGGCATTTGCACTTTCTTAAGAAATTGCTGATGTGTTTAGACTTCCTCTTCTCCTCAGCAGCAGTGAAATTTGTTGATTATGATGGCCTTATATAACATCATCCAGGCAGAAAGCTAAAAGATTACACATTAAAAAGAAACAGGCCTGTTTATTACCAGGCATTGTGCTCTCTCATATGCATATCTCTGTTCCTCAGTCTTTGACCAGGTTGCTTTGTGGGAAATGCTTTGTTAAAAGTATTTCCATGGCAGGCCTCCACTCATGAAAATGTCATTTTCTCTGCCTGGTTGTGATAGGAAGTCTTTTTCACCTATTGAAACTTGTTAAATTTCCTTCAGATATTTTTGTTTAACTCTTACAAAAACAGTTAGTGAAGGACCATTTAAAAACATGTAGATTTAATGAGGAATTGATGGTACTCAACATAATTATTCACATACACTGTTTCTGCTTGTCCCATACTGGCTGAAACCATGTGTCTAGCTATTTTATCTCCTTATTTTCTTCCTTGTAAGATTCCTCTTACTCTGACCATTGGGATTCTAGTTTTGTGGTAAGGAGAAAGAAATTACCATATACATTTAGCCTCCACTGTTTATACAGATTAGGAATAGATTTTGCTTCTAGTGAATCAAATGAAGATGAAGTTATGAAGCTGTGAAATTAATAGTTTAAAAAGGACAACCAATATGATCTATAGAAATACATAAAAGAAATTTAGAATGAAGTTTTACTATATTTGCTCTCCGATATAACAAGCTGTAAATGATGCTGAAACTTTAGTCTCTGGTCAGAGATGAACAATAAGCATGAATTAGGAATAAGATATGGAAAGTCTGTCAGCTGGTAAGTCACCTCAGGTCAAGTCCAATAAAATAATAAAACCTGAAGTTAGGAGTACACATCAGATCTTTTTTTTAAAGAGTCTAAACAAACTCACACTTGATAGGTACTATCAGAGAGTCCCCTGCTCCTGGGTAAGGATTGAAGAATGAATGGTTCAGTTCTCCAAAAGCCACTGGGAAATGTCAGCACCATCTAGTTAATGAATTCCTGATTTGTTTGGCATTTGCACTTTCTTAAGAAATTGCTGATGTGTTTAGACTTCCTCTTCTCCTCAGCAGCAGTGAAATTTGTTGATTATGATGGCCTTATATAACATCATCCAGGCAGAAAGCTAAAAGATTACACATTAAAAAGAAACAGGCCTGTTTATTACCAGGCATTGTGCTCTCTCATATGCATATCTCTGTTCCTCAGTCTTTGACCAGGTTGCTTTGTGGGAAATGCTTTGTTAAAAGTATTTCCATGGCAGGCCTCCACTCATGAAAATGTCATTTTCTCTGCCTGGTTGTGATAGGAAGTCTTTTTCACCTATTGAAACTTGTTAAATTTCCTTCAGATATTTTTGTTTAACTCTTACAAAAACAGTTAGTGAAGGACCATTTAAAAACATGTAGATTTAATGAGGAATTGATGTTTGTACTCAAAAACATTTTTCAAAGAAATTTGCCTCTGTATAGCTGAATAAAAGCCTGCAATCTTTACAGATTTCATTCGACCAGGTCAAAGAATCCAGACTGTCTATATTCCACATCATTTTCCCTTAACTACTTAAAAAAAAAAAAAAAAAAAAAAGATTTTTTTTTTTTTTTTATAGAGGGGGGGGGGGGGGGGGGGGGGGGGAGCGGGCGGGCCACTTCTATTGGTCTTTCATTTGTACATTTTCATCCATCTTTGTTCTTCGGCCCGTGTGGGCCTCCCACTGTAGCGGCCTCTGTTGTCGCAGAGCACCGGCTCTGGGCGCATGCGCTTCAGAGCTCCGGCTCGGTAATTGGACACATTGGTCTAGCTGCTCCGTGGCACGTGGGATCTTCCCAGGCCAGGGATCGAACCGGCGGCCCTTGCACTGCAAGGCAGTGTCCTTACCCACTGGACCACCAGGGAAGCCCTCCCTTAACTACTTTTAACCATGTGTTTGTTTTATGAAATATTCCACCAACGGTAAACTACTTTTAACCATGTGTTTGTTTTATGAGATATTCCACCAAAGGTAATAGGCCCGCCTGCTTAAGACTAGGTAAGGATCAGCCTGGTAAGAAGCTGTGAAGTTAACATTACTCATTTAAAATCTTTGGTATGGCTCTAAAGGAGAAACAGAACATGCTTAATGTTTTCTGTCTGAATATTATTGCCTTGACCAGACTAGCACTGCAAGTTGTATTCTTCATTACATAGTTACTCTAACAGTAAACTACTTGCTTAATATGCTTCACATTCTTATTTATTCTAAGGGGACAAAATTCCTCCATTAGGCAGAATCCTACTTTTGAGGACATGTTTGCACTCTCACGGATCTCCTATGCATCTTTCATATTGTTTTTGTAAGACAGCCTTCTACTCTGGTCCTCGCTTGTCCTTGACCCCCACTGCTGTTCCTCTCAGTCCTCTCTTGCTCATGCCCTTAACTGTTAATTGTTCTCCAACCCTTTTGTAAAAATATAAGAATAATTCTTCCCAATTGAGAAAATCAATTTTGACCAATGAGTTCTCAAATTAACTTGAACTTTGACAACCTCTGCTAAAGCTCTAAACATTTTGCTCTCTTTCTCCAAAACAAATCGTTCCTTTCAGAACATTCTGATTTTCAGCCTGCCATTTTTAGCACAAAGGCTGTTGTCAGGATTTCTCATTATTAACATTTTGGACTGGATAATTCTTAGTTTGGGGAGTATGCCCTGTGCATTACAACACATTAAGCAACATCTCTGACTTCTACCTCTCAGAAGACAGTCACACAGCTGCTTCCTGACCTCCCACGGTGGGTCACCCAAAATGTCTTCAGACATTGGTATGTGACTCTTGTGCCATCACTTACTGCCCTCACCCCTGCTCTAGGTTGAACAGTACTGGCTTATGCTGACAGGTGCTCTGGTTAATTTTATTCCACTGTCTTTGGTGCTGGGGTTTGGATTTGGATCAGGCTCAGGTCTACTGCTGTTCCACATGGGCCACTTCCATAAGGACAACGCTGAGGATCCTCTGGTATCTCTCCCTTTTCAGAGTCTCAGTGACAAGACAGAACTGATTTGTTCACCAGTTCTTCAGCTCATAGTATGAAGCCAGTGATTCTCCACCAACATAGGTGAAGGTGATGGCCAATCTCTCTGCTTTTATAGCTTCAACTCTTACTCAAGGTCAGATTTGCATAATCTACATATGGGCTTATAAACCCTCCTAAGGAAAGACAAAAGTCCATTGAAGAACTTAAGGATTGTGTGATCCTCTGATATCCATCAACTGGTTCATCTCCTTGTGAGACCCAAAAATAATAAAACTTGGTTTGAAAATGCAAAAAGGACTAGTGATCAAACTGATATAAGATCTAAAGGTCAACATTTGTTGTCAAATGTGGGGGCCTTATAAATACAGGATAAGGCCTCACAACTGCCTTATATACTTTATTTTTGGATGGTCTTAAATCTGAGGTGGCAGGTCTACTCAGAAAACAGGCTGGCAGACCATTTCTGAATTCCAGCAGTTTATGGAGCATTTGAAGATATTTTGAGTCCTCTCTTGCTCATGCCCTTAACTGTTAATTGTTCTCCAACCCTTTTGTAAAAATATAAGAATAATTCTTCCCAATTGAGAAAATCAATTTTGACCAATGAGTTCTCAAATTAACTTGAACTTTGACAACCTCTGCTAAAGCTCTAAACATTTTGCTCTCTTTCTCCAAAACAAATCGTTCCTTTCAGAACATTCTGATTTTCAGCCTGCCATTTTTAGCACAAAGGCTGTTGTCAGGATTTCTCATTATTAACATTTTGGACTGGATAATTCTTAGTTTGGGGAGTATGCCCTGTGCATTACAACACATTAAGCAACATCTCTGACTTCTACCTCTCAGAAGACAGTCACACAGCTGCTTCCTGACCTCCCACGGTGGGTCACCCAAAATGTCTTCAGACATTGGTATGTGACTCTTGTGCCATCACTCACTGCCCTCACCCCTGCTCTAGGTTGAACAGTACTGGCTTATGCTGACAGGTGCTCTGGTTAATTTTATTCCACTGTCTTTGGTGCTGGGGTTTGGATTTGGATCAGGCTCAGGTCTACTGCTGTTCCACATGGGCCACTTCCATAAGGACAACGCTGAGGATCCTCTGGTATCTCTCCCTTTTCAGAGTCTCAGTGACAAGACAGAACTGATTTGTTCACCAGTTCTTCAGCTCATAGTATGAAGCCAGTGATTCTCCACCAACATAGGTGAAGGTGATGGCCAATCTCTCTGCTTTTATAGCTTCAACTCTTACTCAAGGTCAGATTTGCATAATCTACATATGGGCTTATAAACCCTCCTAAGGAAAGACAAAAGTCCATTGAAGAACTTAAGGATTGTGTGATCCTCTGATATCCATCAACTGGTTCATCTCCTTGTGAGACCCAAAAATAATAAAACTTGGTTTGAAAATGCAAAAAGGACTAGTGATCAAACTGATATAAGATCTAAAGGTCAACATTTGTTGTCAAATGTGGGGGCCTTATAAATACAGGATAAGGCCTCACAACTGCCTTATATACTTTATTTTTGGATGGTCTTAAATCTGAGGTGGCAGGTCTACTCAGAAAACAGGCTGGCAGACCATTTCTGAATTCCAGCAGTTTATGGAGCATTTGAAGATATTTTGACTTAGAAAATATAAAATTTATGGACCAAATTAATAGCCCTTTAGAGTAAAAAATTACTCCACTTTTACAGTAAAAAATTAGAAAACCCAAGGACAAGGATACCCCTATGTCTTGTCTAGATCAATATATTATAATGATAAAGAACACTGGAAGAACAACCGTTCTGTGTTGGAGTGATAGGTAATATCTAAAAGAGAAAAAAAAATTGTCCCACAGATTAATACCCTTCAAAGTAAGTGCTTTGATCTGCCAACAACTGCCCTTAACAAAAGAGAAAGATTTCCCTAAACTATAAAGATTTCCAAAACCACAATATTCCATTTCTTATTGAGACCAAAACTGTACTCCTATTAAAACTTGACCACTTTGGAAAAAAAATAATTTCTGTATCTGAAGAATAAAACTGTTTCACAGGGTTTTTTTTTTTTGTTATACCAATTATATCTCAGTAAAGTTGGTTAAAAACTGTTTCATTGGTAGTATCTCACATACCCTTCAGACTCTGATTTCTCTTAGCCAGTGGTAGACTTGTGCTCAGCATTCTTGAAAATGGCCTTGTGTTAAGACTCACTGCATCTATTTGCATCACTTGGGAAGACCAATAAGACACAGAGGCAGTTATACTTCAATGGTTTACAGAAGGAACTTCTTGCAATTAGATAATTCAAACCTTAGAGATATTCCATTCCCTCATTATACATTCCTAAAAACACATATTTTATACATATTCACATTTATATCAAATGTAGATGGTCTTCTGTTAGGTAGGAAAGATTGAATGTCTTAGAAAATTTCTCTTTACTGACAATGTTATTATAAAAGGTACACAAAGTCTCCAAATATCAAATAAATGTTAACTTTATTAGTCTCGAGTCCATTATCTAGGCAATGGCATTACATATCATGGAGAGCCTCTTTCCCTGAAAAATTAAAAGCTTTTTCTTTTTTTTTTAATTTTCGCTCTTCAGTCAATTACCAAAGTGGGGGATTTCAGATAAGGTCAGAACCTTATCTGAACTGGCTGCTCCTATATCTATGGTGTTGAAAGATGGCATGCCAGAGCGTTTACCTAACTTACTTGACTGTCTTCTATAACTTAAAAAATTCCCCAATCACCATGAACATTTCTTAGATTTGTATATTAACTTTGGGGATTCAATAGCACAATAGATTTTACCCAGTTATTCCACTTATGCAGCTATGAATATTTCTTGTCTGCTCTCTAGAAGCCCTTCCTTGTTAAAAAGTAGCTATCTTAATAGCAGTAAATATATTTTAGGTTTGGGTAACATCCCCACATTTGTCTAGTGAGAGAGAGAGGTTTGTCTACTCACTTCACCAGAATAGTAATTAAGGGGTTCTTATCTCTGCCTGTCATCCTAAAGTTTCACTGCCTCAACACTTTCAATGCTCAGAATGAATTACATATTAAAACTGAACCTTGCAAAACTATCCAAGAAACTTCAGCTGCTGTACCCAAAGACTTGACTCTTCGTTCTTAGTTCTGACTCTTAGTCATTAAGTGTTCTCCAACAAGATTTCATAGACTATCTACATACGAGCTGATTGTTGAATATCCCACTAGGGATTGTATCTCTTATGCTCCACTCTGTTATTTTGAAGGCTGATAGGGTCAAACATCACAGAAGTTTAACACAGTATACAAAAAGACCAAGTTGTTTTTCCCCCAAAGATAAGTCATAGGACCCTGTGACCTTTATCCTGGAGAACTGATTAACCGAAGATGACACCAATATAACACTGCTTTTGAACCTACTTAAAAGGAAGCTTATCAGGTACTGTTAATCACAAACACTATAGTAAAACTCTAAGGGACTGACCCCTGGATTTGCTTCTCTCAATTAAAAAGATACCCTGTGTCCACCTCCTACATCTTTATGCCAATAGGAAACTGAAAGGTGAGAATGTCTCAGGAGTCTCCAGAAGCAGGCTGCATTTCAAAGGAGACAACTTTCCTAAGAACCTTGAATTAAGCAACAGGTGGTTAGATGTAGACCTCAAGATCTTAGGGTCAAAGCCCTAAACATCAAATGCAACGTTCTTTTGCCTCCTAATTTTGGTGGCTATTTTTGCCTGTATGCATGTGTTCTTACTGACTTGAGGATTTTGATTTTCTTCAAGTTAAGTCTGAATTTTGCAATATGGAGTTCACGATCTCAGCCACAGTCAGCTCCAGGTCTTGAAACCAACAGAAGTGTTTCTGTTCTCTTCTATCCAGTAGCCTCTAGGCACACATGACTTTTGAACATTTGAGTGTGGCTAGTGGAACTGAGGAACTAAATTTTATTTTAATAAATTGAATCTTACATTTAAGTAGTGCATATAATTTGTGCTTTTTGCATTTGGCAACACAGCTAAAAATTTGGCTCCTTCCTCAAGAAAGAATATTCCTTTGTAGTCTTTGCTGCCTGGCATTTAGCTTAAAATGTTGTTCTTAATGGAGTCAATTTCTTTTATAAATAGCCTGTTCTTGACTTGTTTTCAGTTTCATACACCTTCTTATTTCCTTTGCCTGTCATCCTAAAGTTTCACTGCCTCAACACTTTCAATGCTCAGAATGAATTACATATTAAAACTGAACCTTGCAAAACTATCCAAGAAACTTCAGCTGCTGTACCCAAAGACTTGACTCTTCGTTCTTAGTTCTGACTCTTAGTCATTAAGTGTTCTCCAACAAGATTTCATAGACTATCTACATACGAGCTGATTGTTGAATATCCCACTAGGGATTGTATCTCTTATGCTCCACTCTGTTATTTTGAAGGCTGATAGGGTCAAACATCACAGAAGTTTAACACAGTATACAAAAAGACCAAGTTGTTTTTCCCCCAAAGATAAGTCATAGGACCCTGTGACCTTTATCCTGGAGAACTGATTAACCGAAGATGACACCAATATAACACTGCTTTTGAACCTACTTAAAAGGAAGCTTATCAGGTACTGTTAATCACAAACACTATAGTAAAACTCTAAGGGACTGACCCCTGGATTTGCTTCTCTCAATTAAAAAGATACCCTGTGTCCACCTCCTACATCTTTATGCCAATAGGAAACTGAAAGGTGAGAATGTCTCAGGAGTCTCCAGAAGCAGGCTGCATTTCAAAGGAGACAACTTTCCTAAGAACCTTGAATTAAGCAACAGGTGGTTAGATGTAGACCTCAAGATCTTAGGGTCAAAGCCCCTAAACATCAAATGCAACGTTCTTTTTGCCTCCTAATTTTGGTGGCTATTTTTGCCTGTATGCATGTGTTCTTACTGACTTGAGGATTTTGATTTTCTTCAAGTTAAGTCTGAATTTTGCAATATGGAGTTCACGATCTCAGCCACAGTCAGCTCCAGGTCTTGAAACCAACAGAAGTGTTTCTGTTCTCTTCTATCCAGTAGCCTCTAGGCACACATGACTTTTGAACATTTGAGTGTGGCTAGTGGAACTGAGGAACTAAATTTTATTTTAATAAATTGAATCTTACATTTAAGTAGTGCATATAATTTGTGCTTTTTGCATTTGGCAACACAGCTAAAAATTTGGCTCCTTCCTCAAGAAAGAATATTCCTTTGTAGTCTTTGCTGCCTGGCATTTAGCTTAAAATGTTGTTCTTAATGGAGTCAATTTCTTTTATAAATAGCCTGTTCTTGACTTGTTTTCAGTTTCATACACCTTCTTATTTCCTTTCCTTGTCTCTCTTCCTTTTAGTCTTTTTTTCCTCTTCTTCCTCTGTCTTTTCTTTCCCCAACTGTTCTCTTCTTCCTTTCTTTTTGCCCATTACAGCAAAGCATCTTGTCTGCTCAGCTGTCCAACAGGACTTAGGTGGCAAATAATAGTAGTTCTGTGTAGAAAGGCAATAGCTAAAAGAGGGAGACTTTTCTTATTAACCTGTAAGACTTGATATGGATCCTGTGTCCCAACCCTACCTCCATTTCAAGTCAAACCTGACCTTCTTTTTATACACCTTGTTGTCATAGTCATACTATTCACTGGTCTGTCTGGTCTTCACTACCTAATCTGAACCATAGCCACTTATGACACTGATGACACATTTACATAATTTGTATCTCCCTAAAACCAAAACAATGTGTTAGTTTTGATTTTAAAATGTATTTGTACACACAAAAAAGCCCAGCTAGCTATCAGGTGTTATGTGCTCTGTCATAAATTCAGTTTCTTAGTTCCAACTTTCACAGATTTACAAAACACATTAAGACAGGAAGAAGAGTAAGCAGTAAGAAAAAACAAAAACAGTTCAAAAACTTAAAAAAAATAATTTATAGAACCTGTAATTAAAATTGAGTTCTCATGTTTAGTAACTTTTTCTACCAGAACATCATTAAACTAACAGTAAATAAATTAAAAAAGCATTACAACTGTGCTGCAGTTCACAGGGACACAAAAACTCAGACACGATAGAGTGACTGAACTGAACTGAATAACTGGTTTATTGAATGGCCTGGAATTGGTGTAGATACAAGAAAGCAAAATAGTTCTAAAATTTTTTAGCCTTTGCTTTCAAGTGGGCAATGTTGAGTCTCGCTTTCTACCAATGTTCCAGATGTATCAATACATGATACATCTTTCTGTTACATATTTTTCTTATTTTCAGATAATAGAAGAGTCTCTTTAGTCAAACCCCATTCCAAATTTCTCTTTCATATTCATTTCAAGGATTGTATTCCCACTCCTCTCCCATTCTCACTCCTAGTTGAGGCCTAATATAGGTTTGGAAGATCACAACAAGGTCAGGAAACATGTTTTATATCTTCCTAATTCCACTTAACTCTCTACTTCTCTTCATTCACTTCTCTGACTGGTTCTTCCAAGATTAAAAGGGAAAGAATGATAAGTGATAAAGGAAAATAAAATTTGTTTATTGAGCTAATGCTGCTTATGACTCTGAGCTGCTAGGTTCACTTTCTGACACCTATCTAAATGTCCTCATTCTCAAGAGGTACATGTCTTCAGATGTACCTTCTCTCCACCTCCACCCGTCGAGATGAGAGTCTCTCCCTCACAATCTTCTGGGCAAAATGTTTACTCTCTTACCTGTGAAGACTTTTCCTTGACTCTTTCCCTAGCATTAGACCCTATCTCCTTTTTGATGCTGTAAACTTTCACCAGACATTTTCTCTGACAAGTTTGAAAGTGACCTTGCAAGTCACCCCTAGCCAAGTTGCTTTCTGTGGTATTTACTTAGCTCATGGAGGAAAACAATGACAACAACATCAACAAAAACATTATGCTTGCCCCACCCAAATCTAAGCGATCAATTTGCAATCATTACAGCCCTCTGTCAACACTCAGCTGTTTTCCAGTTGAGATTAAGTCACTAATTTTTATAACTCCAGACTTCATGGAAAACAAGTCAAGTTTTTCAAGAGTTTTCTCATAGTGTACTACTCTGATTCTGTGAAAGAACAGAGTCAACATAAAACAGAAAGAATCCAACCAACTTTCATCAGTAATATTGAATGCTAGAAGACTACAGTTAACCCTTGAAATTCAAAAAAAAAGTTATTTCTAACCTAGAATTGTATCCTGATCATATTATTTCAGGCTAACCAGGACTCAGAAATTTTATTTCCCATGCACAGCTTATTAGTAAGTTATTTGAAGATATATACCAGGAAAGCAAGAAAGTATAGTGAAAAAAGGACACCACAGGCTTCAGGAAATAGCAGCCCCAGATCAAAAGAGTAGGGAAGGACAAAGTTGCTTGGCAGGTCAGATGACAACTAATCTAACCTGGAGCAGAAATGATTAGACTCTTCTCAGAAAAAGATCTCAAGATTTAAAAGGGATTCGAAGCAATATACGATAGTTGAAAGTTTGAAAAAACTTGAAATATAGAATACATAACAATCAATATTTGTTTTCATAGGCTATGAGTTGCCCTCTCATCAAAGGATAGGAACCAGACACCAGTAATCATTGGAGCTGAAGTTCCCAGTTTAGTTTCTGACACTCAGAAAGCATGGCAAACAGACTTTCAGTAACAGTCATTATTTTTGTTATTCTGTAAGTAGAAGTCTTTTTGGTTGAATTCTCCCTCCACTTTGGACTTCCATTACTAATGCATCATATAGCAGTGCAATAGTAAATACTTGTGCTAATTTACAGCTCCTACACAAGCTTATTATGTTGATGCTTAAGTGTAAAAGTACTAATAATATAAGTGGTTCTCAAGCAACAGAATGTCTAGGAACTGTAGTAAAAGGCAGATTCCCTGAAATTTAGATGACTGCATCTGAGATGGAGTCCAGACAGCTGAATTACTGACACTTACTCCTGGTGATTCTTATACAAGTGGTCTTGTTTCCCATTTAGAAATTTTTTACTTAGCTCATGGAGGAAAACAATGACAACAACATCAACAAAAACATTATGCTTGCCCCACCCAAATCTAAGCGATCAATTTGCAATCATTACAGCCCTCTGTCAACACTCAGCTGTTTTCCAGTTGAGATTAAGTCACTAATTTTTATAACTCCAGACTTCATGGAAAACAAGTCAAGTTTTTCAAGAGTTTTCTCATAGTGTACTACTCTGATTCTGTGAAAGAACAGAGTCAACATAAAACAGAAAGAATCCAACCAACTTTCATCAGTAATATTGAATGCTAGAAGACTACAGTTAACCCTTGAAATTCAAAAAAAAAGTTATTTCTAACCTAGAATTGTATCCTGATCATATTATTTCAGGCTAACCAGGACTCAGAAATTTTATTTCCCATGCACAGCTTATTAGTAAGTTATTTGAAGATATATACCAGGAAAGCAAGAAAGTATAGTGAGAAAAGGACACCACAGGCTTCAGGAAATAGCAGCCCCAGATCAAAAGAGTAGGGAAGGACAAAGTTGCTTGGCAGGTCAGATGACAACTAATCTAACCTGGAGCAGAAATGATTAGACTCTTCTCAGAAAAAGATCTCAAGATTTAAAAGGGATTCGAAGCAATATACGATAGTTGAAAGTTTGAAAAAACTTGAAATATAGAATACATAACAATCAATATTTGTTTTCATAGGCTATGAGTTGCCCTCTCATCAAAGGATAGGAACCAGACACCAGTAATCATTGGAGCTGAAGTTCCCAGTTTAGTTTCTGACACTCAGAAAGCATGGCAAACAGACTTTCAGTAACAGTCATTATTTTTGTTATTCTGTAAGTAGAAGTCTTTTTGGTTGAATTCTCCCTCCACTTTGGACTTCCATTACTAATGCATCATATAGCAGTGCAATAGTAAATACTTGTGCTAATTTACAGCTCCTACACAAGCTTATTATGTTGATGCTTAAGTGTAAAAGTACTAATAATATAAGTGGTTCTCAAGCAACAGAATGTCTAGGAACTGTAGTAAAAGGCAGATTCCCTGAAATTTAGATGACTGCATCTGAGATGGAGTCCAGACAGCTGAATTACTGACACTTACTCCTGGTGATTCTTATACAAGTGGTCTTGTTTCCCATCATTAGAAACTATGCTTTTGGATTTTAAAATTTCTTTACAGAGAATTCTGAATTAACTCTAGAGTGGTTATTGCTTTCATTATCTTCAAGTATGAAAAAAGACAATTTTTTCCTAAATTCATCAACCATTTTCTTTTTCAACAACTTACATAAAAATAAAACTATGAAGAGATAATTTATTTTAAAGGAGTAGGTAACATTATCCCTTAGGGAAGAAAAAAAATCAAGATTCTTTTTTTTTAAAATTCTGCCTCAGTTACTTGCCACAGCAGTGGTTTCATTTCTCTACATCTATATTTTTCTCTTTGAATTGCTACTTTTCAGCTGTCTAGACTCATGACTGACTAAAAAAGAAATGTGAGCATGAAAAAACAAAAGTAACTTAGACTGCTGTGCTAACATGCCTTTATAGTGCTAAAGTTGTATTGTTTAAACATTATTTCAAAAACCTATTAGATTATTGACTTTCTGATTTGAAATTCTTTCCTGAGTGTTCCTAAGTTTTCCTTTTCTAAGTATTTCTACAGAGTATTACATTATGCAGCATGTGTATCTTTGTTCATTCATTCATAGATGCATTGCCTTAAGAAGTGCTGTATTAGTGATTTCCACTATATACAATGAGCTAGAAGCTATGCATATTTTTCTTTCAAAGAAAACTAAATTGATGCACAGAATGACTGTTTGCTAGTAGCTGAAATTGCAGCAGAGGGGTACACTTGCCTTATTAAGATGAAATTTCTGGTTTTATTTATTCTGGAAAAAAACCCCTATATCCTCAAATAAAGATTAGTCTAGGGACCTGGTATATCAGTGCTGCCATATCGAATAGAGAAGTGAGTGGGATGAATATTACAGCTCACTATTTATATTTGTTTATTTGTAGGTAGGAAAAAATGAGAAATTGGAGAAAGTATTAGTTCACATTAAAAGGTAGAACATGGAGAGGCCACTGTCAATTCAGGCTGTGCTTCTTGATTTCCAAATAACAACCTTTTCTCTGGAGTCATTAAAAGTATTGCTCTCCTGAGAAAAGGCTGAGGCTCTCTGCCTTTGAAGTTGAATAAACCTGGTATATCATTTTGTCATTCTTTATGAGAATGATTTTTTTAAAAAAAGCTACCAAAGATTATCTATGCCACCTGCTTTAGAAAAGGATGCTGGCACACACATTTAGTAAAATTTATTATTCATAAAGCCAGTAAATGTTTCAATTTTATTCAGTTAACATTTCTGCAGATGTCTCAGTGGGGCAGTGGGGACTACTGGATAACAATTATCTGCTTGGTTAAAAAAAAATCATTCTATTCTTTCCAGTAAAATCCACAAAAGGGGAATACTGCCTTTTTTAAAATTCTGCCTCAGTTACTTGCCACAGCAGTTGCTTCATTTCTCTACATCTATATTTTCTCTTTGAATTGCTACTTTTCAGCTGTCTAGACTCATGACTGACTAAAAAAGAAATGTGAGCATGAAAAAACAAAAGTAACTTAGACTGCTGTGCTAACATGCCTTTATAGTGCTAAAGTTGTATTGTTTAAACATTATTTCAAAAACCTATTAGATTATTGACTTTCTGATTTGAAATTCTTTCCTGAGTGTTCCTAAGTTTTCCTTTTCTAAGTATTTCTACAGAGTATTACATTATGCAGCATGTGTATCTTTGTTCATTCATTCATAGATGCATTGCCTTAAGAAGTGCTGTATTAGTGATTTCCACTATATACAATGAGCTAGAAGCTATGCATATTTTTCTTTCAAAGAAAACTAAATTGATGCACAGAATGACTGTTTGCTAGTAGCTGAAATTGCAGCAGAGGGGTACACTTGCCTTATTAAGATGAAATTTCTGGTTTTATTTATTCTGGAAAAAACCCCTATATCCTCAAATAAAGATTAGTCTAGGGACCTGGTATATCAGTGCTGCCATATCGAATAGAGAAGTGAGTGGGATGAATATTACAGCTCACTATTTATATTTGTTTATTTGTAGGTAGGAAAAAATGAGAAATTGGAGAAAGTATTAGTTCACATTAAAAGGTAGAACATGGAGAGGCCACTGTCAATTCAGGCTGTGCTTCTTGATTTCCAAATAACAACCTTTTCTCTGGAGTCATTAAAAGTATTGCTCTCCTGAGAAAAGGCTGAGGCTCTCTGCCTTTGAAGTTGAATAAACCTGGTATATCATTTTGTCATTCTTTATGAGAATGATTTTTTTAAAAAAAGCTACCAAAGATTATCTATGCCACCTGCTTTAGAAAAGGATGCTGGCACACACATTTAGTAAAATTTATTATTCATAAAGCCAGTAAATGTTTCAATTTTATTCAGTTAACATTTCTGCAGATGTCTCAGTGGGGCAGTGGGGACTACTGGATAACAATTATCTGCTTGGTTAAAAAAAAATCATTCTATTCTTTCCAGTAAAATCCACAAAAGAATATTCTTAACCTTGAAAATGTGGGAATATTAAACTGCCTAAAATGATTATAGATGGAAGGAGATATTGTAATTTAAAGCTTTGTTTTAATACTTCCCAGGGACAAATCAATACTGTGCCTTAGTAAGTGTACAACTGGTTTTCTACCAACACATGGAGGTAGAATTTTCCCCATCAGTGTTCTGATGGGACAGGCTGAAAATGCCCTTTTCCCATTGAGGTTGTTCAGAGGCTGGCTATGTGAAGGATGCCTGGGTATGTGTTTCCTTTAAGACATGTGTATTAGTGATCTTGACTATAGTCACTGTAGACCATATACTTAAGAGATGAGAAAGGGGGTTGGGTAGTAGATATAATTCTCTGAATGAAATGTTGCACTTCAGGAACAGCGAGTGTTCTCACAAAACCACGAAGTTCCATACTATGGGTTAGTAACTAGGGAATTGAAGAGCACTTAAATTGTTCATTTGACTGTTTAAGGTATTTGCCTTTGGTTGACTTTCTGTGGTCACATTTTTTCCCATCTTGGAAACTCCTTTCTCCAGAGCTGTCCAGACTCAAGAAGCCATAGACCCTCTTTCAAGTCTACTTTTCAAGTTATTCAGATAATGACAATGTGAAAGATCTTGTATGGAGATACTTACTGGCTGCTAAAATCATCATTTTACTAACATTTATTGGTATTGTTTTGGTTGGTAATGCAAAGATAATTGATCAATTCAAAAATTTGTGTTCATTTACACTTACGTTAAACCTAAGATGCTTTGTTTGATTTTTTTCTACAATTAAAAATAATCGAATAAATTATACATTTCTTGGGTGATGTTGAGAAGTATTGAGCTTTAACATGGGATATAAAAGGAAAAAAAACAGCAGTTAACTTGTGAGGGAAAAAGAAAAATGTAATTAAAGAATAGTCCAATTTAGATTAAAGGCTTTTTTCAGCAGCTTGTCTCTACTACTGGGGCATATTTATCTGTAAAAAAATAAGTTTTATTTAGACATAAGTGGTAATCTCTAAAGAAAGAAAGAAAGCTTTTGAAAGCTTTTTTTCTTTAGGGCCCCTTCTCAATATAGGTAAGTATTTTAGTTCTCACTAATATGAACATTTTAAAAAGTTTTATCATTCTTGATTGCATATTGTTTGCACAATTTAAATTACATTAAAAAAATTGAAGACAAAATTACAAGTTGAGAATTTTGCAGCTTATTTCTTGCTTTTTAAAGATTGTAATATTACATTGCATTTTAGATTTAATTGTATTGTATTTTTCTATAACACTATTTCTATTCTTCTAAATTTAATATATTCATTTTTATTCCCATTCAAATGGATTTAGTTCCCATAATTGTTGCTTGATCCATTTTATGTAACTATAAGTTGAAATAAATGGAATTAAAAGATTTTTAGGATTTTACTTTTTTCATCACCTAGGATAATTTGTGGGCAAATAAAAGATAGGAAATCTTGATACCAGAATTTCAAATGAATACAACATAAATACACACAGTAAAAATATAAGTAATCTAGTACTAACCAAATATACTAAATATATGTATACACTCACACAGAAAGGGTTGGGAGCTGTATATCTTGATAACCTGTAGTATTGCCACTATTAGAAATGTATATAACATTTATATTTGATATTAATGTGGAACATATTTGGAATATCAATGCCTACTCTGTTTTCAGAGAATGATTTTTAATCTGTTTCTTATGTTACATTCTTCATAATATATTTTTAGAAATCTCATAAATACAATCTTGTTTTCTGGATGAAATTGATAAGGAAAGTGAAGCCTGATAAAGTCAAACTACTTGCTAAGGAGGGGTTCAAATCAACATTATCCTCCCAATTTAATCGAATAAATTTTTTTTTACATTTCTTTTTGGGTGGTGTTGAGAAGTATTGAGCTTTAACATGGGATATAAAAGGAAAAAAAACAGCAGTTAACTTGTGAGGGAAAAAGAAAAATGTAATTAAAGAATAGTCCAATTTAGATTAAAGGCTCTTTTCAGCAGCTTGTCTCTACTACTGGGGCATATTTATCTGTAAAAAAATAAGTTTTATTTAGACATAAGTGGTAATCTCTAAAGAAAGAAAGAAAGCTTTTGAAAGCTTTTTTTCTTTAGGGCCCCTTCTCAATATAGGTAAGTATTTTAGTTCTCACTAATATGAACATTTTAAAAAGTTTTATCATTCTTGATTGCATATTGTTTGCACAATTTAAATTACATTAAAAAAATTGAAGACAAAATTACAAGTTGAGAATTTTGCAGCTTATTTCTTGCTTTTTAAAGATTGTAATATTACATTGCATTTTAGATTTAATTGTATTGTATTTTTCTATAACACTATTTCTATTCTTCTAAATTTAATATATTCATTTTTATTCCCATTCAAATGGATTTAGTTCCCATAATTGTTGCTTGATCCATTTTATGTAACTATAAGTTGAAATAAATGGAATTAAAAGATTTTTAGGATTTTACTTTTTTCATCACCTAGGATAATTTGTGGGCAAATAAAAGATAGGGAAATCTTGATACCAGAATTTCAAATGAATACAACATAAATACACACAGTAAAAATATAAGTAATCTAGTACTAACCAAATATACTAAATATATGTATACACTCACACAGAAAGGGTTGGGAGCTGTATATCTTGATAACCTGTAGTATTGCCACTATTAGAAATGTATATAACATTTATATTTGATATTAATGTGGAACATATTTGGAATATCAATGCCTACTCTGTTTTCAGAGAATGATTTTTAATCTGTTTCTTATGTTACATTCTTCATAATATATTTTTAGAAATCTCATAAATACAATCTTGTTTTCTGGATGAAATTAATAAGGAAAGTGAAGCCTGATAAAGTCAAACTACTTGCTAAGGAGTCTAAGGTGGATTCAAATCAACATTATCCTCTCTAACCTAGATCATTTCTTGGTACCTGATTCCCCACAGGAACTTCTTGAATAGAAATGTTTTCATCCTATTAACTCATTTGAATAGCTTTAAATTTAGCTCTCAGAGAACTGCTATGACTTTAACCCTAAATTTGCTGTTATGTGGTCTGAATTGACTTTTTTTTCCCCTCAGGTCTTCTTTTTATTTTATTATTATGCAATGCGTAAGGTTAATCTGAAATGATAGTGTCTATAAAACACAGAGAGCTGGCAAGATTTCAAATATCACCCTAATGAAAGCACATACAATGAAACATATATTTTCATTTATATGTTCATTTAAAAAGCATATACACACATATTAACTAGTATGCACATTGTTTAAGTACAAAATAATGTTTTACTTCTTCAAATAATTTATCAGTTACAGATATGTTAAGTTTATTAAACAGTGTTTGCATCACTGGGCAAAATCACGTTTTATCAGCATTAAAGAAGACAAAGACAAGAGATAGAACAGTCTAAGGATGTCTTTGAAGGATGCTAACAATATATATATTAATACATGGAAGTGAGCTTTTGAATCACGATTAAACTCTGAGTTTTATAGGTGTCATGTATTCCTAAGATTGGATTTCCCCAAAATATAGACCTCTGGAATATCAGAAAACTTCGCATTGAGATCAGCATTCAAAAACACATTGACACATAAACTTTTAATACGGTAATTGGATTGGAATAGCTTGCCTTGAGTTAACTATGTGGGCTAGTATTGTAACAGCTACCCAAAGCGCCAGTATATTTTTGGATTTGCACTTTGAAGCTGAGCTAGAATCTATTTTTATAAGATAGTATTATGGATCTCCACATCTATTCAACCCAACAAAATGTGCCCTGTTACACCCACACTGAAAATAACATGTGGTAGGGCAGAAGGATTAAGCATTAATGCCTTTTGATTAGGTTGTTTCAAAAAATTGCTTGATTACAATTCACTTGCAAAAAAAAAAAACCCTCTGTTTTCAGAGAATGATTTTTAATCTGTTTCTTATGTTACATTCTTCATAATATATTTTTAGAAATCTCATAAATACAATCTTGTTTTCTGGATGAAATTGATAAGGAAAGTGAAGCCTGATAAAGTCAAACTACTTGCTAAGGAGTCTAAGGTGGATTCAAATCAACATTATCCTCTCTAACCTAGATCATTTCTTGGTACCTGATTCCCCACAGGAACTTCTTGAATAGAAATGTTTTCATCCTATTAACTCATTTGAATAGCTTTAAATTTAGCTCTCAGAGAACTGCTATGACTTTAACCCTAAATTTGCTGTTATGTGGTCTGAATTGACTTTTTTTTCCCCTCAGGTCTTCTTTTTATTTTATTATTATGCAATGCGTAAGGTTAATCTGAAATGATAGTGTCTATAAAACACAGAGAGCTGGCAAGATTTCAAATATCACCCTAATGAAAGCACATACAATGAAACATATATTTTCATTTATATGTTCATTTAAAAAGCATATACACACATATTAACTAGTATGCACATTGTTTAAGTACAAAATAATGTATTACTTCTTCAAATAATTTATCAGTTACAGATATGTTAAGTTTATTAAACAGTGTTTGCATCACTGGGCAAAATCACGTTTTATCAGCATTAAAGAAGACAAAGACAAGAGATAGAACAGTCTAAGGATGTCTTTGAAGGATGCTAACAATATATATATTAATACATGGAAGTGAGCTTTTGAATCACGATTAAACTCTGAGTTTTATAGGTGTCATGTATTCCTAAGATTGGATTTCCCCAAAATATAGACCTCTGGAATATCAGAAAACTTCGCATTGAGATCAGCATTCAAAAACACATTGACACATAAACTTTTAATACGGTAATTGGATTGGAATAGCTTGCCTTGAGTTAACTATGTGGGCTAGTATTGTAACAGCTACCCAAAGCGCCAGTATATTTTTGGATTTGCACTTTGAAGCTGAGCTAGAATCTATTTTTATAAGATGGTATTATGGATCTCCACATCTATTCAACCCAACAAAATGTGCCCTGTTACACCCACACTGAAAATAACATGTGGTAGGGCAGAAGGATTAAGCATTAATTCCTTTTGATTAGGTTGTTTCAAAAAATTGCTTGATTACAATTCACTTCAAAAGAATACATACCCATTTGCTATATCACTTTTAATCGCACTGTTAGGCTTCCTTTGTATAATTTAAAATAACACATTTATTTATGGATGGGTTTGGGCAACTATAATCAATTAATTGGTATTGTGCTTCTCTAATGAAGACCCTTATAGAGAGAAGGCTGTTTGACATGACAATGATCAGCTGTGGGATATGGGAACAGGTATATTATAATATCTATTTGTTCAGAAATGCATCGCAAGACTAGCCTGTTGAGGATGAACACTGTCTGTACTGAACAGTCTCCCAAATCATATAGAAATTTTCAGTACTTTCTTAAGTATAGAAGATAATTAACAGTATAAGCAATATTCAGGACCTAAAAGACTTGCCCGACACAGGTAGGTGTAAGATAACTTACAGCCACAGCTATCCTACCTTGAATCCAACTCAGTTGGAATGCAGACAGTTACTCTAGCTGCTAAACAGAGCATATTTTGAATCTTTGTAGACTGCCTTATCCTCACAGGACACCCAGTTTCCTCGATTTTTGCAAGCCAATATTCAAGTTGTCTATTTTTAGGTGCCTCTTCTGCTCCTGTCCACCTTTTCTCACCACTCTATATAGAATGCTAAACTCAATGGTATAGAGGGGGCTTTTCACAACTGTGTAATATGTCCAGTTTTCATATCTCTACTGTTATTCCCACCCACTTTTCCTGTTGGAAATGACAGCCAAGAGCCACGATAGGCTGGCTGCCTGTCTGTTATTGCCTGCTGTCGCATTGAGATCAGCATTCAAAAACACATTGACACATAAACTTTTAATACGGTAATTGGATTGGAATAGCTTGCCTTGAGTTAACTATGTGGGCTAGTATTGTAACAGCTACCCAAAGCGCCAGTATATTTTTGGATTTGCACTTTGAAGCTGAGCTAGAATCTATTTTTATAAGATAGTATTATGGATCTCCACATCTATTCAACCCAACAAAATGTGCCCTGTTACACCCACACTGAAAATAACATGTGGTAGGGCAGAAGGATTAAGCATTAATTCCTTTTGATTAGGTTGTTTCAAAAAATTGCTTGATTACAATTCACTTCAAAAGAATACATACCCATTTGCTATATCACTTTTAATCGCACTGTTAGGCTTCCTTTGTATAATTTAAAATAACACATTTATTTATGGATGGGTTTGGGCAACTATAATCAATTAATTGGTATTGTGCTTCTCTAATGAAGACCCTTATAGAGAGAAGGCTGTTTGACATGACAATGATCAGCTGTGGGATATGGGAACAGGTATATTATAATATCTATTTGTTCAGAAATGCATCGCAAGACTAGCCTGTTGAGGATGAACACTGTCTGTACTGAACAGTCTCCCAAATCATATAGAAATTTTCAGTACTTTCTTAAGTATAGAAGATAATTAACAGTATAAGCAATATTCAGGACCTAAAAGACTTGCCCGACACAGGTAGGTGTAAGATAACTTACAGCCACAGCTATCCTACCTTGAATCCAACTCAGTTGGAATGCAGACAGTTACTCTAGCTGCTAAACAGAGCATATTTTGAATCTTTGTAGACTGCCTTATCCTCACAGGACACCCAGTTTCCTCGATTTTTGCAAGCCAATATTCAAGTTGTCTATTTTTAGGTGCCTCTTCTGCTCCTGTCCACCTTTTCTCACCACTCTATATAGAATGCTAAACTCAATGGTATAGAGGGGGCTTTTCACAACTGTGTAATATGTCCAGTTTTCATATCTCTACTGTTATTCCCACCCACTTTTTCCTGTTGGAAATGACAGCCAAGAGCCACGATAGGCTGGCTGCCTGTCTGTTATTGCCTGCTGTGTCTGTTGGTAATGAGCTGTTCTGGAATCTAGATTTAGTCCTCTAAAGCAACTGGTTGTTTGGCTAAGGTGAGCAATTTCCTTCCTGACATATCTCAGGTTTGAAACTTTGAGGAATTTGTCTACTTTGTGTCAAAACTCAAATTGTAGTTAAAGAGTTTTATTTAATTCAACTGAGTTATTCGAAGAGCTCAAGTTTTCTTTGTATGTAAGAAGGAGGGTAGATTGTTATAAAATATGTATCCATTCCCACAGAAACCTTCATATGCTGTAGTGACTGGACTACAGACTGTAGGGAGCCATTTGAAAATCTAGCACATGTTTTTTTTCTGCTGGAAGCAGTAATGGATACTGTGGAAGAAGGTTAGCTTTTAAGGACTTTGAACTTCCTTTCCCCTCCTTTGAATTTCTGCACTACTTCTGCCTCCTCCCTGTCTTTGTTCAAAGCAAAATCCACTATTTCCTCTATCAATCTGAAATGTATGTAGGAAAGACATCTTTTATTGCAGATTGCTTTTTAGAAGAGAAAATGTTTAGAGGTTAAAATGTTCATTTATTTTTTACTTGTTAAATTGCCTTTAAGTACATTATACATAGAAAAGAATGCTAATTATAATAAAGATGACTGTATTTGTCATTAAGAAAATTTCAGTTTCTAAGAAATCACTTGAAAATATTATAAAGCTAGTTTGTACTAACCTTGGTTTTATAAGTTATACAAGACTTGCCCGACACAGGTAGGTGTAAGATAACTTACAGCCACAGCTATCCTACCTTGAATCCAACTCAGTTGGAATGCAGACAGTTACTCTAGCTGCTAAACAGAGCATATTTTGAATCTTTGTAGACTGCCTTATCCTCACAGGACACCCAGTTTCCTCGATTTTTGCAAGCCAATATTCAAGTTGTCTATTTTTAGGTGCCTCTTCTGCTCCTGTCCACCTTTTCTCACCACTCTATATAGAATGCTAAACTCAATGGTATAGAGGGGGCTTTTCACAACTGTGTAATATGTCCAGTTTTCATATCTCTACTGTTATTCCCACCCACTTTTTCCTGTTGGAAATGACAGCCAAGAGCCACGATAGGCTGGCTGCCTGTCTGTTATTGCCTGCTGTGTCTGTTGGTAATGAGCTGTTCTGGAATCTAGATTTAGTCCTCTAAAGCAACTGGTTGTTTGGCTAAGGTGAGCAATTTCCTTCCTGACATATCTCAGGTTTGAAACTTTGAGGAATTTGTCTACTTTGTGTCAAAACTCAAATTGTAGTTAAAGAGTTTTATTTAATTCAACTGAGTTATTCGAAGAGCTCAAGTTTTCTTTGTATGTAAGAAGGAGGGTAGATTGTTATAAAATATGTATCCATTCCCACAGAAACCTTCATATGCTGTAGTGACTGGACTACAGACTGTAGGGAGCCATTTGAAAATCTAGCACATGTTTTTTTTCTGCTGGAAGCAGTAATGGATACTGTGGAAGAAGGTTAGCTTTTAAGGACTTTGAACTTCCTTTCCCCTCCTTTGAATTTCTGCACTACTTCTGCCTCCTCCCTGTCTTTGTTCAAAGCAAAATCCACTATTTCCTCTATCAATCTGAAATGTATGTAGGAAAGACATCTTTTATTGCAGATTGCTTTTTAGAAGAGAAAATGTTTAGAGGTTAAAAATGTTCATTTATTTTTTTACTTGTTAAATTGCCTTTAAGTACATTATACATAGAAAAGAATGCTAATTATAATAAAGATGACTGTATTTGTCATTAAGAAAATTTCAGTTTCTAAGAAATCACTTGAAAATATTATAAAGCTAGTTTGTACTAACCTTGGTTTTATAAGTTATAAACTGATAAAACTACATGAAGCCAACTTCTGGAGCTTAAAATTGTTGGATCTGCCACAAGGAATGGAGTACCACGTTTCCTATGTTTTGTTCTTTGTTCTTTACAGGCCCTCCAGGATTTCTGGCTTCTGGATGCCCCTGCAGAATTTTAATAGCACCAATTTCAGGCACAATTTGTTTTTTGTTGAAGTGTCAGACCTGTTTTAATGGGGACTAAAGCCATGCCACTAGTCAGGCGCAAAATAGCTGAAGGGAAATACCAAGAAATGGAAAAGAATGGAGATTGGAGTGATGGACTTTCATTTATAACCTCAATTTACATATTCACATGGCCATATTTATTTTTAAATAACAATGAAATAAACCCAATAATCAAGTACATGAATGTGGTTCCTTATATGACTCATTTGTATATGGATAAGAAGGTATTTGAAGTAGGACGTGATCACCTTAGCAGATTAACAACCAAGACAGCACGATAATAGCATCAAAGAGGAAAAGAGCCTTCCTCAGGAATGATTTCTCTCATAAAGAGAAAAAACCTTGTCCATGTTAGCCAGGGTACACCTTCGGATAAATAAATTATGCTGGTGACTGAGCATAGAAAAAATGCCTGCAACATTCAGTCATACACTTGTGATAACAAGAGGACAATGTTATTGGCTGTACAAATGAAAGGGGAAGTTCATATGCTGTAGTGACTGGACTACAGACTGTAGGGAGCCATTTGAAAATCTAGCACATGTTTTTTTTCTGCTGGAAGCAGTAATGGATACTGTGGAAGAAGGTTAGCTTTTAAGGACTTTGAACTTCCTTTCCCCTCCTTTGAATTTCTGCACTACTTCTGCCTCCTCCCTGTCTTTGTTCAAAGCAAAATCCACTATTTCCTCTATCAATCTGAAATGTATGTAGGAAAGACATCTTTTATTGCAGATTGCTTTTAGATGAGAAAATGTTTAGAGGTTAAGAATGTTCATTTATTTTTTTACTTGTTAAATTGCCTTTAAGTACATTATACATAGAAAAGAATGCTAATTATAATAAAGATGACTGTATTTGTCATTAAGAAAATTTCAGTTTCTAAGAAATCACTTGAAAATATTATAAAGCTAGTTTGTACTAACCTTGGTTTTATAAGTTATAAACTGATAAAACTACATGAAGCCAACTTCTGGAGCTTAAAATTGTTGGATCTGCCACAAGGAATGGAGTACCACGTTTCCTATGTTTTTGTTCTTTGTTCTTTACAGGCCCTCCAGGATTTCTGGCTTCTGGATGCCCCTGCAGAATTTTAATAGCACCAATTTCAGGCACAATTTGTTTTTTGTTGAAGTGTCAGACCTGTTTTAATGGGGACTAAAGCCATGCCACTAGTCAGGCGCAAAATAGCTGAAGGGAAATACCAAGAAATGGAAAAGAATGGAGATTGGAGTGATGGACTTTCATTTATAACCTCAATTTACATATTCACATGGCCATATTTATTTTTAAATAACAATGAAATAAACCCAATAATCAAGTACATGAATGTGGTTCCTTATATGACTCATTTGTATATGGATAAGAAGGTATTTGAAGTAGGACGTGATCACCTTAGCAGATTAACAACCAAGACAGCACGATAATAGCATCAAAGAGGAAAAGAGCCTTCCTCAGGAATGATTTCTCTCATAAAGAGAAAAAACCTTGTCCATGTTAGCCAGGGTACACCTTCGGATAAATAAATTATGCTGGTGACTGAGCATAGAAAAAATGCCTGCAACATTCAGTCATACACTTGTGATAACAAGAGGACAATGTTATTGGCTGTACAAATGAAAGGGGGAAGTTCCACATATTAAATAGGGATATCTAAAAAAGAAACATGTGTGTATATATATATATATATATATATATATATATATATATACAGTTTATGATTGTCTTAGTTCTCACAATAACATGAGGACTCTAATTATGCCCACTTGTTCTTCTCTCTTTACATGTTTATTTTCTTCTAATCACCAAATTTATACATTTTAACTGAAATTAAGAGTGCATTTCAGGGCTTCCCTGGTGGTCCAGTGGGTAAGGACATCACCTTGCAGTGCAAGGGCCGCCGGTTCGATCCCTGCCCTGGGAAGATCCTATGTGCTGCAGAGCGGCTGGACCAATGTGTCCAATTACCAAGCTGGAGCTCTGGAGCACATGAGCCCAGAGCCGGCGCTCTGCGACAACAGAGGCCACCGCGGTGGGAGGCCCACACGGGCCAAAGAACAAAGATGGATGAAACTAGACAAATGAAAGACCAGTGGAAGTGGCCCGCCCACACCCCTCCCTCCCCACCCCCACCAAAATAAATAAATCAATAAATGTTTAAAAAAAGAAAATGCATCTCATTCTTGTCAATCCTGTATGTTTACATGTACTATCATCAAAAGGCCTTCTAAAAGTTGCCTGTTTATTCAGAGTTTAAAGAAACAGCTCAGTTATAAAGATTAGGTCACAAGTAGGTCACATAAATGATGATATGAAACAATGCAAGAAATTGAAGAACTTTCTAAGACAAAATACAAACTCATAATCCATAATATTTTCTAAGTATATTTTATCTTGTGGGAAAGCCTAGACTTACTAATATCTTAAAATATTCCATCATCTTGTTTCTATCTTCTTTCTTACTTTAATTAAAATACCATCATAACAATTACAGAAATATACTCCAAAGGAATATTTACAATGTGACTTTTATATTATGGCATTTTCCCACATACACTTAATATGTGTGTATCAAAGGTATTTGTGTTTTATCTTATTTTATTTTAAATTTTGGCTTCTTTCATTGGTCTTTCATTTATTTATTTTCAACCATGTTTGTTCTTTGGCCTGTGTGGGCCTCCCCTTACGTGACCTCTCTTTGTTGCAAAGAACAGGCCCTGAGCGCATGCGCTCCAGAGCGATGGCTTGTAATTGGATACACCAGTCCAGCCACTCCGTGGCACGTGGGATCTTTCCAGGCCAGCGATTGAACAGGCGCCCCTTCCACTGCAAGACGGACTCTTCACTCACTTGCCACCAGGGAAGCCTTTTGTTCTTTATTTTAATCTGCTTTGCTTAAAATAGGAACTGACTATGTTGTTACAGCAGGAATCATCTATCCGTGTCTTAACTTTGGTAAAATTGGTAAACTACACATAGGGCTATTTCCTATTTAAAAACACATTGGATGAATCAAATGCAACTACTGTGCAAAGCCCTTTTAAAGTGAATCCCTGATGTCACAAGGGATTCCTGAAAGTACATTAAAAGCTGTATCATTCTAAAGTAATTCATGAAAATAAATGTTTATAATTAGTAAATTCCATGCTAAAAATGATTGCTTGTATATATACATTCTTAATAAACAGTAAACTCCTTGAGGACATGAATTGTCTCACTATTTTTAAAGTTATTTTATGCTTTTATCACACTGTTAGTTACCACTAGACAAATTCTTACTAACTGAATAAGTAAATAGGAAAATGCATTTTTTATGAAAAAAATTGCATTCAGAGTTTAAAGAAATAGCTCAGTTATAAAGATTAGGTCACAAGTAGGTCACATAAATGATGATATGAAACAATGCAAGAAATTGAAGAACTTTCTAAGACAAAATACAAACTCATAATCCATAATATTTTCTAAGTATATTTTATCTTGTGGGAAAGCCTAGACTTACTAATATCTTAAAATATTCCATCATCTTGTTTCTATCTTCTTTCTTACTTTAATTAAAATACCATCATAACAATTACAGAAATATACTCCAAAGGAATATTTACAATGTGACTTTTATATTATGGCATTTTCCCACATACACTTAATATGTGTGTATCAAAGGTATTTGTGTTTTATCTTATTTTATTTTAAATTTTGGCTTCTTTCATTGGTCTTTCATTTATTTATTTTCAACCATGTTTGTTCTTTGGCCTGTGTGGGCCTCCCCTTACGTGACCTCTCTTTGTTGCAAAGAACAGGCCCTGAGCGCATGCGCTCCAGAGCGATGGCTTGTAATTGGATACACCAGTCCAGCCACTCCGTGGCACGTGGGATCTTTCCAGGCCAGCGATTGAACAGGCGCCCCTTCCACTGCAAGACGGACTCTTCACTCACTTGCCACCAGGGAAGCCTTTTGTGCTTTATTTTAATCTGCTTTGCTTAAAATAGGAACTGACTATGTTGTTACAGCAGGAATCATCTATCCGTGTCTTAACTTTGGTAAAATTGGTAAACTACACATAGGGCTATTTCCTATTTAAAAACACATTGGATGAATCAAATGCAACTACTGTGCAAAGCCCTTTTAAAGTGAATCCCTGATGTCACAAGGGATTCCTGAAAGTACATTAAAAGCTGTATCATTCTAAAGTAATTCATGAAAATAAATGTTTATAATTAGTAAATTTCATGCTAAAAATGATTGCTTGTATATATACATTCTTAATAAACAGTAAACTCCTTGAGGACATGAATTGTCTCACTATTTTTAAAGTTATTTTATGCTTTTATCACACTGTTAGTTACCACTAGACAAATTCTTACTAACTGAATAAGTAAATAGGAAAGAATTTACCCTTTATAAATACATAAATATACCCTTCATATATATGTAGTTTTGCTAGGTAAACATAGATTAGACAATATTGCATTGTTAAACATAAGAAAACACCTTCTTGAAACAATTAAAAACCCTTCCATATTCCAGGGAACTTGATATCTTTTGTGTCAAATTTCTTTTATTAGCATATTTGCTTCCAAAATAATGCTATGTCATTGACTCAAATTCTTTCTACTATCACCATTAGAACCTATCTCCTTCATGAACCCTTTCCCATTTATCAAATTCAATCCTTTGAACTTTCAATTTAGTTTTATTTGTTCTTTGACTATATACTTCTCTCTTTCAGCTTGTCTCATTTTATACATCTTGTATATCTTCACACATATTTATGTATCGCTTTTTTACTGTTCTAGACTGATAGTTCCTTCAAAATAAGACCTGCATTTTTTTTTTTTTCATCTTAGTATCTTAGTGGCAGTTCACAGCACACACTAACACTTCATAAATTAAATGGATAGAAAACCACCAACAATTTATTAAGTGCCTATCCTGTCTACAAAAGTGGATTCAACCCTGAGGATACAAAGAAACACAGCATATAGCTTTTATTTTTGGAAATCATGGTACATAAGCAAATATTCTTCAATATAGAAATAAAACAACAGGCATGAGTTTATACGTTCCCACATTTTCACTCATCTTTTATATTTGGGAATTTTTTTCTAAAACTTTAAGTATCATAGTACAATCTTTTTCTGTGCAAATAGCTTTATTTTGGCATTTTGGCACAAATTAAATTCTAATGACAACTTTGTCAAAACCAAATGGGTTCCAAGATTTCCTAAAATTCAGCCTGAACCTTTGTCTGGAAATTCCACCCTCTGTGCTTCTACTTTGTTACGCTTCAAAAGTAAAGCAGCTGTGTGTGCATATAGCCCAAATCAGATATAGGGCTGTAGAGAGTATCAGGATGTTTACTATTCCTTCAGATTTGTAAAGTACTCATAGGAGACTAAAGATCACTGAGTAAATGGACTATCTTCCAACTTCATTCCAAACATCCCTATCCCAAAGGTGAACTTGAGATTTGTTTTCCCTTCTTCTCATTCCCTCTCTTGGTTTCCTTGGGAATAAACCCTCTGTTTGCCATTTACCTCAGTGTCTCAGCATTTTGGCTTTCTCTGTGTTAGGCAAAGTGGACTTGGCTCAATTCCAGGGCTGGGCAAGCAATTTAATGAAAACCTTAACTATGAATTCAGCCTTCTTTTATATGCTGAAAGAAGAGCTTATATATAAAGTAAAGTTTGATAAAGGAATACTAATAAAGTCGAGGACTAGAAGGCAAGTTGGAGTAGAAGGACCTGAATATACTTCCTCTCTTGAAAACACAAAAATCATAACTAACTGTTGAACAACCACTAGCAAAAAAGGATGGTAACCTACCAGAAAAGATACTCTGCTTCTAAAGACAAAGAAGAAGCCACAATAAGAAAGGAAGAGGCTTGTGTTATGACACAATCAAATTATAAATGATTATAACACCATAGAGGCATGACAAAGAATTGATGCCTTCAAACTGAGATGCTGGAGAAAACTCTTGAGAGTTCTTTGGACTGCATAAGAAGATTCATATACAAAGTGGATTCAACCCTGAGGATACAAAGAAACACAGCATATAGCTTTTATTTTTGGAAATCATGGTACATAGCAAATATTCTTCAATATAGAAATAAAACAACAGGCATGAGTTTATACGTTCCCACATTTTCACTCATCTTTTATATTTGGGAATTTGTTTCTAAAACTTTAAGTATCATAGTACAATCTTTTTCTGTGCAAATAGCTTTATTTTGGCATTTTGGCACAAATTAAATTCTAATGACAACTTTGTCAAAACCAAATGGGTTCCAAGATTTCCTAAAATTCAGCCTGAACCTTTGTCTGGAAATTCCACCCTCTGTGCTTCTACTTTGTTACGCTTCAAAAGTAAAGCAGCTGTGTGCATATAGCCCAAATCAGATATAGGGCTGTAGAGAGTATCAGGATGTTTACTATTCCTTCAGATTTGTAAAGTACTCATAGGAGACTAAAGATCACTGAGTAAATGGACTATCTTCCAACTTCATTCCAAACATCCCTATCCCAAAGGTGAACTTGAGATTTGTTTTCCCTTCTTCTCATTCCCTCTCTTGGTTTCCTTGGGAATAAACCCTCTGTTTGCCATTTACCTCAGTGTCTCAGCATTTTGGCTTTCTCTGTGTTAGGCAAAGTGGACTTGGTTCAATTCCAGGGCTGGGCAAGCAATTTAATGAAAACCTTAACTATGAATTCAGCCTTCTTTTATATGCTGAAAGAAGAGCTTATATATAAAGTGAAGTTTGATAAAGGAATACTAATAAAGTCGAGGACTAGAAGGCAAGTTTGAGTAGAAGGACCTGAATATACTTCCTCTCTTGAAAACACAAAAATCATAACTAACTGTTGAACAACCACTAGCAAAAAAGGATGGTAACCTACCAGAAAAGATACTCTGCTTCTAAAGACAAAGAAGAAGCCACAATAAGAAAGGAAGAGGCTTGTGTTATGACACAATCAAATTATAAATGATTATAACACCATAGAGGCATGACAAAGAATTGATGCCTTCAAACTGAGATGCTGGAGAAAACTCTTGAGAGTTCTTTGGACTGCAAAGAGATCAAACCAGTCAATCTTAAGGAAAGTCAATCTCAATACTCATTCGAAGGACTGATGCTGAAGCTGTAGTGCCAGTATTTTGGTCATTTGATGAGAACAGCTGACTCACTAGAAAAGTCCCTGATGCTTGGAAAGATTGAGGACAGAAGGAGAAGAGGGCATCAGAGGATGAAATGGCTGGATGGCATCGCTGATGCAATGGACATGAACTTGGGCAAACTCTGGGAAAGGGTGAGGGACAGGCGTGCTCCAATCCATAGGATTGCAAAGAGTCAGACACAACTGAGTGATGGAACAACAGCAACGATCATATCACATACCCACCAGCTGGGTGAACTACAAACTTGAAAACTATAATCTTGCAGAGGTTATCCCACAGGAGTGAGAATTCTGAACACCACATCAGGCTCACTAGTCTGGGGGTCTGGCATCAAGAGGAAGAGCCGTGAGAGCATTTAGCTTTGAAGGCCAGCAGGGCTTGATCACAGAAACTTCACTGGGCTAGAGGAAACAGTCCTCTTGGAGGGCACACACAAGGTATCATGCACACCAGGATTCAGGGAAAAAAGCAGTGGCTTCAGAGAAGCATGAGCCAGATGGACCTACTTCTCCAGAAGGGTCTCCTGGGGAGGCAGGTATAGCCGTGGTTCACTACCAGGACAAGAACATTGGTGACAGAGGTACTGGGGAGTATTCGTTGGTGTGGGCTCTCCTGGAGGCTGCCATTTTGATACCAGGGCATAGCCCCACTCAGTAGCTCTTAGTTCTAGGATGCCTCAGGCCAAGCAACCAACACAGTGGGAATGCAGCTCCACTTATCAGCATCTTAAAGTCTTCCTGGGCCAACAGCCATGTGTAAACCCACACATTGATATAGCCTACCCACTAGAGAAACAAGACGCAGCTCCACTCATCAGTAGGCAACACCAATCCCTCCCACCAGTCAGTTTGCACATGCCTCTCAAATCAGCCCTACCCACCAAGCGGAAGACATAAATGATTATAACACCATAGAGGCATGACAAAGAATTGATGCCTTCAAACTGAGATGCTGGAGAAAACTCTTGAGAGTTCTTTGGACTGCAAAGAGATCAAACCAGTCAATCTTAAGGAAAGTCAATCTCAATACTCATTCGAAGGACTGATGCTGAAGCTGTAGTGCCAGTATTTTGGTCATTTGATGAGAACAGCTGACTCACTAGAAAAGTCCCTGATGCTTGGAAAGATTGAGGACAGAAGGAGAAGAGGGCATCAGAGGATGAAATGGCTGGATGGCATCGCTGATGCAATGGACATGAACTTGGGCAAACTCTGGGAAAGGGTGAGGGACAGGCGTGCTCCAATCCATAGGATTGCAAAGAGTCAGACACAACTGAGTGATGGAACAACAGCAACGATCATATCACATACCCACCAGCTGGGTGAACTACAAACTTGAAAACTATAATCTTGCAGAGGTTATCCCACAGGAGTGAGAATTCTGAACACCACATCAGGCTCACTAGTCTGGGGGTCTGGCATCAAGAGGAAGAGCCGTGAGAGCATTTAGCTTTGAAGGCCAGCAGGGCTTGATCACAGAAACTTCACTGGGCTAGAGGAAACAGTCCTCTTGGAGGGCACACACAAGGTATCATGCACACCAGGATTCAGGGAAAAAAGCAGTGGCTTCAGAGAAGCATGAGCCAGATGGACCTACTTCTCCAGAAGGGTCTCCTGGGGAGGCAGGTATAGCCGTGGTTCACTACCAGGACAAGAACATTGGTGGCAGAGGTACTGGGGAGTATTCGTTGGTGTGGGCTCTCCTGGAGGCTGCCATTTTGATACCAGGGCATAGCCCCACTCAGTAGCTCTTAGTTCTAGGATGCCTCAGGCCAAGCAACCAACACAGTGGGAATGCAGCTCCACTTATCAGCATCTTAAAGTCTTCCTGGGCCAACAGCCATGTGTAAACCCACACATTGATATAGCCTACCCACTAGAGAAACAAGACGCAGCTCCACTCATCAGTAGGCAACACCAATCCCTCCCACCAGTCAGTTTGCACATGCCTCTCAAATCAGCCCTACCCACCAAGCGGAAGACACCAGAAATGAGGAACTACAATCCAGCAGCCTGGAAACTGCAGACACAGAAAGTCAGAGAAAATGACAGGGCAGAGGAATATGTTCTAGATTAAAGAACAACATAAGAGATGTCTGACAAAATTAAACACATCAATATTTGCATCAGGGGGTCCCAGAAGAAGAGAGAGAAATGGCCTGAGAAAATACTTAAAGAGATAACAGTTGAAAAATTCCCCAACATGGGAATGGAAACAGTCACCCAAGTCTAGGAAATGCAGACAGAGTCTCACACAGAATAAATTTAAGGAGAAACAAGTCAAGATACATATTAATCAAACTGACAAAAATTAAAGGCAAAGAGAAAATATTAAAAACATCAAGGGAAAACCAACAAATAATATACAGGGGAATCCTCATAAGGTTATGTGCCAATTTTCCAGCATAAATTCTGTAGGCCAGAAAGGAGTTAAATGGTGTATTTAAAGTGATGTAAGGAAAGAAAATAAAATCAAGAACACTATACCTGGCAAGAATCTCATTCAAATTTCATAGAGAAACCAAAAGCTTTACAGACAAGAGAAAGCTAAGAGAATTCAGCACTACCAAACCAGCTTTATAACAAGTGCTAAAGGAATTTACCTAGGTGGAAAATAAAAGGTCACAACTAGAAACAAGAAAATTATGAACAGGAAATCTCACCAGCAAGCATACAAATAGTAAAGGTAGGAAATCATCCATTCAGAAACATATCAAAAGTAGCCATCAATGAGAAAAGAGTACAAATATAGGACATTGTAAATGCATTTGAAATTAAGAAGCTAGCAACTTAAAAGTCTTATATATATTTGCAATATCAAAACCTCATGGTAACTATAAACCAAAAATCTACAAAACACACAAAAAAGAAAAAGCAATCCAAATACAGCACTAAAGATAGCCATCAAACCACAAGAGAACAAAAGAGGAAGGAAAGAAAACGATCTACAAAAATAAACCCAAAACAGGGGTTGAGAGTCTGCCTTCCAACGCAGGGGGATTTGATCCCTGCAGCAGGGCAACTAAGTCCATGCACCAAAACTGTGTGCACATGCCTCTCAAATCACCCTGGAAGACACCAGAAATGAGGAACTACAATCCAGCAGCCTGGAAACTGCAGACAGTCAGAGAAAATGACAGGGCAGAGGAATATGTTCTAGATTAAAGAACAACATAAGAGATGTCTGACAAAATTAAACACATCAATATTTGCATCAGGGGGTCCCAGAAGAAGAGAGAGAAATGGCCTGAGAAAATACTTAAAGAGATAACAGTTGAAAAATTCCCCAACATGGGAATGGAAACAGTCACCCAAGTCTAGGAAATGCAGACAGAGTCTCACACAGAATAAATTTAAGGAGAAACAAGTCAAGATACATATTAATCAAACTGACAAAAATTAAAGGCAAAGAGAAAATATTAAAAACATCAAGGGAAAACCAACAAATAATATACAGGGGAATCCTCATAAGGTTATGTGCCAATTTTCCAGCATAAATTCTGTAGGCCAGAAAGGAGTTAAATGGTGTATTTAAAGTGATGTAAGGAAAGAAAATAAAATCAAGAACACTATACCTGGCAAGAATCTCATTCAAATTTCATAGAGAAACCAAAAGCTTTACAGACAAGAGAAAGCTAAGAGAATTCAGCACTACCAAACCAGCTTTATAACAAGTGCTAAAGGAATTTACCTAGGTGGAAAATAAAAGGTCACAACTAGAAACAAGAAAATTATGAACAGGAAATCTCACCAGCAAGCATACAAATAGTAAAGGTAGGAAATCATCCATTCAGAAACATATCAAAAGTAGCCATCAATGAGAAAAGAGTACAAATATAGGACATTGTAAATGCATTTGAAATTAAGAAGCTAGCAACTTAAAAGTCTTATATATATTTGCAATATCAAAACCTCATGGTAACTATAAACCAAAAATCTACAAAACACACAAAAAAGAAAAAGCAATCCAAATACAGCACTAAAGATAGCCATCAAACCACAAGAGAACAAAAGAGGAAGGAAAGAAAACGATCTACAAAAATAAACCCAAAACAGGGGTTGAGAGTCTGCCTTCCAACGCAGGGGGATTTGATCCCTGCAGCAGGGCAACTAAGTCCATGCACCAAAACTGTGTGCCACAACTAAGACCCAGTGCAGCCAAATAAAGAAATAAGTATTTAAAAAAAAAAAACTGCAATAAGCCCCAAACAATTAACAAAATGGCAACAAGAACATCCATGTCAGTAGTTACCTAAATGTGAATTGATTAAAGGCTCCAATCAACAGAGACTGACTGGCTGAAAGGATATAAAAACGAGTCTCATATACATGCTCTCTGTAAGAGACCCACTTCAAATCTAGAGACACATACATACTGAAAGTGAGGGAATGGAAAAAGATGCTCAATGAAAATAGAAGCTAAAAGAAAGCTGGAGTAGTCAGATTCAAATCAGACAAAATGGACTTTAAAGACTGCTGCAAGACAAAAAGAGGATACTACATAATGATCAAGGGATCAATTCAAGCAGACATGACAACTGTAAATATTTATGTATACAGCGTAGCAGTACCTCAATATATAAGTCAAGTACTAATAGTCAAAAAAAGAGAAATTGACAGTAACACAATAACAGTCGGGTGGGCTTTAATACCCCTTTTACATCAATGAACTGATCATCCATATAGAATATCATTAAGGAAATGCAGGCCTTAATTGACACATTAGACCAAATTGACTTCATTGATATTTATAGGGCATTGCATCCAAGAGCTGCAGAATAAACATTGCTTTCAAGTGCACATGGAACATTTTCCAGGATAGATCACATGCTGGGCCATAATGCGTGCTGTGATAAATTTAACAGAACTGAAATCATATCAAGAATCTTTTCTGACTACAATACTATGAGATTAGAAATACACTATAAGAAAATAGAACCAAAAATCACAAACACATGGAAGTTAGACAATATACTACTGATAACCAATGGATCAATGAGGAAGGCAAAAAGGAAATCAAAAAATACATATAGACAAATGAAAATGAAAACATGATGATCCAAAACCTATAGAGAGCAGCATAAAAATGAATATAAGGGGCTTCCCCTGGTGGTCCAGTGGATAAGGACACTGCCTTGCAGTGCAAGGGGCGCCGGTTCGATCCCTGGCCTGGGAAGATCCCACGTGCCGCGGAGCGGCTGGACTGACGTGTCCAATCAGCGAGCCAGAGCTCTGGAGCGCATGCGCCCAGAGCCGGCGCTCTGCGACAACAGAGGCCACCGCGAAGGGAGGCCCGCAGGAGCCAAAGAACAAAGACGGATGAAAACAGAGAAATGAAAGACCAATGAAAGTGGCCCGCTCGCTCCCCTCCCTCCCCAACCCGACCCCCGCCCAAAAATAAATAAATAAATAAATCTTAAAAAAAAAAAAAATAATGAATATAAGAGGGACATTTACATCAATAAAATCTCAGGAAACAAAACTCCCAAACAAACAGAACAACCTAACTTTATATCTAAGGGAACCAGAGAAAGAACAAACAAAATGCAAAGTTAGTAGATGGAAAAAAATCATCAAGATCAGAGCAGAAATAAATGAAATAGAGACAAAGAAGACAACAGAATGAAGCAATGAAACTGAAAGCTGATTCTTTGACAAAATAAATAAAATCAATAAATCTTTAGCCAGACTAATCAAGAAATAAAGGAAGATCAATACAAATTAGAAATGAAAAAGTACAAGTTACAACGGATGCCACAGGACCATAAGAGACTACTACAAGCTGCTATACAACAATAACATGAATAACCTAGAAAAAATGGAGAAATTCTTTAAAAGGTTCAATCTCCCAAAACTGAACCAGAAAGACATAGGAAATATGAACAGACAAATCACAAGCACTGAAATTGAAAGTGTGATTCAATAACTTCCAACAAAGAAAAGTCAAGGACCTGATCACTTCATACAAATTCTATCAAAAATTTAGAGAAGAATTAACATCTTTCTTTCTCAAATTCTTTTTAAAAAGTTCAGGCCAGGGCTTCCCCGGTGGTCCAGTGGGTAAAGAGTCTGCCTTTCAGTGCAGTTTGATCCTTGGCACGATAAGATCCCACATGGACCCGTGTGTCCAATTGCAAGCCAGAGCTCTGGAGCACATGCACCCAGAGCTGGTACTCTGCAACGAGAGGCCACTGCGGTGGGAGGCCCACACAGGCCAAACAACGAAGATGGATGAAAATAAATAAATGAAAGACCTATAAAAGAGGCCAATATTTTTTTTTAAAAAAGTGCAGGCCACCGTCATTCAGATTAAAAAGTCAAGCAAATATATCACAGAAAAGAAAATTATTGGCCAGTATCACTGATGAACATGAATGCAAAAATCCTTAACAATATACTAACAAATCAAATTCAAAAATGCATTAAAATAATTATATACCATGATCAAGTGGGAATTTACTCCAGGAATGCAAGGATTTTTTTCGATGTTTGCAAATAAATCCGTGTGATACACTTAAACAAACTGAAGAGTAAAAAACATGATCATCTCAATAGATGCAGAAAAGGCTTTTGACAAAATTCGTTCATTTATAATAAAAATTTTCTAGAAAACAGGCATAGAGGGAACATACCTCAACATAATAAAGGCCCTTTATGACAAATTCACTTTATATTCTGGTGAAATACAGCAAGTTCTTTCTCTAAGGTAAGGAACAAGGCAAGGGCGTCCCCTCTTAACACTCTTACTCAACATAGATTTGGAAGTCCTAGCCACAGCAATCACAGAAGAAACAGAAATATTAGGAATCCAAATTTTAAAAGAAATAAACCTGTCACTGTTTGCGGGTGATATGATAGTATACACAAAAAATCCTAAAGATACTACCTGAAAACTACTGAGTTCAATGAATTGGGTAAAGTTGCAGGATTCAAAACTAGTATGCAGAAATCTGTTGCATTTCTATACACTAACAAGAAAAGATCATTTACGGGCTTCCCTGGTGGTCCAGTGGGTAAAGAGTCTGCCTTTCAGTGCAGTTTGATCCTTGGCACGATAAGATCCCACATGGACCCGTGTGTCCAATTGCAAGCCAGAGCTCTGGAGCACATGCACCCAGAGCTGGTACTCTGCAACGAGAGGCCACTGCGGTGGGAGGCCCACACAGGCCAAACAACGAAGATGGATGAAAATAAATAAATGAAAGACCTATAAAAGAGGCCAATATTTTTTTAAAAAAAAGTGCAGGCCACCGTCATTCAGATTAAAAAGTCAAGCAAATATATCACAGAAAAGAAAATTATTGGCCAGTATCACTGATGAACATGAATGCAAAAATCCTTAACAATATACTAACAAATCAAATTCAAAAATGCATTAAAATAATTATATACCATGATCAAGTGGGAATTTACTCCAGGAATGCAAGGATTTTTTTCGATGTTTGCAAATAAATCCGTGTGATACACTTAAACAAACTGAAGAGTAAAAAACATGATCATCTCAATAGATGCAGAAAAGGCTTTTGACAAAATTCGTTCATTTATAATAAAAATTTTCTAGAAAACAGGCATAGAGGGAACATACCTCAACATAATAAAGGCCCTTTATGACAAATTCACTTTATATTCTGGTGAAATACAGCAAGTCCTTTCTCTAAGGTAAGGAACAAGGCAAGGGCGTCCCCTCTTAACACTCTTACTCAACATAGATTTGGAAGTCCTAGCCACAGCAATCACAGAAGAAACAGAAATATTAGGAATCCAAATTTTAAAAGAAATAAACCTGTCACTGTTTGCGGGTGATATGATAGTATACACAAAAAATCCTAAAGATACTACCTGAAAACTACTGAGTTCAATGAATTGGGTAAAGTTGCAGGATTCAAAACTAGTATGCAGAAATCTGTTGCATTTCTATACACTAACAAGAAAAGATCATTTACGGGCTTCCCTGGTAGCTCAGTGGTAAAGAGTTCACCTGTCAATGCAGGAGACACTGGTTTGATCCCATATCCAGGAAGATCCCACATTCTGCAGAGCAACTAAGCCCATGAGTCACAGCTATTGAGCCTGTGCTTTAGAGACTCAGAGCTGCAACTATTGAGCCCATGTGCTGCAACTACTGAAGCCCATGTGCCCTGGAGCCCTGAGTCCACAACAAGAGAAGTCACCACAACAAGAAGCCTGCTCACCTCAACTAGAGAGTAGGCCCCACTCCCTACAACTAGAGAAGAGCCTGTGGCAGCAGTGAAAACCCGGAATAGCCAAAAATAAATAAATTTAAAAACAGAATAGAAAAAAATCATTTACCATCACATTGAAAAGAATAAAATGTCTAAGAATAAACCTACGTAAGGAGGCAAAAGACCTGTACTCCAAAACTATAAGATGTTGATGAAAGAAATAAAAGATGTCACAAATAGACAGAAAGATATACCATGTACTTAGATTAAAAGAGTCAATGTTAAATAAAAGTCAGGGCCAGATGTCTTCAGAGGTGAATTATATCAACCATTTACATAAGACCTAATCCCTAGACTTCTAAAACTCTTTCAAAAATAGCACAGGAAGGAATGCTTCCAAACACATTCTACAAGGCCATCATCGCCATGATACAAAAACCAGGCAAAGACAACACAAAATAAGAAAGTTACAAGCCAATAGCACTGATGAATATAGACGCAAAAATCCTCAACAAAATCCTAGCAAGCAGAATTCAACAACACATCCAAAAGCTCATACACCATGATCAAGAAGGGTTCATTCCACGTATGCAAGGATCCTTCCATATTTGCAAATCAATCAATGTGATATACCATATTAACAAATGGAAAGGTAAAAATCATATGATAATCTCAGTACATTCAGAAAAAGTCTTTGACAAAATCCAGCACCCATTTATGATAAAACCTCTTCAGAAAATGGGCATAGAAGGAACCTCCCTCAACACAGTGAAAGTCAGAGATGATAAGCTCACAGTAAATATTATTCTCAATGGTGAAAAACTAAAAATATTCCCTCTAAGATCAGGAACAAGACAGGGGTGTCCATCGTCACCACTATTATTCAACAGAGTCTTGGAAGTTCAAGCTACAGAAATTAGAGGAGAAAAAGAAATAAAAGGAATCCAGATTGGAAAAGAAGAAGTAAAACTCTCATTGCTTACAGATGACACGATACTATACATAGAAAACCCTAAAGATACTGGCAGAAAATTACTAGAGCTAATCAGCGAATTTTGCAAAGTTGCAGGATACATAGTCAATACACAGAAATCACTCACATTCTTGTATACTAACATGAAAAATCAGAAGGAGAAATCAAGGAAGCAATCCCTTTCACTACTACAACCAAATGAATGAAATATCTAGGAATAAACCTACTGAAGGAGACAAAAGAACTGTACATAGAAAATTATAAGACACTGATGAAAGAAATCAAAGACAATATAAACAGATGGAGAGAGATTCCATGTTCCTGGACTGGAAGAATCAATATCGTGAAAATGAACATACTACCAAATATCATCTACAGATTCAATGTGATCCCTATCAAATTACCAATGGCATTTTTCACAGAACTAGAACAAAAAATATCACAATTCATATGGAAACACAAAAGACCCTGAATAGCCAAAGCAGTCTTGAGAAAGAAGAATGGAGCTGGAGGAATCAACCTTCCAGACTTCAGACTATACTACAAAGTGACAGTCATCAAGACAGTATGGTACTAGCATGAAAACAGAAGTATAAACTAGTGGAACAAGATACAGAGTCCAGAGATAAGCCCACACAGATATGGGTACCTTAGTTTTGATAAAGGAGACAAGAATATACACAGGGGTGAAGACAGCCTCTTCAATAAGTGGTGCTGGGAACACTAGACAGCTACATGTAAAAGAATGAAGTTGGAAGACTACCTACTCAAAACGGACGAAAGACCTAAATGTGAGACCAGAGACCATAAAACTCTTAGAGAAAAACGAAGGCAGAAAACTTGATGATGTAAATCAAAGCAGAATCTTCTATGACCCACCTCCTACAGCAATGGAAATAAAGACAAAAATAGACAAGTGGTACTTAATTAAACTTAAAAACTTTTGCACAGCAAAAGAAACTATGAACAAGGTGAAAAGACAACCTTCAGAATGAGAGAAAATGATAGCCAATGAAACAACTGACAAAGAATTAATTTCCAAAATATACAAGCAGTTCACAAAAAAACCCAACACCCAAAAAACCAAACAGTCCAAAGAATAAATGGGGAAAAGACCTAAACAGACATCCAAAGAAGATATACAGATGGCCAACAAACACATGAAAAGATGCTCAATGAAATGCAAATCAAAAGTACAATGAGATATCACCTCACATCAGTCAGAATGGCTATCATTAAAAGTCTACAAACAATAGATGCTGGAGATAGTGTGGAGAAAAGAGAACCCTCTTGAACTGTTTGTGGAAATGTAAAACAATACAGCCACTATGGAAGACAGTGTGAAGATTCCTCATAAAACTAGGAGTAGAACCACCATATAACCCAGCAGTCCCACTACTAGGCATATATCATGAGGAGATCAAAATTGAAAGAGACACATGTACCCCATTGTTCACTGCAGCACTAATTACAACAGCTAAAGCATGGAAGCAACCTAGAAGTCCATTGACAGATGAATGGATAAAGAAGCTGTGGTACATATATACAATGGAATATTTCTCAGCCATAAAAAAAAATGCATTTGGATCAGTTCTCATGAGTCGGTTGAATCTAGAACCTACTATTCAGTGTGAAGTGTGTCAGAGAGAAAAAGATAAATATTGTATACTGACACATATATGTGGAATCTAGAAAAATGGTGGTGATAAATGAATATGCAGAGCAGCAATGGAGAGGTAGACATGGAAAACAGTCTTATGGACACTGGGAGAAGGGTGGGGAATATGCTGTGGGACTAGGGGATCTCTAACAGGGGCTCTGTGCTGACCTGGCGAGGTGAAGACAGCCTCTTCAATAAGTGGTGCTGGGAACACTAGACAGCTACATGTAAAAGAATGAAGTTGGAAGACTACCTACTCAAAACGGACGAAAGACCTAAGTGTGAGACCAGAGACCATAAAACTCTTAGAGAAAAACAAAGGCAGAAAACTTGATGATGTAAATCAAAGCAGAATCTTCTATGACCCACCTCCTACAGCAATGGAAATAAAGACAAAAATAGACAAGTGGTACTTAATTAAACTTAAAAACTTTTGCACAGCAAAAGAAACTATGAACAAGGTGAAAAGACAACCTTCAGAATGAGAGAAAATGATAGCCAATGAAACAACTGACAAAGAATTAATTTCCAAAATATACAAGCAGCTCACAAAAAAACCCAACACCCAAAAAACCAAACAGTCCAATGAATAAATGGGGAAAAGACCTAAACAGACATCCAAAGAAGATATACAGATGGCCAACAAACACATGAAAAGATGCTCAATGAAATGCAAATCAAAAGTACAATGAGATATCACCTCACATCAGTCAGAATGGCTATCATTAAAAGTCTACAAACAATAGATGCTGGAGATAGTGTGGAGAAAAGAGAACCCTCTTGAACTGTTTGTGGAAATGTAAAACAATACAGCCACTATGGAAGACAGTGTGGAGATTCCTCATAAAACTAGGAGTAGAACCACCATATAACCCAGCAGTCCCACTACTAGGCATATATCATGAGGAGATCAAAATTGAAAGAGACACATGTACCCCATTGTTCACTGCAGCACTAATTACAACAGCTAAAGCATGGAAGCAACCTAGAAGTCCATTGACAGATGAATGGATAAAGAAGCTGTGGTACATATATACAATGGAATATTTCTCAGCCATAAAAAAAAATGCATTTGGATCAGTTCTCATGAGTCGGTTGAATCTAGAACCTACTATTCAGTGTGAAGTGTGTCAGAGAGAAAAAGATAAATATTGTATACTGACACATATATGTGGAATCTAGAAAAATGGTGGTGATAAATGAATATGCAGAGCAGCAATGGAGAGGTAGACATGGAAAACAGTCTTATGGACACTGGGAGAAGGGTGGGGAATATGCTGTGGGACTAGGGGATCTCTAACAGGGGCTCTGTGCTGACCTGGCGAGGTGGGATGGGGAGGAAGATGGTGGGTAGGTTCAGGAAGGGGGAACATATGTATACCTATGGCAGATTCCAGTTGATGTGTTGTAGTAAACAAAACATTGTAAAAATAAATAAATAAACAAATAAATAAAAAGAAGAATCAATATTTTCAAAATGACTATACCACGCAAAGTAATCTACAGATTCAATGCAATCACTATCAAGTCACCAATGGCATTTATTTTTTATGAATCCAGAACCAAAAAATCTTTAAAATTTGCATGAAAATACAAAATACCCCAAATATCCAAAGCAATTTGAAAAAGAAAAATGAAGCTGGAGGAATTGGGCTTCCTTCTTCAGACTACACTATAAAGCTACAGTAATCAACAGTATGGTAATGGCACACAAGCAGACACATAGATCAGTGGAACAGGATAGAAAGCAGAGAAATAAATGCATGCACCTATGGTCAATTAATCTACAACAAAGAAGATAAGAATATATAATGAAGAAAAATAGACATTTTAGTAAGAGTTACTGGGAAACTGGACAGCTATATGTACTAGAGTGAAATTAGAATATTCTCTAACACTATACACAAAAATAAACTCAAAATGGATTAAAGACCTAAATGTAAGACTGAATACTATAGAGTGCTTAGAAGAAAACAGAACCCTCCTTGACATTAATCGCAGGCAAGATCTTTTTGGCTCCATCACCAACAGTAATGAAGATGAAAACAAAAATAAACAAATGAGATCTAATGAAACTTATAAACTTTTGCACAACAAAGGGAACCATAAACAAAAAGACAACCCATAGAATGGGAGAAAATATTTGCAAACAGCGTGACCTCCAGGGAATAATCTCTAAAATATACAAACAATTTATGCAGCTCAAATATAAAAAAAAAAAATTAGTCAAAAAGTGGGCAGGAGATCTACACAGACATTTCTCAAAATAAGACATACAGATGGCCAAAAAGTACATGTAAAGATACTCAACATCACTAATTATTAGAGAAATGCAAATCAAAAGTACAATGACACATCACTTCAAGTAAGTCAGAAGGGTCTTTATCAAGTCTACCAATGATAAATTCTAGAAAGGGTGTGGAGAAAAGGGAACTCTTCCACATTGTTAGGGGAATGTAAATTGTTACAGCCACTATGGAGAACAGTGGAAGTTCCTTAAAAAACTAAAAACATAGCTGGCATATGACCCAGAAATCCCACTCCTGAGCATATACCTAGAGAAAAGTATAATTTGAAAAGAATACATGTACTTATTTGTAAATAGTACTCTTCATTGCAGCACTATAATAGCCAAGACATGGAAGTAACCTAAATGCCTGTCAACAGATGAATGGATAAAGACGTGGTGTGTGTGTGTGTGTGTGTGTGTGTGTACACATATATACATACACATACCCACAACATAATATTACTCAACCATAAAATAGAATGAGATAGTGCCATTTGGAGAAACATAGATGTACCTGAATATTATCATCCTAAGTCAAACCCACAAATACCATATGATATCAATTATATATAGAATTTTTTAAATGATATGAATGAATTTATTTTCTAAACAGAAAGAGATTCACAGACTTTGAAAACAAATCTACAGTTCTCAGAGGAGAGAAGCTGGGAGGATAAATTAGGAGGTTGTATAAAATAATCCACAGGGCCATCTGTATAGCACAGGGAACTCTATTCAATACTCAACAATAATCTATATGGGAAAAGAATCTGAAAAAGAACAGATACCTGTATACATATAATGAAATCACTTTTCTGTTTACTGGAAACTAACACAATACTGTAAATCAACTATAATATGCTTTTTTAAATTTAATGATAAAAAGTAAAATTAACCTCAACAAAAAATCCCTATCCCAAGTGTGCCAAGTACTGGCAATATATTTTGGGAAGGACAATCTAAACAGTTATTTTAGCTAATATTTAACTGAGGGCTGTCAAACAAAACTTAAATGTAGCCTCTATGATTTTCTTTTTAAGTCTTACAATTCTTTTTTTCCTATCTTAGTATTAGATAATTAAATATTTTTAAAGTATGCTGAAGCATCAAGAACACAAAACAGATATAAGCTTAGTAACTTCTGTGAAAAGTTAAAAAGCAGAATAAAGAAGGAATGAAATCTTCAAAGCGTGATCCTTCCCCTCTCCAGCAGATCTTGCCCAGAGCACATATTTATTTCCATTAAAAAGTGCTGCAGCTGGTAGCATGGCCATTATGTAACTGATTTTCAGCTGTATTTAGAATTTTTAAAGAACTATGTTTTAGATGATAGTTGTTTTAAACTACTAAATAGAGTATTGATGTGTAGGTGGCTACTTGTCTCTTTTTGCACTCTGTAGCTGAATGCCTGAGGCATCTGCAACTGAGCACTAAAAGTGATTTCAAGAAGCAGGCAAGTATGTATACACCTGTGCCAGCTAGCAATCAATATTCCTCCTGCCTTTTTCTCTGTGTGGCTTTAGGCACATGCACACACATGTGCGCACACATGCAAATAAACATACTGTAGACGAAAAACCCTGATGTTGGGAAAAGAATGAAGGCAGGAGGAGAAGATGACAGAGGATAAGAAGGTTGGCTGACCTCACCAACTCAATGAACATTAGTTTGCGCAAACTCTGGAAGATGAAGAAGGATATGGAAGCCTGGTGTGCTGCAGTCCATTGTGTTGCACAGAGTTGGACATGACTGAGTGACTGAACAACAATAAGAGAAGTTCCTATGCATGCATAAACTAAATTTCTTCATTATTTATATTTTAATATTTCTGATATTTGGATAGGTCAAGCAACCAATGTAAACAGTTAATACAGTATCATAAAAATCTGTCAAAATAAAAGGTAAATAACCCTGTAATAGATCGCATTTTAGAATAAAAATGATTATAAGTATAAATAAGAATTTTCACTTTTGTTGCCTAAAAGTCTATTGACTCTAAGGTGTCAACTTTGCTTAGTCTCTTCCATATATGTGTTACTCTTACACATATGTAAGCATTATATCACGTTTCTAAAAGAATCAAAAACAGGGCTTCCCTGGTGGTCCAGTGGGTAAGGACACCGTCTTGCAGTGCAAGGGCCGCCGGTTCGATCCCTGGCCTGGGAAGATTCCACGTGCCATGGAGTGGCTGGACTCAAGTGTCCAATTACCAAGCCGGAGCTCTGGAGCGCATGAGCCCAGAGCCGGTGCTCTGCAACAACAGAGGCCACCGCGATGGGAGGGCCACACTGGCCAGGGAACAAAGATGGATGAAAATAGACAAATGAAAGACCAATAGAAGTGGCCCGCCTGCTCCCCTCCCTCCCCACCCCACCCCCACCAAAATAAATAAATAAATCTTTAAAAAAAATAAAAAGAATCAAAAACAATGGTCTGCTCCAGTTTACATGAAAATTTCTTATTCAAAATATGTGTAAAAGTTGCTGTGAGGAGATGAAGAACGTGGCTATTTAAAGTAATATCATTTTGAATTATTTCACAAAGTGATGGTCATTTAGGTCAAATAAACTTCAGCTTCATTTGGTCTTTGAATATTTCAAGCTACACCAATTAAGTTCTGTAAAGTATCACTGTTCTATCTCAGGAGAGCATCTATTCCAGGAGAACTTCCTGACCTGGAACTTAAACCTGGGTCTCCCTCACCAGAGGCAGATGCTTTAACCTCTGAGCCACAGGGGTATCCACTCAGGACAGCATCCTCGTGAAGTTAAGTCATAATACAAAAATTGAGAGCGAGACACATAGTCAGCTCACTAAATATCCTTCAGATGGAATGTATTTAATGCTAAAGTGATTTTTAAATTCACAGTTCAAAGAAGACATACAAATGGCCAACAGGTACATGAAAATGTTCTCAGTGTCAATAATCAGAGAAATGCAAATTAAAATCACACCTATCACATATAATAGAATTAAATTAAAAACACACCTATTGAACCTATCAGAATGGCTATCATCAAAAACAACACAGACAACAAATGCTGGCAATAATATGGAGAAAACAGAACTCTACACTGTTGGTAGAAAAGTAAATGGGTGCAGCCACTATAGAAACTATGGAGGTTTCTCAAAAAAAAAAAAAAAAAAAACACGAAAGTAGAACGACCATATTATCCAACAATTACACTCCTCAGCATATATATCTGAAACAAAAGCACTAATTGGAAAAAATACACACATGTCAACATTCACAGCAGCATTTTTATAATTGCCAAGATACCGGAAGCAACTTTAGGGTCCAACAACAGAAGAATGAATACAAAAATAAATAAAATACTACTAGACCACCAGTAGGATACTACTAGGCCACAAAAATGAATAAAATTTTGCCATTTGCAACAACATGGATGGATTTGGAGGGTATTAATGCTAAGTGAAATAAGTCATAGAAAGACAAACACTGTATAATGTCACTTATATGTAGGATGTAAAAATTCAAATGAGTGACCGTAGCAAAAAAGAAACAGTCTCACATATACAGAGAAAAAACTAGTGGCTACCAGGAAGGAAAGTTTCCTAGTTTATGCATTTCTGTACAAAGATAATGTTATTTTGTTATTGATTCTCTTGTTTTTAGATATTCAGTAAGAAAGACTCAAGTCAATTCCCATAGCAATAAAAGGCTGATTCTTTTAGGGAGGTATTATTTTAAAATATGTAATGATGTCATACTTCATTTTGATTAGCAAATTTATTTGTTGGAAAATTGGACTATTTGTAGTCCGTGTGTCTGAGAGAGAGAATGGGACAGAGAAAGAGGACTTACGTGAGTTACTGTGACTTATTAGAGCATTCCACATCAACAGAATCTGAAGAGTGACATATACAATAAATTGAGAGCGAGACACATAGTCAGCTCACTAAATATCCTTCAGATGGAATGTATTTAATCCTAAAGTGATTTTAAATTCACAGTTCAAAGAAGACATACAAATGGCCAACAGGTACATGAAAATGTTCTCAGTGTCAATAATCAGAGAAATGCAAATTAAAATCACACCTATCACATATAATAGAATTAAATTAAAAACACACCTATTGAACCTATCAGAATGGCTATCATCAAAAACAACACAGACAACAAATGCTGGCAATAATATGGAGAAAACAGAACTCTACACTGTTGGTAGAAAAGTAAATGGGTGCAGCCACTATAGAAACTATGGAGGTTTCTAAAAAAAAAAAAAAAAAAAAACACGAAAGTAGAACGACCATATTATCCAACAATTACACTCCTCAGCATATATATCTGAAACAAAAGCACTAATTGGAAAAAATACACACATGTCAACATTCACAGCAGCATTTTTATAATTGCCAAGATACCGGAAGCAACTTTAGGGTCCAACAACAGAAGAATGAATACAAAAATAAATAAAATACTACTAGACCACCAGTAGGATACTACTAGGCCACAAAAATGAATAAAATTTTGCCATTTGCAACAACATGGATGGATTTGGAGGGTATTAATGCTAAGTGAAATAAGTCATAGAAAGACAAACACTGTATAATGTCACTTATATGTAGGATGTAAAAATTCAAATGAGTGACCGTAGCAAAAAAGAAACAGTCTCACATATACAGAGAAAAAACTAGTGGCTACCAGGAAGGAAAGTTTCCTAGTTTATGCATTTCTGTACAAAGATAATGTTATTTTGTTATTGATTCTCTTGTTTTTAGATATTCAGTAAGAAAGACTCAAGTCAATTCCCATAGCAATAAAAGGCTGATTCTTTTAGGGAGGTATTATTTTAAAATATGTAATGATGTCATACTTCATTTTGATTAGCAAATTTATTTGTTGGAAAATTGGACTATTTGTAGTCCGTGTGTCTGAGAGAGAGAATGGGACAGAGAAAGAGGACTTACGTGAGTTACTGTGACTTATTAGAGCATTCCACATCAACAGAATCTGAAGAGTGACATATACAATAAATTTCAAGCTGAACCACATGAACTTAAGTTTTGCAATAGGGGGCGTTCAGCCACATGAAATCAGTATAGAGTTTTGCAACATACAAGAAAGAAAATTGGCTTAAATATAATATCTTAAAATAGCACATCTTGCAGCAAGTATATAATTTGTGAAGTAATTGGGTAATTAATTGAAAAAAAAAGTTGAGTAGTGCACTAAGCTTGTCCATCTTTCAAAAAATGGAGCTCAGACAGCATATGGCAGAATGTAAATGCATCTCTTCTATGGAGCTTTGAATGTTAATTTTACAAACTCTTCTAGTTCATCTAATTTGTAAAGCTAAATATAAATTGCAGTTCACAGGAGAATTTTTGACTTAATATCACTTGTTTTTTCAAAATTAATATGAAGCCTTATGGAATATTTCCTAAAATTTTAGGATGTTTTTTATTTTATACAAATTTCTGCTTATCAATGGTTTCCTTCTTTGGCATTTTTCTAGTTAGATAATAACATAGAAAACATGGCAATTACATTTCAAAATCACTGTTTTAATTCCAGTACAGAGGAATACCTGGGTGATGGTGTGAAATCAGGTCCAAATGAGAGCAATGAAGCAAACATTGCATTTTTCTGATTTCCCAGTGTATATATAAGTTGTGTTCACACCATCCTGTACTCTATTAAGTGTGCAATAGTATTATGTCTTAAAAAGCAATGTATAGACCTTAATTTTAAAATACTTGATTGCTAAAAAATGCTAACCATCATATGAGTCCTGTACTTCTATTTTATGTGCAATAGTGGCTACCAGGAAGGAAAGTTTCCTAGTTTATGCATTTCTGTACAAAGATAATGTTATTTTGTTATTGATTCTCTTGTTTTTAGATATTCAGTAAGAAAGACTCAAGTCAATTCCCATAGCAATAAAAGGCTGATTCTTTTAGGGAGGTATTATTTTAAAATATGTAATGATGTCATACTTCATTTTGATTAGCAAATTTATTTGTTGGAAAATTGGACTATTTGTAGTCCGTGTGTCTGAGAGAGAGAATGGGACAGAGAAAGAGGACTTACGTGAGTTACTGTGACTTATTAGAGCATTCCACATCAACAGAATCTGAAGAGTGACATATACAATAAATTTCAAGCTGAACCACATGAACTTAAGTTTTGCAATAGGGGGCGTTCAGCCACATGAAATCAGTATAGAGTTTTGCAACATACAAGAAAGAAAATTGGCTTAAATATAATATCTTAAAATAGCACATCTTGCAGCAAGTATATAATTTGTGAAGTAATTGGGTAATTAATTGAAAAAAAAAGTTGAGCAGTGCACTAAGCTTGTCCATCTTTCAAAAAATGGAGCTCAGACAGCATATGGCAGAATGTAAATGCATCTCTTCTATGGAGCTTTGAATGTTAAATTTACAAACTCTTCTAGTTCATCTAATTTGTAAAGCTAAATATAAATTGCAGTTCACAGGAGAATTTTTGACTTAATATCACTTGTTTTTTCAAAATTAATATGAAGCCTTATGGAATATTTCCTAAAATTTTAGGATGTTTTTTATTTTATACAAATTTCTGCTTATCAATGGTTTCCTTCTTTGGCATTTTTCTAGTTAGATAATAACATAGAAAACATGGCAATTACATTTCAAAATCACTGTTTTAATTCCAGTACAGAGGAATACCTGGGTGATGGTGTGAAATCAGGTCCAAATGAGAGCAATGAAGCAAACATTGCATTTTTCTGATTTCCCAGTGTATATATAAGTTGTGTTCACACCATCCTGTACTCTATTAAGTGTGCAATAGTATTATGTCTTAAAAAGCAATGTATAGACCTTAATTTTAAAATACTTGATTGCTAAAAAATGCTAACCATCATATGAGTCCTTAGCAAATCATAATCTTTTTGCTGGTGGAGGGTCTTGACTCAGTGTTGATGGTTGCTGACTGATCAGGCTGTTGGTGAAAGATTGGGTGGCTGTAGTAATTTCTTAAAAATGAAAATGCTTAGATGGTGAGGAATAAGACAGGGAGATCACTAGCTCCCCAACAATTCATCAAAAACTCATCAAGATATGGAACAATTCCCTCAAGCTAGCCCTTAGGTCTCCAGAGGGTAAACCAGGCTCCTGGAATGAAGTAGGCAAAGGATAGAGACACAAAAAAGGGAAAAGAAGAGACAGAGAATTGCAGGACAGAAGCCGGCACACCAAGAGAGGGATGGAGTCGTGAAGCAGGAAGAGATTTCCCCACCCAGGAAGTTCCTTCACAGGTGGGACCAAGGGGGAGCTGAGGAATACTGAGAGCAGCCTGGAGAAGATGGCCACAGGCCTGCCAGGCCTGCCTTTGAGGGTCTCCAGAGGGTCTCTTGTGGAGGCAAGGGTCAGCGTGGAAGCGCTGTGTGGCATAAGACCTCTTGAAGGAGGTCGCCATTAGAGACTACAGTCCCACCAAGCAGGACTGGGGAAACAGACACTGGAGGGCACAAATGAAAGTTTGTGCACACCAGGATTCTGGAGAAAGGAGCAGTGACCCCACAAGAGACTGAGCCCTGCACACTTGGAGCAACCAGGGTCCCTGCAACCCAAGTCACTGCACTCCTTCACACTCAGTCCTCTCTGGGACAGAGTTACCACAGGCTTGCAATTAATTTTTTTGAAAAGCCTTATGGAATATTTCCTAAAATTTTAGGGTGTTTTTTATTCTATACAAATTTCTGCTTATCAATGGTTTCCTTCTTTGGCATTTTTCTAGTTAGATAATAACATAGAAAACATGGCAATTACATTTCAAAATCACTGTTTTAATTCCAGTACAGAGGAATACCTGGGTGATGGTGTGAAATCAGGTCCAAATGAGAGCAATGAAGCAAACATTGCATTTTTCTGATTTCCCAGTGTATATATAAGTTGTGTTCACACCATCCTGTACTCTATTAAGTGTGCAATAGTATTATGTCTTAAAAAGCAATGTATAGACCTTAATTTTAAAATACTTGATTGCTAAAAAATGCTAACCATCATATGAGTCCTTAGCAAATCATAATCTTTTTGCTGGTGGAGGGTCTTGACTCAGTGTTGATGGTTGCTGACTGATCAGGCTGTTGGTGAAAGATTGGGTGGCTGTAGTAATTTCTTAAAAATGAAAATGCTTAGATGGTGAGGAATAAGACAGGGAGATCACTAGCTCCCCAACAATTCATCAAAAACTCATCAAGATATGGAACAATTCCCTCAAGCTAGCCCTTAGGTCTCCAGAGGGTAAACCAGGCTCCTGGAATGAAGTAGGCAAAGGATAGAGACACAAAAAAGGGAAAAGAAGAGACAGAGAATTGCAGGACAGAAGCCGGCACACCAAGAGAGGGATGGAGTCGTGAAGCAGGAAGAGATTTCCCCACCCAGGAAGTTCCTTCACAGGTGGGACCAAGGGGGAGCTGAGGAATACTGAGAGCAGCCTGGAGAAGATGGCCACAGGCCTGCCAGGCCTGCCTTTGAGGGTCTCCAGAGGGTCTCTTGTGGAGGCAAGGGTCAGCGTGGAAGCGCTGTGTGTGGCATAAGACCTCTTGAAGGAGGTCGCCATTAGCCAGACTACAGTCCCACCAAGCAGGACTGGGGAAACAGACACTGGAGGGCACAAATGAAAGTTTGTGCACACCAGGATTCTGGAGAAAGGAGCAGTGACCCCACAAGAGACTGAGCCCTGCACACTTGGAGCAACCAGGGTCCCTGCAACCCAAGTCACTGCACTCCTTCACACTCAGTCCTCTCTGGGACAGAGTTACCACAGGCTAGAAAAAATCCCAAGAGCACCATATTTCCTGTAACAATAGCTGCCAGTGTGCCTGCATAATCAGCACTGCCAGGGTCACCACAATCCAAGAGCCCACGTCACCTCCATTCACCAGCCCCACTGGGACAGAGCTGCCAGAGAGGAGAATCAGTCCTACTGATCCTTTGGACCGTGGCCTGCCAGGCTTCTCTGTCTGGGGAACTCTCCAGACAGGAAAACTGAAGTGGAATGCTGTTCCCATATGGAGCACTACATTTCCAGTTACCTTGGCTGCTGGCTACCTTGAATAACTGGTTCTGCCAGGGTCCTGCGAATTAAGCAGAGGTACCATCTCCACACCTGGCCCTCAGTAGGGCAGACCCAAAGCCTCTAGAGCAGCCTCAGGAATAAACCCTGGTGGACCACCAACATGCAGAGGCGAAGATAAAATCACAACTGAAATCTAGGGGCAGGGTGGCTTAAGAAGAGAACACAAAATCTTGCCAATATCTGTATATGCTGCAGATTAAAACCACACAATAATCCATGCAGACTTGGGGTCTATGGAATATATGAAAGGACAATGACAATTCTCACAAAAGAAAACACACTATTTCTAACAGCTGTGGACACTGGAGGTAAGAACACTTAGCAGTAGGGCCAGACTGGAGTCTGATCTGCCCCTACAGCAGGTCCAGAGACCAGCCCAGTGGTGAGGGCATCCTAGGTGGGCAAGGTAGACTGTCGCTCACAGCAAGGGAAAGGACTTGGACAGCAGAGACTCAAAAATAATTTATTATTTTTATATTTAGACCTGTTCTGGAGCTGCTTCTGGAGGGTTTTTTTTTCTCCTTCGCCACCAGGGTCTCCAGAGGGTCTCTTGTGGAGGCAAGGGTCAGCGTGGGCGCTGTGTGCATAAGACCTCTTGAAGGAGGTCGCCATTAGCCAGACTACAGTCCCACCAAGCAGGACTGGGGAAACAGACACTGGAGGGCACAAATGAAAGTTTGTGCACACCAGGATTCTGGAGAAAGGAGCAGTGACCCCACAAGAGACTGAGCCCTGCACACTTGGAGCAACCAGGGTCCCTGCAACCCAAGTCACTGCACTCCTTCACACTCAGTCCTCTCTGGGACAGAGTTACCACAGGCTAGAAAAAATCCCAAGAGCACCATATTTCCTGTAACAATAGCTGCCAGTGTGCCTGCATAATCAGCACTGCCAGGGTCACCACAATCCAAGAGCCCACGTCACCTCCATTCACCAGCCCCACTGGGACAGAGCTGCCAGAGAGGAGAATCAGTCCTACTGATCCTTTGGACCGTGGCCTGCCAGGCTTCTCTGTCTGGGGAACTCTCCAGACAGGAAAACTGAAGTGGAATGCTGTTCCCATATGGAGCACTACATTTCCAGCTACCTTGGCTGCTGGCTACCTTGAATAACTGGTTCTGCCAGGGTCCTGCGAATTAAGCAGAGGTACCATCTCCACACCTGGCCCTCAGTAGGGCAGACCCAAAGCCTCTAGAGCAGCCTCAGGAGTAAACCCTGGTGGACCACCAACATGCAGAGGCGAAGATAAAATCACAACTGAAATCTAGGGGCAGGGTGGCTTAAGAAGAGAACACAAAATCTTGCCAATATCTGTATATGCTGCAGATTAAAACCACACAATAATCCATGCAGACTTGGGGTCTATGGAATATATGAAAGGACAATGACAATTCTCACAAAAGAAAACACACTATTTCTAACAGCTGTGGACACTGGAGGTAAGAACACTTAGCAGTAGGGCCAGACTGGAGTCTGATCTGCCCCTACAGCAGGTCCAGAGACCAGCCCAGTGGTGAGGGCATCCTAGGTGGGCAAGGTAGACTGTCACTCACAGCAAGGGAAAGGACTTGGACAGCAGAGACTCAAAAAAAATAATTTATTATTTTTATATTTAGACCTGTTCTGGAGCTGCTTCTGGAGGGTTTTTTTTTTTTCTCCCTTCTTCTCTTCTCCCTCTATTGTTGTAGTTGTAAATTTCATTAGTAGTATTATATTCAAGTTTTCTTTTATTTATTTTTTATTTTTTGGCTACTTTTATTGGTCTTTCATTTATTTATTTTCACCCATCTTTGTTCTTTGGCCTGTGTGGGCCTCCCATCGCAGTGGCCTCGCTCCTTGCAGAGCACTGGCTCTGGGTGCATGCGCTCCAGAGCTCCAGCTCTGTAACTGGACACATTGGTTCAGCCACTTCACAGCATGTGGGATCTTCCCAGGCCAGGGATTGAGCTGGCTCCCCTTGCATGGCAAGGCAGCGTCTTTACCCACTGGACCACCAGAGAAGCCCATATTCAAGTTTTTAAGATTTTTTTTTTAATCACACTTTTTATTTTGGTTATACACTTCTGCTTCTGCAGTGGCCTCTGGTGATCCTGTGGAGGTTTTGTTCTCTTTTGTTTGTATATATTTTTCTCTCTCTTAGTTTTAAATGTTATATTTTTTATATCTATCATTTTTTCTAAAACTATACCTTTGTTTGCTATTTCACCTGTTCTTTTCCTGTTGCACTAAACTTTAATATATTCACCTCTTCTTTATCTACCTTTATTTAGCTTTGTATTACTATTGTACCTTCCTTTCCTATACTTTCTCTTTTTTTTTCTTTTCCTCATCATATTTATTAGTTAGTTTTGTTTTCATTGCTTTATCCCCAGTTGGGACCTTGCTCTATTTTTTTTTTTCCAGCATGTGCTTTAGTTACTTTGGTTCTTAACTGGCAGATATCATTTTTAGTTTCTTCTGTTTGCCAGGTCAATCTATTGTACTTTACTTTTTTGGGTTGTTTGGGTATTGTTATGAATGTATATGTAGATGTGCATATTCCATTAGGTTAGATAATATATGCATGATATTTTAATTGCCATTTGTCAGGGGGTATATCTTTGTTCCTCATTTGTGTATATTTGTTATATTACCATTTAATGCCATAACAAACCAGCTACAGAATCTCCATTCCCTGGCCAGAGATCAAACCCTGGAATATCGGAGAGGGAGACAACTGACTACAAGACCCTACACTACCAGAGAATGCTTAACACTAGCAAGTGCTAAACAGTGAGAATTTCCACAAAGGTAAGCACTTGTACACAGGACCCGGCATCACTCAACCTCCAGCAGTACCTTATGTAAGACGCTCCATCCAAACAACAAAGACAAAAATACAAACCCAGTCATCAGCAGACAGGATTACCACCTAACTCTAGTCTGCCCACTAGAGGGAAATAAATAAATAAATAAATAAAACCTAACTTCCTCCCATGTCCTCCTAAATGAAGCTGACACAAACCACTGGACCAACCTTAAAAGGGCAGAAACCAAAAGGAAGAAAGAATTCAACCTCAAATACTGGAAAAAGGAAAATAAAGCACAATTAATTAAAAAATAATAATAATAATGAAAAGGCAGAGAAATACTGCACAAATGAAGGAACAACCTAGAAACACACAAGTCCAAATTAATGAAGAGGAATTAGACAAGGTATCTGAAAGAGAATTCATAAAAATAATAGCAAAGATGTTCTAAAACCTCGAAAATGGAATAGAGAAAATATAAAAATCAATTCACATTGAAAAAAGATGTACAAAAAATTAGAAATGAAAAAGAAGAAGTTACAACAGATAATGAAGATATACAAAAGATTGTAACAGACTATTATGAACAACAGTATGACAATCAAATGGACAACCTAGAAGAAATGGACAGATTCTTAGATAAGTGCAATCTTTCAAGACTGAACCCGGAAGAAATAGAAGTAATGAACAAACCAATTACAAGCACTGAAATTGAATCTGTGATCAAAATTTCCCCCAAAATAAAAGCCCAGGACCATACAGCTTAGAGAAGAGCTAATGGTTATCCTTCTAAAACTCTTCCAAAATAATGCACAGGAAGAAACACTTCCAAACACATTCTACAAGACCACTATCACCCTGATATCAAAACCAGGAAAAGACAGCACAAAAAAAGAAAATTACATCCCAGTATCACTGATGAACATACATGCAAAAACTTCAACAAAATACTAGCAATCTGAACCCAACAACATACCCAAAAGTTCCAATCAAGTTGGGTCTATTCAATGCCATTCAGGCCCCAAACAAAGCTAAAAAGAAATCTCCATTCCCTGGCCAGACATCAAACCCTGGAATATCGGGGAGGGAGACAACTGACTACAAGACCCTACACTACCAGAGAATGCTTAACACTAGCAAGTGCTAAACAGTGAGAATTTCCACAAAGGTAAGCACTTGTACACAGGACCCGGCATCACTCAACCTCCAGCAGTACCTTATGTAAGACGCTCCATCCAAACAACAAAGACAAAAATACAAACCCAGTCATCAGCAGACAGGATTACCACCTAACTCTAGTCTGCCCACTAGAGGGAAATAAATAAATAAATAAATAAAACCTAACTTCCTCCCATGTCCTCCTAAATGAAGCTGACACAAACCACTGGACCAACCTTAAAAGGGCAGAAACCAAAAGGAAGAAAGAATTCAACCTCAAATACTGGAAAAAGGAAAATAAAGCACAATTAATTAAAAAATAATAATAATAATGAAAAGGCAGAGAAATACTGCACAAATGAAGGAACAACCTAGAAACACACAAGTCCAAATTAATGAAGAGGAATTAGACAAGGTATCTGAAAGAGAATTCATAAAAATAATAGCAAAGATGTTCTAAAACCTCGAAAATGGAATAGAGAAAATATAAAATCAATTCACATTGAAAAAAGATGTACAAAAAATTAGAAATGAAAAAGAAGAAGTTACAACAGATAATGAAGATATACAAAAGATTGTAACAGACTATTATGAACAACAGTATGACAATCAAATGGACAACCTAGAAGAAATGGACAGATTCTTAGATAAGTGCAATCTTTCAAGACTGAACCCGGAAGAAATAGAAGTAATGAACAAACCAATTACAAGCACTGAAATTGAATCTGTGATCAAAATTTCCCCCAAAATAAAAGCCCAGGACCATACAGCTTAGAGAAGAGCTAATGGTTATCCTTCTAAAACTCTTCCAAAATAATGCACAGGAAGAAACACTTCCAAACACATTCTACAAGACCACTATCACCCTGATATCAAAACCAGGAAAAGACAGCACAAAAAAAGAAAATTACATCCCAGTATCACTGATGAACATACATGCAAAAATTCTCAACAAAATTGTAGCAAACAGAATTCAACAACATACCCAAAAGTTCATACACCAAGATCAAGTTGGGTCTATTCAAGGCATGCAAGGATTCTTCAATATCCACATATCAATCAATATGATACACCGTGTTAACAAATTGAAAGATGAAAACCATATGATAATCTCAATAGATGCAGAAAAAGCCTTTGACGAAATCCAGTACCCATTTATGACAAAAACTCCTCAAAAATGGGCATAGAAGGAACCTACCTGAACATAGTGAAAGTCATATGTGATAAGCCCATAGCAAAGATTATTCTCAACGGTGAAAAACTGAAAGCAATCCCTCTAATATCAGGAATAAGACAGGGGTGTCTTATTGAAGTTCTAGCTACAACAATTAAAGAAAAATAAATAAAAGGAATCCAAATTGGAAAAGAAGTAAAACTCTGTTTGCAGATGACATGACACTATACATAAAACCCTAAAGACACCATCAGAAAATTACTAGAGCTAATCAGCAAATTTAGCAAAGTCACAGGATACAAAATCAATACACAAAAATCACTTGCATTCCTATATACTAACAATGAAAAATCAGAAAGAGAAATCAAGGAAACAATCCCATTCACCACTGCAACCAAAAGAATAAAATATCTAGGAATAAACCGATCAAAGGAGTCAAAAGAACTGTACATAGAAAATTATAAGACACTGATGAAAGAAATCGAAAACAACATAAACAGATGGAAAGATATTCCATGTTCCTGGGTTGGAAGAATCAATATCATAGAAATGACCATACTACCAAATGCAATCTACAGATTCAATGTGATCCCGATCAAATAACCATTTTTCACAGAACTAGAACATAAAACATCACAACTCATATGGAAACACAGAAGACTCCGGATAGCCAAAACAGTCCTGAAAAAAGATGGAGCTAGAGGAATCAGCCTTCTAGACTTCAGACTATCCTATAAAGCAAAAGTCATCAGAATAGTATGGCACAGACACAAAAACAGAAATATTGACCTGTAAACAGATAGAGAGACCAGAGAAGAACCCGCATACCTCTGGATACCTTATTTTTGACAAAGGAGGAAAGAATAAACAATGGGGGTGAAGACAGCCTCTTCAATAAGTGATGCTGGGAAAACAGGACAGCTACATGTAAAAGAATCAAGTAGGGACACTTCCTAACACAAAGATAAACCCATACACAAAGATAAACTCAAAATGGATGAAAGACCTAAATGTAAAACCAGAAACCATAAAACTCTTAGAGGAAACCATAGGCAGAACACTCGATGACATAAATCAAAGCAAGTTCTTCTATGACCCATCTCCTAAAGTAATGGAAATAAAGATGAAAATAGACAAGTGGGACCTAATTAAACAGCTTTTGCACAGCAAAAGAAACTATACACAAGGTGAAAGGACAACCCTCAAAATGGGAGAAAACAATTAGTAATAAACAACTGACATAGGATTAATTTCCAAAATGTACATGCTGCTCAAACAACACCAAAATATTTTTTTAAAAAGACAGACAACCCAATGAAAAAATGGGGAAAAGCCCTAAACAGACGTTTCTCCAAAGAAGACATACAGATGGCCAACAGACACATAAAAAGATGCTCAACATTGCTCATTGTCAGAGAAATGCAAATCGAAACTACAATGAGGTATCAGGTCATACCAGTCAGGGTGGCCATTATCAAAAAGTCTACATTATCAAAAAGTCTATCAAATGCTGGAGAAGGTGTGGAGAAAAGAGAACCCACTTGCACTGTACCTGAGAATATCAGTTGATGCAGCCACTATGGAAGACAGTATGGAGATTCCTTTAAAAAACTAGCAGTAAAACCACTAAGTGACCCAACAATCCCACTATTAGGCATATACCCCAAGGAAATCAAAATTGAAAAAGATACATGTACCCCACTGTTCACTGCAGCAAAACTTCTCAACAAAATATTAGCAAATCAAATCCATTAATACATAAAAAATATTATATACTATGACCAAGTGAGATTCACCCCAAGCTCAAAGGATGGTCCAACATTTGCAAATCAATGTGATCCACCAAATAAACACACAAACAAAAAGACAAAAGTCACATGATCAACTCAATACATAAGGAAAATGCATTTGACAATATTCAACAACCATTTATGATAAAAACTCTTCCAAACATGGATATAGAGAGAACATATCTCAATATAATAAAAACTATTTATGACAACCAATATAACCAATATAATATAATACACAACCAATATAATATTCAATAATGAAAAGGCAAATGTCTTCCCACTAAAATCTGGAACAAGACAAGGAGTCCTATCCTCACCCCTTCTATTCAACATCATATTTTAAGTCCTATTCAAGGCAATCAGACTAGAAAAATAAAAGGTGTCCAAATTGGAGGAGAAGAGGTAAAATTGTTGTTTTATGCAGATGATATGATTCTGTATATAGAAAACCTTAGAGGCTCCATACAAAAACTATTAGAAGTGATAAACAAATTCAGCAAGGTAGCAAGATACAAGATTAACATAGAAATCAGGTGCATGTTTTTATATTAGCAATATCAGAGGAAATATTAAAAAAAAAACTTTCAAAATCTCACTCCCTAAATTAAAATACTTAGGAATAAAGCTGACCAAGGAGGTGAAAAATATAAGCTAAGAACTATAAAGCAAAAAAGAAAAAAAAAACTGGAGATGATTCAAAGAAATGGAAAGATATTATATCTCATGCTCTTGAATTGGAAGAATTAATATTGTTAAAATGGCTGTACTTCCCAAAACAACCTACAGATTTAATGTAATTCCTATGAAATTACCCATGAAATTTTTCACAGAACTAGAACTAATAATCCAAAAAGTTACATGAATCCATAAAAGACACAGAATTACCAAAGCAATCCTGAAGAATAAAGAACAAAGCAGGAGGCATAAATTTCCCAAACTTCAGGCAATACCACAGTAAAAGCTATAGGAATTAGAATAGTGTGGTACTGTCACAAAAACAGATATATGGACCAATGAAACAGAATAGAAAGTCCAGAGGTAAATCTACACAACTCTGGTTAATCAGTCTTCAACAAAGGAGGTATTAGTATGTGTGTGAGTGTTATGATAAGTTTAAAATGTTGAGAAAATAAGCAACGAGATATAATGTCACTTTAAAGTATCCACCAAATAAACACACAAACAAAAAGACAAAAGTCACATGATCAACTCAATACATAAGGAAAATGCATTTGACAATATTCAACAACCATTTATGATAAAAACTCTTCCAAACATGGATATAGAGAGAACATATCTCAATATAATAAAAACTATTTATGACAACCAATATAACCAATATAATATAATACACAACCAATATAATATTCAATAATGAAAAGGCAAATGTCTTCCCACTAAAATCTGGAACAAGACAAGGAGTCCTATCCTCACCCCTTCTATTCAACATCATATTTTAAGTCCTATTCAAGGCAATCAGACTAGAAAAATAAAAGGTGTCCAAATTGGAGGAGAAGAGGTAAAATTGTTGTTTTATGCAGATGATATGATTCTGTATATAGAAAACCTTAGAGGCTCCATACAAAAACTATTAGAAGTGATAAACAAATTCAGCAAGGTAGCAAGATACAAGATTAACATAGAAATCAGGTGCATGTTTTTATATTAGCAATATCAGAGGAAATATTAAAAAAAAAACTTTCAAAATCTCACTCCCTAAATTAAAATACTTAGGAATAAAGCTGACCAAGGAGGTGAAAAATATAAGCTAAGAACTATAAAGCAAAAAAGTAAAAAAACTGGAGATGATTCAAAGAAATGGAAAGATATTATATCTCATGCTCTTGAATTGGAAGAATTAATATTGTTAAAATGGCTGTACTTCCCAAAACAATCTACAGATTTAATGTAATTCCTATGAAATTACCCATGAAATTTTTCACAGAACTAGAACTAATAATCCAAAAAGTTACATGAATCCATAAAAGACACAGAATTACCAAAGCAATCCTGAAGAATAAAGAACAAAGCAGGAGGCATAAATTTCCCAAACTTCAGGCAATACCACAGTAAAAGCTATAGGAATTAGAATAGTGTGGTACTGTCACAAAAACAGATATATGGACCAATGAAACAGAATAGAAAGTCCAGAGGTAAATCTACACAACTCTGGTTAATCAGTCTTCAACAAAGGAGGTATTAGTATGTGTGTGAGTGTTATGATAGTAACTGTTTATGAAACTGTTGAGAAAATAAGCAACGAGATATAATGTGTTCTTTGTAAATGCTGAAATGGAATATTTTTATAATACAAACTAATAACATATTTTTTAAAAATTCAACTAATATGAAGAATATTTTAATTGCAATGTATGGTGCTATAAAAACTGGATGCAAAACTATACAAAATCTTCTATAAGTAAAGGTTTTATGGAATTTTTTGTGGATACTGATTCACCTGGAGTTGTTTTCCATTTGCAAGACCCCTTAGAAATTTATGTTAATACTTAGTTGACACAAAAGATGGTGAATTAAATTAACTTGAACGTTTTTTCAATTAATATGTTTTTGTATCAAAGATCAATAAATAAATTCCTCTAAAAAAAGAAGCAGTTATGTCAATGTGGATGCAAATGTTAGAGGAAATGATTTCTTTTGGCACTCAATTTAGTTATTCAAAAATTTTAATAATCTTTGAAACAACTGTAGTATGTGAAGATAGTATTTCAGCTTTCCATTTTATGGACTATTTCCAATGAGAATTTGATATGCTATGTGTATAAAATACACAATGGATTTTGAAGATAGTATAAAAAGACAATGTAAAATATCTCAAATATTTTATGTTTATTACATGATGAAATGATTTTGTATATTCAATCACATAAAATATATTGCTAAAATTAATATTATATTTACTTTTAAAATGAAGTTAAAAATAATAATAAAATAATTTAAAAATATGTATGTAGTTTGAATTATATTTGTATGAGATTTTTTTTTTGAATTGTGTAATTTCTCCGTAATAACATTTTGCAAACATTTTTCACTTCTTTCGTCTTTTTCCTATTGTGAATGATTAGTATTAAGTACTCTAAATATTTAGCTACAAAACTTATCTGGTATTTGTAGAGCATACTCTGAGCTCTTTTGTTAAATCATTATTTGCTCAGAATATGAGGATGGTAATATGAAAATTATGCCTTATTACTAATATAGAAATTTTCTTACTCATTTAGAATAGTGTGGTATGAAAAACTTGTTAAAGTCCAGAGGTAAATAAGTTCAACGAGATAGTATGTGTGAGTGTTATGATAGTAACTGTTTATGAAACTGTTGAGAAAATAAGCAACGAGATATAATGTGTTCTTGTAAATGCTGAAATGGAATATTTTTATAATACAAACTAATAACATATTTTTTAAAAATTCAACTAATATGAAGAATATTTTAATTGCAATGTATGGTGCTATAAAAACTGGATGCAAAACTATACAAAATCTTCTATAAGTAAAGGTTTTATGGAATTTTTTGTGGATACTGATTCACCTGGAGTTGTTTTCCATTTGCAAGACCCCTTAGAAATTTATGTTAATACTTAGTTGACACAAAAGATGGTGAATTAAATTAACTTGAACGTTTTTTCAATTAATATGTTTTTGTATCAAAGATCAATAAATAAATTCCTCTAAAAAAAGAAGCAGTTATGTCAATGTGGATGCAAATGTTAGAGGAAATGATTTCTTTTGGCACTCAATTTAGTTATTCAAAAATTTTAATAATCTTTGAAACAACTGTAGTATGTGAAGATAGTATTTCAGCTTTCCATTTTATGGACTATTTCCAATGAGAATTTGATATGCTATGTGTATAAAATACACAATGGATTTTGAAGATAGTATAAAAAGACAATGTAAAATATCTCAAATATTTTATGTTTATTACATGATGAAATGATTTTGTATATTCAATCACATAAAATATATTGCTAAAATTAATATTATATTTACTTTTAAAATGAAGTTAAAAATAATAATAAAATAATTTAAAAATATGTATGTAGTTTGAATTATATTTGTATGAGATTTTTTTTTGAATTGTGTAATTTCTCCGTAATAACATTTTGCAAACATTTTTCACTTCTTTCGTCTTTTTCCTATTGTGAATGATTAGTATTAAGTACTCTAAATATTTAGCTACAAAACTTATCTGGTATTTGTAGAGCATACTCTGAGCTCTTTTGTTAAATCATTATTTGCTCAGAATATGAGGATGGTAATATGAAAATTATGCCTTATTACTAATATAGAAATTTTCTTACTCATTTGAACACTGCTGTGACTTTTCATTTTCTTCTGGTAAATGTCATACAGAGCTAGGTCTTGAATAGTAATCTATTCTGTCCTTTCTTTTCTTTTGAGTTATTTGTTCTTTAAATCTGAGGCTGAAATCAGAACTTGGCAAGAGAGCTTAACAGAGAATAAAAGTATAAAAGCTTAAATATTTTTCCAGCTGTAAGTGGGTTAAAATTATCAGGAGAAAAGTATTTTTAAATAAGACTTGTCAGCAAAGTAGGCAAAGATAGGTTGGCACATCTGTGAGATTGCTGGTGTCATGCTTCGATGCTGATGTATGGTAAAATCCTCTCCATTCAGTCATAGAGGAGGTGAATTAGGAATTAGATAAACATAACTATAGAATCACTAGACACAGGCAACATACTGTCCTCAAAGGGTCCTAGAAATAGCTCAAATCACAGCCTCTGGGTAAACGGCCCAGAGAGATACTTGAAATTACATGTTGGGACCACAATCTCTGAAACTAATTTAATTATGCTCAGGACCACTAAGATCTGGTCTGGAATGGAATATTAAAGTTGACTTTGAAATGTGAATAATGCTGATTTGTCACAGACTCAGCTCAAACTATATTAATGTTTTAGACTGTGGTAAGATCTGATGGTCCCTCCAGTGGATTTTTTTTTTTTTTTTTTACCTCCAAATTCATAGATCTGATTTGCAAAACGAAAACAAACCAGAAAAAAGGATGAGAGGAGGAGAGGAGAAAAGGAAGGATAAAGGAAAGAAGCAAAAAGCAAAAACTAAAACCAAAAAAGTTAGAAGCAGTTCCTGCATCCATGTTTAGAGTGTGTTCAGCAGTGTCACATTTCATCCTTTTTTGAGGAGGACGCAGTAGAAATTAAATACACTTCAACTTAACAGAGCAGTTAAATAAGGGTTTCTCAGCTCCTATTTCTTTCTTTCTTTCTTTCTTTTTTTTAATTTTGGCCGCCTTCATTGGTCTTTCATTTTATTTATTTTCATCCATCTTTGTTCTTTGGCCTGTGTGGGCCTCCCATTGTAGTGGCCTTCCTTGTAGCAGAGCACCAGCTCTGGAAGCATGAACTTCAGAGCGCTGGCTCGCAATTGGACACACCAGTCCAGCCGCTCCCCTGCATGCAGGATCTTCCCAGGCCAGGGATCAAACTGGCACCCCTGCACTGCAAGATGGACTTCCCTACCTACTGGACTACCAGGGAAGCCCCCAGCTCCTTTTTCTTTCCTTCATTTTCTTGGGAGCTTGGGCACCCTCAGCATCATAATTACATTCCCTATTCTGGTAGATTCCTGATTAAAAAGAGTCAGGACCATTAAAGGTCTAAGTTGGGTTCAACTGACAATCAAAAATCATAAATTCTTATGCACATGTCTGGGTGCAAAACGTAGACACACACACACACACACACACACACAACATGCCATTGAAGCTTAGAATAATGAAGCTTATCCATCATTAGAGCAGCTGGCAGTACAGACACCTCATCAGTGTTTTAGAAGTCTCATAATGCAGTTGATTACATTATTTATAAATGAGGTGACTGCCAACAATACTGCCATGTGCCAAGCAGAATCAGAAAAGGTCAAAGGGAATTACTTTTTTCTCAGCAAAACCTTTTCGTAGTAGGGACTATGACCAGACCAATGGTTTATAAAAAGAGATTCCTGAACTACTATCAATTACTTATGTGATCATTCATAATACGTGGTCTAGGCAAATAGTGCCAATGTGGTCCAGCTTTTTTGATGCATAGAAAGTCTTTCCTTATAAATGGGCACAAATGTAGTTACTTATATGCCTCACAGAAGTTTATTAAAGGTGTTTTATACAAAGCACAATTACATGGAAGAAATGAAGTAAGTAAAATTATTAAAAGAGTATTATAGGGCTTCCCCTGGTGGTCCAGTGGGTAAGGACACCACCTTGCAGTGCAAGGGGCGCCGGTTTGATCCCTGGCCTGGGAAGATCCCACGTGCCATGGAGCAGCTGGACTGATGTGTCCAATGACCGAGCCGGAGCTCTGGAGCGCATGCGTGCAGAGCCGGCGCTCTGCAATGACAGATGCCACCGGGATGGGAGGCCCACAGGAGCCGAAGAACAAAGAAGAATGAAAATAGAGAAATGAAAGACCAATAGAAGTGGCCCGCCCGCTGCCCTCTCTCCCCAACCCGACCCTCGCCCAAAATAAATAAATAGATCTTTAAAAAAAAGAAGAGTATTATAAGCTCTACTGTATACTTTGTATGTGTCATCATTAGTGTAAAATCCTTGGGAAATGTGTGTGAGTCATCCTACTTCTTATCCTCTAAAACGGGTTAAAATGATTTAAGAGAGTTGTTGTTGCTTTCTTTTTACCCTTTTCAACACTTTCACTTTGGTTTTCATTATGGCTCTACTGTCTGACCAATTAAAATTTCCACTTAAGGTGGCAAAGCCATCTGAGGCAATAAAAACAGACCAAGTCTGCATGTGGTTAAAAGACGGTCTCATTAAGATGGAATAAATACCAGCACCACTATAATTATTCTATGTTATTGGCCATAATATACTGCAGCCCTTCATCAACTACATCAAATAACATTTTCTAGAGACAAACATGGTATATACCTTATACACGTTATAAACCTTAATAGTTTTCATACAGCTATAGCGTTGCCATGATCTTTTTCTACTCAAATGTTTTATACAAGTTGGCCTAATGCACGTAATATCAGTATGTATTTATTCTCCTTTCATTAAATATATAATTTTAGTTTGTTTGATACTAACTTCTCAATTAGTCTAGTAAGAAACAGTCTTTTCCTTCTACAAAGCTCCCCTTACTAGCATTATTAAATTTAAAAAACCAGGACAGTTATTTTTATTTCACCATCTGTTTACATAGAATTTAAATAAGCAAATAATTTGTTCCTAACAGGGCTGCAGCAGCATGCTAAAAATTCACAATTTTAGTTCACTATTGAGATAAGTAGTCTGTATCATATAGTGCCTTCTACATTTAATATTTAACCTGTCAATTTATGTTAATTGTACTGCCAGCTGAAAATAATGTACCATGCAACAACTTCCACAATTGTATGTATATGGAAATGTCATGTATTTTTCATGACACTTATCATTTTCTTCACTGAGTGAGCATGCCTCAGAGAAGTATAGATGAAGTTTGTACATGCATAATTGGAGAAAGACTAGATAATTTATAAAACAACATATTAAGGCAAGGTTATCTTAAAGTTCAACATGTTACCCTTCCAATTGTAATTCTATTCTAATTATAATTCTACAGATCTCACTCTATTTCAGTAAGAATATTCACTACTTACCTATTTTAGCCAAAGTAATTTTAGTATAAACATCACACAATGATTTGAAATTCTCTGAGATTGCATACATCTAAGCTATAAAATAATGGATTGTTCATAATTTCATAAGACAGTTGTTCAAGAGCCATTTAAACAAACACCTAAATGTTGTAAACTAAGTAAAAAAAAAAAAAAACCTTCCATTTTCTCTAAATTTTAGCTGATTTATAACATGGCATGAACTTTAAGAAAGGGGCTTCCCCGGTGGCACCAGTAATACCTACTAACACAGGAGATGGGGCATGCAGGAGTCAGCCTGCAATATGGGAGACCCACATGTGATCCCTGGGTTGGGAAGATCCCTTGGAGAAGGAAATAGAAACCCACTCCAGTATTCTTGTCTGGAATCTTCCACAGACAGAGGAGCCTGGTGGGCTACAATCCATGGTATTGCTAAGAGTCAGACATGACTGAATGACTGAATCACTGAGTGTGAACTTTGTGATCATGGCATGAACTTATAGTATCACATACTTAGAAAGTTGTAGATATGATGGATTCTAAATTTTCCCCAAAGTCTTTAAAGCCACTTTGTCAAATTCAGGTCCAAATGTTGGCTCAGATTCTTCATACTGGTACAAATTCGCATAGTAAACTTTTGGTCATTTAGGTGTTGCTTTGATTTTGATCATCACCATGGGGTTGACATTAGTAACTATATGAAAATCTCCAAGAGTTAAATATGGAGGCTCATAAAATTTCAGGATTGACACGTTGAGTCTACATGCTAAAACCAAAACTGCCAGCTGAAAATAATGTACCATGCAACAACTTCCACAATTGTATGTATATGGAAATGTCATGTATTTTTCATGACACTTATCATTTTCTTCACTGAGTGAGCATGCCTCAGAGAAGTATAGATGAAGTTTGTACATGCATAATTGGAGAAAGACTAGATAATTTATAAAACAACATATTAAGGCAAGGTTATCTTAAAGTTCAACATGTTACCCTTCCAATTGTAATTCTATTCTAATTATAATTCTACAGATCTCACTCTATTTCAGTAAGAATATTCACTACTTACCTATTTTAGCCAAAGTAATTTTAGTATAAACATCACACAATGATTTGAAATTCTCTGAGATTGCATACATCTAAGCTATAAAATAATGGATTGTTCATAATTTCATAAGACAGTTGTTCAAGAGCCATTTAAACAAACACCTAAATGTTGTAAACTAAGTAAAAAAAAAAAAAAACCTTCCATTTTCTCTAAATTTTAGCTGATTTATAACATGGCATGAACTTTAAGAAAGGGGCTTCCCCGGTGGCACCAGTAATACCTACTAACACAGGAGATGGGGCATGCAGGAGTCAGCCTGCAATATGGGAGACCCACATGTGATCCCTGGGTTGGGAAGATCCCTTGGAGAAGGAAATAGAAACCCACTCCAGTATTCTTGTCTGGAATCTTCCACAGACAGAGGAGCCTGGTGGGCTACAATCCATGGTATTGCTAAGAGTCAGACATGACTGAATGACTGAATCACTGAGTGTGAACTTTGTGATCATGGCATGAACTTATAGTATCACATACTTAGAAAGTTGTAGATATGATGGATTCTAAATTTTCCCCAAAGTCTTTAAAGCCACTTTGTCAAATTCAGGTCCAAATGTTGGCTCAGATTCTTCATACTGGTACAAATTCGCATAGTAAACTTTTGGTCATTTAGGTGTTGCTTTGATTTTGATCATCACCATGGGGTTGACATTAGTAACTATATGAAAATCTCCAAGAGTTAAATATGGAGGCTCATAAAATTTCAGGATTGACACAGTTGAGCCATGTCTTTCATAGTAACAAGATACATAATCAAATATCTATCATTACAGATGAAATTCTACTGAAATCTTTGATCATGATATAAGCTTTGGTGGGCGGGCACTTCTATTGGTTTTTCATTTATTTATCTTTGTTCTTTGGCCTGTGTGAGCCATCCATTGTAGTAGCCTCTCTCGCAGCAGAACACCGACGCTGGGTACATGCGCTCCAGAGCTCTGGCTTGGTAGTTGGACACAGCGGTCCAGCCACTCCTCCATGGCACGTGGGATCTTCCCAGGCCAGGGATCGAACTGGCGCCCCCTGTACTACAAGGTGGTGTCCTTACCGACTGGACCACTAGGGAACCCCCATAAGCTTTTCTTTATGTAAATTCTTCTTAGAATATGATTCATAAATTGGTAGCTTTATGTTTTTTGTTGTTGTTTAGTCGTTAAGTTGTGTCTGACTCTGCAACCCCATGGACTGTAGACCTTTAGGCCACACTGTCTATAGCATTTCCCAGGAAAGAATACCGAAGGAGCCATTTTCTTCTCCACTAGATCTTCCAGATCCAGGGGTCAAACCCACATCTCCTGCATTGGCAGGCAGATTCTTTATGGCTGAGCCACCAGCAAAGGCCATTTTTACATTTTACCAGGAGTTAAGGGATAATCTAGTCATAATATTCTTCAAAATAAGATTAAACTAATACTTAGGACCACATCAGGAAAAATCAACCTTTCCCCTCCCAGAAAAATAGTAATAAGGCTGTTTATTTGTGAATCGGCATACATAAGTAATATTTAGCTCATATTAAGAGCTGGATTGATAAAGATTGTCTAAAATCCATGATGCTTCCAATGCCAAAATTTAATGTCTATAAGAATTTCATTTTCTTTAGAAATACAATACTAGAATTCCACCTTTCAAGAAATCAAAGTGTTAACTATGACTACAATAAAGTGAGAAAGAGAAAAATGGAAGGAATTAGGGTTAGAGACACACCGGGGCCAGAAAGATAGAATTAAGAGTTGCTGCAGGGCTTCCCTAGTGGCTTAGTGGTAAAAAGTTTGCCTGGAGACATGAGTTTGATCCCTGATCTGGGAAGATCCCCCATGTTGCAGAGCAACTAAGCCCGGGAGCCACAACTATTGAGTCTGTGCTCTAGAGCCTCAGAACTGCAACTATTGAACCCATGTGCCACAACTAATAAAGCCCGTGTGCTCTAGAGCCCGAGTTCTACTACAAGAAAAGTCACCACAACATGGAGACTGATCACCTCAACTAGAGAGTAGCCCTCACTTCCTGCAACTAGACAAGAACCTGCAGCAGCAGTAAAAACCCAGAATAGTCCTAAATAAATAAATAAATATTTTTTTAAAAAAAGAGTTACTGTAATGCCTTTCGTTTTTAGACTGAATAAGATAGCAAGTCCTGGAATTTTTGAGTAGAAGAGTTTCATGATCTAACTTAGCTTTTAAAAGATCACTCTGCTGCGTTGAAAATGGATTAAACAGTAACAAGAGCAAAAGCTATGAACTAGTTAGAAAATTGTTGCAGTTAACCAGGTGACAAATAATAGCTGTTTGAATAAGACTGGTAGAGATGATAATGAGTAGTAGACAAATAATAAACATATTTTGAAGTTGGAGCAAACAGGACAGTCTAATCCATGATTGTGGAGGTATGGGCAAAAGATAGGTGTTGGAATTACTCTAAGGTTTTCCATTTGGGAAACTGGAAAAACAGAGCTTCTACTTACTGAGAAAGGAAAAACAATGGGACACCTGCTTTGGGTAAAGGTGATGGAATCAGGAACTAACTTTTGGACGTGTTAAGTTTGAAATGACTGTTAAATACAGAGCAGATTTGTCAAAAAGGGTAGATGTCAAGTGTATGGAGAAGTGAGGTTATGAATAGAGATATTTATTTAGGAATCATCATATAGCATTTAAAACCGCAGAATGAATGGGTTAACCAAGGCAGATCAGTGAGATAAAAGGAAAAGGCACAAATAGCATCTATATAAAGAAACTATGCAATGGAAGCAAACCATATGATATATGTTCTTGGACAATCAGTTCAGTTCAGTTACTCAGTCATGTCCAAATCTTTGCAACCCCGTAAACGGCAGTACACCAGCCTCCCTGTCCTTCACCATCTCCCTGAGCCTGGTCAAACTCATGTCCATTGACTCAGTGATGCCATTCAACAATTTCATCCTCTGTCACCCCCTTCTCCTTTTGCCTTCTATTTTTTTCAACATCAGGCTCTTTTCCAATGAGTCGTCTCTTAGCGTCACGTGGCCGAAGTGTCAGAGCTTCAGCATCAGTCCTTTCAATGAATTTTCAGGGTTGATTTCTTTTAGGATTGACTGGTTTGATCTCCTTGCTTTCCAAGGGACTTTCAAGAGCCTTCTCCAACACCACAGTTCAAAGGCATCAATTCTTCAGCATTCAGCCTTCTTTATGGTCCAGCTGTCACAACCATATATGACCACTGAATTGATGATTACACTTAGTAATAGGAATGTTGTTGATGGCTTAGGAAGAGAAATATGAGTGAAAGGTTTGTTCAGAGTGATTTATGGGGAAAATGAAAGATGAAAGGAAACATTATTGCTGGTCCTACAGTCTTTAAAAAAATATTAAGAGAATATTTTCACTAACCCTGTGGCTTATAAAATTTAGATAAAATGAGTAAGTTTCTAGAAAAATATAGCTTACCAGAACTGACATAAGAAAGAGAAAATCTGAATGGGTCAATACACATTAACAAAGATACACATTTAAGAAAATGAATTTATAATTTAGAACTTTCCATGATAGAAACTATAGGCCTGGATGGCTTTACTTGTGAATTTTCAAAAGATTTTTAAAAATCTAACATTAATAAATCAAGAAAAAGTAAAGTACAAAAAAAAACCCCACCATTTTTATTTGTTTAATCAAATAAAACAAAATAAAATTGAAAAATGGCAACCTTCTCAAATCATATTTTATGAGAGCAGACAAGGACAGGTCCATCTCTCATAAATCTAAATGTAAAAGCCTTCTCATCTCAGATGCCAAATTCATCAAATAGAATGCAGTGATTTTAAAAAGCATCATAAATAAGCAGATTTTTATTTATAATTTTCACATTCTGAAATTAGTTATCTCAGAAATCAACCAAAAAAAACTTAATTTGGAAAAAAAAGGTCATACAATCTTCAAAGTAACGGCAGTACACCAGCCTCCCTGTCCTTCACCATCTCCCTGAGCCTGGTCAAACTCATGTCCATTGACTCAGTGATGCCATTCAACAATTTCATCCTCTGTCACCCCCTTCTCCTTTTGCCTTCTATTTTTTTCAACATCAGGCTCTTTTCCAATGAGTCGTCTCTTAGCGTCACGTGGCCGAAGTGTCAGAGCTTCAGCATCAGTCCTTTCAATGAATTTTCAGGGTTGATTTCTTTTAGGATTGACTGGTTTGATCTCCTTGCTTTCCAAGGGACTTTCAAGAGCCTTCTCCAACACCACAGTTCAAAGGCATCAATTCTTCAGCATTCAGCCTTCTTTATGGTCCAGCTGTCACAACCATATATGACCACTGAATTGATGATTACACTTAGTAATAGGAATGTTGTTGATGGCTTAGGAAGAGAAATATGAGTGAAAGGTTTGTTCAGAGTGATTTATGGGGAAAATGAAAGATGAAAGGAAACATTATTGCTGGTCCTACAGTCTTTAAAAAAATATTAAGAGAATATTTTCACTAACCCTGTGGCTTATAAAATTTAGATAAAATGAGTAAGTTTCTAGAAAAATATAGCTTACCAGAACTGACATAAGAAAGAGAAAATCTGAATGGGTCAATACATATTAACAAAGATACACATTTAAGAAAATGAATTTATAATTTAGAACTTTCCATGATAGAAACTATAGGCCTGGATGGCTTTACTTGTGAATTTTCAAAAGATTTTTAAAAATCTAACATTAATAAATCAAGAAAAAGTAAAGTACAAAAAAAAACCCCACCATTTTTATTTGTTTAATCAAATAAAACAAAATAAAATTGAAAAATGGCAACCTTCTCAAATCATATTTTATGAGAGCAGACAAGGACAGGTCCATCTCTCATAAATCTAAATGTAAAAGCCTTCTCATCTCAGATGCCAAATTCATCAAATAGAATGCAGTGATTTTAAAAAGCATCATAAATAAGCATGCATTTGTTTATTTCTGGGATGTAAAGTTAATTTCACATTCTGAAATTAGTTATCTCAGAAATCAACCAAATTAATAGAAAAAAAGCCTGAAAGTAAATAATTTGACAGATATAAATATTTACTGAATAAAGTAAAATGTCATATCCATTCATGTAAAAATACCTCTTAATAGACTATGTATAGAAGGGAATTTCTATGATAAGACACACTTACTTATAAAGAATGTATAAAAAATGTCATACTTCCTTGAAAAATACTTAAAGTCTTACACCTGAAATTGTGACCAAAACAATTATATTTATCCATCAGTATATTCATTCACCTCATGTTGGAGGCCCAATATAATGCAATTTTAAAGAAATTAAAATTTTAAAAATTGTAAAGGAAAAAATAAAAACTCGAATTTACAGGTTTATATGAATGAGTATTAAAAAATTCAAAAGGATGCATAAACTATTATATTTAGTAATTAATTTAGTAAGGTTGCTAGATGCAATAACAATATACAAAAATAATTTTATTTTCATATAATAGAAAATAAATTTTAATAAATAATATCCCTTATAATGGAATAAAACTAACCAAGAGTAAATACAAATGAAGCTATGTAAGTCTTTTCTAGTAAAAAGTACAAAATATTATTGAGAGAAACTAAGACCAAAGTAAATGAAATGTTCAAGTTTTTAGATTGGAAAACTCACTATAATAAAGGTGTCAAATTTTCCCCAAATTGATCTGATTTCAATACAACTGTAATACATATCCTAGACGTTTTTTTCTCCCTGGGGTTTGACAAGCTATTAGAAATATATATATGGTAGGAGAGACAAGATAAAGATAGTGCTGAGGTCAGAAGATCCTGAGATTACCTCTTCCCATAGACACATCAAACTAAACTACAACAACCATCTCTAAGAATAACCTAAAGATAAGCAACATATTTTCTAGAACTAAGGCTAAAAAGAAAAGATCACATCAAGATGTGCGGGAGGGGCAGAGACAGTATAGTCAGAAGCCACACTTCCAGTGTGACAACTCTCAAGGGGAAGGGATATCACAACTGTGGAGTTCTACCTTGAGGAGCAAGGGGTCTCAGTCCCACACTGGGTCCCCACCCCAAGTGGCCCTGGGCAACACTGGCCAGCCTCCTAATAGCTCCTGCTCTGGGGAGACAGCCCTGCCTCACCAGTCTGCTCTAAAAGTTGCAGCAGGGCTTCCCTGGTGGTCCAGTGAAGGACACCGCCTTGCAGTGCAAGGGGTGCCGGTTACTTCCCTGGCCTGGGAAGATCCCACATGCTGCAGAGCTGCTGGACTGATGTGTCCAATTACTGAGCCATAGCTCTGGATTGCATGCGTTCAGAGCTGGTGCTCTGCAACAAGCCACTGCGATGGGAGGCCCACAAGGGCCAAATAACAAAGATGGATAAAAATAGATAAATGAAAGACCAATAGAAGGGGACCTGTCAGTCCCCCGCCTGGTCCCCGCCACCCCTGCCCCCCGCAAAAAAAAAAAGTTGCCTCCAGGCCTTGTAGTCAGCTGGGCCAGGGACCAGCCCTGCTCATCAGGGTACCCAGGTACCCACAGTAACTTCAGCCAAGCCAGCCAAGAGCTGGGGGCCAGTTCTGTCCACTAGGGCATATGAGCACTTATGGCCCAACCATAACAAGAAGGTACATGCAATCCTGCGAATATTGCTGGAACATCTGGCTCTGGTGACCAAAAGGGACTGTGCCACTGGGTTTACTCCTTCCTCATAAGACTCCTTCCTCAATTTTGAAATTGGGAGACTTTGCTGATACATTTAATATGTAGAAACACAGAGGGTCAGGCAAGATGAGGGGAAAATGAATACTTTCAAAATTAAAGACGATAAAACTTAAGGAAAAGAACTAAACAAATTAGAGACAAGCAATTCACCAGTCACAAGAATCAAAGTAATAGTCATAAAGATGCTTACCAAACTCAAGAATGGATGAACCCAGTGAAAACTTCAATAAAGGAATAGAAAATATGAAAAAAGAACCAAGCAAACTAAAGATAAGCAACATATTTTCTAGAACTAAGGCTAAAAAGAAAAGATCACATCAAGATGTGCGGGAGGGGCAGAGACAGTATAGTCAGAAGCCACACTTCCAGTGTGACAACTCTCAAGGGGAAGGGATATCACAACTGTGGAGTTCTACCTTGAGGAGCAAGGGGTCTCAGTCCCACACTGGGTCCCCACCCCAAGTGGCCCTGGGCAACACTGGCCAGCCTCCTAATAGCTCCTGCTCTGGGGAGACAGCCCTGCCTCACCAGTCTGCTCTAAAAGTTGCAGCAGGGCTTCCCTGGTGGTCCAGTGAAGGACACCGCCTTGCAGTGCAAGGGGTGCCGGTTACTTCCCTGGCCTGGGAAGATCCCACATGCTGCAGAGCTGCTGGACTGATGTGTCCAATTACTGAGCCATAGCTCTGGATTGCATGCGTTCAGAGCTGGTGCTCTGCAACAAGCCACTGCGATGGGAGGCCCACAAGGGCCAAATAACAAAGATGGATAAAAATAGATAAATGAAAGACCAATAGAAGGGGACCTGTCAGTCCCCCGCCTGGTCCCCGCCACCCCTGCCCCCCGCAAAAAAAAAAAAGTTGCCTCCAGGCCTTGTAGTCAGCTGGGCCAGGGACCAGCCCTGCTCATCAGGGTACCCAGGTACCCACAGTAACTTCAGCCAAGCCAGCCAAGAGCTGGGGGCCAGTTCTGTCCACTAGGGCATATGAGCACTTATGGCCCAACCATAACAAGAAGGTACATGCAATCCTGCGAATATTGCTGGAACATCTGGCTCTGGTGACCAAAAGGGACTGTGCCACTGGGTTTACTCCTTCCTCATAAGACTCCTTCCTCAATTTTGAAATTGGGAGACTTTGCTGATACATTTAATATGTAGAAACACAGAGGGTCAGGCAAGATGAGGGGAAAATGAATACTTTCAAAATTAAAGACGATAAAACTTAAGGAAAAGAACTAAACAAATTAGAGACAAGCAATTCACCAGTTACAAGAATCAAAGTAATAGTCATAAAGATGCTTACCAAACTCAAGAATGGATGAACCCAGTGAAAACTTCAATAAAGGAATAGAAAATATGAAAAAAGAACCAAGCAAACTAAAGAATACAATTACTGAAATGAAAAATGCACTAGAGGAAATCAGCAGCAGACTAAAGGATGCAGAACAGAGTAGTGATCTGGATGACACAATAGTGGAAATTACTCAACTGGAACAGCAAGAAGAAAAAAGAATAAAGAGAAATGAAGATAGTTTTAGGTACCTCTGGTTTAACACCAAGTAAACTAACATTCATGTTGTAGACATCCCAGATGGAGAAGAGGAAAAGAAAGGGACAGAAAAACTATTTGAAGAAATAATGGCTGAAAACTTGCCTAACCTAGTGATGGAAACAGACATTCAAGACCAAACAACATAAACCCAAAGACACCCACATCAAGATGCATTATAATTAAAATATCAAAAGTTAAAGAGACTATAAAAAGCAGAAAGAGGAGAAACACTAGTTATATATAAGGGGAACCCATATAAGACTATTAGCTGATTTTGCAGCAGATTTTATGGGCTAGAGAAGATTGGCATGATATTTTAGAACTACTGAAAAGAAGAAAAAAAACTTACTAAGAATAATCTACCCAGTAAGTTTGTCTTTTGGAAATGAAGGGTAGATAGAGTTTCCCAGACAAGCAAAACCTAAGAGTTAATTATCACTGAACTGACCTTACAAAAAATGATAAAGGAACTTCTTTAAATGGAAATGAAAAGCTCATAACTAGAAACAAGAAAATGATGAAAGAAAAAAAAATCTCAGTAGTAGAGGCAAACATATAGTAAAAGTAATGAATCAACCACTTATAAAACAAGTATGCAGGTTAAAAGAAAAAAGTATATCTAATTAAATTATTAGTTAAGTAATACATAAAACAGAGAAGACAAAAATTAGGTCAAAAACAATAAATGTGGATGGGTGGGTCGGTAAAAATGTAATACTCAAAATGTGCTCAAATTTGGACAAAAATCAATGCAAAATAGCTATATACATAGGTTGTTATATATAAACATTATGGTAACCATAAATCATGTGTGTGTGTGTGTGTGTGTGTGTGTGTGTGTATGTATGTATACACATATATACCAGTAGAATATGATAGTACAAATATAAACCCACATGTGTATGCTAAGTTGCTTCAGTCATGTCCCACTCTTTGTGACTCCATAGACTATAGCCCACCAGGCTCCTCTGTCCATGGGATTCTCCAGACAAGAATGTTGGAGTGGGTTGCCATGCCCTCCCCAGATGATCTTCCCTACCCAGGGATTGAACCTGCCTCTCTGGCATTGGCAGGTGCATTCTTTGCCACTAGCACCACCTGGGAAACCCAAATTAATTTATGACAAAAGAGTCAAGACTGTACATGAGGAGAAGACATCTCTCCAATAAAGCATTTGGAAGACTGGATGGCTAAACACAAAAAAATCAAACTAGACAGTTTTCTTATACCATATAAAAAATAAACTCAAAATAGATGAAAGACTTTAATGTAAGACCTGAAAACCCAACACTCCTAGAAGAAAACATAGGCAATATGCCCTACGACACTGATCTTGGCAATATTTTTATTCTGCATCTGTTTATTCAGGCAAGGGCAATAAAAGCAAAACAAACACATCGGAATACATAAACTAAAAAGGTTTTGCACAGCAAAAGAAACCATAGGTTAGGGGGAAATGTTTTCCAGTGCAACAGGTTGCCTTGGCATTCGCCTCGTTGAGTCAGTTAAGACTACAATCCGGGAGAGGGGGACAAGATGGCGGAGGAATGAGAGGAGGATTTCACCAGCTCCCCAACAGAATCACCAGAACTAATCAAGAAATGAAACACCACTAACAAACCAGTCTCTAGACGACAAAAGAAGCTCTCAGTTCTACAAGGGACGGAAAGCAAGCAGCCTGAACTTTCCTGGGGCTCCCACGGATCCTGAGCTCGTGAACCTCAGCTCCCACACCGGACCGGCTAGAGAGTGCGCTGGAAAGTGCACAGGGATGACAGAAAGCAACCCTCAGCGTGAGAATCCCGCTGGGGTCAGTACTGTGACAGGGACGTGCCAGGTGAGCGTGAGACTGAAAGCTAGCAGGGCGTGGGAAACAGAACGAGAAATCTCCCGCGGGTTGCAGTCCAGAAGCCTGCCTCGAGCCAGACTGAGAAGCGGCTGTCCACGTTTGGAGCAAAAACTGAGGCTTGGTCCTGCGGGACAGGAGTGTGCCGGCTGCTCAAACTAGCCCGCGCAGCCCCAGAGTTGCCTCAAGGAAGTGGGGCATCCGGGAAGAGAAGCGCTCAGTCCTGCCAGGAGCAGGGTCGCGTCAGAGGCACCGGGAACAGAGAGGAGACTGAAGGCTACCAGAGGGTACGCAATAGAACCGGGGTACCCCCTCCAGCACAGAGTCCAGGGTGCAACCTCCGCCCACCTGATCGACTGGGGACCACCCCCGTGCCCTCCCACAGCCAGCATCAGGGGCAGCAGAGAGACAAGGGTCAGTTACATTGGCTGCAGAGCCTTTGTTTTGTTGAAAGCAAAACAGAAACTAGAGCAACCGACTCTGCAAGGGTCCTGACTACAAAAAAAAACCTGACCCTCACTGAAACCTAAGATATAAGCAGCCGGCCAGCCCCTACACTCAACCCCCACCAATAGAGACTAGGGAAATCTGGGACAACATCAAGAGCAAACTGATGAAAGGTTCACATACAGATGAGAACATAAAAACTAGGGACAGTAATTTTGTTTTTTTAATTTTTAAAAAATAATTTTAAATTTTTTTAAATTATTTTTTTTCTTTTTCTTTTTCTCATACCACAGCTTCCTCTATGCTCTAACTGTAAAATACTTTTATATCTACTACTATCCTCTCTATAAATATTTCCTACTTTGCAGTCTCTAATGTTCTCTTCCAGTTGTACTAAACCCTACTGCATACTAACTGTTACCTAACTACAAAATCCTTGCAACACAAATCTATTCCTTCTCATTACCTATACACTCTCCTCCTTCTCCCAACACATGTCTTAGTTAAAAACTAGCTTCATTGCAATATTCCCAGCTGAGACCTTGCTCTGGATCTGTTTTTCCAGCCAGCGTTTTGATTAATTTAGAGCTTGACGGTCAGGTACCAACTTTGATTGTGCCGTCTGCATGAAAAATTTCCTATACTTTATCCCTTTAAGACTGTTCAGTTGTGTTTATTGATGTGTATGTATGTATATTTTTTTTATTATGTTAGAAAATATTTGCATGATTTTAGGACTGTCACCAGGTGTTTTATATGCCTTATTTGTACGAAACTAGAGGGCTGGGAAGGCTGTCCTGCGGACGGGTGTGACCCCAAAGCGCAGCCCCAGAGCTGCCTCAAAGAAGTGGGGCATCCGGGAAGAGAAGCGCTCAGTCCTGCCAGGAGCAGGGTCGCGTCAGAGGCACCGGGAACAGAGGGGAGACTGAAGGCTACCAGAGGGTGCAATAGAACCGGGGTACCCCCTCCAGCACAGAGTCCAGGGTGCAACCTCCGCCCACCTGATCGACTGGGGACCACCCCCGTGCCCTCCCACAGCCAGCATCAGGGGCGGCAGAGAGACAAGGGTCAGTTACATTGGCTGCAGAGCCTTTGTTTTGTTGAAAGCAAAACAGAAACTAGAGCAACCGACTCTGCAAGGGTCCTGACTACAAAAAAAAACCTGACCCTCACTGAAACCTAAGATATAAGCAGCCGGCCAGCCCCTACACTCAACCCCCACCAATAGAGACTAGGGAAATCTGGGACAACATCAAGAGCAAACTGATGAAAGGTTCACATACAGATGAGAACATAAAAACTAGGGACAGTAATTTTGTTTTTTTAATTTTTAAAAAATAATTTTAAATTTTTTTAAATTATTTTTTTTCTTTTTCTTTTTCTCATACCACAGCTTCCTCTATGCTCTAACTGTAAAATACTTTTATATCTACTACTATCCTCTCTATAAATATTTCCTACTTTGCAGTCTCTAATGTTCTCTTCCAGTTGTACTAAACCCTACTGCATACTAACTGTTACCTAACTACAAAATCCTTGCAACACAAATCTATTCCTTCTCGTTACCTATACACTCTCCTCCTTCTCCCAACACATGTCTTAGTTAAAAACTAGCTTCATTGCAATATTCCCAGCTGAGACCTTGCTCTGGATCTGTTTTTCCAGCCAGTGTTTTAATTAATTTAGAGCTTGACGGTCAGGTACCAACTTTGATTGTGCCGTCTGCATGAAAAATTTCCTATACTTTATCCCTTTAAGACTGTTCAGTTGTGTTTATTGATGTGTATGTATGTATCTATATTTTTCCATTATGTTAGAAAATATTTGCATGATTTTATGACTGTCACCAGGGATGCACCTTTTGTCCCTCATATGCCTATATTTGATCTAATACCACTGAACGCCATAACAAACCAGACACAGAGCCTACATTCCCTGGTCAGAGATCAAACCATGGATCCACGGAGTGGAAGCACTGACTCCAATACCCTACACTATCAAAGAACATACAACACTAGAGATTATTCACCTGCAAACAAGACCCAACACCACCTAAGACACAAACCACTGAACGTTTCTACAAGGGCAGAAACCAAAAGGAAGGGAGAATTCAACTACGCAGTGGGCGGGGGTAGGGGGTGGTACCTCCATCACACAAACACACACAAAGAAACAAAAATTAGCATAAAAATGAAAAGAGAAACACTGCACAAATGAAGGAACAAGTCAGAGAAACGCAATTACAAATGAGAGAAGATGAGATAGAAAAATTATCTGAAAGAGAATTCAGAAGAGTGATACTAGTGAGGATCCAAAACTACAGAAACAGAATATTAGAGGAAATGAGTGCACTGAGAAGAGACGTGTAAGAAATGAAAAATAAACAAACAGAGACAAACAACTCACTTGTTGAACTTAAAAATACTATAGAAGGTCTCAACCGTAAAGTATCAGTGGCAGAAGAACAGATAAGTGAGCTGAAAGACAGAAAGGTGGAAATAACTACTGAAGAACAGAACAAAGCACAAAGAATAAAAAAAACTGAGGACAGCCTCAGAGACCTATGGGACAATATCAAACACACCAACATTAGAATTATAGAGGTCCCAGAAGAAGAAGAGGGAAAGAAAGGCTATGAAAAAATTCCTGAAGAGATAATAGTTGAAAACTTCCCCAGCATGAGAAAGGAAATAGTCAACCAAGTCCAAGAAGCACAAAATGTTCCATATAGGATAAACCCCAGAAGAAACACACCAAGGCACATTCTAATCAAGCTAACACAGACTAAATACAAGGACAGAATACCTAAAGCAGCGAGCAACAAACAACAAATAACTTACAAAGGAAACCCCATACGTTTAACTGTGGATATTTCAACAGAAACCCAGCAGGGCAGAAGAGAATGGCAAGACAAAAAGTTTAAAATATTTGCATGATTTTATGACTGTCACCAGGGATGCACCTTTTGTCCCTCATATGCCTATATTTGATCTAATACCACTGAACGCCATAACAAACCAGACACAGAGCCTACATTCCCTGGTCAGAGATCAAACCATGGATCCACGGAGTGGAAGCACTGACTCCAATACCCTACACTATCAAAGAACATACAACACTAGAGATTATTCACCTGCAAACAAGACCCAACACCACCTAAGACACAAACCACTGAACGTTTCTACAAGGGCAGAAACCAAAAGGAAGGGAGAATTCAACTACGCAGTGGGCGGGGGTAGGGGGTGGTACCTCCATCACACAAACACACACAAAGAAACAAAAATTAGCATAAAAATGAAAAGAGAAACACTGCACAAATGAAGGAACAAGTCAGAGAAACGCAATTACAAATGAGAGAAGATGAGATAGAAAAATTATCTGAAAGAGAATTCAGAAGAGTGATACTAGTGAGGATCCAAAACTACAGAAACAGAATATTAGAGGAAATGAGTGCACTGAGAAGAGACGTGTAAGAAATGAAAAATAAACAAACAGAGACAAACAACTCACTTGTTGAACTTAAAAATACTATAGAAGGTCTCAACCGTAAAGTATCAGTGGCAGAAGAACAGATAAGTGAGCTGAAAGACAGAAAGGTGGAAATAACTACTGAAGAACAGAACAAAGCACAAAGAATAAAAAAAACTGAGGACAGCCTCAGAGACCTATGGGACAATATCAAACACACCAACATTAGAATTATAGAGGTCCCAGAAGAAGAAGAGGGAAAGAAAGGCTATGAAAAAATTCCTGAAGAGATAATAGTTGAAAACTTCCCCAGCATGAGAAAGGAAATAGTCAACCAAGTCCAAGAAGCACAAAATGTTCCATATAGGATAAACCCCAGAAGAAACACACCAAGGCACATTCTAATCAAGCTAACACAGACTAAATACAAGGACAGAATACCTAAAGCAGCGAGCAACAAACAACAAATAACTTACAAAGGAAACCCCATACGTTTAACTGTGGATATTTCAACAGAAACCCAGCAGGGCAGAAGAGAATGGCAAGACACATTTAAACAGCTAAAAGAGAATAACCTACAACCAAGAATTCTCTACCTGGCAAGGATCTCATTCAGAATAGATGGAGAAGTCAAAAGCTTTCTAGACAAGCAAAAGCTAAAAGAATTTTGTACCATGAAATTAGTCTTACAACAAGTGTTAAAGGAACTTATTTAGACAACAAGTATAAGAGAAGAAGATCCAAAAAACAGAGCCATCATAACATCTAAGAAGATGACAATAGGACCATTTGTATCAATAATCACTTTGAATGTAAATGGACAAAATGCCCCAACCAAAAGACACAGACTGGCTGAATGGATTCAAAAACACGACCCATACATATGCTGCCTCCAGGTAACTCACTTTAGACCTAGAGACATTCATAGACTGAAAAGTGAGAGGATGGAAAACGATATTCCCTGCAAATGGAAACCAAAAGAAAGCTGGAGTAGCAATCCTCATATCAGACAAAATAGACCTCAAAACAAAGAAGATTAGAAGAGACAAGGCAGGACATTACATAATGCTCAAGGGATAAATCCAAAAGAAAGACATAACAATCATAAATATTTATGCACCCAACTCAGGAGCACCCCAATACGTAAGACAAACACTTTCAGACATAAAAGACGACATCAACAATAACATAGTAATAGTAGGAGACTTTAACATTCCTCTCACACCAATGGACAGATCACCTAAACAGAAAATCAATAAAGAAATACAAGCCTTAAATGACACACTAGAAGAGATGGACCTCACGGATATCTTTAGGACCTTCCATCCAAAAGCAGAAGAATATACTTTCTTCTCAAGTGCTCACGGAACATTCTCCAGGATAGACCACATCTTGGACCACAAATCAAACCTCAGTCAATTCAAGAAAACTGAAATTATATCAACCATCTTCTCAGACCACAATGCAATGAGATTAGAGATCAACTACAGGAAGAAAAAACTGCTAAAAACATAAACACATGGAGATTAAAAAAGATCAAACAACAAATAACTTACAAAGGAAACCCCATACGTTTAACTGTGGATATTTCAACAGAAACCCAGCAGGGCAGAAGAGAATGGCAAGACACATTTAAACAGCTAAAAGAGAATAACCTACAACCAAGAATTCTCTACCTGGCAAGGATCTCATTCAGAATAGATGGAGAAGTCAAAAGCTTTCTAGACAAGCAAAAGCTAAAAGAATTTTGTACCATGAAATTAGTCTTACAACAAGTGTTAAAGGAACTTATTTAGACAACAAGTATAAGAGAAGAAGATCCAAAAAACAGAGCCATCATAACATCTAAGAAGATGACAATAGGACCATTTGTATCAATAATCACTTTGAATGTAAATGGACAAAATGCCCCAACCAAAAGACACAGACTGGCTGAATGGATTCAAAAACACAACCCATACATATGCTGCCTCCAGGTAACTCACTTTAGACCTAGAGACATTCATAGACTGAAAAGTGAGAGGATGGAAAATGATATTCCCTGCAAATGGAAACCAAAAGAAAGCTGGAGTAGCAATCCTCATATCAGACAAAATAGACCTCAAAACAAAGAAGATTAGAAGAGACAAGGCAGGACATTACATAATGCTCAAGGGATCAATCCAAAAGAAAGACATAACAATCATAAATATTTATGCACCCAACTCAGGAGCACCCCAATACGTAAGACAAACACTTTCAGACATAAAAGACGACATCAACAATAACATAGTAATAGTAGGAGACTTTAACATTCCTCTCACACCAATGGACAGATCACCTAAACAGAAAATTAATAAAGAAATACAAGCCTTAAATGACACACTAGAAGAGATGGACCTCACGGATATCTTTAGGACCTTCCATCCAAAAGCAGAAGAATATACTTTCTTCTCAAGTGCTCACGGAACATTCTCCAGGATAGACCACATCTTGGACCACAAATCAAACCTCAGTCAATTCAAGAAAACTGAAATTATATCAACCATCTTCTCAGACCACAATGCAATGAGATTAGAGATCAACTACAGGAAAAAAAAACTGCTAAAAACATAAACACATGGAGATTAAACAACACATACCTAAAAAACAAACTGATAACCAGACAAATCAAAGGAGAAATTAAAAAATTCCTAGAAGAAAACGACAATGAACACACGACAGTGCAAAACCTATGGGATACCGCAAAAGCAGTTCTAAGAGGGGAGTTTATAGCAATATGATCCTACCTCAAGAAACTAGAAAAATATCAAACAGATGACCTAACCCTATGCTTAAAACAATTGGAGAAAGAAGAACAAAAATACCCCAAAGCCAGCAGAAAAAGAGAAATCATAAAGATGAGAGCAGAAGTAAATGAAAAAGAGGCAAAAGAAACAATAGTAAAGATAAAGAAAACAAGAAACTAGTTCTTCAAAAAGATAAACAAAATTGACAAACCACTGGCCAGACTCATGAAGAAAAAAAGAGAGATGAACCAGATCAACAAAATCAAAAATGAAAAATGAGAGATTACAACAGATAATACAAAAATCCAAAGGATTGTAAGAGACTATTATGAACAACTATATGGCAACAAACTGGACAACCTGGAGGAAATGGACAGTTTCTCAGAAAAAATTAATCTCCCAAGACTGAACCAGGAAGAAATAGAAACTATAAACAACCCGATCATAAGCTCAGAAATCAAATTTGTGATTAATAGTCTACCACAGAATAAAAACTCAGGGCCAGAGGGCTTCACAGGTGAATTCTACCAAACATTTAAAGAAGAGGTAATGCCTGTCCTTCTAAAATTCTTTCAAAAAATTGCACAGGAAGGAACACTTTCAAATACGTTCTTTGAGGCCACCAACACCCTGATACCCAAACCAGGCAAAGACAACATAAAAAAAGAGAAAATTATAGACCTGTTTCATTGATGAATTTGGATATAAAAATCCTCAACAAAATCCTAGCAAACAGAATTAAACATCACATTAAAAAACTCATACATCATGACCAAGTTGGGTTCATCCCAGGCATGCAAGGATTCTTCAATATCCACAAATCAACTAATGTGATACATCATATCAACAAATTGAAAGACAAAAATCATATGATAATCTCAACAGACGAGAAAAAGCCTTTGACAAAATCCAACACCCATTTATGATAAAAACTCTTCAAAAATGGGCACATAAGGAACCTATCTCAACATGGTGAAAGCCATATATGAGAAGCCCACAGCAAACATTATCCTCAATGGTGGAAAACTGAAAGCATTCCCTCTAAGATCAGGAACAAGACAGAGGTGTTACTTTCACCATTATTATTCAACATAATCCTGGAAGTTCTAACAACAGCAATAAGAGAAGAAAAACAAATAAAAGGAATCCACCTTGGAAAAGAAGAAGTACAACTCTCTTTATTTGCAGATGACATGATATTATACATAGAAAACCTCAAAGGTACTATTATAAAACTACTAGAGCTAATCAACGAATTCAGCAAAGTCACGGGATACAAGATCAATACACAGAAATCACTGGCATTCCTATATACAAACAATGAAAAATCAGAAAACGAAATCAAAGAGGCAGTCCCCTTCACCATTGCAACCAAAAGAATCAAATATCTAGGAATAAATGCACCTAAAGAAACAAAAGAACTGTACACTGAAAATTACAACACACTCATGAGAGACATTAAAGAAGACTTAAACAGATGGAGAGACATTCCATGTTCCTGGATAGGAAGAATCAATATTGTGAAAATGACCATACTATCATACTACCAAATATCATCTATAGATTCGGTGTGATCCCTATCAAACTACCAATGACATTCTTCACAGAACTAGACCAAAGAATAACACAGTTCATATGGAAACACAAAAGACCCCAAATAGCCAAAGCAATCCTTAGATAGAAAAACTGAGCTGGAGGGATCAGCCTTCCTAACTTCAGACTATACTACAAAGCAACAGTCATCAAGACAGTATGGTACTGGCACAAAAAACAGAAATATAGACCAATGGAACAAAATAGAGAACCCAGAGATAAACTCACGCACCTATGGATACCTTATTTTTGACAAAGGAAAATATAAAATGGGATAAAGACAGCCTCTTCAACAAATGGTGCTGGGAGAATTGGACAGCTACATGCAAAAAAATGAAGTTGGAACAGTCCCTGTCACCTATGGATACCTTAACCTTAAGACAAAAATCATATGATAATCTCAACAGACGAGAAAGCCTTTGACAAAATCCAACACCCATTTATGATAAAACTCTTCAAAATGGGCACATAAGGAACCTATCTCAACATGGTGAAAGCCATATATGAGAAGCCCACAGCAAACATTATCCTCAATGGTGGAAAACTGAAAGCATTCCCTCTAAGATCAGGAACAAGACAGAGGTGTTACTTTCACCATTATTATTCAACATAATCCTGGAAGTTCTAACAACAGCAATAAGAGAAGAAAAACAAATAAAAGGAATCCACCTTGGAAAAGAAGAAGTACAACTCTCTTTATTTGCAGATGACATGATATTATACCTAGAAAACCTCAAAGGTACTATTATAAAACTACTAGAGCTAATCAACGAATTCAGCAAAGTCACGGGATACAAGATCAATACACAGAAATCACTGGCATTCCTATATACAAACAATGAAAAATCAGAAAACGAAATCAAAGAGGCAGTCCCCTTCACCATTGCAACCAAAAGAATCAAATATCTAGGAATAAATGCACCTAAAGAAACAAAAGAACTGTACACTGAAAATTACAACACACTCATGAGAGACATTAAAGAAGACTTAAACAGATGGAGAGACATTCCATGTTCCTGGATAGGAAGAATCAATATTGTGAAAATGACCATACTATCATACTACCAAATATCATCTATAGATTCGGTGTGATCCCTATCAAACTACCAATGACATTCTTCACAGAACTAGACCAAAGAATAACACAGTTCATATGGAAACACAAAAGACCCCAAATAGCCAAAGCAATCCTTAGATAGAAAAACTGAGCTGGAGGGATCAGCCTTCCTAACTTCAGACTATACTACAAAGCAACAGTCATCAAGACAGTATGGTACTGGCACAAAAAACAGAAATATAGACCAATGGAACAAAATAGAGAACCCAGAGATAAACTCACGCACCTATGGATACCTTATTTTTGACAAAGGAAAATATAAAATGGGATAAAGACAGCCTCTTCAACAAATGGTGCTGGGAGAATTGGACAGCTACATGCAAAAAAATGAAGTTGGAACATTCCCTGACACCATACAAAAAGATCAACTCAAAATGGATTCAAGACCTAAATGTAAGACCAGAAACCCTAAAACTCTTAGAGGAGAATATAGGCAAAACACTCAAGGACATAAATCAAAGCAAGATCTTCCATGACCCACCTACCAGAATAGCAGAACTAAAAACAAAAATTAACATGTGGGACCTAATGAAACTTAAAAGCTTTTTTACAGCAAAAGAAACAACAAAAAAGCCGAACAAACAACCCACAGAATGGGAGAAAATCATAGCAAATGAAACAACAGACAAAGAATTCATCTCCAAAATCTGCAAGCAACTCAGACAACTCAGCACCAGGAAAATGAACAACCCAATCAAAAAATAGGAAACAAATTCTAAAGAGACATCTCTCCAAACAAGACATATAGATGGCCAAAAAAGCACATGAAACGATGCTCAACTTCGCTTATTATTAGAGAAATGCAAATTAAAACTACAATGAGATATCACCTCACACCTGTCAGAATGGCCATCATCAACAAATCGACAGACAATAAATGCTGGAGAGGGTGTGGAGAAAGAGAACACTCTTGTCTTGACAGTGGGAATGTAAATTGATACAGCCACTATGGAAGACAGTATGAAGATGCCTTCAAAACCTAAAAATAGAAGCACCCTACAACCCAGCAATCCCACTCTTAGGCTTATACCCTGATGAAATCAAAACTGACAGAAACACCTGTACCCCTATGTTCATTGCAGCTCTCTATACAATAGCTAAAACACAGAAGCAACCTAGATGTCCATCGACGAATGAATGGATAAAGAAGCTCTGGTACATATACACAATGGAGTACTTCTTAGCTTTAAAAAGAAATGCAGAAGAATCAGCCCTAATGAGGTGGAATGGATCTAGAACCTATCATAAAAAGTGAAGTAAGTCAAAAAGAGAAAGACAAGTACAGTATACTAACACATATATATATGGGATCTAGTAAGAGGGAACTGGTAACACACACAGTGAAGCGATGGAAAAACAGACATAGAGAACAGACATATGGAAATTGTGGGGTATGATTACTGGGTGGGAGGCATAGAGTGAGTAACATGGAAACCTATACTATCATATGTGAAAAAGACAGCTGTTGTCAGTGCCCTGTGGGAATAGGAGATCCTGCAGGAGTGGGGTGCGACAGCCTGGGGCGGGGGGAATGGGAGTGGGGAGGGTGCCAGGGATATGCATATGACTGATCTGGGAACATACATCTCTGTGAACAACAAAACTCTAAAAATTGTTTTAAAATAAAATAAAGAAAGAAACCATAAACAAAGTGAAAAGGCAACCTATTGAATGGGAAAAGTTATTCACAAATGGTATATCCAATAAACAGTTAATATTCAAAATATGTAAGAAATCCATGCAACTCAATATAAAAACAAAACAAAGCAAACAAATAAACAAAAAAACACAATAAGAATCCAATTTAAAATGGGCAGAAGATCTGAGCAGTCATTTTCCCCAGGAAAATATACAGATGGCCAACTGACCCACAAAAAGATGCTCATCATCATTAATCATCAGGAAAGTGCAACTCAAAACCATAACAAGGTATCTTTTCCCACCTGTCACAATGGTTATTATCAAAAAGGCACCAAGTAACAAGTGCTGGGGAGGATGTGGAGACAAGAGAACCCTCATGTGCTGTTTTTTTTTTTTTTTTCTCTTTTCCTCATGCACTGTTGATAGGGATGTAACTTGGTAAAGTCACTACAGAAAACAGTATGGAAATTTCTCAGAAAATAATATACAGAACTACCGTACGATCTAGAAATTCCACTTCTAGGCATTTCTCTGAAGAAAGTGAAAACACTAATTTTAAAAGACGCACTCCTATTTTCACTGCAGCCTTACAATAGTAAAGATATGGAAGCAACCTTTATGATCCATTTACAGATGAATAGATAAAGAAGATGTAAGTAATGGAATATTACTTAGCCATAAAATGGGGGTTAGGCAAAATAGGTAAAGGGGATTAAGAGGTACAATTTTCCAATTATAAAATAAATAAGTCACAGGGATATAATGTATAGCACATGGAAAATAGTCAAAAGTATTGCAACAACTTTGTATGGTTACAGATGGTTACTAGACTTTTCATGGTGATCAACACGCCATGTATATAAACGTCAAGTAACTACATTGTATACCTGAAACTAGTATGTCAACTATACTTCAATTTAAAAAAAATGTAATAGGGGCTCAGTGGTAGAGAATCTGCCTGCTAATGCAGGAGACACTGGTTCTATCCCTGATCTGGGAACATACATCTCTGTGAACAACAAAACTCTAAAAATTGTTTTAAAATAAAATAAAGAAAGAAACCATAAACAAAGTGAAAAGGCAACCTATTGAATGGGAAAAGTTATTCACAAATGGTATATCCAATAAACAGTTAATATTCAAAATATGTAAGAAATCCATGCAACTCAATATGAAACAAAACAAAGCAAACAAATAAACAAAAAAACACAATAAGAATCCAATTTAAAATGGGCAGAAGATCTGAGCAGTCATTTTCCCCAGGAAAATATACAGATGGCCAACTGACCCACAAAAAGATGCTCATCATCATTAATCATCAGGAAAGTGCAACTCAAAACCATAACAAGGTATCTTTTCCCACCTGTCACAATGGTTATTATCAAAAAGGCACCAAGTAACAAGTGCTGGGGAGGATGTGGAGACAAGAGAACCCTCATGTGCTGTTTTTTTTTTTTTTTTTTTCTCTTTTCCTCATGCACTGTTGATAGGGATGTAACTTGGTAAAGTCACTACAGAAAACAGTATGGAAATTTCTCAGAAAATAATATACAGAACTACCGTACGATCTAGAAATTCCACTTCTAGGCATTTCTCTGAAGAAAGTGAAAACACTAATTTTAAAAGACGCACTCCTATTTTCACTGCAGCCTTACAATAGTAAAGATATGGAAGCAACCTTTATGATCCATTTACAGATGAATAGATAAAGAAGATGTAAGTAATGGAATATTACTTAGCCATAAAATGGGGGTTAGGCAAAATAGGTAAAGGGGATTAAGAGGTACAATTTTCCAATTATAAAATAAATAAGTCACAGGGATATAATGTATAGCACATGGAAAATAGTCAAAAGTATTGCAACAACTTTGTATGGTTACAGATGGTTACTAGACTTTTCATGGTGATCAACACGCCATGTATATAAACGTCAAGTAACTACATTGTATACCTGAAACTAGTATGTCAACTATACTTCAATTTAAAAAAAATGTAATAGGGGCTCAGTGGTAGAGAATCTGCCTGCTAATGCAGGAGACACTGGTTCTATCCCTGGTCTGGGAAGTTTCCATGTGCCACAGACCAATCAAGCCCATGTGCCACAGTTATGATGCCTGTGCTTTAGAGCCTGGGAACCATAACTACTGAGCCAATGAGCAGCAACTACTGAAGTCCACGGTACCCTAGAGCCTATGTTCAGCAAAAAGAGAAGCCACTACAATGAAAAGCCAGCACACAGCAACTACAGAGCAGCCCCCGCTTGTTCCAACTAGGGAAAAGCCCATGCAGCAATGAAGACTCAGCACAGCCAGTAAATAAATAAGTAAACAAAGCTATAAAAAATAAAAAAAGAATAATATAAATATGGTAATCATAAAGATTGGTAATAACCTAGACAATCTGAAGAAAAAATTGATGATTTACTCTGCAAATATAAAAACTTACTAGAAAGTTACAAATTAATACACTGTGTTACTGACAAAAAAAAATAATAATCCAATGAAAAGAATCAAGAGTTAAGCGGATTCATGATATCCTATGACATGTTTTATTTATTTTATTTTTGAGAAGGCAGTTCTCCACAGCAATAAGTAAACAGTGCTCTTTTTGACTAGTGATGGTATGAGTAATTGGAAATCCATGTGAAGAAAAATGAAGATTGACCTCACTTGATTCCTTAGCCACAATTTAATTCCAGGTCACATCTAACTGTGAAAGACAGCATTATAGAGATTATAGACGAAAACATAGAGGCATATCTTCATGACACTGAGGTACTGAAAGATATCTTAAATGAAACATGAAAAGTGCCAGCCATAAAGTAAAATGCCTGGTAGTTCGTACTATGTTAAAATTAAGGATATCTATTATTCAGAAGACATTCTTAAAAGGGTGAAAGTGTAATCCCTGGAGTAGGAGGAAACATTACACAATAAGAGTCAAAGCAGGGCTTCCCTGGTGGTCCAATGCAAGGGGCGCCGGTTCGATCCCTGGCCTGGGAAGATCCCACGTGCCCTGGAGTGGCTGGACCGATGTGTCCAACTACAGAGCGGGAGCTCTGGAGTGCATGCGCTCAGAGCCAGTGTTCTGCTGCAGCAGAGGCCACTGCGATGGGAGGCCCACAGGCCAAAAGAACAAAGATGGATGAAAATAGACAAGTGAAAGACCTTTAGAAGTGGCCAAAAAAAAAGAGTCAAAGCAGAGGTAGAACATCTGACTGCACATACAATAGTCAAAGGGCCTGTGTCCTGAAGATATACAAACTTTTCCAAAAAGATAATTCAAGAGAAAATAGAGCAACAGAGAATATTTAGGTGACAGATAGACATACGAAAATGCTCAACATCATTAAAAATCAGAAAAATACAAGTAAGCAGACTACAATTTTTTGAATATTCCATGTCTACTAAAGTGGCTCTGCTTAAAGGAAATAAACTGAGGTTACTAAGTACTGGTGAATCACTAAGTATATAAGCAATAGGAAGTCTCACACCCTGTTTGTGAAGTGTAAATTGCTTTGAACACACTAGACAATTTTTTAGAATTATCTTTTGAAAAGCTGAACCTACTATGTGATCTAGTAATTTCATTTCTAGGCATATAAAAGTGTATGTACAAGAGTTTTCCACCAAGAGGTACTCCCTGTAAGAATTTCTAATGGACATACTTTAGGAAGAAGAAAGGCATGGAAAGAAGGAATAGAATGTATAAGAAAGTGCTGAATGTTATTATAAGATATGTTGGAATTTTAAACACAGTGTAAATAGTTAATTTGAATCAGGTTAAAAATATGTAGGAAGCTTCCCTAATGCTTCAGTAGTAAAGAATCTGCCTTCCAATGCAGGAGACAGGTTTGATCCCTGGTCATGGAAGATCCCACAAGCTACAGAACAACAAAGGCTATGCACCACAACTACTAAGCCCAGTTGCTACAGCTACTGAAGCCCAAACTCTCTAGAGCCTGTGATCAGCAGCAAGAGAAGCCATCACAATGAGAAGCTTCTGCATCACAACTAGAGAGTAGTCCCTGCTTGCTGCAACAGAGAAATGTCCACCACAGCCAAATAAATAAATAAAACTATTAAAAAATCAGTGGGAATAAAATTTCAGACATTAGAAAGACAACAGAAAAAGACTATATGGCTAGATCAGGGGACAGAGTTCCTTGTTTTAGTCTGGAGGAAGATGGAAATTTTAAATAAATTTAGATTTTGGTATAAAAATATAAAGTTAAATATGTACATTGCATTAAAAACTTTTATGTAGTCATATTCCCCCATATTTTATTTTTGAATTTCTATAACAATAAAAAAAGCAAAATAATAAAAACAACAAAGTGAAAAAAATAGAACTCAGATGTGATATGTAAAAAAGTATATGTACATATGCACCATAAGATATATATATATATATAACAATATGCATAGCAACATTTTTATAATACCCAAGAGTGAGAAACAACCCAAATGCCCATTAACAGGGGACTGAATAAATAAACTGTGTGCATTTGTTCAAAGGATCACTCTAAAGCAACAAAAATGAAGAAATTATACCTACACTTACACATGAAAAAAGTCTCACAAGCATAATGTGGGGCAAAAGTAACCAAAAATGAAATAACAGACCGCTAAGAGTTTATCTATGAAGACTTTAATAAATATGCAATACTAAGCTACAATGTTTAGAGACACATTTAAATTAGAAGAGGAATAAGGATATTGGTGAGTTGCTGGCAACGTTCTATTTCTTGATCTGCCTGACAGTGACATGAATGTCTTTTCTGTGTTATTTCACTGAGATGTACGTTTTGGTTTTCTATATTTTGTGTATGTGTTATATATTCCTACAGCACACATTTTCAAAGTCGTGGGTATGTTTTCTGAAATCAGTAAAGTTTGGTTGTTTGTGACACTGGAAATAATCTTGTGACACGTGTTCCAGTCAGAATGACACACTAGGACTTGCGGCTGGTGCACTCTGGGAACCAATGTTCTTTGGAAAAAGGAACATATTATTTTCCCCTTGTTTAACTTTCCCTAAGTACAGTAGAGAGATTTTTCAGCCTCCCACCTCCTCCCATAAAAGCAGGCGATAATGTCAAGACATGCAATATATTTTGAATCTAGGCAAGATCTTCCTTCCTGCTGGGCTTAATTTCTGAGTATAATGCTGTCACAGAAATAGATGCCATGCAATGCCCACTGGAAAGAGCAAGTACCGACTTTCATCAACACCCCATGGTCCCTACTGCAAATTGGTCTTGCGTACATGGCTCAGGCAGATGAACCACACACTTTTAAATATTTTAAGACGGAGTAAGAGAAAACAAAGTTCCTTTCTAAATTAAAAGTAGGCATTTTTTTTCCTTCACATGGAACCACAGTCAAAGACAGGAGAGGTGAGTTCTTTATTTTCAGTAAAAATAAAAGGATTCTTTGAGAAAGATTATAGAAAGATTATTTGAGATTATTGAAAACAATAGTAAACCTGGTCATGCTAAAAACTCATAATAAGTCTGTTATCCATTTGGGGTCTCATTTCACACAAATGACATTTGGGTCTAAAATTTAATAGAAAATGCCAGATTTAAAAAAATCTGTAATAATTATAAATCAGAGAAAATGAGGTCTCCCTATAGGCCTAAAATTCTAATTTGTTTAAGTGACAAGATAAATATCCTTTCTCCTTTTATCGATTATACAGTCATCTCAACTGTGAATCCAGACCTATCTCTGCAACAAGGAAGCAATTTCTCAGAAGGAATTATTAAGTGGATAGGCTTCTGTCAAGCATTTTTAAGCATGGGAATTGGTCCTGCCTTGTAAAAACTTGCCATTACAGTACTGGGTGACTGTTTAGGTAGTGGGAGAGATTGCCAAGTAAAAGCTTCATATTCCTGTCTATAGATATGTTTCTAGCCTACCTAGTATTTGATGCTACTGAAGGAGAAACATTTACACATGTGTTGTATATAAACAAGGCCTCCACTTCACCAGTTTGGGTGTAGACAACAAATTCATCCCTATGGATTATGCAAATTAAATGTTACAAATCCCATTTTCTAAGCATAGTGATCAGAATGACACACTAGGACTTGCGGCTGGTGCACTCTGGGAACCAATGTTCTTTGGAAAAAGGAACATATTATTTTCCCCTTGTTTAACTTTCCCTAAGTACAGTAGAGAGATTTTTCAGCCTCCCACCTCCTCCCATAAAAGCAGGCGATAATGTCAAGACATGCAATATATTTTGAATCTAGGCAAGATCTTCCTTCCTGCTGGGCTTAATTTCTGAGTATAATGCTGTCACAGAAATAGATGCCATGCAATGCCCACTGGAAAGAGCAAGTACCGACTTTCATCAACACCCCATGGTCCCTACTGCAAATTGGTCTTGCGTACATGGCTCAGGCAGATGAACCACACACTTTTAAATATTTTAAGACGGAGTAAGAGAAAACAAAGTTCCTTTCTAAATTAAAAGTAGGCATTTTTTTTTTCCTTCACATGGAACCACAGTCAAAGACAGGAGAGGTGAGTTCTTTATTTTCAGTAAAAATAAAAGGATTCTTTGAGAAAGATTATAGAAAGATTATTTGAGATTATTGAAAACAATAGTAAACCTGGTCATGCTAAAAACTCATAATAAGTCTGTTATCCATTTGGGGTCTCATTTCACACAAATGACATTTGGGTCTAAAATTTAATAGAAAATGCCAGATTTAAAAAAATCTGTAATAATTATAAATCAGAGAAAATGAGGTCTCCCTATAGGCCTAAAATTCTAATTTGTTTAAGTGACAAGATAAATATCCTTTCTCCTTTTATTGATTATACAGTCATCTCAACTGTGAATCCAGACCTATCTCTGCAACAAGGAAGCAATTTCTCAGAAGGAATTAAGTGGATAGGCTTCTGTCAAGCATTTTTAAGCATGGGAATTGGTCCTGCCTTGTAAAAACTTGCCATTACAGTACTGGGTGACTGTTTAGGTAGTGGGAGAGATTGCCAAGTAAAAGCTTCATATTCCTGTCTATAGATATGTTTCTAGCCTACCTAGTATTTGATGCTACTGAAGGAGAAACATTTACACATGTGTTGTATATAAACAAGGCCTCCACTTCACCAGTTTGGGTGTAGACAACAAATTCATCCCTATGGATTATGCAAATTAAATGTTACAAATCCCATTTTCTAAGCATATCTTTCCTGTCATGGTTTTCTTGCTCTATTTCCTTTTTGGTAATTCCAGAAACTCAAAATTAACACCATCCCCAGCCTGGTTCCTGGTAAAATGAGCTGAGAACTCAGATTTCCTCACTGGCAACTTCTGACTCTTCCAGAGAGTTGTGTTAAAACTCAGTGATTCTCTTCACTATACAAAGAAAGATAAATACAACACCACAACACCACAAACCAACTATACTATAAAAGAAAAGCCCAACAATGTGATTCTGCCAGTTCTTGCCCTCTGTGTGATTGGTGAGTGAGGAAGGCAGGAGCAGGGAGACAGTCCCTTCTCCAGAGCCATCCATTATGACCTTAACTAAAAAGTCGGTACTCTGTGGCAATCTAGAGTTCACAAGTTTCTTCCCACTTTTATATGGTGTGACTTCAATATTAAGTTCAATTTTCAAAGCCTTTGCTGTGCCATTTCCACAGTGGCCAGTCTAGGACCTTAGCCATGTCAAAACTGCAGTTTAGTTCTCAAAGCTTTTGCTATGTTATTAAGAACTATCCATATATTTGGAGTGAGCCCAGAGGTTCATACACAACTTTATGGAATTGCTTCTTTGTGCTTTCTCCTCTCTATGATCTAACACTTGGCAGTTCCCAGAAGCCCTCTTTGCTGGTGCTCAGGCTAAAATTGAGGTTTTGGTTCTCTGGCTTATGCTCTGTTACTGTGATACCTCCAGATTGAGGTCTCCTATAGGCCTAAAATTCTAATTTGTTTAAGTGACAAGATAAATATCCTTTCTCCTTTTATTGATTATACAGTCATCTCAACTGTGAATCCAGACCTATCTCTGCAACAAGGAAGCAATTTCTCAGAAGGAATTATTAAGTGGATAGGCTTCTGTCAAGCATTTTTAAGCATGGGAATTGGTCCTGCCTTGTAAAAACTTGCCATTACAGTACTGGGTGACTGTTTAGGTAGTGGAGAGATTGCCAAGTAAAAGCTTCATATTCCTGTCTATAGATATGTTTCTAGCCTACCTAGTATTTGATGCTACTGAAGGAGAAACATTTACACATGTGTTGTATATAAACAAGGCCTCCACTTCACCAGTTTGGGTGTAGACAACAAATTCATCCCTATGGATTATGCAAATTAAATGTTACAAATCCCATTTTCTAAGCATATCTTTCCTGTCATGGTTTTCTTGCTCTATTTCCTTTTTGGTAATTCCAGAAACTCAAAATTAACACCATCCCCAGCCTGGTTCCTGGTAAAATGAGCTGAGAACTCAGATTTCCTCACTGGCAACTTCTGACTCTTCCAGAGAGTTGTGTTAAAACTCAGTGATTCTCTTCACTATACACAGAAAGATAAATACAACACCACAACACCACAAACCAACTATACTATAAAAGAAAAGCCCAACAATGTGATTCTGCCAGTTCTTGCCCTCTGTGTGATTGGCGAGTGAGGAAGGCAGGAGCAGGGAGACAGTCCCTTCTCCAGAGCCATCCATTATGACCTTAACTAAAAAGTCGGTACTCTGTGGCAATCTAGAGTTCACAAGTTTCTTCCCACTTTTATACGGTGTGACTTCAATATTAAGTTCAATTTTCAAAGCCTTTGCTGTGCCATTTCCACAGTGGCCAGTCTAGGACCTTAGCCATGTCAAAACTGCAGTTTAGTTCTCAAAGCTTTTGCTATGTTATTAAGAACTATCCATATATTTGGAGTGAGCCCAGAGGTTCATACACAACTTTATGGAATTGCTTCTTTGTGCTTTCTCCTCTCTATGATCTAACACTTGGCAGTTCCCAGAAGCCCTCTTTTGCTGGTGCTCAGGCTAAAAATTGAGGTTTTGGTTCTCTGGCTCCACTATGAACTTCTGATTACTGTGTATACCTCCAGAGCAAAGGGGCAAAGAGACTACAATGGGTAAAAAGTAATAGCGATTCTCCCTTTACTCCAGCATCCACAGAACCTAGAAGCAGAAATGTTTTTCTCTGGAAGTTCTAGGCATCTGACCAGCTGCCACTGTTGTTTCTACAACTTCTCCTGTGACACTGCCTGGGGGGCTAGGACAGGAGAAAACAAACAAATAAGCACAGAAATAAACATGCCATTTTTCTCAGTCTCTTCAATAACAGGAGTCTATTTTCTCAGTCCTCCTAACAGAAAAAGAGAGCTTCTCTTGGAGCTCTTTCTATCTGATGTGCTGTATTGGGTTTCAGATTGTATTTGCATTTGTTACATTTTTTATTTTTTTTACATAGGTTTGTTGTTTACTATCCCACATCAACCTGAATTTGCCATAAGTATACATATGTCCCCTCCCTCTTGAACTTTCCTCCCATCTTCCTCCCCATTCCACTCCTCTAGGTTGTTACAGAGGCCCTATTTGAGTTCCCTTAGTCTTACAGCAGATTCCCCTCCCTCCTTGCAATGTCCATAAGTCTGTTCTCTATGCCTGTTTCTCCATTGCTGCTCTGCATAGATATTTATCAGTGCCATCTTTCTAGATTCCATATATATGTAGCAGTATAAAATATTTATCTTTCTCTTTCTAACTTCCTTCATTCTGTAGGATAGGTCTAGATTCATCTACCTCATTAGACCTAACTCAAATGCATTTCTTTTGATAAAATCAGGAAAACTAGCCATGAGTTACACATTCAGTGGTTCCACCATTTATTTTTCAGTCCTCAGTCAACTCACACATTCTGCCTTTGGTCTTTGGCTCCATTCATTTGAGAGACAGGGTAGAGTATTCATATTCAATCTTAACCAGAACAGAAAGCCTTTGCTGTGCCATTTCCACAGTGGCCAGTCTAGGACCTTAGCTTCATTTAGTTCTCAAAGCTTTTGCTATGTTATTAAGAACTATCCATATATTTGGAGTGAGCCCAGAGGTTCATACACAACTTTATGGAATTGCTTCTTTGTGCTTTCTCCTCTCTATGATCTAACACTTGGCAGTTCCCAGAAGCCCTCTTTTGCTGGTGCTCAGGCTAAAAATTGAGGTTTTGGTTCTCTGGCTCCACTATGAACTTCTGATTACTGTGTATACCTCCAGAGCAAAGGGGCAAAGAGACTACAATGGGTAAAAAGTAATAGCGATTCTCCCTTTACTCCAGCATCCACAGAACCTAGAAGCAGAAATGTTTTTCTCTGGAAGTTCTAGGCATCTGACCAGCTGCCACTGTTGTTTCTACAACTTCTCCTGTGACACTGCCTGGGGGGCTAGGACAGGAGAAAACAAACAAATAAGCACAGAAATAAACATGCCATTTTTCTCAGTCTCTTCAATAACAGGAGTCTATTTTCTCAGTCCTCCTAACAGAAAAAGAGAGCTTCTCTTGGAGCTCTTTTTATCTGATGTGCTGTATTGGGTTTCAGATTGTATTTGCATTTGTTACATTTTTTATTTTTTTTACATAGGTTTGTTGTTTACTATCCCACATCAACCTGAATTTGCCATAAGTATACATATGTCCCCTCCCTCTTGAACTTTCCTCCCATCTTCCTCCCCATTCCACTCCTCTAGGTTGTTACAGAGGCCCTATTTGAGTTCCCTTAGTCTTACAGCAGATTCCCCTCCCTCCTTGCAATGTCCATAAGTCTGTTCTCTATGCCTGTTTCTCCATTGCTGCTCTGCATAGATATTTATCAGTGCCATCTTTCTAGATTCCATATATATGTAGCAGTATAAAATATTTATCTTTCTCTTTCTAACTTCCTTCATTCTGTAGGATAGGTCTAGATTCATCTACCTCATTAGACCTAACTCAAATGCATTTCTTTTGATAAAATCAGGAAAACTAGCCATGAGTTACACATTCAGTGGTTCCACCATTTATTTTTCAGTCCTCAGTCAACTCACACATTCTGCCTTTGGTCTTTGGCTCCATTCATTTGGAGAGACAGGGTAGAGTATTCATATTCAATCTTAACCAGAACAGAAACTTCATTTTAAACAAATAATTAAAAGTTCTTTCAGGAGTGTTAATATGCATTCACATTGTTGTGCTATGGACCTCCAGGACATTTTTCTCTAGCAAAACTTTAAGTGTATAGCCACTGAACAACAACTCCCCAATTCCCCCTTCCTCCAGCCTCTGTACTCGCTGCTTAACTTTGTATTTCTATATTTGACTACCTTAGATACCACATGTAAGTGGAATCACACTATTTGTCTTTTTGTGACCTGTTCATTTTTCTTACCTTATTGTCTTCAAGGTTTATCCATGTTGTAGCCTGGGAAAGAACTGTCTTTTTAGGAATGAATAATATTCTATTAGAGAAGGAGGCAGCAGAGGATGTGATAGCTAGCATCACCGGCTCAATGGACATGAATTTGAGCAAATTCCAGGAGATTGTGGAGGACAGAGGAACCTGGACTGCTGCAGTTCATGGGGTCACAAAGGGTCTACACTCACCTGCTGACAGGAATTATATTGCTCTCACCTCACGGCTTTTGTGAATAATTCTAATATAAACATGATGTCAAATAACTTTGAGACATTGCTTTTGGTTGTTTTGGATAGCTATATCCATAGGTGGGATGACTGAATCATGTGGTAATTCTATTTCCAGGTTTTTGAGGAGCCTCAATAATGTATCCATAGCAGTTGTACCATTTTACATTTCCACTAACAGTACACTAGGGCTCCGATTTCTCTATATTACCACCAATACTAATTTATTTCTGTTTTGTTTTTTTTCTATAATGACCATCCTAATGGGTACATAGTGGTTTTCACTATTGTTTTGATTTTGCTATTCTCTAATAGTTTATGATATTGAGCATCTTTTTACATGCTTGTTAGCCATTTGTTTATCATCTTTGGAGAAATGTTCATTCACATCCTTTATTTTTTGTTGTTGAGTTTGTAGGAATTCTTTATATATTCTGGATATTTACTCATCAAATATGATTTATGATTTTTTTTTCTTTCTGTAGACAGAGCCTCCATTTTCTTGTAGTTTTCAGTCTTACTAATGAGAGGTCAGCCATCCTGATTCTTTGTATGACATCTTCCCCAGACTGGTTTGGGAGGAAGCTTTTATCATCTCTTTTCTCCCAGTGGCCCAAAATTTCAAGACAGTCTACTCTGGTATTTGTGTATTTTGCTCCATTTTTAGGCATCTTTTTCATGTGAAACTCCTCTTTTTCAGTTCTGGAATATATATTTGACCTGGTTCCATGACGATTTCTTCCTTTTCACTTCTTTTATTCTAATATCATTTGGGTTTATTTTTGAGTATCTGTCTCCTATCAGTTTACATTTACTGTGACTGTTACATGAACTTATTTCTATTATGTTATTTCATTTTGCCTCTATGATGTTGTATCACTGCATTTGCTTCTTTGGCCTCTGCTCTTTTTAGATTACTATTAGATTGTTAGAATTTTATTTTCTTTTATTCTTTTTACTGGTTTGAAATGTGTACATATTCTTTACCTTCCATGGTGATTTAGCCTTAAGGCCTATCTTCCATGTCCCTGTGGTTTTTAGAATCCCAGCACTATCCCCTCTTCCCTACATTTTATATCCAGCACTCTGTGGGCTGCAAAATGCTCACTGCTGTCATTAGTGATGGGTCTATCTGTATCAAAAGAACATTTATAGTTGTCTATTTGTTTATTTATCCAGCATTTCTGTGTTTGTAACAGGAAGGGTTACATTGCAGCATTTCAATCTATCATGTTGTACCATTTTACATTTCCACTAACAGTACACTAGGGCTCCGATTTTTTATATTACCACCAATACTAATTTATTTCTGTTTTGTTTTTTCTATAATGACCATCCTAATGGGTACATAGTGGTTTTCACTATTGTTTTGATTTTGCTATTCTCTAATAGTTTATGATATTGAGCATCTTTTTACATGCTTGTTAGCCATTTGTTTATCATCTTTGGAGAAATGTTCATTCACATCCTTTATTTTTTGTTGTTGAGTTTGTAGGAATTCTTTATATATTCTGGATATTTACTCATCAAATATGATTTATGATTTTTTTTTCTTTCTGTAGACAGAGCCTCCATTTTCTTGTAGTTTTCAGTCTTACTAATGAGAGGTCAGCCATCCTGATTCTTTGTATGACATCTTCCCCAGACTGGTTTGGGAGGAAGCTTTTATCATCTCTTTTCTCCCAGTGGCCCAAAATTTCAAGACAGTCTACTCTGGTATTTGTGTATTTTGCTCCATTTTTAGGCATCTTTTTCATGTGAAACTCCTCTTTTTCAGTTCTGGAATATATATTTGACCTGGTTCCATGACGATTTCTTCCTTTTCACTTCTTTTATTCTAATATCATTTGGGTTTATTTTTGAGTATCTGTCTCCTATCAGTTTACATTTACTGTGACTGTTACATGAACTTATTTCTATTATGTTATTTCATTTTGCCTCTATGATGTTGTATCACTGCATTTGCTTCTTTGGCCTCTGCTCTTTTTAGATTACTATTAGATTGTTAGAATTTTATTTTCTTTTATTCTTTTTACTGGTTTGAAATGTGTACATATTCTTTACCTTCCATGGTGATTTAGCCTTAAGGCCTATCTTCCATGTCCCTGTGGTTTTTAGAATCCCAGCACTATCCCCTCTTCCCTACATTTTATATCCAGCACTCTGTGGGCTGCAAAATGCTCACTGCTGTCATTAGTGATGGGTCTATCTGTATCAAAAGAACATTTATAGTTGTCTATTTGTTTATTTATCCAGCATTTCTGTGTTTGTAACAGGAAGGGTTACATTGCAGCATTTCAATCTATCATGTTGCTTTATAGATTAGTCTATCTTTATCAATTGTCAAATATGAATAAATATGCATACATGTATATGTATGTGAATGCATCAATTGAATGATGAACCAAAATGAATACATTATTTTCTATGATTCCACATAATATAGCTTTGGTTAGCATTAACTTGATAAAGAGAGCTATGTTGTTCTATATGAACCAAAGACAGTCTTTTATAACTTATAACTTTCAAAGCCTTTGTAGTTTTAGAAAGGATGCCCTATAACCATCCCAGCCGAGTCTGAAAGATAATGAATACTGTGAACAGCAGTGTACTATAATTCCCAACACGAAAAAACTTGCAGTTGTTTCAGGGAATGAAATTTGGAAGTCCTTATCAGACCTTCTGAACTTCGAACAAAGTTTAAAAGCCTGGCAGCACTTTTTTTTTTTTCCTTCCTAAACAGTGTGCTGGTTAACTTAGAAAACAACTTCTCTATTTGAACCATGGCTTGTATTCCTCTATGTTAGCCACAGAAAATGTTCATCATTATTTTAAAAGCTAGAGAGTAGGAGGAAGAGTAAAATATCTGCCGCAAGCATTTTTTTTTCCTTCAAAAATAAAAATAAAAAGAGAAAGGGAGAAAAGACACATAAAACAATATTACACTGCATTCTCCACTTTGTCGTTCAGAGCCTTACAATTGCCTAATTGTTCATCAGCTTCACAAAAGGAATGCCTTTTATTTTCTCCAGCACTTAGAGATGACTAAGTGTCACTTAGTCAATTGGCAGAACAAAGAAGTCAATTATGGATCACATTTTCTCCGTTTCGTTATTCTTGAAAATAATTCACTTTATTGGTGCAGTGTTCTGGAAAGGTGAGGGATTGACAGGCCTCGAGTACAGAAATATCAGCCCATACACTCAGGTTGCATTTCTTTTAAAACTAGAGGTGGACCAAACTGAAAACTACTCTAAAAATGAATTACCAAATTTTGCACTCTGGGCTGCAAAATGCTCACTGCTGTCATTAGTGATGGGTCTATCTGTATCAAAAGAACATTTATAGTTGTCTATTTGTTTATTTATCCAGCATTTCTGTGTTTGTAACAGGAAGGGTTACATTGCAGCATTTCAATCTATCATGTTGCTTTATAGATTAGTCTATCTTTATCAATTGTCAAATATGAATAAATATGCATACATGTATATGTATGTGAATGCATCAATTGAATGATGAACCAAAATGAATACATTATTTTCTATGATTCCACATAATATAGCTTTGGTTAGCATTAACTTGATAAAGAGAGCTATGTTGTTCTATATGAACCAAAGACAGTCCTTTATAACTTATAACTTTCAAAGCCTTTGTAGTTTTAGAAAGGATGCCCTATAACCATCCCAGCCGAGTCTGAAAGATAATGAATACTGTGAACAGCAGTGTACTATAATTCCCAACACGAAAAAACTTGCAGTTGTTTCAGGGAATGAAATTTGGAAGTCCTTATCAGACCTTCTGAACTTCGAACAAAGTTTAAAAGCCTGGCAGCACTTTTTTTTTTCCTTCCTAAACAGTGTGCTGGTTAACTTAGAAAACAACTTCTCTATTTGAACCATGGCTTGTATTCCTCTATGTTAGCCACAGAAAATGTTCATCATTATTTTAAAAGCTAGAGAGTAGGAGGAAGAGTAAAATATCTGCCTCAAGCATTTTTTTTTCCTTCAAAAATAAAAATAAAAAGAGAAAGGGAGAAAAGACACATAAAACAATATTACACTGCATTCTCCACTTTGTCGTTCAGAGCCTTACAATTGCCTAATTGTTCATCAGCTTCACAAAAGGAATGCCTTTTATTTTCTCCAGCACTTAGAGATGACTAAGTGTCACTTAGTCAATTGGCAGAACAAAGAAGTCAATTATGGATCACATTTTCTCCGTTTCGTTATTCTTGAAAATAATTCACTTTATTGGTGCAGTGTTCTGGAAAGGTGAGGGATTGACAGGCCTCGAGTACAGAAATATCAGCCCATACACTCAGGTTGCATTTCTGTTTAAAACTAGAGGTGAAAAGGTAACTGTTTCTCAGTCTCTGCATACTGAAAACTACTCTAAAAAAATGAAATACTAAGAACTCCTGACTTCCTTCAAGTATATTTCACCTCCATGTAAAGTCATACACTCGTGTTTTTCTTTCCTCACCAATCATAATCATTCATTAAGCTAGTCCTCAGTCATCTTTTCGATATATGTATTGCAAAGTAGTGATTTAGCATTACAACATAATAAGCTTAAAGTATAATTTTTTTAGTTTTCCTTTAGCTACAATGTAGTAGTACTCTCGTAGAAATTTGGAAAATATAAGCACGAAGGAGAAAATAAAAAATTTTCAATAACTTCACAACACAGAGAAAACCACAATTAACATTTTTATAATCTTGTCATAATTTTCTGTATTAACATTAATAAGCTATAATAAAATGATACGTTATTTTAGAACTCCATTTTTATATTTTGTGATATTTATATGACATCAAATGTTCCCCTAAAATGATTTTTATTTTCTATGAATGAACATACTCTGATTTATTAAAGCATTCCTTTCTTATTGGATACCCAAAATATTTACACTGTCATCATAAATAAAATCAAAAAAAAAATACCCACTGAATGTGTGTCTTTTTTTTTTTAACTTTTTGTTTGGCCTTGGAGTATAGCCTATGACAATGCTGTAACAATTTCAGGTGAAGAGAGTAGGGACTCAGCTATACTTACAAGTATCCATTCTCCTCCAGGGAACATGTGTCTTTGTATAAATCTGATTATTTTCTTACTTGTAACTTACTTGTGGTGGCCTTAACTACAGTAAACATTACTGATGTTAAGACTTACACAGTATGCTTTTTTTTAAAAAAAAGTAAATCAGTTACACAGCATTCTCCACTTTGTCGTTCAGAGCCTTACAATTGCCTAATTGTTCATCAGCTTCACAAAAGGAATGCCTTTTATTTTCTCCAGCACTTAGAGATGACTAAGTGTCACTTAGTCAATTGGCAGAACAAAGAAGTCAATTATGGATCACATTTTCTCCGTTTCGTTATTCTTGAAAATAATTCACTTTATTGGTGCAGTGTTCTGGAAAGGTGAGGGATTGACAGGCCTCGAGTACAGAAATATCAGCCCATACACTCAGGTTGCATTTCTTTTTAAAACTAGAGGTGAAAAGGTAACTGTTTCTCAGTCTCTGCATACTGAAAACTACTCTACAAAAATGAAATACTAAGAACTCCTGACTTCCTTCAAGTATATTTCACCTCCATGTAAAGTCATACACTCGTGTTTTTCTTTCCTCACCAATCATAATCATTCATTAAGCTAGTCCTCAGTCATCTTTTCGATATATGTATTGCAAAGTAGTGATTTAGCATTACAACATAATAAGCTTAAAGTATAATTTTTTTAGTTTTCCTTTAGCTACAATGTAGTAGTACTCTCGTAGAAATTTGGAAAATATAAGCACGAAGGAGAAAATAAAAAATTTTCAATAACTTCACAACACAGAGAAAACCACAATTAACATTTTATAATCTTGTCATAATTTTCTGTATTAACATTAATAAGCTATAATAAAATGATACGTTATTTTAGAACTCCATTTTTATATTTTGTGATATTTATATGACATCAAATGTTCCCCTAAAATGATTTTTATTTTCTATGAATGAACATACTCTGATTTATTAAAGCATTCCTTTCTTATTGGATACCCAAAATATTTACACTGTCATCATAAATAAAATCAAAAAAAAAATACCCACTGGATGTGTGTCTTTTTTTTTTTAACTTTTTGTTTGGCCTTGGAGTATAGCCTATGACAATGCTGTAACAATTTCAGGTGAAGAGAGTAGGGACTCAGCTATACTTACAAGTATCCATTCTCCTCCAGGGAACATGTGTCTTTGTATAAATCTGATTATTTTCTTACTTGTAACTTACTTGTGGTGGCCTTAACTACAGTAAACATTACTGATGTTAAGACTTACACAGTATGCTGTCAAATCACTTTCCCCAAATTTACTACTTCACTATTCTAATAGTAAAGTCAGTTTTATTTTATATTTGTATTAAATTTCTGAATGATGAAATAGCTTAATCAATTGACCATGGAAGGCCTTAAGTCACAGAATCCAGCTACTGATTTTTCTATTACTTGTATAGAAAATAAAATTCACTATTGAAGTATGTGTGCTGCTTTATCATTATATTTGCATTTTTTCAGTATAATGTCAGAAAAAAATTAATTTTATACTTAACTATCCTTCAATCTTGTATACTAGTCTCTGAAATAATGCATTATTCTGATTTGTTTTTCATCCATCTTTTTTTTTTTCATTCGTTGGCCTCTGTGGGCTTCCCATTGCTGTTGCCTCTCTCATTGCAGAGGACCAGCTCTGGGCGCATGCACTCCAGAGCACTGACTCATAATTGGACACATGGGTCCAGCTGCTCTGTGACATGTGGGACCTTCTGGACCAGGAATGGAACTAGGTGGCCCTTGCACTGCAAGGTGGAATCTTTACCCACTGGACCACCAGGGAAGCCCTATTCTGATCATTTTAATGTAAGTTTGTTAGGTGGTGCTAGTGGTAAAGAACCTGCCTGCCAATCCAGGAAATAGAAGAGATGGGTTGGATCCTTGGGTTGAGAAGATTCCCCTGGAGGAAGACATGGCAACCGTCTGCTATATTCTTGCCTGGGGAATTCCATGGACAGAGAAGCCTGGTGGGCTACGGCCCATAGAGTTGCAGAGCTGGACATGACTGAAGCGACTTAGCATGCACGCACATTACTAAGACACATAAAACATTCATCTAGCAACATATTTCCTTATCTCTCCTTACAAGAAAGGTGTCTAATTATAGAATATCTCATTATGCTTTAAAAAAAAAAAAAGGCAACACACATTACTCCTTTTAAAATTGAACAGAACTCGAGAGCCTGGTAAAAGTTGAAGGAAAATCTGGAGAAAACATGCACAGATGTTTGCTATTTCCTTTAAATCAGTTTTTTTTTTTTTTTTCCCCAAGAAATTGTTCATTTTACCAGAATTTACTAAATATGGGAATAAAACTGCTACAGAGTACAATCTACACCCACAAATGGAATTATCAAGTTATATTCAATCTATTCTGTATTTTTTAACAGCAAGTGCATTTTCTATATGCCGAGCAAGCACTGAAGAGCACCGCAGTCACAAATTGTGATTAGAAAAGCTGCTTGTTTAGCAGTTTCAAAGAGAACCAACATGACAATCAAACATCGAACGAGCAGATGTAAAATTCATTTTAGGACATGCGGCTATAATAGAGAAATTAGGAGCAATTAAAACATGAAAAAAATCAGTTCAGCTGGGAAAAGAGCAGTATTCAATCTTGTATACTAGTCTCTGAAATAATGCATTATTCTGATTTGTTTTTCATCCATCTTTTTTTTTTTCATTCGTTGGCCTCTGTGGGCTTCCCATTGCTGTTGCCTCTCTCCTTTCCGAGGACCAGCTCTTGGCATGCACCCAGAGCACTGACTCATAATTGGACACATGGGTCCAGCTGCTCTGTGACATGTGGGACCTTCTGGACCAGGAATGGAACTAGGTGGCCCTTGCACTGCAAGGTGGAATCTTTACCCACTGGACCACCAGGGAAGCCCTATTCTGATCATTTTAATGTAAGTTTGTTAGGTGGTGCTAGTGGTAAAGAACCTGCCTGCCAATCCAGGAAATAGAAGAGATGGGTTGGATCCTTGGGTTGAGAAGATTCCCCTGGAGGAAGACATGGCAACCGTCTGCTATATTCTTGCCTGGGGAATTCCATGGACAGAGAAGCCTGGTGGGCTACGGCCCATAGAGTTGCAGAGCTGGACATGACTGAAGCGACTTAGCATGCACGCACATTACTAAGACACATAAAACATTCATCTAGCAACATATTTCCTTATCTCTCCTTACAAGAAAGGTGTCTAATTATAGAATATCTCATTATGCTTTAAAAAAAAAAAAAGGCAACACACATTACTCCTTTTAAAATTGAACAGAACTCGAGAGCCTGGTAAAAGTTGAAGGAAAATCTGGAGAAAACATGCACAGATGTTTGCTATTTCCTTTAAATCAGTTTTTTTTTTTTTTTTCCCCAAGAAATTGTTCATTTTACCAGAATTTACTAAATATGGGAATAAAACTGCTACAGAGTACAATCTACACCCACAAATGGAATTATCAAGTTATATTCAATCTATTCTGTATTTTTTAACAGCAAGTGCATTTTCTATATGCCGAGCAAGCACTGAAGAGCACCGCAGTCACAAATTGTGATTAGAAAAGCTGCTTGTTTAGCAGTTTCAAAGAGAACCAACATGACAATCAAACATGGAAAGAGCAGATGGAAAATTTATTTTAGGACATGCGGCAATAATAGAGAAATTAGGGAGCAATTAAAACATGAAAAAAAATCAGTTCAGCTGAGAAAGTGAATCTAAAGATAGTGCAGTTCAATTTCCAATTATGCTTTTTTTTAAACCAAAGTTTGAATTAGAATGAAATCTGAATGTTCTTTTAAGAAATAAAGTACAACTTAAAGTGACATGTGGTGGTTGTTTAAAACAGTCTTTAAAACCAGGGTAGTTATTCAATACTATCACTTATTTTTAGAAGATAAATTATTGGCACCTACATTTGAGTGCTAGTAGAGAGCAACAGTAACAAAAACTCAGTAGATAGCCTTGTATGTTTTAATTAACTATTTTGCAAAATTAAATTTTTGTTTAAAGTTAGTTGAATAAGAGTAAAGTTCCCACGTATGAAATTCTAAGATGTTTTTTACCTAATGCATCAGGAGAAATTAATGTGATCTTTGAAAACAAACCTTTCTCTAAATCGGTACTACTGGATTTAGACAGACTATTCCAAGGCACAAAAATACCTTAATATGTGCTGCCCTAAATGAAAATGAATTGTAGTATTCAGTAGAAGTAATGCCAGACCACTTACCCAGAAATCCTGTTCTGCTATTGCTGGAGTTTAATGCCACTGAAGGTAGCAAGAATCCTGTGAGGCAAAGAGACTTGTGTAAATGCAATGGTTTGATCCTGCAAAAAAAGAAAAAAAAAAAAGTAGCCCTCCGGAAGCAAATCCTACCCCAGGGTGAAACCAATAAAGGAGTGATGAAAACAAATCAGGGAAGAGGTTGAAACTAACCAGGTGTGTTTCAAGCAAAGGCCCTTGGAGTACAGCTTCTGCCTAAATCAGAGGGAATTCTGAAGTGTTATTACGGCTTAGTTTATCCCAACATATAAATTCACCTTTGGGAAAGACCTGGTTTGTTTAAATTATGCTGCCACCAAATGGCAATCTATTCTGTATTTTTTAACAGCAAGTGCATTTTCTATATGCCGAGCAAGCACTGAAGAGCACCGCAGTCACAAATTGTGATTAGAAAAGCTGCTTGTTTAGCAGTTTCAAAGAGAACCAACATGACAATCAAACATGGAAAGAGCAGATGGAAAATTTATTTTAGGACATGCGGCAATAATAGAGAAATTAGGGAGCAATTAAAACATGAAAAAAAATCAGTTCAGCTGAGAAAGTGAATCTAAAGATAGTGCAGTTCAATTTCCAATTATGCTTTTTTTTAAACCAAAGTTTGAATTAGAATGAAATCTGAATGTTCTTTTAAGAAATAAAGTACAACTTAAAGTGACATGTGGTGGTTGTTTAAAACAGTCTTTAAAACCAGGGTAGTTATTCAATACTATCACTTATTTTTAGAAGATAAATTATTGGCACCTACATTTGAGTGCTAGTAGAGAGCAACAGTAACAAAAACTCAGTAGATAGCCTTGTATGTTTTAATTAACTATTTTGCAAAATTAAATTTTTGTTTAAAGTTAGTTGAATAAGAGTAAAGTTCCCACGTATGAAATTCTAAGATGTTTTTTACCTAATGCATCAGGAGAAATTAATGTGATCTTTGAAAACAAACCTTTCTCTAAATCGGTACTACTGGATTTAGACAGACTATTCCAAGGCACAAAAATACCTTAATATGTGCTGCCCTAAATGAAAATGAATTGTAGTATTCAGTAGAAGTAATTCCAGACCACTTACCCAGAAATCCTGTTCTGCTATTGCTGGAGTTTAATGCCACTGAAGGTAGCAAGAATCCTGTGAGGCAAAGAGACTTGTGTAAATGCAATGGTTTGATCCTGCAAAAAAAGAAAAAAAAAAAAGTAGCCCTCCGGAAGCAAATCCTACCCCAGGGTGAAACCAATAAAGGAGTGATGAAAACAAATCAGGGAAGAGGTTGAAACTAACCAGGTGTGTTTCAAGCAAAGGCCCTTGGAGTACAGCTTCTGCCTAAATCAGAGGGAATTCTGAAGTGTTATTACGGCTTAGTTTATCCCAACATATAAATTCACCTTTGGGAAAGACCTGGTTTGTTTAAATTATGCTGCCACCAAATGGCTATTGGTCTCCTCAAGGGTTGATAACACACGGAGAAATTAATATCAGATTCCACACCTCACAAGTCAGAATTCAGTCTCTGTGAGAAGCCAAGACTAATTGGGCCCAGGTTTCCTTTCCAATCTAACACCATCAGTTCAGTACAACTCAGTCGTTCAGTTGTGTCTGACTGTTTGCAAACCTATGGACTACATCACACCAAGCTTCCCTGTCCTTCACCGTCTCCCAGAACTTGCTCAAACTCATGTCCATTGACTCAGTGATGACATCCCACCATGTGGTCCTCTGTCGTCCGCTTCTCCTTCTGCCTTCTCTATTTTACCTAGCATCAGGGGAATGAGTTTTCTATTAGCATCAGGTGGCCAAAGTATTGGAGCTTCAGCATCAGTATCAGTACTTCCAATGAATATTCAGAGTTGATTTCCTTTAGGATTGACTGGTTTGATCACTTTGCAGTCCAAGAGACTCTCAAGTTCTCTTCTCCAGCACCACAGCTCCAAGGCATCAATTCTTTGGCACTCAGTCTTCTTTATAGTCAAGCTCTCACATCCATACATGACTACTGGAAAAACCATAGCTTTGACTACATGGACCTTTGTTAGCAAAGTGATGTCTCTGCTTTCTAATATGCTGTCTCTTTCTGTCATAGCTTTTCCTCCAAGGAGCAAGAGTCTTTTAATTTCATGGCTGCAGTCACCTTCTGCAGTGATTTTGGAGCCGAAGAAAATAGTCTGTCACTGCCTCCACATTTTCTGCTTCTATTTTCCATTAAGTGATGGGATTGGATGCTATAATCTTAGTGTTTTGAATGTTGACTTTCAAGACAGATTTTTCACTCTGCTCTTTCTCACTCATCAAGAGGCTCTCTAGATCCTGCAAAAAGAAAAAAAAGTAGCCCTCCGGAAGCAAATCCTACCCCAGGGTGAAACCAATAAAGGAGTGATGAAAACAAATCAGGGAAGAGGTTGAAACTAACCAGGTGTGTTTCAAGCAAAGGCCCTTGGAGTACAGCTTCTGCCTAAATCAGAGGGAATTCTGAAGTGTTATTACGGCTTAGTTTATCCCAACATATAAATTCACCTTTGGGAAAGACCTGGTTTGTTTAAATTATGCTGCCACCAAATGGCTATTGGTCTCCTCAAGGGTTGATAACACACGGAGAAATTAATATCAGATTCCACACCTCACAAGTCAGAATTCAGTCTCTGTGAGAAGCCAAGACTAATTGGGCCCAGGTTTCCTTTCCAATCTAACACCATCAGTTCAGTACAACTCAGTCGTTCAGTTGTGTCTGACTGTTTGCAAACCTATGGACTACATCACACCAAGCTTCCCTGTCCTTCACCGTCTCCCAGAACTTGCTCAAACTCATGTCCATTGACTCAGTGATGACATCCCACCATGTGGTCCTCTGTCGTCCGCTTCTCCTTCTGCCTTCTCTATTTTACCTAGCATCAGGGGAATGAGTTTTCTATTAGCATCAGGTGGCCAAAGTATTGGAGCTTCAGCATCAGTATCAGTACTTCCAATGAATATTCAGAGTTGATTTCCTTTAGGATTGACTGGTTTGATCACTTTGCAGTCCAAGAGACTCTCAAGTTCTCTTCTCCAGCACCACAGCTCCAAGGCATCAATTCTTTGGCACTCAGTCTTCTTTATAGTCAAGCTCTCACATCCATACATGACTACTGGAAAAACCATAGCTTTGACTACATGGACCTTTGTTAGCAAAGTGATGTCTCTGCTTTCTAATATGCTGTCTCTTTCTGTCATAGCTTTTCCTCCAAGGAGCAAGAGTCTTTTAATTTCATGGCTGCAGTCACCTTCTGCAGTGATTTTGGAGCCGAAGAAAATAGTCTGTCACTGCCTCCACATTTTCTGCTTCTATTTTCCATTAAGTGATGGGATTGGATGCTATAATCTTAGTGTTTTGAATGTTGACTTTCAAGACAGATTTTTCACTCTGCTCTTTCTCACTCATCAAGAGGCTCTCTAGTTCCTCTTCCCTTTCTGCCATTTGACTTTTATCATTTACATATCTGAGGTTGTTGATATTTCAGCATATAGACAGTATTTTAAGCTATGAAATGAAAGATTTTCTCTATGTTAATTTCAGGTGTACTACATAGGGATTTGACATTTGCATACATTATAAAATGATCACTACAGTAAGTCTAGTAGCCATATGTCTCCATACAAAGTTATTATAATATTATTGGCTATATTTTATGCTACATGTTACATCTCATGGCTTATTTATTTTATAACTGAATGTTTGTACCTCTTACTCTCCTTCACCTATTTCACCTGCCTCCTCTGCCATCACTACCCATTGTTCTCTGTATCTATGAGTCTATTTCATTTAATTTTGTTCATTTTTTCTTTTAGATTCCACATCTAAGTGAAATCATATGGCATTTCTGTTTCTCTTTCTGACTCATTTCAGTTAGTTTAACATCTTCTAAGTCCACCCATGTTGCAAATAGCTAGATTTCTTTTTTTAATGGTTGAGCAGTGTTCCACTGTGTGTGTATATATGCATATATATATATATATATATATATATATATATGTATACACACACACACACCACTTTTTTATCCATTCATATATTGATAGATGAATGGATTCATCTTAGGTTGCTTCCATATCTTGGCTATCATAAATAAATAGGCATATGCATATTTTTCTGAATTAGTGCTTTTGTTTTCTTCAACTAAATACCTAGAAGTGAAATTGATGGATCATATGGCACTTCTGTTTTTAATTTTTTGAAGAACTTCAATACTATCTTTCATAGTGACTGCCCCAATTTAGCAGTGCTGTACGTGCTCACCAATACTCATTGTCTTTTGATGATGGTTATTCTGACAGATGTGAGGTGATACCTCATTTTCATTTGCGTTTCTCTGATGATTAGTGATGTTGAGCATGTTATCTTTTGTCTGTTGGCCATCTGTGTGTTTTCCTTGGAAAAAAATCTATTCACGTCCTCTGTCCAGTCAGGTTGTTTGTTTTTTCGATTTCAGGTTGTATGAATTCTTTATATACTTTGGATATTAACCCTTTATCAGATATATTACTTGCAAATATGGTCTCCCATTCAGTAGAACGCTTTTTTTTTTTTTTAATTTTTGGCCTTGTTTTACTGATTTTTTATTTATTTATTTTTCATCCATCTTTATTCTTTGGCCTCTGTGGAACTCTCATTACAGTGGTCTCTCTTGCTACAGGGCACTGGCTCTGGGCACATGCACTCCAGAGCACTGGCTCACAATTGGACACACAGGTCAGCCACTCCATGGAATGTGGGATCTTTCGGGGCCAGGGATTGAACTGGTGCCCCCTGCATGGCAAGGTGCACTTTTTACCCACTGGACCACCAGGGAGGCCATAGACTGTGTTTTTTTTAATTTTTAAAAAATTTTTTGATTGTTGGTAATTTCCTTCCTGTGTGAAAGCTTTTTTTTTTTTTTTTTTTTCAGCTTGATGTCTAATTTGGTTATTTTGAAGCTTTTTTTTAGCATATTATTTAGCTAAATGAATAAGTACCTGGATGAATGATTATGTGGTTTGGAGTCTTCTTGCCTTTTTGGTTCACAGTGAAATCTGAATTTGACTTCATGCCTATGGAGGAGGATAGCATATATCCATATTGGATCTCTTCTGGATAAAGAAGTCTGGTTTGTTGGAGGCAAAAAGAGGTAATTCTGGCCCTAATACATTCACCCAATGGTTTTCAAAATAAAAAATAGGCTCTAAAATAAGGGACAAGATAAGGGTGTCCATTGTCACTACTATCATTCAACAAAGTCTTGGAAGTTCTAGCTACGGCAATTAGAAACAGAAACGAAATAAAACCAATCCAGATTGAAAAAGAAGTAAAACTCTCACTGTTTGCAGATGACACGGTACTATACATAAAACCCTAAAGACATTATCAGAAAATTACTAAAGTTAATCAGTGAATTTAACAGACTTAGAGGATACAAGATCAAAATAAAGAAATCACTTGCATTCCTATATAGTAACAATGAAAAATCAGAGAAATCAATCCCATTCACCACTGCAACCAAAAGAATACAATATCTAGGAATAAACCTACCAAAGAAGACAAAAGAACTATACACAGAAAATTGTAAATAACTAACGAAAGAAATCAAAGATGGCATAAACAGTTGGAGAGACTCCATGTTCCTGGATTGGAAGAATAAATATCATTAAAGTGACCATTCCACCAAATATTACCTACAGATTTAATGTGATCCCTATCAAATTACCAATGACATTGTTCACAGAACTAGAACAAAAAATACCACAGTTCATATGGAAACACAAAAGACCCGAGCTAACCAAAGCAGTTTTGGGAAAGAATAATGGATTTGGTGGAATCAACCTTCCTGACTTAAGAGTATCCTACTGGGCTTCCCTGGTGGTCCAGTGAGTAAGGACACCGCCTTGCAGTGCAAGGGGCTCAGGTTCCTTCCCTGGCCTGGGAAGACCCCACGTGCCGCGGAGCGGCTGGACCCATGTGTCCAATTACCGAGCCGGAGCTCTGGAGCGCAGGCGCCCAGAGTCGGTGCTCTGCGACAACAGAGGCCACCATGATGGGAGGCCCACGCGGGCCAAAGAACAAACATGGATGAAAATAGATAAATGAAAAACCAATAGAAGTAGCCTGCTCGCCCCCCTCCTTCCTCACTCCCCCCCACAAAAAAGATGCAAAAAAAAAAAAAAAAGAGTATGCTACAAAGTGACTGTCAGCAAGAGAGTATGGCACTGGCACAAAAACAGAAATATAGACCAATAGACCAATGGAACAAGATACAGAAGCCAGGGATAAACCCACACATTATGGGTAACTTATATTTGGCAAAGGAGGCAAGAATATACAAGGGCAAAAACAACCTCTTCAATAAGTGGTGCTGGGAAAACTGGACAGCTATATGTAAAAGAATGAAATTAGAACATTTATCCTAACACCATACACAAAGATAAACTCAGAAAGGATGAAAGACCTAAACATAAAACCAGTAACTGTAAAACTCTTAGAGGAAACCACAGGCAGAACACTCAATGACGTATCAAAACAAGGTCTTCTATGACCTGCCTTCCAAAGTAAAGGAAATAAAAACAAAAATAAACAAGTTGGACTTAATTAAACTTTAAAGCTTTTGCCCGAAAAGGAAACTATAAACAAGGTGAAAAGAAAAAAAACAGTTGGAGAGACTCCATGTTCCTGGATTGGAAGAATAAATATCATTAAAGTGACCATTCCACCAAATATTACCTACAGATTTAATGTGATCCCTATCAAATTACCAATGACATTGTTCACAGAACTAGAACAAAAAATACCACAGTTCATATGGAAACACAAAAGACCCGAGCTAACCAAAGCAGTTTTGGGAAAGAATAATGGATTTGGTGGAATCAACCTTCCTGACTTAAGAGTATCCTACTGGGCTTCCCTGGTGGTCCAGTGAGTAAGGACACCGCCTTGCAGTGCAAGGGGCTCAGGTTCCTTCCCTGGCCTGGGAAGACCCCACGTGCCGCGGAGCGGCTGGACCCATGTGTCCAATTACCGAGCCGGAGCTCTGGAGCGCAGGCGCCCAGAGTCGGTGCTCTGCGACAACAGAGGCCACCATGATGGGAGGCCCACGCGGGCCAAAGAACAAACATGGATGAAAATAGATAAATGAAAAACCAATAGAAGTAGCCTGCTCGCCCCCCTCCTTCCTCACTCCCCCCCACAAAAAAGATGCAAAAAAAAAAAAAAAAGAGTATGCTACAAAGTGACTGTCAGCAAGAGAGTATGGCACTGGCACAAAAACAGAAATATAGACCAATAGACCAATGGAACAAGATACAGAAGCCAGGGATAAACCCACACATTATGGGTAACTTATATTTGGCAAAGGAGGCAAGAATATACAAGGGCAAAAACAACCTCTTCAATAAGTGGTGCTGGGAAAACTGGACAGCTATATGTAAAAGAATGAAATTAGAACATTTATCCTAACACCATACACAAAGATAAACTCAGAAAGGATGAAAGACCTAAACATAAAACCAGTAACTGTAAAACTCTTAGAGGAAACCACAGGCAGAACACTCAATGACGTATCAAAACAAGGTCTTCTATGACCTGCCTTCCAAAGTAAAGGAAATAAAAACAAAAATAAACAAGTTGGACTTAATTAAACTTTAAAGCTTTTGCACAGAAAAGGAAACTATAAACAAGGTGAAAAGACAACCCTTGGAATGGAAAAAAATAATAGCAAATGAAAGAACCAACAAAAAATTAATTTTCTAAATAACAAGCAGCTCAGACAACTCAACACCAAAAAAAAAAAAAAAAATCAAAAAGTGGAAAAATATCTTAAAAGAACTCTTTCCAAAGAAGACACACAGAGGAACAACAAACACATGAAAAGATGCCCCAAATCATTAATTATTAAAGAAATGCAAATCAAAATTACAATGAGGTATCACCTCACGCCAGTCAGAGCGGCCATTGTCAAAAAGTCTACAAACAATAAATTCTGGAGAAGGTGTGGAGAAAAGGGAACGCTCTTGCACTGTTGTTGGGAATGTAAATTGATAGAGCCCCAATAAAACATTATGAGAAATATTATATACTAACACATGTGTATGGAATCTAGAAGGATGGTACTGATGAATGTATATGCAGGACAGCAATGGAGAAACAGATACAGAGGACAGACTTATGGACATTGGGGAGAGGAAGGAGTAGGTGAGATGTATGGAAAAAGTAACATGGAAATTTATAGTACCATACGTTAAATAGATAACCAATGGGAATTTACTGTTAGACTAAGGGAACTCAAACAGGGGCTCTATAACCTAGAGGAGTTGGATGGGGGGGGGGAAAGGGCCATAGGGGCATGTTGATGTTTGGAGGTAAACTATTATCCTAACAACTGGACAGCTATAAATGAAGCCAGGATAAACCCACACATTATGGGTAACTTATATTTGGCAAAGGAGGCAAGAATATACAAGGGCAAAAACAACCTCTTCAATAAGTGGTGCTGGGAAAACTGGACAGCTATATGTAAAAGAATGAAATTAGAACATTTATCCTAACACCATACACAAAGATAAACTCAGAAAGGATGAAAGACCTAAACATAAAACCAGTAACTGTAAAACTCTTAGAGGAAACCACAGGCAGAACACTCAATGACGTATCAAAACAAGGTCTTCTATGACCTGCCTTCCAAAGTAAAGGAAATAAAAACAAAAATAAACAAGTTGGACTTAATTAAACTTTAAAGCTTTTGCACAGAAAAGGAAACTATAAACAAGGTGAAAAGACAACCCTTGGAATGGAAAAAAATAATAGCAAATGAAAGAACCAACAAAAAATTAATTTTCTAAATAACAAGCAGCTCAGACAACTCAACACCAAAAAAAAAAAAAAAAATCAAAAAGTGGAAAAATATCTTAAAAGAACTCTTTCCAAAGAAGACACACAGAGGAACAACAAACACATGAAAAGATGCCCCAAATCATTAATTATTAAAGAAATGCAAATCAAAATTACAATGAGGTATCACCTCACGCCAGTCAGAGCGGCCATTGTCAAAAAGTCTACAAACAATAAATTCTGGAGAAGGTGTGGAGAAAAGGGAACGCTCTTGCACTGTTGTTGGGAATGTAAATTGATAGAGCCCCAATAAAACATTATGAGAAATATTATATACTAACACATGTGTATGGAATCTAGAAGGATGGTACTGATGAATGTATATGCAGGACAGCAATGGAGAAACAGATACAGAGGACAGACTTATGGACATTGGGGAGAGGAAGGAGTAGGTGAGATGTATGGAAAAAGTAACATGGAAATTTATAGTACCATACGTTAAATAGATAACCAATGGGAATTTACTGTTAGACTAAGGGAACTCAAACAGGGGCTCTATAACCTAGAGGAGTTGGATGGGGAGGGAGACAGGAGGGAAGTTCAAGAGGAAGGGGACATACATACACTTATGGCTGATTCATGTTGATGTTTGGCAGTAAACAACAAAACTGTAAAGCTATTATCCTTCAATCTAAACAAATTCTAAAAGTTTCCTTACAAATGTACATTTCAGCTATTCATGTGTTGAGCAGGCTTTGAATATGTGAAACATAATTTGATGTTCACCATAAGCCTGCTTGTTACACAAATATTTAGAAATTAATTAAATGTAGTATAATACAGGAAAAATAGAGCTGAATACAGGAAATAATGTTTTTGTTTTGTATTATTTTAAGTAAAACATGACTTTTATTTGTTGATAAGATTAAACAAAACAGGTATATAATATTCTGTTGAAAATCCTCTCCTCCAGTTTCCCAACTCCACCCTCAGGTGCAATCGCTGTTACTAGGTATGCTCCTCTTTGAGACTTTTCATTAATACATTCTGTATAACTATTTATTAAAAAGGAAAAAAAACCCTTGGGGGGGATTATTCTTGATTCTATCACCTTAAAATAGTATATGAGTAAGGACTTCCTCTATATCCCAGTGGGTTGAGAATCAACTTTCCTATGCAGTGGACATTGGTTTGATGCCTGCTCAGGGAACTAAGGTCCCACATGCTGGGGTAGGGGGAGCAACGAAGCTTGTGAGCTGAAGCTCCATTGCAAATGGGTTCATGCATCACAGCTAAAGAGAAGCCTAAGTACCACAAGAAAAAATCGTGCATACTACAACAAAAACCTATAAGAGCCATAAATAAATAAATATTTTAAAGTAAATAACATAAAATAATGTGTAAGTAAAATGCAAGATTTCCCCCTCTGCCCTTCTCGCTCACTTCAGATTTAACTTCTAGAAATATACTGTTTTAAACTTTGTAGTTCAGTTCAGTTGTGTCTGACTCTGCAACACAATGATCTGCAGCACTCCTGGCTTCCCTGTCCTTCACCATCTCCCAGAGTTTGCTCAAATTCATGTCACCATCTCCAACATCTCATCTTCTGTCATCCCGGAAAAAGTAACATGGAAATTTATAGTACCGTACGTTAAATAGATAACCAATGGGAATTTACTGTTAGACTAAGGGAACTCAAACAGGGGCTCTATAACCTAGAGGAGTTGGATGGGGAGGAGACAGGAGGGAAGTTCAAGAGGAAGGGGACATACATACACTTATGGCTGGTTCATGTTGATGTTTGGCAGTAAACAACAAAACTGTAAAGCTATTATCCTTCAATCTAAACAAATTCTAAAAGTTTCCTTACAAATGTACATTTCAGCTATTCATGTGTTGAGCAGGCTTTGAATATGTGAAACATAATTTGATGTTCACCATAAGCCTGCTTGTTACACAAATATTTAGAAATTAATTAAATGTAGTATAATACAGGAAAAATAGAGCTGAATACAGGAAATAATGTTTTTGTTTTGTATTATTTTAAGTAAAACATGACTTTTATTTGTTGATAAGATTAAACAAAACAGGTATATAATATTCTGTTGAAAATCCTCTCCTCCAGTTTCCCAACTCCACCCTCAGGTGCAATCGCTGTTACTAGGTATGCTCCTCTTTGAGACTTTTCATTAATACATTCTGTATAACTATTTATTAAAAAGGAAAAACCCTTGGGGATTATTCTTGATTCTATCACCTTAAAATAGTATATGAGTAAGGACTTCCTCTATATCCCAGTGGGTTGAGAATCAACTTTCCTATGCAGTGGACATTGGTTTGATGCCTGCTCAGGGAACTAAGGTCCCACATGCTGGGGTAGGGGGAGCAACGAAGCTTGTGAGCTGAAGCTCCATTGCAAATGGGTTCATGCATCACAGCTAAAGAGAAGCCTAAGTACCACAAGAAAAAATCGTGCATACTACAACAAAAACCTATAAGAGCCATAAATAAATAAATATTTTAAAGTAAATAACATAAAATAATGTGTAAGTAAAATGCAAGATTTCCCCCTCTGCCCTTCTCGCTCACTTCAGATTTAACTTCTAGAAATATACTGTTTTAAACTTTGTAGTTCAGTTCAGTTGTGTCTGACTCTGCAACACAATGATCTGCAGCACTCCTGGCTTCCCTGTCCTTCACCATCTCCCAGAGTTTGCTCAAAGTCATGTACATTGACTCAGTGAAGCCATCCAACCATCTCATCTTCTGTCATCCCACTCTCCTTTTGCCTTCTATTTTTCCCAACATCAGGCTCTTTTTCAATGAGTCGTCTCTTCCTATCAGATGGTCAAAGTATTGGAGCTGCAGCTTCAGCATCAGTCCATCCAATGGATATTTAGAGCAGTCCAAAGACTCTCAAGAGTCTTCTCCTGTCATTGTACTGTGGGAATAGGAGTTCCTACAAGGGCTTTGTGTGACAGCCTGGAGGGGTGGCATGGGAGGGTTTGGGAGAGGGGAGGGGACCAAGGATATGCATATGACTGATCTGGGAACATACATATCTGTGAAAAACTAAACTCTGTAATAATATTTTTTTAAATAAAATTAATTAATTAAAAAAAGAAAAGAGTCTTTTCCAACAACACAGTTCAAAGGCATTAATTCTTTGGTGCTCAGCCTTCTTTATGGTCCAGTTCTCACATCCATACATGACTACTGGGAAAACCATAGCTTTTGACTATATGGACTTTTGTCAGCAAAGTGATGCCTCTGCTTTTTGAATATGCTGTCTATATTGCTAATATATATTTATATAGATACAGTTTTAAGAAAACATAATGTGCTACGCTTAGTACTCAGTGCATTGACATTTTCAGTTTAGAATATGATATGAATATATTTCTAAATTAATATATACATAAACATATCATAATATTTTAAATTCTTATATAATAACCATTTTATATGACACAGCAGAATTTAACAACTCAATTTTACTGGATACTACAATATTACATTATTTCTAGGTTTTTGTTTCTAAAAAACTACTGAAATACTTTTCTACAGCTATTATACCACTGCTTTTGTGGGGCAGATTCCCAGAAAAGGGATTTCTGCATCATAGTACATATATCTTTTTATTTATTATATATCACCATTAGACCAGTTACTAAAAGTAATGAAAAGTCTCCAAAATACATGTTTAAGAATCAATTCTACTATAACAGATACATAACTTACTGGGATGGAATATTATATACTTCATAAAATGATCTAGAAAATATATCTTAAGGATAAATAAGATCTTTATGTCATTTTAGTGATTTTTTCTACAAACTCCCCAAGCTACATATTTATACAGTATGACAAACCCATGACATAACCCTGTTTCAGATTAAAGAATTCTACAACCAAAAAGAAAATTTTCAATAATCTATTTGTCTATCTTTATACACCATTCAAGGGTACATGTCCTCCACTAATGCTAATTTAAATTCTCCTTTCTCCCCTCCCTTTTTTTTCACACATTCAAGATGCTCCCTGTTCAGTCTTAATAACTATCAAGAACTCCTACTTCAGTCCTAGTTTGCACATTTTCTGTCACTGCTATTTGCATGTTAAGTTCTGTACTTGTAATTAGAGTATATGTGCCCTAAGCTATGTGTTTTGGGGACATTGCAAAAGGTAGAAGACTCCTTAATCATAGTTAATTAGACCAAGGGTGAATTTTTGATATAACATGGTCCAGTCAGAGTCCTTTCCCAAGCCTAAATTAGAACTGGAAGTGAGAGAGTAAGAGTCATTTTCTTTATAAGATTATAATAATAACAAATGGATTAAAAGATTGCTTTGCCCCTAATAAGCTCTGTATAGGACAGAAAGCCCTCTGCACTGAAAGGGGCAGCTTATTCTTTTTCTTTCTTTTTCTTACTTACTCATTCTTTGTCTATCTTACTTTAAAGTATAATTGATTTACATTGTCATTTTAGGTTCAGGTGCATAGCACAGTGATTTAGTTTCATATATAGATGAAATTAATTTATTCCTTTTCAGATTTTTTCCTTTATAGACTATTACAAAATAGGGCATAGTTCTCTGTGATATACATTAGTATGCTCTTATTGGTTCTCTATTTTATATATAGTAGTATATATGTTAATCCCAAACTCTTAATTTATCCCTCTCCTCTTTCCCTTTGATAACTATAAGCTTATTTTCTGTTTGTGGGTTTATTTCTGATTTATAAATTAGTTCATTTGTATCACTTTTTTAGATTCCATATATAAGTGATGTCATATGATATTTATATTTGTCTTTGGCTTACTTTAGTTATTATGATAATCTCTAGGTCTACTCATGTTTGTGTAAATAGCATTATCCCATTCTTTTTATGGCCGAGCAATATTCCATTGTATATATGTACCACATCTTCTTTATCCATTCATCTGTTGATAGATATTTAGGTTGTTTTCATGTCTCAGTTATTGTAAACAGTGCTGAAATGAATACTGGGGTACATGTATATTTACAAATTATAGTTTTTGCCAGATATATGCCCGGAATGGGATTGCAGGATCCTAATGGTAGCTCTGTTTTTAGTTTTTCAAGGTACCTCCATACTGTTCTTAGTTGTGGCTTTACCAATTTACATTCCCACCACCAATGGTGTGGGAGGTTCCCTTTTCTCCACACCTTTCCAGCATTTATTGTTTGTAGATTTTTTGGTGATGGCCATTCTGACTGGAGTGAGATGATATCTCACTGTAGTTTTGATCTGCATTTCTCTAATGATTAGTGAAGCAGAGCACTTTTTCTCGTCTATTTAGATCTTCTGCCCATTTTTTGACTGGGTTGTTTGTTTTTTGATATTGAGCTGTATGAACCGTTCAAATATTTTAGAAACAAATCCCCTATTGGTTGCATCATCTCAAAATATTTTCTCCCATTCTGTAAGTTGTCTTCTGTTTTATTTATGGTTTCCTTTTGCTATGTAAAAGCTTTCAAGTTCAATTAGGTCACATTTGTTATTTTTGTTTTTATTTCCATTACTCTAGGGACATCTTCTGATCTCTTGTTTCTTGAATTCTCTTCCTGTGTGTCTTATTTGCCATTGTGCTTTACAGGGAGTTCTTAAGTTTCTCTGTGCACTTTAGCCATAAAAATTTCAGGAAATTTTAATAGGCTGTATCTCTATTCATAATTTCCAGTTCTTACTTGATATTTGGAGATTATGTTAATTCTAAGTACATAATAAGCATAGTTTCTTTATAAACTGTCAGAAAATTCCTTTGACTAGTGTGCCTGTGGATCTATTAATTATCTATAGTGTTGACAATTGTTTATGTTGTCTTTCCCACTCATCTTTGATTGTGTGACAGATGTTCCATTTGAAAAATAATTTGTAGAAATAATTTGAAACCTAAAATGAAGTTTCTTTCTTGAGAGAGAATTTCCTTTTGCTTTTGTCAGGTACTTGGAGGCACAAGCAAAACAGATGACTGTCAATATCAAGTGCGATGTTTTCTGTGCAACCTAAGTGACTGAGAACTCACTGCACCTGCTTGCAAAGGTTGTAGGACTTCCTATTTGTCCATGTTCCTCAAGGTGTAGCCCACAGGGGCTGTTCACCAGGACCACCTGCCTTGGTAGGCCTTGCACTTAGCTCTTGTTGGTTTAGATTGAAGAAGTTGTTGAAGGTACCACTCAGCTTCTCAAAGTTTCTTTGAGATCTGCAAACATCTCCTGCACAAAAGGAGTTCAAAAGACCTGGTACTCTTGGATTTTATGATTACATCTCACTATCATTTTTGAACTCAAGTATTTTTTCTGGTTGGCTATCATGCTTTGTGGAATCTAAACTTAAATGATCTGTGGATCCCTCTTTAAGAAACATAGCACAAAATTAGATACCAGACCTAGAGAGAAAACATCGAGTGAAGAGCCCTGAAACCTAAACTTCATTGGTTTCATGATAAATTCTCCACTGTGATTTCCCTCAGGGCATTGGTCCAAATTACCTGTTTACCTTCCAAAGTGGAAGATACCATAAATGTGTCCTTAAGTACATGAACCCTATCACGTAAGGGTCTCATCATGAAAAGTAGCAGAGCTAATACAGCAGAACACCCCTCTCTGTTCATATGCCTCTGCTCTTTGAGTGGAGAGGTAGGCAGAATCAACCACATTACTTATATACATATTTAGATCTCATTCTCATCCTTCTTCTTTCATATAAGTAAGCATTTTTTTTAAGTAAGCATATTTGAAACTGCAAAAGTTAAATTTGCTTGTGACGCCACTCCATTAACGTGTGTCATTCTTCCTTTGTAAACTTATTTAAGAGTTATTTCAAAAAAGCACATTCTAGTTCCAAATGAATATAAATTTTCAGTTACTTTTATTGTTAATTACAAACTTTATTACATTGTTGCTGGTATTATAATCTGTGTGGTTTATACTTTTGGGGATGATTGAGATTATGCTGCAGTCAATGGTTAACATTTTACTCTTTTGCATCTGTTCTAAAAGAATGAGTATTTTCTAATATTGGTAGGAAGTTCTCTATAAATCACTTAGATTACATATGCTTTTAAAATTCTCTACAGTCTTACTTATTTTTTGCCTGTATTATTTATTGAGATGTGAAAGAAATGCCTAATGGCTATGTACTCATCAATGCTCAGGATAGTTGTGTTTTTTCTTTTCTGTTGACATGTAAAAAACAAAAAATGGTATCTGGTGGACCAGAAATTGTAAATAATCTGTGAAAGAAAAAAAGATAATGCAACCTAAGTGGAAAAATTTTAAAGCCTAAACACAGAGATGTACACTTCTTGCCATGAGTAGCAACAGAGATTGGATTTATATCTCCACTGAAAATGAATATAAAACTAAGTTAGATGTCTAAAAGAACTGTTCAAAACATTGGAGAACAGGCAGGTAATTAAGAGTCATTAAGGAAAATATAGGGCTGAAATCTGGCTCAGTGGTAAAGAATTTTTGGTCTGTCAACCCAGATTCCCTGGAGGAGAAAATGGCAAGTCACTCCTGGAAAAATGCCCTAAACCAAACTTTGTTATGAAATTCTCCACTGTGATTTCCCTCAGGGCATTGGTCCAAATTACCTGTTTACCTTCCAAAGTGGAAGATACCATAAATGTGTCCTTAAGTACATGAACCCTATCACGTAAGGGTCTCATCATGAAAAGTAGCAGAGCTAATACAGCAGAACACCCCTCTCTGTTCATATGCCTCTGCTCTTTGAGTGGAGAGGTAGGCAGAATCAACCACATTACTTATATACATATTTAGATCTCATTCTCATCCTTCTTCTTTCATATAAGTAAGCATTTTTTTTAAGTAAGCATATTTGAAACTGCAAAAGTTAAATTTGCTTGTGACGCCACTCCATTAACGTGTGTCATTCTTCCTTTGTAAACTTATTTAAGAGTTATTTCAAAAAAGCACATTCTAGTTCCAAATGAATATAAATTTTCAGTTACTTTTATTGTTAATTACAAACTTTATTACATTGTTGCTGGTATTATAATCTGTGTGGTTTATACTTTTGGGGATGATTGAGATTATGCTGCAGTCAATGGTTAACATTTTACTCTTTTGCATCTGTTCTAAAAGAATGAGTATTTTCTAATATTGGTAGGAAGTTCTCTATAAATCACTTAGATTACATATGCTTTTAAAATTCTCTACAGTCTTACTTATTTTTTGCCTGTATTATTTATTGAGATGTGAAAGAAATGCCTAATGGCTATGTACTCATCAATGCTCAGGATAGTTGTGTTTTTTCTTTTCTGTTGACATGTAAAAAACAAAAAATGGTATCTGGTGGACCAGAAATTGTAAATAATCTGTGAAAGAAAAAAAGATAATGCAACCTAAGTGGAAAAATTTTAAAGCCTAAACACAGAGATGTACACTTCTTGCCATGAGTAGCAACAGAGATTGGATTTATATCTCCACTGAAAATGAATATAAAACTAAGTTAGATGTCTAAAAGAACTGTTCAAAACATTGGAGAACAGGCAGGTAATTAAGAGTCATTAAGGAAAATATAGGGCTGAAATCTGGCTCAGTGGTAAAGAATCTGTCTGTCAATGCAGAAGATGGAGGAGACTCAGGTACAATCCCTGGGCTGGGAAGATTCCCTGGAGGAGAAAATGGCAAGTCACTCCAAAATTCTTGCCTGGAGAATTCCATGGACAGAAGAAACTAGCAGGCTGTAGTCCATGGGGTCACAAACTGTCAGACACAACTGAACACGAGCAATGGGGCTGAACTCTATGAATGATTGGCATTCTGCAGGGAGGCACATTCTGTGCTGTGAAACATGGAGGGCAGAATAATGCTCTACTGCATTGACTGCATGGAGACTGGAGTTCAGAGAGGCTAAGGTGCCCAGGAGTTGCAGGCCAGAGTCATGGAGAAGAGGAGATATGCAAAAAGAAAAAAAGAAAAAAGAGCTTCAACATTCTGCCTAAGAGTTCTCTTGAGTCTTTGTTGAACACTAAGATGGGCAAGCCTTGGGCAAAGAGGCAACAGGATTTTAAACTGAACACTCTCCAGAACTCACAGAGAGGAGAGTTTACTTAGGGGATTCAACAGAAGATCCACATAGAATTGAGCTCTCTCTGGAGTGAAGGCTACTCTAAGCCCACCGAAACAAATTTTGAAAATATGAAGGAAGCCATAAGTAAAATGTAAAGCCCAGCAAGGCAGCAGAACCCAAGACCAATGTACAAAAGTCATTTTAATTTGTATGTATTAGAAAATCAACTATTTTTATAAAATTAAAAGTCATCTAAACTAGCATCAAAAGCATGAATTATTTAGGGATAAATTTAATATAATATGTTCAGGTACCAGACTTGGATATTGGAAACTACAAAGATTGTTGTGAGAAATTAAAGATTTAAATAAATGGAAAAGCATATCATCTTCATTAAATATTTTGAAGGTGTCAATTCTTCCTAAATTTATTTTTTTTGTAGACTCTATGTAATCCTAATTAAAATCTAAGCAGGACTTTTTATAGAAAATGAAAAGGTTTTTCTAAATTAGGTAAGAATGATTAAAATGGAAAAGACAGACAATATCAAATTAAGGATGTGAAGCAACTGGAATGCACATTTTTGGTGGGAATACAAACTAATATACCTGCTATAAAATCTTCTATTGCTGTGTAACAAATTACCACACATTGTCATAAAACAACCTACATTTATTATCTCACAGTCTCTGTAGATCAGAAAAACTGAATACAGGTAAGGAAGGAGAGTTGTCTGCTTAGACTCTCACAACACTACCGTCAAGGTGTGGTCATGACCAGGTTCTCATCTGAGGCTTAAAGATTGTTTCTCCAATACTTTAGATTTGTGGCAGAATTCGTTTACTTGTGGCTGCAGAATTCATGGCAGCTGACTTCTTAAAAAAACAACAAAAGAGAGACTCTAGAGTGAGTTTACTTTCAGCACAGTCTTACACAAAATAACGTGTTGACTGGAATAGGGCTTCCCTGGTGGTACAGAGGGTGAAGAGTCTGCCTTGCAGTGCAAGGGGCACTGGTTCAATCTCTGGTCCAGGAAAATTCCACATGCTTAGGAACAACTGGACTGGTGTGTCCAGTTACATGCCAGCGCTCTGGAGTGCATGCACCCCAGAGTCAGTGTCCTGCAACGAGAGAGGCCACTGCAATGGGAGGCCCACACATGCAAAAAAATTAAGATGGATGAAAAATAAACGATGACTTAGAGGCAAACAAACAAACAAACAAAAATTACAAAAAAAAAAAATAATGTGCTGACTGGAATGTTTCTTCACATTGGCCATATGCTATTGGTTAGAAGCAACTTACATGCACCCACACTCAAAAGGCAGAGTTATAAAAGGGCATGAGCACCAGGAAGTGAGGATCATGGGGAGCACTTGAAAGTCTGTCTCCCAAATTAAAAATAATTTGGTAGTTTCTTAGAAAGTAAAATCTTATCACGTCACTCCCTACTTCAAATCCAAAACATTTTCCTGAAAAAAGTTAATGCATATACCCATACAAAAACTTGTTTGCAAATGTTCATTAGAAAAATTATTTATAATAGCCCCAAACTGGAAATAATCCAAATGCCTAGTTACTGAGAAATGGATAAACAATTTTGATATATACAATGGGATGCTATTCATCACTAAAAAGGAATAAATCATTTATATGTGCAACACATAAATCTCGCACATTTTTGGTGGGAATACAAACTAATATACCTGCTATAAAATCTTCTATTGCTGTGTAACAAATTACCACACATTGTCATAAAACAACCTACATTTATTATCTCACAGTCTCTGTAGATCAGAAAAACTGAATACAGGTAAGGAAGGAGAGTTGTCTGCTTAGACTCTCACAACACTACCGTCAAGGTGTGGTCATGACCAGGTTCTCATCTGAGGCTTAAAGATTGTTTCTCCAATACTTTAGATTTGTGGCAGAATTCGTTTACTTGTGGCTGCAGAATTCATGGCAGCTGACTTCTTAAAAAAACAACAAAAGAGAGACTCTAGAGTGAGTTTACTTTCAGCACAGTCTTACACAAAATAACGTGTTGACTGGAATAGGGCTTCCCTGGTGGTACAGAGGGTGAAGAGTCTGCCTTGCAGTGCAAGGGGCACTGGTTCAATCTCTGGTCCAGGAAAATTCCACATGCTTAGGAACAACTGGACTGGTGTGTCCAGTTACATGCCAGCGCTCTGGAGTGCATGCACCCCAGAGTCAGTGTCCTGCAACGAGAGAGGCCACTGCAATGGGAGGCCCACACATGCAAAAAAATTAAGATGGATGAAAAATAAACGATGACTTAGAGGCAAACAAACAAACAAACAAAAATTACAAAAAAAAAAAATAATGTGCTGACTGGAATGTTTCTTCACATTGGCCATATGCTATTGGTTAGAAGCAACTTACATGCACCCACACTCAAAAGGCAGAGTTATAAAAGGGCATGAGCACCAGGAAGTGAGGATCATGGGGAGCACTTGAAAGTCTGTCTCCCAAATTAAAAATAATTTGGTAGTTTCTTAGAAAGTAAAATCTTATCACGTCACTCCCTACTTCAAATCCAAAACATTTTCCTGAAAAAAGTTAATGCATATACCCATACAAAAACTTGTTTGCAAATGTTCATTAGAAAAATTATTTATAATAGCCCCAAACTGGAAATAATCCAAATGCCTAGTTACTGAGAAATGGATAAACAATTTTGATATATACAATGGGATGCTATTCATCACTAAAAAGGAATAAATCATTTATATGTGCAACACATAAATCTCGCACATTTGTACTAAATAAATGAACCCAGACACTACAGATCACATTCTATTTATATGAAATTATATAGAATTTATATATAGAAGAAAAATATAATATTTTACAGTGAAAGACAGTAGATAACTAGTTGTCTGGTGCCAGGCATGGGGGTGAAGACTTACCAGAAAGGGGTGAAAAGGAACATTTGTGGGCAATGGTGATATCCTATATCTTTATAAAGTGGTGGATTTATACCTGTACTGATGCCAAATGTATGACTGGCAATTGGCATAACTTTTTCAATATCATATCCCACTGTTCTTGGATGGAAGGTAGAGTATATGAAGGAAGTTATCTGAGATGTGCTTTAGTTCATTGCATAGGGTGATAACAAGTTTATATTCTTTCAAAAAAAAGAGAAACCTCAAAGATCAATGCATGACTATATGGGAATGGGAGTAAAGGAAAATGTTGTGTGGGGTTTATTTCTAGGTAGGAAAGCTCAAGGTAGACAGTTGAAGAGATTTAAACCCATTTACTGTGGCTAATTATAGAATTTAGATTGGTCAAAATAGAAACAGAGATCCCTTAGGTGCAATGAGAATGAAAAGATTAGGTGGCATAGATGAAATAGGTGAACTGGAGATACAGGAGAAAGAAAGGTACAGAAATATTCCAGGGGATGGCAAGCTTCAAAGTTCGAAGAAATGAAATTGAGATGTTTAGAGTAAGAATGTTCAGTCCAGAAATTTAGAAGATACAGAAAATGGGAGTTGAAAATACCAAAACTGATTACAAAGATGTATTGGAAATGAAATATTTCTGTCAAATAATGAAATATTTGACAAACATAAAAGAATAGATAGGAAGTCTGTAAGACATGGCAATGAAGCTATGGCAACGAAAATGGTAAGAGCATGATGCCAACAGACACAGCCATCTGCAAGAGCAACTACTCAAGACAGTAGCTGTTTGGTATGCTGCAAATGGTCCTATTGAAATACCAGTCTGTGCTCTGAAATATGTAAGTTCAGAAGTTAACTTAGTTAATGAGACTTGGGTTGGATAAACAATTTTGATATATACAATGGGATGCTATTCATCACTAAAAAGGAATAAATCATTTATATGTGCAACACATAAATCTCGCACATTTGTACTAAATAAATGAACCCAGACACTACAGATCACATTCTATTTATATGAAATTATATAGAATTTATATATAGAAGAAAAATATAATATTTTACAGTGAAAGACAGTAGATAACTAGTTGTCTGGTGCCAGGCATGGGGGTGAAGACTTACCAGAAAGGGGTGAAAAGGAACATTTGTGGGCAATGGTGATATCCTATATCTTTATAAAGTGGTGGATTTATACCTGTACTGATGCCAAATGTATGACTGGCAATTGGCATAACTTTTTCAATATCATATCCCACTGTTCTTGGATGGAAGGTAGAGTATATGAAGGAAGTTATCTGAGATGTGCTTTAGTTCATTGCATAGGGTGATAACAAGTTTATATTCTTTCAAAAAAAAGAGAAACCTCAAAGATCAATGCATGACTATATGGGAATGGGAGTAAAGGAAAATGTTGTGTGGGGTTTATTTCTAGGTAGGAAAGCTCAAGGTAGACAGTTGAAGAGATTTAAACCCATTTACTGTGGCTAATTATAGAATTTAGATTGGTCAAAATAGAAACAGAGATCCCTTAGGTGCAATGAGAATGAAAAGATTAGGTGGCATAGATGAAATAGGTGAACTGGAGATACAGGAGAAAGAAAGGTACAGAAATATTCCAGGGGATGGCAAGCTTCAAAGTTCGAAGAAATGAAATTGAGATGTTTAGAGTAAGAATGTTCAGTCCAGAAATTTAGAAGATACAGAAAATGGGAGTTGAAAATACCAAAACTGATTACAAAGATGTATTGGAAATGAAATATTTCTGTCAAATAATGAAATATTTGACAAACATAAAAGAATAGATAGGAAGTCTGTAAGACATGGCAATGAAGCTATGGCAACGAAAATGGTAAGAGCATGATGCCAACAGACACAGCCATCTGCAAGAGCAACTACTCAAGACAGTAGCTGTTTGGTATGCTGCAAATGGTCCTATTGAAATACCAGTCTGTGCTCTGAAATATGTAAGTTCAGAAGTTAACTTAGTTAATGAGACTTTGGGCTGCAACAACAGAACCTACACTAGTACTAAACCATGAGCTAAGCCATCAGTTAGAGGTTTTCCATTCCCTCACTTCAATGAAATTCATACCATGTTTGTAAATAAGTTTTCTAATATTACCTCTTTCTATTGCTTTTAAAGCTTAAATTAGGTGCCACAAGAACCAATACTGTTTTGGCAGATATTTGTGTACAGAAAGTGATTTGAAAGATTCATCTGAACCAAACTGTCTCTCCTACTAGCCTTTTTATTATCTATTAAACTGCTTCAAGAGAATTTATCAGTGAACAAGACATCATTTAGAACTCTTAAAAAGAAACAGTAAAAGGAATTTTGAGATGTAGAGAACAAAAAATCAAGAGGAAAGCATATTGCCCAGGACAGCTGAATTTGAAGGGCCTGTGTATAACATTGATGTAGGGTTCACACAACCCAAGCAGAATGGAGGGCAATAAAAAGGAAGAAACCCTGGCCTACTTTTAAGTTTGGGGCAGAGAGGACCCAGCTGTCTATGCACAAGCCTCCCATTTTTATGTATAATGAAATCATAATGTTCAAAAAGCAGTTAAGCTTCTTTGACTTGATTTAAAATATTTTTTTTACCTAAGGGAATAGAGGATTTAAAAAATTATGCAATAATCTTACTAAAGAATGAATGGTATATATCTAGCTATAGGTGTAATTGCTTATACTTGTGAGAAATACTTGCTAAAGAGTAGGTAAACTGCAACTAAAACCTAAAAGTTATTAGTCATTGTCAGTGAGATATAGAGTGAATGGATTGTCTCTCCATTACAAATAGAAAAATTGCCTTCTTGTGATTGGATTAGAAGGTCACAAGTTTTTTTGCCAAAGGATTCATATAGACCCATGTAGTCATAATCTTAGGCTTTCCAGGTAGCAAGTTCAGTGGTAAAGAATCTGCCTGCCAATGTAAGAGGCATGGGTTCGATCCCTGGGAAGATCCCCTGGAGACCCCTATGGCAACCCACTCCAGTATTCTTGCTGGGATAATCCCATGGACAGAGGAGACTGGCGTGCTACAGTTCATGGAGTCACAAAGAACTGGACACAGCTGAGTGACTGAGCATGCAATAAGTTTCTACGCATGCAAATCATAATCTTGGTTTTGTGCTGAGGCCCTGGAGGAGAAGATGAAGGAGTTCTCAAGAGTGAGCACTTTTCTTCTTTCTCCACCAAATTAGAAAGGCAGAGTATCAAGTACAAATTACAAGTGGAACACTATGAGGACTGAGATCTCTGGTGAAGCCACAGATAGGTTCTAGCAAAATTGAGGCATTTGAAAATTGAAGCAGAGAAAAGAGAAAAAGATCTAGGGGTTCTGCCTTTGAAGTTATTACTAAAAAAGGACATAGCTAACAGTAATGTACCTACTGTAGGGTATGTGTGGAAACTATCCTATTACTGTAGGCAAACTATCTATAAAATATCAGTATTGATGTTTGTTTCACATTTCTATTGAAGATGTTTTTGTGGATGTTATAAAAAGAATAGCATGAGCGTGTCTGATAGAAGCAGAAGTGTCCAAATGTATCAAGCAGCCTGACCACCTCATGTCAAGGATCCTTTGTGCAGACTACACTTTATTCTCAATTACTTCTTGAACAGATTTATAAACATATACCCATCAAACAAAAATATAGAAATCAGACAGTACAGTAGATTGATAGACAGTCTCAAAATGCAATGCCTCCCCCATATTTCACATCTCCAACTCACACGCCTCAGAACAAAACTCAGATGCCACCAAGGACAGCATAAAGAGCAAGAACTCTGGTGTAATTGCTTATACTTGTCTCAAAGAGTAGGTAAACTAAAACCTAAAAGTTATTAGTCATTGTCAGTGAGATATAGAGTGAATGGATTGTCTCTCCATTACAAATAGAAAAATTGCCTTCTTGTGATTGGATTAGAAGGTCACAAGTTTTTTTGCCAAAGGATTCATATAGACCCATGTAGTCATAATCTTAGGCTTTCCAGGTAGCAAGTTCAGTGGTAAAGAATCTGCCTGCCAATGTAAGAGGCATGGGTTCGATCCCTGGGAAGATCCCCTGGAGACCCCTATGGCAACCCACTCCAGTATTCTTGCTGGGATAATCCCATGGACAGAGGAGACTGGCGTGCTACAGTTCATGGAGTCACAAAGAACTGGACACAGCTGAGTGACTGAGCATGCAATAAGTTTCTACGCATGCAAATCATAATCTTGGTTTTGTGCTGAGGCCCTGGAGGAGAAGATGAAGGAGTTCTCAAGAGTGAGCACTTTTCTTCTTTCTCCACCAAATTAGAAAGGCAGAGTATCAAGTACAAATTACAAGTGGAACACTATGAGGACTGAGATCTCTGGTGAAGCCACAGATAGGTTCTAGCAAAATTGAGGCATTTGAAAATTGAAGCAGAGAAAAGAGAAAAAGATCTAGGGGTTCTGCCTTTGAAGTTATTACTAAAAAAGGACATAGCTAACAGTAATGTACCTACTGTAGGGTATGTGTGGAAACTATCCTATTACTGTAGGCAAACTATCTATAAAATATCAGTATTGATGTTTGTTTCACATTTCTATTGAAGATGTTTTTGTGGATGTTATAAAAAGAATAGCATGAGCGTGTCTGATAGAAGCAGAAGTGTCCAAATGTATCAAGCAGCCTGACCACCTCATGTCAAGGATCCTTTGTGCAGACTACACTTTATTCTCAATTACTTCTTGAACAGATTTATAAACATATACCCATCAAACAAAAATATAGAAATCAGACAGTACAGTAGATTGATAGACAGTCTCAAAATGCAATGCCTCCCCCATATTTCACATCTCCAACTCACACGCCTCAGAACAAAACTCAGATGCCACCAAGGACAGCATAAAAGAGCAAGAACTCTGGTAAGAAGGGAGGGATGGTGGAGAACTGGGGCCCTGCTTAGAGAAAGCAGCACAACCTGTCTGACTCCAGTGGGTTGTTACTTGGTGGCAATACCAGTCTAGGGTAATGCTCCTGATCTTCCAAGAAAACCAGAATGTTCTGTTCTGTTTTTTTTTGTTTGTTTTTCATGTAAACTCTTATAATTTTGGATCTTGGCAACTACTTTTAATTTCAAAACATTTATAGACCAAAAATTTTTATGCATTTATTTTTTAGAGTGTGGGGAGAAGCCAGCCCATGGCCACATTTTATATCTGGGTCAATGGATTACCAACTGCTTTACTGACTGAGTTTTAGTTGCTTCTGTATATTCATCCACTTTCTTTAGATTATATGAAGTTCAATGAGTTGGCTTCAAAAGAGAGACTCAGCTTCTAAACTAAATGGCAAATGAGCTGAACTTTTTCTCTTTATGAAACCTTCTTAAGAATTTATAAATAGTCCTTTAGGATTTCTTTGTGACCATAGAGTACACAATTGAAAGAATTACGAAACTGGAAATTACAAATCCATCATTCAAATCTAGTCTCAAAAGCCTTGGGTTATTTCATATGGAATTGACAATTCTGATTTTCTACAGAACCTAACTCACTGAAAAAGCTACTCTTGCCCTTCAAAAGATACAGTATAAGAGGTCTGAGGTGACCATGCCTTAGGGCAGTTTGGTTTTGGTTTATAAATATTTTAAAGAGGTCAGAAATACCCTAGAGTTGTACAAGGGCCAGAGATTAAGAGATTTAATCCAAGAAAAGGAAAGAAAAATCCCACTAATGAAACCCGCAATCAGACAAAGGATGACATACCGATCCCACTTATGTTTCACTCTGGCAGTTCATTTTGTGTGTATAATGTATTGGCGATTTTTTTTCTGATTAGAAGCAGAAGTGTCCAAATGTATCAAGCAGCCTGACCACCTCATGTCAAGGATCCTTTGTGCAGACTACACTTTATTCTCAATTACTTCTTGAACAGATTTATAAACATATACCCATCAAACAAAAATATAGAAATCAGACAGTACAGTAGATTGATAGACAGTCTCAAAATGCAATGCCTCCCCCATATTTCACATCTCCAACTCACACGCCTCAGAACAAAACTCAGATGCCACCAAGGACAGCATAAAAGAGCAAGAACTCTGGTAAGAAGGGAGGGATGGTGGAGAACTGGGGCCCTGCTTAGAGAAAGCAGCACAACCTGTCTGACTCCAGTGGGTTGTTACTTGGTGGCAATACCAGTCTAGGGTAATGCTCCTGATCTTCCAAGAAAACCAGAATGTTCTGTTCTGTTTTTTTTTGTTTGTTTTTCATGTAAACTCTTATAATTTTGGATCTTGGCAACTACTTTTAATTTCAAAACATTTATAGACCAAAAATTTTTATGCATTTATTTTTTAGAGTGTGGGGAGAAGCCAGCCCATGGCCACATTTTATATCTGGGTCAATGGATTACCAACTGCTTTACTGACTGAGTTTTAGTTGCTTCTGTATATTCATCCACTTTCTTTAGATTATATGAAGTTCAATGAGTTGGCTTCAAAAGAGAGACTCAGCTTCTAAACTAAATGGCAAATGAGCTGAACTTTTTCTCTTTATGAAACCTTCTTAAGAATTTATAAATAGTCCTTTAGGATTTCTTTGTGACCATAGAGTACACAATTGAAAGAATTACGAAACTGGAAATTACAAATCCATCATTCAAATCTAGTCTCAAAAGCCTTGGGTTATTTCATATGGAATTGACAATTCTGATTTTCTACAGAACCTAACTCACTGAAAAAGCTACTCTTGCCCTTCAAAAGATACAGTATAAGAGGTCTGAGGTGACCATGCCTTAGGGCAGTTTGGTTTTGGTTTATAAATATTTTAAAGAGGTCAGAAATACCCTAGAGTTGTACAAGGGCCAGAGATTAAGAGATTTAATCCAAGAAAAGGAAAGAAAAATCCCACTAATGAAACCCGCAATCAGACAAAGGATGACATACCGATCCCACTTATGTTTCACTCTGGCAGTTCATTTGTGTGTATAAACGTGTTTCCTTTTAAAATAGAAATGTTTTTACGAAGCAAATCTTAGCTTTTTTATAATCAAAGCATGGTCACTGCAGCTTAAATAAACAATAACTGGTCCTGGTACGAATATGAATTTGAAAGTTGAAAAATTCTGACTTTTAAAAAAATTTGAATTTACTAACATGAAAATGCAGTTACACTGTTGATTTCTTTGTAATTTTAGCACTTTTTCCAGGGCTTTCATTTAGGGTACTTACATTGAAAACAAAATCAAACCATAATATTAACTATTATTATTATCATTATTATTGTTATTATTAGCTATTGGACTATATGTAACCAGAATTGTTTCTATTGGTTATTAAGCTAAATGAAGAAACGTTCTTTAGAGAGAGTGGGGGAACATCAACTACATGTACTGGTATTTTTCCAAAAAAAATTTAGAAGGGGAATCTTCAAAAACGCAAATATTACTGATTAACCTAAATATTGTTTCTTAGAAGTTTTAAAATTTAAGATTATTTAATTAGAAACAATAAGAAATTACTATTCCATCTTCTACATAATATGCTCTTAAATCAATAAAAGAGAAAGAATTGAATGATAGGAGGGTGGACTACTAGTTATCTATTAATTTTTATTTGGTATTTTAGAACACATATGTATGAGTATTATAATTAATAAATCAAATGAAAGAAATAACCTGTGAACACTAATGGAAATTAAAAGCTTCCAAAATTTTTACAACTTTTCTCTAAATAGATGTCAATTCCACTGTGTTTCTCAATTCTGAAATTTAAGAAAAGGGAATCTTCAGGATATATTAATTAGAATCAATACATACCTATAATATCAGTTATAGAAAATATATGTGGATTTATAAGTGTACATATGGGGGTTACTCTGACAGAAACCTAGTGAGCAACTTTAAAAGAAAGGAAATTATTTGAAACCATAAAAGCTACACTTTAAGCAACCACAGGTGCCACAAAGAAATCTCTTTTTAAATGCCTTCCAGGATAACAGTGTCCAGGCATTGGATCTGTCTCTTCCCCTGCACCCTACCTCTCTTGATGTCTAATTAATATACTAAAAATCACTCATATTTACAGTGTACAACATGATGAGTTTAGACATATGAATATACCCATGAGTAAGGTAATAAAAACTGGATGTAGTCATTATAACATTTATGATGTGTGGCCAGATTTGTATAGCTGCCTAAGGTGCTTTAAATATTTTCATTTTTAAAAAACATTCAAAGAGTCATTTTAGCATGGGGGAGACCAGAAGGATTGTGGAGTGAGGATGTCAGAATTATTAGGAAAATATTGGAAATGGTAAATAATTTTTAGTCAGTAGTAACTGCCATGAAGAACACTGCCACCTTAGTTTTGAAATTTGGGATGTATGTTCCAGAAAACAAAGAGAAAAACCAACCAAACAAAAAAATCTATCAGACGCATTTAAGCATTTTTAACGATCTCCATTTCTTACTCATTAAAAAGTAAAAAATGGAGAATATCCTTGACAATGTAAACATTTTATGCCAGACATGCATTATATTATTTAAATATTATGAATCCTGTCAATGCCTGTAATTGGTTCTCACATACATACGTGAGGATTCACATTTTTTCGTGATTAGGATACAACATATTAGCATGCATTTCGGAGAACGTTATTGCATTTGGGTTCCAAAAGTGGAAATCTTTGGAATTTAAAACTGCATGTGCCAGAATATTCTTGGCCAAAAGATTCACAGTATTTTATTCTAATATAAAATAATCTCCATTTCAAATGAAGCAGATATGTATCAGTATTACGAAAACAAAGAGCTCAACCTAAGGGTGGAAGTCTTCTATTGACACTTCACTTCCTCGTGAGATTTTTGCACGCAAGGATCACTGCCTGAAAGACTTAACAAAGGGCCACATGTGGCCCTGGACTTGGTTACTGGTGTAATGAACTATATTTTTATTATAACTGTTTCTTCTTTATTATTCTATGCTTAAGGGATCTGCTCCTGTAAATGACTACAGGATAAATAAAGCTGACAAACACAAATGACGGTATCTTTTGGCATTAAGATAATTATAGATCATTACATGCTAGGAATAGTCAATAGTCCTAAAGTAATATGATTAAATAAAGCACTTTAAAACTGTAATTCACCTAGGCTTTTTAATATTTTACTATTTCTCCTTTGTTGCTCCAAAGCTATGAATTTCAAGATTTATTTGTCACTACTCTCTATATTTTCTGCTGTACACAGTATTTGCGGGCTATGGCAACCAATCCCCTTGGGCTTTCTTTGGCTTTAATTTGCATAAACACAGGCATCATATGAATATTCAGTGAGTGGCTTTGCATTAAGTAAGTGCCCTTAATCAGCTTTTCAGTTCAGTTTTATTGGTTGCACACACAGTCAGTTATTTCATCCAGAAAATCTGAAGGCCCTACAAACTAACCAGGTAAGGTTGTAATTCCTTGATGCATTTAATGAAAGAATATTATCATTTGATTACATAGGTTCTGAAGAATGCTAAAAGCATGGTGTTTTTTTTTTTTCCCTGTGTTTTTTTCCTCATGTGGTGGTCAGGTGGGTGCATGATTCTCTAATTTGCATAAACATCAGCTCTATGAATAATTCATCGGGGTTATTTTAAACACTAGGCTTCTACTTTGGATGGCACTAGGGTACTGCCATTTGATTGGCTGAATGCTGTTTTCATCACCAACAGAATTCCTATAACATGAAAGCACCTAAAGGAACTGAATTGAATATACAGTATTTGTTTATCTTTTTTAAATGCCTGTTATCTTTTCAAAGCAAATTGTGCTGCTTTTCCCCCTCCCTAACATTAGGGCTTCTAGCTTTCCACCATAAATACATTAAAAGCTCAAATGTGGCTACCGTTTGTAGACTTGACCGGTGTCTATGATTTCTGGAGAATGGGGTAGCAGCTGTATTCTTCTGAACATGCATAAACATGAGCGAAATGTAAATAAGAAACTGTCACATGCATATGGAGTCCTGGACAGCTCCATTCCTAAGATCTATCTATTTTCCTTTAACAGATTTTTCTTTTTGAATAGATAACTTTGAGACTGTTTCATCTATTTCAGAATGCCATGGACAATTATGGTACTATATATAGGAATAATAAGCATATATGATCTGACAAATTATTTCTTGTTGAATATGCAATTTATAGTTCCTCTCAGCCCACCTACAAATTTTTAAATTTGGTACTTCTTTTTAATACAATAGTGACAAGAGAAGTGTTAATCAAGAATGACCAGGTAATTAATTTAGATATTAGGGTGTAATTCACTCCCATAATTTACTAAAGATAAATTGTCCCTTTCTTTATGCTTGTGGAGATGAGGAATATGGCATTCTTTGTTAGTCACTTGAGCATTAACTATTTGCATGTCTGGTCTGTGCCCTCCCTGACAAGACTGTCATTGTAAACATTTGTGATCTTGAAACACTACAGGCACATGGGATTAGAGAATGGTGAGTCAGTTATTCATGAAAATCTGGGCCTACAAACTACCAGTAAGTTGTTTCCTTGATGCATTTAATGAAAGAATATTATCATTTGATTACATAGGTTCTGAAGAATGCTAAAAGCATGGTGTTTTTTTTTTTTCCCTGTGTTTTTTTCCTCATGTGGTGGTCAGGTGGGTGCATGATTCTCTAATTTGCATAAACATCAGCTCTATGAATAATTCATCGGGGTTATTTTAAACACTAGGCTTCTACTTTGGATGGCACTAGGGTACTGCCATTTGATTGGCTGAATGCTGTTTTCATCACCAACAGAATTCCTATAACATGAAAGCACCTAAAGGAACTGAATTGAATATACAGTATTTGTTTATCTTTTTTAAATGCCTGTTATCTTTTCAAAGCAAATTGTGCTGCTTTTCCCCCTCCCTAACATTAGGGCTTCTAGCTTTCCACCATAAATACATTAAAAGCTCAAATGTGGCTACCGTTTGTAGACTTGACCGGTGTCTATGATTTCTGGAGAATGGGGTAGCAGCTGTATTCTTCTGAACATGCATAAACATGAGCGAAATGTAAATAAGAAACTGTCACATGCATATGGAGTCCTGGACAGCTCCATTCCTAAGATCTATCTATTTTCCTTTAACAGATTTTTCTTTTTGAATAGATAACTTTGAGACTGTTTCATCTATTTCAGAATGCCATGGACAATTATGGTACTATATATAGGAATAATAAGCATATATGATCTGACAAATTATTTCTTGTTGAATATGCAATTTATAGTTCCTCTCAGCCCACCTACAAATTTTTAAATTTGGTACTTCTTTTTAATACAATAGTGACAAGAGAAGTGTTAATCAAGAATGACCAGGTAATTAATTTAGATATTAGGGTGTAATTCACTCCCATAATTTACTAAAGATAAATTGTCCCTTTCTTTATGCTTGTGGAGATGAGGAATATGGCATTCTTTGTTAGTCACTTGAGCATTAACTATTTGCATGTCTGGTCTGTGCCCTCCCTGACAAGACTGTCATTGTAAACATTTGTGATCTTGAAACACTACAGGCACATGGGATTAGAGAATGGTGTAAATTGAATTTAGTCTTTGGCATATTCTATTTTTGTTTCCCTCTTTCATAAAGGAATGTATCACAAATAAGATGCTGAACAATTACTGTTATGAAAGTTATATTGAATGATATGTGTAATCAGTTAGTCTGTGTAATCAGCTATAAAACACTCCAGGTTCTCTGTGCTTCCTGGTACATTGTATGGGTAAAAATACCAAAGACCTCTTTAATAGTGAATAAAGACAGCTGAAAATTTCTCAGTATTTAATAGGTTTTCTATATGAATTTTTATAAGTTCACTCTAAATCACCACACTACAACATTCCTCAGTGATTTTTTTGTAATTAATATTCAAAAGTGTTTCACACAATACTGAAACTGAAGAAAAATAAGATTCCTTTCATTTTCCTTCCTATCTATACATGTAATGGTAGTGTTGGGTTAGTTCCCATTTTTTTTTATTTGATTATGTGTAGTTAGATGAGGGTCTATTTCCATTTCCTTGATTTCTCTCTTTTTTTAACTATATCTTTTTTACAGAAATATCTCGGAGACAATATTCCTTTACTCAGAACCAACTTGCATAAGCACATTTGACATATTTATTTTATCTGTTGAAAAAACATTTCATAATAAAAACTAGGATAAGGAGTTCATAAGAAAAATTGTTTAAAATGAGATTAAACTGCAAATTTCTATTGGAATTCCACATACATCAACTTTTGTGTTTTACATGGAATTATAAATAGTGATTTAAATCTCACATCTGTAGCATGCTATGTTTAATTAAATCTTGCAGGATTCAGTAAGGATGCTGTTTGTTTAATTATCAGTCATTAACTGTTCACAGCTGTAATAAACACCAAGTAATCTTCACCATACTATACAAAGACTTAGGCTTAGAACTATTTAGCCAAAGATTTTCATTCAAGTGATACTCAATCTATTGAACACTTTTCAATTAAACCAGCTAAATGTATATTTCTTCAATATTTATGTCTTTCATTTGTTTCAAAATGATCCAAAAATTTTTCTGAACACTAATGAATAGTTAGAATGTCAGAAGAGAGTCCAGCCCTTTTTCAGATCTGTAGCAGCATGTTTATAATTCTATTTAAATGTGTATAGTTTTGAAAATGAAAAATTCTTGTCTAATTTTTTGTTGGAGATATTGTGAAACATTCAATTTAATGTGATAAACAAAGTTTCTTTATGCTTTTGCTATTTATATTATTTTTGGCCATCACTAAAGCTGTTCTAAAAAGAAAGCATTTTAAGTGAGTTTGGAAACAGCAAAGATAGTGAATGACCACAAAATGTATCTTCCATTTAGTGAGAAATTCTTCCTTGAAGGACAGAAGTCAAATTGGATAAACTTTGTTTAGAGAAAACAAAGCATTTGTTTATATTTTAGAACAAAATATCACAGAAATAGAATTTAAATCATAATGCATTATATTGCTATGGAGAAAAAATAATTTATATCTTGCACATATAGTTTCATTTCATGTAGTGCTTTTGTATGTTCACACATTTAAAAAGAAAAGCAGTGAGGCATAATATATGTTTATACTGTCATTTAAAACATGTTTTCTTCAGCATAGGATCATCTTGTATTTGGTAAATAAAAAAAAAAATATGTAGATACTATTATCTGTAATATTTTCATTTAAGCTTCTGATTACATTGCCAAAAAATGGTTGGTGAGGAATTTAAGCATGAAAAGCTGTGCCTATATCCTTGCTAAATCCACTGGGAGTTAAGGAAAATTGCAACCAACCAGTGCATTAGTCTGTGCAGAATAAAACCTGAAGTGGTCTACAGATACTAATTAATTTTTGTTTTTCAATATTAGTGATTTAAATCTCACATCTGTAGCATGCTATGTTTAATTAAATCTTGCAGGATTCAGTAAGGATGCTGTTTGTTTAATTATCAGTCATTAACTGTTCACAGCTGTAATAAACACCAAGTAATCTTCACCATACTATACAAAGACTTAGGCTTAGAACTATTTAGCCAAAGATTTTCATTCAAGTGATACTCAATCTATTGAACACTTTTCAATTAAACCAGCTAAATGTATATTTCTTCAATATTTATGTCTTTCATTTGTTTCAAAATGATCCAAAAATTTTTCTGAACACTAATGAATAGTTAGAATGTCAGAAGAGAGTCCAGCCCTTTTTCAGATCTGTAGCAGCATGTTTATAATTCTATTTAAATGTGTATAGTTTTGAAAATGAAAAATTCTTGTCTAATTTTTTGTTGGAGATATTGTGAAACATTCAATTTAATGTGATAAACAAAGTTTCTTTATGCTTTTGCTATTTATATTATTTTTGGCCATCACTAAAGCTGTTCTAAAAAGAAAGCATTTTAAGTGAGTTTGGAAACAGCAAAGATAGTGAATGACCACAAAATGTATCTTCCATTTAGTGAGAAATTCTTCCTTGAAGGACAGAAGTCAAATTGGATAAACTTTGTTTAGAGAAAACAAAGCATTTGTTTATATTTTAGAACAAAATATCACAGAAATAGAATTTAAATCATAATGCATTATATTGCTATGGAGAAAAAATAATTTATATCTTGCACATATAGTTTCATTTCATGTAGTGCTTTTGTATGTTCACACATTTAAAAAGAAAAGCAGTGAGGCATAATATATGTTTATACTGTCATTTAAAACATGTTTTCTTCAGCATAGGATCATCTTGTATTTGGTAAATAAAAAAAAATATGTAGATACTATTATCTGTAATATTTTCATTTAAGCTTCTGATTACATTGCCAAAAAATGGTTGGTGAGGAATTTAAGCATGAAAAGCTGTGCCTATATCCTTGCTAAATCCACTGGGAGTTAAGGAAAATTGCAACCAACCAGTGCATTAGTCTGTGCAGAATAAAACCTGAAGTGGTCTACAGAAGGTGAAGCCTTAAACTTGAGGAACATTTGTCTGTACAAAAGTTTTGGAACAGAGTATCACATTAAAGGCAAGAGATGTCAATTATTTTGTATGGATTCCCCTAGCAAATTCATGTGTCCTTATAAAAGATTAAATCTTCTCAGTGAACTAGGACATCCCTTAGGAATTCTTAATCTAATTGGTGGTGCAAGTGTATGACATGATTACCCATATACAAATGCCTCTATTCAATGTCATTCATTTCCTAGGAACCAAATCATTCAAATTTGCAAATATACTAGAAATTTTCTTTGCACTTTCCTGAATGGATGGTGTTTCAATCTAGATAGGTTGTCTTGTTTAATAACCTGGGTGGGAGTAAGCCATTAAGTTTCTTAGTACAGAGGAGGATGAAAACAAGGAAAGGAGATGGTACAGTGGCTTACTTTGGAGCTCTCTCATTCTCATTGGAGTTCCTCTCTTCTACCCTGATTACTCAATTCCAATAGCTACAATTTGCACACACAATATTTTAATGGAGGTGAGGTTTCATGATGTTATTTGGTAACTTGAATTTGTACAGTTACTCTTAAAATATGATCTATATCATATTTAGGTTGCCCGCCACTATCAATAAAGATGCTATAGGCCTTCGTAGTATTTTATGAAATGTTTAGTTCAAGCCTTCTTTAAAATTTCCCAAGTACTGTAAACTCAGTGGCATCCTGAATTAAGCAACAAGGAGAAAAAAAAATTTTTAAAAAATTGTTATAGTTTCATTTCATGTAGTGCTTTTGTATGTTCACACATTTAAAAAGAAAAGCAGTGAGGCATAATATATGTTTATACTGTCATTTAAAACATGTTTTCTTCAGCATAGGATCATCTTGTATTTGGTAAATAAAAAAAATATGTAGATACTATTCTCTGTAATATTTTCATTTAAGTTTCTGATTACATTGCCAAAAAATGGTTGGTGAGGAATTTAAGCATGAAAAGCTGTGCCTATATCCTTGCTAAATCCACTGGGAGTTAAGGAAAATTGCAACCAACCAGTGCATTAGTCTGTGCAGAATAAAACCTGAAGTGGTCTACAGAAGGTGAAGCCTTAAACTTGAGGAACATTTGTCTGTACAAAAGTTTTGGAACAGAGTATCACATTAAAGGCAAGAGATGTCAATTATTTTGTATGGATTCCCCTAGCAAATTCATGTGTCCTTATAAAAGATTAAATCTTCTCAGTGAACTAGGACATCCCTTAGGAATTCTTAATCTAATTGGTGGTGCAAGTGTATGACATGATTACCCATATACAAATGCCTCTATTCAATGTCATTCATTTCCTAGGAACCAAATCATTCAAATTTGCAAATATACTAGAAATTTTCTTTGCACTTTCCTGAATGGATGGTGTTTCAATCTAGATAGGTTGTCTTGTTTAATAACCTGGGTGGGAGTAAGCCATTAAGTTTCTTAGTACAGAGGAGGATGAAAACAAGGAAAGGAGATGGTACAGTGGCTTACTTTGGAGCTCTCTCATTCTCATTGGAGTTCCTCTCTTCTACCCTGATTACTCAATTCCAATAGCTACAATTTGCACACACAATATTTTAATGGAGGTGAGGTTTCATGATGTTATTTGGTAACTTGAATTTGTACAGTTACTCTTAAAATATGATCTATATCATATTTAGGTTGCCCGCCACTATCAATAAAGATGCTATAGGCCTTCGTAGTATTTTATGAAATGTTTAGTTCAAGCCTTCTTTAAAATTTCCCAAGTACTGTAAACTCAGTGGCATCCTGAATTAGGCTTCAAGGAGAAAAAATATTTGTAATTAAAAATTCTACCTTAAAGGTTAATTACTCGGGAGGGAAATTAAACATTTTCAGTCTTCTATCACATTTTTCATGGAAAAGATACATGATACACTGAGAATCTACCTGGGATGAGTACTTAAAATAGAAAGACCCTTTAGGAGAAATTTTAATAAAGCAAGGCTCTTTCAGATTGACCATGTGGTCTCTATTTCTTTGTTAGCATAGTGCTTTAAGTTTATAGACTTTTTAATGGTGAAGCTTGAATAAATCACTCTGAATTCAAATGGTATTGTATATAGTGTTTTTGCTATTTAAAGCTTAGGTGTTATACTTTTTGTCGTGTTATTATTGAAATTATATTATGAAGTGTATTGGGCAGTTTTCTTCTTTTTTTCTTTGACACAGGTTATATATGAATTACTATCTATCTCTTTGTATTGCCTGTAAATCTATCTGGGTCAGACATCTTTTGGTGGAAATTTTTTCTTCTTGACCTGATTTCTTAAGTGGTAGTGATCTATTGGGTTATTTCTTTCTTACTATAATCATTTTGATCATTTATGTTTTGGGGGGAAATTGTTCTTGTCATCTAAGTTTTCAGCTTCACTAACATAAACTTATTCACTGCATTTTCTTATGATTTATTAAATATCCACTGTATGTTTAGTATATTCCCCTCTTTATTTTGTATTTTATTTATTTGTGACTTTCTGTTTTCACTTTTGTCACTCTTGTAAGAGTTTTTAAATATTTCATTTTGTCATGGGTTTCCTGGTGACTCAGATGGTAAAGAATCCACCTGCAATCATGTTATCTATGTTGTTTCCTTGTTCTTTTTTTTTCTTTAACAAGAAATTTTAGGGGAATCTGGTACAGTGGCTTACTTTGGAGCTCTCTCATTCTCATTGGAGTTCCTCTCTTCTACCCTGATTACTCAATTCCAATAGCTACAATTTGCACACACAATATTTTAATGGAGGTGAGGTTTCATGATGTTATTTGGTAACTTGAATTTGTACAGTTACTCTTAAAATATGATCTATATCATATTTAGGTTGCCCGCCACTATCAATAAAGATGCTATAGGCCTTCGTAGTATTTTATGAAATGTTTAGTTCAAGCCTTCTTTAAAATTTCCCAAGTACTGTAAACTCAGTGGCATCCTGAATTAAGCAACAAGGAGAAAAAAAAAATATTTGTAATTAAAAATTCTACCTTAAAGGTTAATTACTCGGGAGGGAAATTAAACATTTTCAGTCTTCTATCACATTTTTCATGGAAAAGATACATGATACACTGAGAATCTACCTGGGATGAGTACTTAAAATAGAAAGACCCTTTAGGAGAAATTTTAATAAAGCAAGGCTCTTTCAGATTGACCATGTGGTCTCTATTTCTTTGTTAGCATAGTGCTTTAAGTTTATAGACTTTTTAATGGTGAAGCTTGAATAAATCACTCTGAATTCAAATGGTATTGTATATAGTGTTTTTGCTATTTAAAGCTTAGGTGTTATACTTTTTGTCGTGTTATTATTGAAATTATATTATGAAGTGTATTGGGCAGTTTTCTTCTTTTTTTCTTTGACACAGGTTATATATGAATTACTATCTATCTCTTTGTATTGCCTGTAAATCTATCTGGGTCAGACATCTTTTGGTGGAAATTTTTTCTTCTTGACCTGATTTCTTAAGTGGTAGTGATCTATTGGGTTATTTCTTTCTTACTATAATCATTTTGATCATTTATGTTTTGGGGGGAAATTGTTCTTGTCATCTAAGTTTTCAGCTTCACTAACATAAACTTATTCACTGCATTTTCTTATGATTTATTAAATATCCACTGTATGTTTAGTATATTCCCCTCTTTATTTTGTATTTTATTTATTTGTGACTTTCTGTTTTCACTTTTGTCACTCTTGTAAGAGTTTTGTCTATCATCAGTACTTTCAAAGAAGCAGTTTGGTAGGTTTTCATGTTGTTCATGGGTTTCCCTGGTGACTCAGATGGTAAAGAATCCACCTGCAATCATGTTATCTATGTTGTTTCCTTGTTCTTTATTTTATTAATGTTTGTCCTTTAAAGCTTTGTCTCTGAGTTCCTTACAGGTTATCTGTAAGGTTTTTTTTAACTCCAAAATTCTATGGTTGTATAAAAGAGTTATTCTATGTTTAGAAGCCAGTAGAACTCTTGTATAAGCATAAAGTGAAACGGGATGTTAGTTAGCATTTTGTGAACCTTTTCTTTTATATCAAAACCCTTTGTCTTGAAAACTAGACCATTTCACTAGACTTTAGCCTTTGAGGGAATCTTCTTAGAAATACTCTTTTCTTGCAACTCCTGATGATCATGTGATTTTTTTTTTTTTAGTGATTTTAAAAATCTGTCACTTAATTTTAATAGAACTCAAATAATCTGCAAAGTAGTATTTGGAATATGCTGTACTTAGAATTAAATAAGAGCACATTAATTGCTTAGAAAATGTGAACATTTCACAGTACAACACGTGATCATTTTAGACTCATACAGAAGGTCACTAAGTCTAACTGGGAATCTTTGCATGCTCCATTTTGTGAGTTGACTTCCCACATAAAATTATCTCAAAATCAGATAAAGCTAATGAAAAAGTTCATTAGTATTCCAGCCTGCTTGATATAAAAGTATTTTATCAGTAAAATCAAATTTACACCTTTGGTATTTTAACATTAAATCAAGTTAAACTTTTTTTTGACACAGGTTATATATGAATTACTATCTATCTCTTTGTATTGCCTGTAAATCTATCTGGGTCAGACATCTTTTGGTGGAAATTTTTTCTTCTTGACCTGATTTCTTAAGTGGTAGTGATCTATTGTTTTTCTTTCTTACTATAATCATTTTGATCATTTATGTTTTGGGGGGAAATTGTTCTTGTCATCTAAGTTTTCAGCTTCACTAACATAAACTTATTCACTGCATTTTCTTATGATTTATTAAATATCCACTGTATGTTTAGTATATTCCCCTCTTTATTTTGTATTTTATTTATTTGTGACTTTCTGTTTTCACTTTTGTCACTCTTGTAAGAGTTTTGTCTATCATCAGTACTTTCAAAGAAGCAGTTTGGTAGGTTTTCATGTTGTTCATGGGTTTCCCTGGTGACTCAGATGGTAAAGAATCCACCTGCAATCATGTTATCTATGTTGTTTCCTTGTTCTTTATTTTATTAATGTTTGTCCTTTAAAGCTTTGTCTCTGAGTTCCTTACAGGTTATCTGTAAGGTTTTTTTTAACTCCAAAATTCTATGGTTGTATAAAAGAGTTATTCTATGTTTAGAAGCCAGTAGAACTCTTGTATAAGCATAAAGTGAAACGGGATGTTAGTTAGCATTTTGTGAACCTTTTCTTTTATATCAAAACCCTTTGTCTTGAAAACTAGACCATTTCACTAGACTTTAGCCTTTGAGGGAATCTTCTTAGAAATACTCTTTTCTTGCAACTCCTGATGATCATGTGATTTTTTTTTTTTTAGTGATTTTAAAAATCTGTCACTTAATTTTAATAGAACTCAAATAATCTGCAAAGTAGTATTTGGAATATGCTGTACTTAGAATTAAATAAGAGCACATTAATTGCTTAGAAAATGTGAACATTTCACAGTACAACACGTGATCATTTTAGACTCATACAGAAGGTCACTAAGTCTAACTGGGAATCTTTGCATGCTCCATTTTGTGAGTTGACTTCCCACATAAAATTATCTCAAAATCAGATAAAGCTAATGAAAAAGTTCATTAGTATTCCAGCCTGCTTGATATAAAAGTATTTTATCAGTAAAATCAAATTTACACCTTTGGTATTTTAACATTAAATCAAGTTAAACTTACAGTTAGTAAATAGACAGACATACAAAAATATCACAGACTGAATTCTTACCTGTATGAAGAGTAGGCTTTTTGTTCTTTCTCTTGCTTGTTTAGTTCACTGTCTATACATTGTTTTAGGCTGAGCTGTTAGTGCACAGTAGCATTCACTCTTCTTCTCTTAGCCTGGAAAGGTGATAAATAATATGACTAAAGCAATGTGAATGAAGCTACATATTGGATATTTGAGATTTCATACAAAAATACTTTAAAAATCCAAAAGGAAAACAAGAACTTCTTGAAGAAAACATTTTAGAAAAATGATAAAGAGTCTTGTGGAATATAATAATGTTGACAGCTACATTACAATGTTGTCATCAATTATAGCCTCCTTATAGATTTTTAACTCATAAATTTGATTTGACCTAGTTCAGTTAATAAAGACTCTGGTTCATTTAATAAAGACTCTGGTTCATTTATCTGCTTCAAATGTAATAAAAATCGAAGAAGAAAATAATTCCTTAAATAAGATATAAGTAGTCTAAGATGTAGAAAATACTTTTCTTTTAAATCAAATCATATATTACTAAAATACATTTTAGTCATGATTATTTTTAGTCCAATGTGATCAATTTTACATTTGCTTTTTAACATGATTTCAAGAATAATTTTCTTCTTATTTCAAGGCCTGTAAATTGTTTAGTTCCATATCTAGTTCCCAGATACTTGTATCAAAATATGTCTGAGCTTGCACCTATATTTTCACATTAAATTAGACCATTAAACCTAACTTCAAATACCCAACTCAGTGATTCTTTCTCTCTGAGAATATCCAAATTCCTTTGCCACCAATTTTAAAGTCTTCTGGTCACAGTGAGAAGAATTTTGCCTATCAACAGACTCTCTTAATAAGTCATATAAAGTACCCTGGAGAGAATTTGATTTCACATAGAACAGAGAATATAGTCCCGATAGTGGCTATTTCTTGATATATCTGACACAAAAAGGACTCTTTTTAAAGTGACACTATAAAGATTTTGAGGGTTTTTACTTATAATTAACTCACAATACTTTTGTGCAATATTGTAAGATTTTACCTGATGGCAGATTTGTATTTTACATATAGACTTAATTGTTTAAAAAAGGCTTACCTGTATGAAGAGTAGGCTTTTGTTCTTTCTCTTGCTTGTTTAGTTCACTGTCTATACATTGTTTTAGGCTGAGCTGTTAGTGCACAGTAGCATTCACTCTTCTTCTCTTAGCCTGGAAAGGTGATAAATAATATGACTAAAGCAATGTGAATGAAGCTACATATTGGATATTTGAGATTTCATACAAAAATACTTTAAAAATCCAAAAGGAAAACAAGAACTTCTTGAAGAAAACATTTTAGAAAAATGATAAAGAGTCTTGTGGAATATAATAATGTTGACAGCTACATTACAATGTTGTCATCAATTATAGCCTCCTTATAGATTTTTAACTCATAAATTTGATTTGACCTAGTTCAGTTAATAAAGACTCTGGTTCATTTAATAAAGACTCTGGTTCATTTATCTGCTTCAAATGTAATAAAAATCGAAGAAGAAAATAATTCCTTAAATAAGATATAAGTAGTCTAAGATGTAGAAAATACTTTTCTTTTAAATCAAATCATATATTACTAAAATACATTTTAGTCATGATTATTTTTAGTCCAATGTGATCAATTTTACATTTGCTTTTTAACATGATTTCAAGAATAATTTTCTTCTTATTTCAAGGCCTGTAAATTGTTTAGTTCCATATCTAGTTCCCAGATACTTGTATCAAAATATGTCTGAGCTTGCACCTATATTTTCACATTAAATTAGACCATTAAACCTAACTTCAAATACCCAACTCAGTGATTCTTTCTCTCTGAGAATATCCAAATTCCTTTGCCACCAATTTTAAAGTCTTCTGGTCACAGTGAGAAGAATTTTGCCTATCAACAGACTCTCTTAATAAGTCATATAAAGTACCCTGGAGAGAATTTGATTTCACATAGAACAGAGAATATAGTCCCGATAGTGGCTATTTCTTGATATATCTGACACAAAAAGGACTCTTTTTAAAGTGACACTATAAAGATTTTGAGGGTTTTTACTTATAATTAACTCACAATACTTTTGTGCAATATTGTAAGATTTTACCTGATGGCAGATTTGTATGACATAATGGAACAAGCTGGGAATAAACTAAATCTCATAACATAACAAATCTTGGAATTATGTAGACTCACTTTTAAAAGTTGCCATTCTTTTACATGTATGATGCAACCTTATATTACCAGTACTTATATTTTATAAGTCAAACATTGAGTGTCTTCTATCCTTCTATTCTTTCTATGAGAAATAAATGATCAATAACTTTTTTCTAGGCACTAAGACTCACATAGGCAATCTATCAAGGAGCAGCTACAAAAAAACATGTTGCTTGGAAATACTTCCCTTCTCATGTCAAAATTTGTAGATTTTTTTTTTCCTCTTTATATTATCAGAAAAAGAGAGGAATCTTGTCTCAAGTATTCATCTACTCCTGTTCATTCTCTACCTGATATGCTAATCCTTGATTATTGTATCATAATAATTTTCATTGAGGCTGATTGTAATATTCCAAACAATGGATGTGAGCATGAAAAGGAAAATACGGAGTTACAGCAGGTGATATATTTTTTAAAACATCAGAAACTTATTTTTATGTAAATGCCTAGGGGAGAGTGTATAGGGGAGGAGGAGAGAGGGGTGAAGGAAAGTGAGGCAAGAATATTACAATTCCACATGCAAAAGAATTAAGTGAACCCTTATCCTACAAAAATTTTTAAAAATGAATTAAAAATCAAAATGTAAGACCCCAAACTATGAAACACCTAGAAGAAAACAATGGGTAAAAGCTTCAATATGTTCAAAGTGGGAGTGATTTCTTGGCCATGACACCAAAAGCACAAGCAGCAAAGAGAAATAGACAAACAGCAGTACGTTAAATATCAGTGCATCAAGGGACACAATGCAGATTGTAAAAGCAATCCCTTTACGGAGGGAGAGGGAATATCTGCAAATTCTATCTCCAATAAGAAGTCAATGTAGAGAATATATAAGCTCCTGCAACAGACAGTTTAAGAAAACCTAGGGGCTTCCTCAAATTGGGGCTTCCTCATATGGAGGCTTCTTAGGTGGTCCAGTGATTAAGAATCCACCAATTAGTAAAGGAGCTAACCAAGAGTAGCCCTCATTTGCCACAACTAGAGAAAGCCCACGCACAGCAAGGAAGACTCAGCGTAGCTAAAATAAATAAATAAATCTTTTTTAAAAAGTCTGATTAAAAATGAATAATGGACTTGAATAGACATTTCTCCAAAGATGGTACACAAATGATTAACTAACATATGAAGATATTCTTAACATCACTAATCAATTGGTAAGTGCAATTCAAAACCATAGTAAGATACCACTCCACACTCATTAGGAAAACTAATACAAAAAAATAATAATAAACAGAAAATAACAAGTGTAGGTAAGGATGTAGAGAAATTGGAACACTTGTGCATTGTTGGTAGAACTGTAAATTGGTACAACGGAAAACAGTATGGTGACTCCTCAACAAATTAAAATCAGAAGTACCATTTGATCTAGCAATTCTTATATATCTTTAAAAAAAAAACTGAAATATGAGTCCTGCAGAGTGGTTTTCTTTTTAAAGAATTATTTGACCATTTCTATATATTTTTTCTTTTGAGTCTTATTTTTTTCTGGTCCAGCTTTTTTAAAGATTTATTTTTACTTTTAATTGGAGGATAATTGATTTACAATACTGTGTTAATTTCTGCCATACAGCAACCTATGAATCAGCCATAGGTATACATATGTCCCCTCCCTCCTGAACCTCTGTCCCACCTCTCACCCTATCCTACCCCTCTAGATTGCCACCTGAGCACCTAAGAGCACCTGCTTTGATCTCCCTGCATCATATGGCAAATTTCCATTGGCTCTCTGTTTTACATATGGTAATATATATGTTTCAGTGATACTCTTTCAATTCATGAAAATCTATAACAGTATTGTTCACAGTCACCAAGAGGTGGAAGCAATCTAAGTACCCATCAATGGATGAATATATATATATATATATATACAGTTATACATATAATGGAATATATATATATATATATGAATATATATTACAGCCTTAAAAAGAATGGATATCCTGTCACATGCTGCAACATAGATAAACCTTGAGGACTTTATGCTAAGTGAAATAAATTAACCACAGAAAAGGCAAATATTGTATTATATTAGGCAACAAATATAGTAAAAATCATAGAAACAGAAAACAAAATTATAGTTACCAGTGGCTAGGGAAGAGAGAAACGACAGAGGCTTTGGTCAATGGACACTGAATTTCAGTTTCAAGATTATACTTTTCTAGAGGTCTGTTGTACAATGTGAATATACTTAGACTACTGAGTTATACACTTAAAAATGGTTAAGATGGTCAATTTTAATACTGTGTGTTTTTAACCACAATTTTCTGTTACTGTCTTTTTTTTTTTTTCTTTTGGCCACTTCTATTGGTCTTTCATCTACTCCTTTCCATCCATCTTTGTTCTTTGGCCCGTGTGGGCCTTCCATCGCAGTGGCCTCTTCTCGTTGCAGAGCACCAGCTCTGGGCAGATGCATTCCAGAGCTCTGGCTCGGTAGTTGGACACATCGGTCCAGTTGCTCCGTGGCACGTGAGATCTTCCCAGGCCAGGGAAGGAGCCCGCGCCCCTTGCACTGCACGGTGGTGTCATTACCCACTGGACCACCAGGGAAGCCCTGGTATGTGTTTTTTAACTGCAATTAGAAACTTTAAAAAGAGCTAACTCAGCATGCATTAGCCCACCCGCCCCCAGAGTTTTTGGAACCTGGGGCTGTTTTCATGGAAGACAAATTTTCCATGGACTGGGGAGTGGGTATGGCTTGGGTATGGATTATTCAAGCGAATTATATTTATTGTCCACTTTATTTCTAATCTAGCACCCCTGCTGATCTGATGGGAGGTACCTGTCTGAGACCTGGAGGCTGGAGAGACCTGCATGAGACAATATAGAAGATTTTACCAAACTTTTCACTATTAAGAAGAATTGACTTGAAATCAATTAAAAAATTTTATCTTTAAAAGTTTTGAAAGAAGTGTAGTATAACTTCAAAGTATTTTTCACTGTGGAGGTCAGCAATATTCACAAAGTTAAGTGTTTGAAAAGTCTAGCTAATTGTTCTATTCTTCTGAACAAACAGGCAATTGGGCTAATCAGAAAATCTTGACTTTATCCTGAAAAGGTCAGCAATTTATGCTAAGTGAAATAAATTAACCACAGAAAAGGCAAATATTGTATTATATTAGGCAACAAATATAGTAAAAATCATAGAAACAGAAAACAAAATTATAGTTACCAGTGGCTAGGGAAGAGAGAAACGACAGAGGCTTTGGTCAATGGACACTGAATTTCAGTTTCAAGATTATACTTTTCTAGAGGTCTGTTGTACAATGTGAATATACTTAGACTACTGAGTTATACACTTAAAAATGGTTAAGATGGTCAATTTTAATACTGTGTGTTTTTAACCACAATTTTCTGTTACTGTCTTTTTTTTTTTTTCTTTTGGCCACTTCTATTGGTCTTTCATCTACTCCTTTCCATCCATCTTTGTTCTTTGGCCCGTGTGGGCCTTCCATCGCAGTGGCCTCTTCTCGTTGCAGAGCACCAGCTCTGGGCAGATGCATTCCAGAGCTCTGGCTCGGTAGTTGGACACATCGGTCCAGTTGCTCCGTGGCACGTGAGATCTTCCCAGGCCAGGGAAGGAGCCCGCGCCCCTTGCACTGCACGGTGGTGTCATTACCCACTGGACCACCAGGGAAGCCCTGGTATGTGTTTTTTAACTGCAATTAGAAACTTTAAAAAGAGCTAACTCAGCATGCATTAGCCCACCCGCCCCCAGAGTTTTTGGAACCTGGGGCTGTTTTCATGGAAGACAAATTTTCCATGGACTGGGGAGTGGGTATGGCTTGGGTATGGATTATTCAAGCGAATTATATTTATTGTCCACTTTATTTCTAATCTAGCACCCCTGCTGATCTGATGGGAGGTACCTGTCTGAGACCTGGAGGCTGGAGAGACCTGCATGAGACAATATAGAAGATTTTACCAAACTTTTCACTATTAAGAAGAATTGACTTGAAATCAATTAAAAAATTTTATCTTTAAAAGTTTTGAAAGAAGTGTAGTATAACTTCAAAGTATTTTTTCACTGTGGAGGTCAGCAATATTCACAAAGTTAAGTGTTTGAAAAGTCTAGCTAATTGTTCTATTCTTCTGAACAAACAGGCAATTGGGCTAATCAGAAAATCTTGACTTTATCCTAAGATATTATCTACTTACAACTGGTTCTGAAAAATTCATAGCATACTATTTTATTGTATAGCTTGATTATAATTTTTAATATTATTTTGCTTCTGATATTTTTCATTATCTAGCTATCCATCTATCTACCCATTTTTTCACCTTTCCATGCATCTGTCTACATACACATAATTATTTTCCTTCCTTTTTTCCTTCAGTCCTACAATATCTGTAGGTTTTTACCAAGACCATATGTTTCCAGATATTTTAACTGGCTAAGAATCTAAACAATGTTGAGAGGAGTTTTATCAAGACTTTTTAGAAATTACCATAATTCCTAATGACTCTGGACATATTTTGTCCTTTTTTTAATCTATAAAATCTCCCCAAGTTTTAAGCAATGGCTCATGCAACTCCTATACTTTTCTTAGTCTAAATGATAAAAGGCAGCTACACTGTGATCCACAATGGATGATCTTCTCCCTCACTAATAATGACTACTGCATTTAGTGTTCTTCACACCAGTTGCTGTGTCAGGACAGCTGTCTATTTTGCACCAAGCTCTCTAGCAAATGTTTTGAAATTTGCCCTCCAGAGACCATCTGCTATAAATGGGCTTCCATGCAGTTAGTGAATATTTTATTACCCTCTTTCCTTTTTCTGGTCTGGAATAAAAAACACGGGTTAAATGTGAAGTGTCAAATTAACAGGAATGTTTCAATGAACCATTCATTCTGTGGAATATTTTTGTTAAATATATGTGTATATTCCATATAATCAATTTACTAATGTAAATATATACCAGGGCAAACATGAGTGATTTAATACGAAAGGTTTAATATTTTCTAAGCATAATTTCTGGCACTAAAAACACATTATTTTTGATTTACTTGAAATAAGACAGTCACTGGTTGAATGAATCTGATAGGTCATATATTCTCTAGAAAATCAAATGCCTTGAGAAAATCTTGTGCAGTGAAATTATTCACCATATACTATTTTTCTGTTATCATTTTTTGATCATCTTTTGTCTTGTTGTCATGTAAAATCATACTGAATTCCTTAGCTCATTCATTATTTGCCTATCAGAGAATTTCTGTGTGGGGTGATTCAGATATGGAGCTTTAGTCTTCCAAATTCCTCAATTTTGGAATAACCCAGAAAATAACTCTGTTACTATTAGTCAAATAATGTCATGTAACATCATATCTTTGCATTCTAGGAATTGCATATATGTTTTTAAAAACAGATGAACCAGAATACATGAGACTTACTGAGTTCATATTGCTCTGGCAATAGGATACATTTAAAGAACATTTAATGAAGATCTACTATGTGTCCTGTTAAATATCATAGTTTTAAATATTCCAGTGTGTCGTCTCATTATATCCTCACCATCACAATGTAATATAAGAGCTAACATCACGTATGTTCAGAAGCAACACCTAAGTTCAGAAAGCCAAAGAAATTTGTCCTAGGCCAACCTATATAAGCTGAAGTTTGAGTTAGTCTAATGCAAAAGTCTGTATGTTTTCTATTTTATCATGTGGACCCCAGGTTAATATAGACAGCCCTTTATGCATTTATCAAAGGCAGCTACACTGTGATCCACAATGGATGATCTTCTCCCTCACTAATAATGACTACTGCATTTAGTGTTCTTCACACCAGTTGCTGTGTCAGGACAGCTGTCTATTTTGCACCAAGCTCTCTAGCAAATGTTTTGAAATTTGCCCTCCAGAGACCATCTGCTATAAATGGGCTTCCATGCAGTTAGTGAATATTTTATTACCCTCTTTCCTTTTTCTGGTCTGGAATAAAAAACACGGGTTAAATGTGAAGTGTCAAATTAACAGGAATGTTTCAATGAACCATTCATTCTGTGGAATATTTTTGTTAAATATATGTGTATATTCCATATAATCAATTTACTAATGTAAATATATACCAGGGCAAACATGAGTGATTTAATACGAAAGGTTTAATATTTTCTAAGCATAATTTCTGGCACTAAAAACACATTATTTTTGATTTACTTGAAATAAGACAGTCACTGGTTGAATGAATCTGATAGGTCATATATTCTCTAGAAAATCAAATGCCTTGAGAAAATCTTGTGCAGTGAAATTATTCACCATATACTATTTTTCTGTTATCATTTTTTGATCATCTTTTGTCTTGTTGTCATGTAAAATCATACTGAATTCCTTAGCTCATTCATTATTTGCCTATCAGAGAATTTCTGTGTGGGGTGATTCAGATATGGAGCTTTAGTCTTCCAAATTCCTCAATTTTGGAATAACCCAGAAAATAACTCTGTTACTATTAGTCAAATAATGTCATGTAACATCATATCTTTGCATTCTAGGAATTGCATATATGTTTTTAAAAACAGATGAACCAGAATACATGAGACTTACTGAGTTCATATTGCTCTGGCAATAGGATACATTTAAAGAACATTTAATGAAGATCTACTATGTGTCCTGTTAAATATCATAGTTTTAAATATTCCAGTGTGTCGTCTCATTATATCCTCACCATCACAATGTAATATAAGAGCTAACATCACGTATGTTCAGAAGCAACACCTAAGTTCAGAAAGCCAAAGAAATTTGTCCTAGGCCAACCTATATAAGCTGAAGTTTGAGTTAGTCTAATGCAAAAGTCTGTATGTTTTCTATTTTATCATGTGGACCCCAGGTTAATATAGACAGCCCTTCATAATATGAATGCATTTGTGTTTAATTAGATTTTTGTAAATCACTTTTTAAAATAAAAGTAGAAATGGAATAAACATGGCAAGATACTCTCAAATGCTTTATAATGTATTTTCAAAATAAAAATTTGGTTATTTCTATAGGAAATATGATAGGTATGGTTGAATTTTGAATTCAAGACATCATCTCTAGTTAATACAGACCATATTTTTCTCAACTAAGATGGATAATTGATTTTTTTAGCCCTGTGTAAACACTATAGACAATACATTATTTTGCTTTTTTTAAATGCTCAATGAATGACATCTGTTATGATTATTTTTCAGTATTTACTTGTTTATATTTGGTTGTCGGGTCTTAGTTCAGTGGCTCTTCATTGCAACTTGTGGGCTTTCTAGTTATAGCACACAGGCTTAGATGCCCTGCGGCAGGTGGGATCTTAGTTCCCTGACCAGGGATTTAGCCCTACATTGTCACCTGGATTGGAAGGTGGATTCTTAACCACTGGACCACCATGGAAGTCTTTCCTATGTTCTGCTTTTAGATCAACAGTTGAGCCAGTTCTTTTTCTTGCGAGATTTATTCATGCATCTAATAAATAGTCTCTGAGAGCATGCAATATGCCAAGGACCCTTCTAGGTGCTTGAGGTGAGTGATGAAACAAAAATACCTGCCTCTAGGCAAATTGAATTCTACTGAATTTGATCTCTGGAACTAACTCATACACTACAGTGAAATATATTAGCTGTAGAAAATATGCCTATATAACTTTCATCTGCTGTTTGCTGGACTCAAGATGTCAGGACCATCAAATCATCAAATTTATGGTGATTCTTAATATACCAATGGTAAGACAATTTCTTCCTTGTATATGTGTGTGTGTGTGTGTTTATCTCAAGAAAATTAAATAGAAAGAAGTGTTGAGATGTTCGGTTGAAACACTTTCCTTCAGTCAACAAATAACATCAATAGCAAATTTGGAAATGGCGTAGGTGGTTATGTCCCTGAGCTTCTTTTAATTTGTTTTTGGTAGACTTATCTCTTATGTTCCTTTGCTTTTTTATCCCTATTTCTATGCAAAGGTCTAAAACATCTTCTTTACTTGGTTCTTATTACTTCTTGCTTTATATTTGCTATTTCATTTCTATTTCCACTCTTACAAATCTTACCCTCTGCTTCTTCATTATTTTCTTACATCTGAATTCATGGCATGAAAAGATTCAAAGTCATTGTTGGCGGAGGACTCTAGTTGCTGTGGTTATAATGCTATCATATAGCACATTAAATTACTTTTCTGGCAATAGGTAGAAGAATAGAATATTTGTGAGCCTAAGTGGAAACTGGGAGATCAGGTAATCTGACAAAGGTAATCTAGGTGAGAAATAAAGTAGACTGGACTAAGAGAGCAAGAGTGAGGTATCAAAAGGGGTCAAATTCAGAACATAATCAGCACGTAGAACTGACAGGAATTGCTGATGTAGGAAGTATGGTGTGTAGTGTTTTGTTCAGAGTTGATATACAGAGCAGATGAAATTCATAGTGACAACATTAACACACTGAGGTATTAAATAAAATATTCTCATTTCATCCTGAAAAAAGCCGGATTTCCTTAAAAGACTTAACTTGTCAGAGCATAAAGGGAGTCACAGAATACTTTATAAAAAATTCTTACTGATGGCTAACAATTCTTATAAGTCACTAATCAAGAAGTGAAGGGAGAAAATATAGAGTGATAGTTTTTATGATGATCATAATTTTGTGAACAGTGTGAATTATCTGAATTCTAAACCACAAATATTGAATGTTTCTGTTTTTATTTTGCCTCAGACTTTCACTTTGTCCTCTTGGTGACTGGCAATTTTAATTATAGTAAGAAAAAAACAAAAAAATGACAACTTAAACATGTATAAACTCAGATTGGTTAAGTTAAAAGAATTCTCTTAGAGTCCTAGCACTAGTTATACTTATTTTTTAGTTACTGGGAACAGGAACGTAGACACTCAGAGAAAGTGGAGCATATCAGAAAATTGACAGCTTTGTGGGTAGCTTGAAAGGCAGGAGTAAGATATATTTTTTTTTAAAAAAGAAAATATCAGCAAAAATGAGTGAAGCTTTCCAAACAAAGAGAATTCAGTGATTAAGTGTGTTGTCAATAGATTTTGACAGTAGGCATTTAATGAGATTTTGGATATCTCACATATAGATAGGCATTATTGTACCTACAGATAAATACACATCACTAACTTTCTCATTGGGTTTGATGAGTTTATCCCAGTTCTTCTATAGTCAACAAGATTGGTATTCAATGTATTTATTGTTGATTCCATTGAGAACATTTGAAATCCAGCTGACATGAGGGGGAAAACTCTAGTTGCTGTGGTTATAATGCTATCATATAGCACATTAAATTACTTTTCTGGCAATAGGTAGAAGAATAGAATATTTGTGAGCCTAAGTGGAAACTGGGAGATCAGGTAATCTGACAAAGGTAATCTAGGTGAGAAATAAAGTAGACTGGACTAAGAGAGCAAGAGTGAGGTATCAAAAGGGGTCAAATTCAGAACATAATCAGCACGTAGAACTGACAGGAATTGCTGATGTAGGAAGTATGGTGTGTAGTGTTTTGTTCAGAGTTGATATACAGAGCAGATGAAATTCATAGTGACAACATTAACACACTGAGGTATTAAATAAAATATTCTCATTTCATCCTGAAAAAAGCCGGATTTCCTTAAAAGACTTAACTTGTCAGAGCATAAAGGGAGTCACAGAATACTTTATAAAAAATTCTTACTGATGGCTAACAATTCTTATAAGTCACTAATCAAGAAGTGAAGGGAGAAAATATAGAGTGATAGTTTTTATGATGATCATAATTTTGTGAACAGTGTGAATTATCTGAATTCTAAACCACAAATATTGAATGTTTCTGTTTTTATTTTGCCTCAGACTTTCACTTTGTCCTCTTGGTGACTGGCAATTTTAATTATAGTAAGAAAAACACACAAAAAAATGACAACTTAAACATGTATAAACTCAGATTGGTTAAGTTAAAAGAATTCTCTTAGAGTCCTAGCACTAGTTATACTTATTTTTTAGTTACTGGGAACAGGAACGTAGACACTCAGAGAAAGTGGAGCATATCAGAAAATTGACAGCTTTGTGGGTAGCTTGAAAGGCAGGAGTAAGATATATTTTTTTTTAAAAAAGAAAATATCAGCAAAAATGAGTGAAGCTTTCCAAACAAAGAGAATTCAGTGATTAAGTGTGTTGTCAATAGATTTTGACAGTAGGCATTTAATGAGATTTTGGATATCTCACATATAGATAGGCATTATTGTACCTACAGATAAATACACATCACTAACTTTCTCATTGGGTTTGATGAGTTTATCCCAGTTCTTCTATAGTCAACAAGATTGGTATTCAATGTATTTATTGTTGATTCCATTGAGAACATTTGGAATACAGCTGATATGCAATCACAGTGAGTGAGAGGTGAATTAGTTGGAGATGACAGATAGATAGACAGACAGACAGACAGATAGGCACTGAAACAATTGTGGCTAGCCTTTTGTAGCCAAAAGGAGGATAAAAGTACTTAACAGACTACTATGTAAAACTCTTGGTTTTTGTTGTTGTTGTTGTTGTTTTTGGTTTTTTTATGTGATAGCTCTTACTTAGACATTCTTTGCAATTTTAGGAGTTAAAGACTAAAAAGGAAGGAATAAAATAACAGATTATTTGGAAGCACTCAAATTTTAACATTCAATTCCCACTAAAAATCTCAATGTTGGAAGGTTCTAAAAACAAAGCATGATCAAACAGCATCAGCAAAAATATGTTTTGCCAAGACAAAGTCTGATCTAAGTTAAGCTAGTTTATCAGGTTCACTGGGGTGAAAAAGGTAACACGGTAAGAACTAGTGGTTAGAAATTAGGGACTATGCATTGTAGAAATTTCATTTGGCATTCAAACAACTCTAAGACGTGGTTGTTATTATCTCTACTTCATGAGGTAAAGAAACAGAGGTTCAAGAAGATAAATATTACGTAGGGCCAATAAAGAAAAGTAAAGCAAGTAGTGGGAGTATGATTCAAACATTTCTCTTCATGTTATTTCTATACCCTTCTCTCAGTGTCTTCTTTAGCAGTAGGAAATCTTCTGTGAGTTTAAAAGAAGTGGCCAGGAGGTGAAGTTCAGGTCTGTAAAAAGAAACAATCTTTATCTATTAAACACTCTCCAATGGTATTTACTCAAGAAAAACAAATTTAGCTGTTCATCAAATTTTAATATGCAAATGTTCACAGCAGTTTCATTTGCAATAGCCCCAGACAGGAAACAACACAAATGTCCATCCACAGGTGAACAGATAAAGAAACATTATATGTCCATACAGAGGAGTACTATTTACTGAAGAAAAGGAATGAATTATTGATTCAAGCTACAGTGTGGATGAACCTCAAACTATTATGTTTAATAAAAGGAGCATATATTGTATGATTCCATTTATACAAAATCATTTAAAAATTACCAACAAATCTCTAGTGACAAAAAGTAGATCAATAATTGGAGAATAAGGTAAGAAGGGACTGGGTATAAGGAAATGAGAGTTTACTGAGAAGCAGGGGAAATTTTGAGAAGGATAGATACATTTGCAGTCTTGGTTTTTGCGATATTCTCATGGGGAAACACATATTTCAAACTTAAATTCTATACTTCAAGTATGTGCCAATTATATCTTACTTAATAAAGTTATTTTAAAACTACAATATATAAGAAAATTGCATGTTTTTGGAGAAAAATACTTATATTTAAGCCAAGGATCATAATGATATTTAAGAAACGTGCTTAACATTTTGTTAATGCGTTCAGATGGGAAGACAAGTCACTTTCTAAAAAATGACACAGAATGCCAAATAACAGTCAATTAATGTGTCACCCTGACAACATTCTCTTGTCTATCCCACTGACAAATTTTTAATTGTAGAATTCCTACAAGTGTTTCAAGGAGCTGATCTTAAAAAGAACTTCATATGTATAACTTTTACTTCTATTCTCATTTGCTATTATCTTTGGTCTATGTTGGGGCTTCCATGATGGCTCAGATATTAAAGAATCTGCCTGCAATACAGGAAACCCAGGTTCAATTCCTGGGTTGGAAAGACCCTCTGGAGGAGGGCATGGCTACCACCTCCAGTATTCCTGCCTAGAGAATTCCATGGACAGAGAACCCTGGTGGGATACAGTCCACGTGGTTATTTCTATACCCTTCTCTCAGTGTCTTCTTTAGCAGTAGGAAATCTTCTGTGAGTTTAAAAGCAGTGGCCAGGAGGCGAAGTTCAGGTCTGTAAAAAGAAACACTCTTTATCTATTAAACACTCTCAATGGTATTTACTCAAGAAAAACAAATTTAGCTGTTCATCAAATTTTAATATGCAAATGTTCACAGCAGTTTCATTTGCAATAGCCCCAGACAGGAAACAACACAAATGTCCATCCACAGGTGAACAGATAAAGAAACATTATATGTCCATACAGAGGAGTACTATTTACTGAAGAAAAGGAATGAATTATTGATTCAAGCTACAGTGTGGATGAACCTCAAACTATTATGTTTAATAAAAGGAGCATATATTGTATGATTCCATTTATACAAAATCATTTAAAAATTACCAACAAATCTCTAGTGACAAAAAGTAGATCAATAATTGGAGAATAAGGTAAGAAGGGACTGGGTATAAGGAAATGAGAGTTTACTGAGAAGCAGGGGAAATTTTGAGAAGGATAGATACATTTGCAGTCTTGGTTTTTGCGATATTCTCATGGGGAAACACATATTTCAAACTTAAATTCTATACTTCAAGTATGTGCCAATTATATCTTACTTAATAAAGTTATTTTAAAACTACAATATATAAGAAAATTGCATGTTTTTGGAGAAAAATACTTATATTTAAGCCAAGGATCATAATGATATTTAAGAAACGTGCTTAACATTTTGTTAATGCGTTCAGATGGGAAGACAAGTCACTTTCTAAAAAATGACACAGAATGCCAAATAACAGTCAATTAATGTGTCACCCTGACAACATTCTCTTGTCTATCCCACTGACAAATTTTTAATTGTAGAATTCCTACAAGTGTTTCAAGGAGCTGATCTTAAAAAGAACTTCATATGTATAACTTTTACTTCTATTCTCATTTGCTATTATCTTTGGTCTATGTTGGGGCTTCCATGATGGCTCAGATATTAAAGAATCTGCCTGCAATACAGGAAACCCAGGTTCAATTCCTGGGTTGGAAAGACCCTCTGGAGGAGGGCATGGCTACCACCTCCAGTATTCCTGCCTAGAGAATTCCATGGACAGAGAACCCTGGTGGGATACAGTCCACGTGGTCTCAAAGAGGCAGACACAACTGAATAACTAACACTCTCACTAGCTTCATTTTGGTGTCATCTCTATCAAAAAGCAAAAAGAATGTTCACAATGAAAATGAACCTCTTTCATAATGAAATCTGAATCTACTACCTTACAGCTGCTATTTACAATAAAATGTTACTTAAGCTCCAATAATTCATCATGTAGTGAGAATAATAGTCTTTGGACTGTACTCAACTCTAGGAATAATGCAGTTTTACACTGGAAAGCATCTTCAATTAATGCTTCTCAACCATGCTATGCTTCAATATGATTTTTTTTTAAAATTCAGTACTAACATACCTGGTAGTAGCCTTAGGGCTATCATATATCTTTCTCTTTAATGATGAAAAAACTTTTTGCTTATGTTGCTAATACTCTTTGTCATCTAAATATAGCATGATGTCATCCAAGTTTAGTTCTAATCAGAAAGAGTAATCTTCCTGTCAGAGTATATTGTGAAAGGGGCCATAGTATATAGACCAGTATTCAGCTGTAGTTTTCCTTTGTACTGAAAGATCCTCCTTTGTCCCAGTTATTCACTGTTTTCATATGGGATCAGTAGAGAGTTTCATGTCTTCTAAAACTTTGATAGTCATTAGTAAGCTGGATTAAATATCCAGATCCTAACTGTGAGAAAGTTTCTATTTTTATATACAAATTTTATTTATTATTATTATTTTACAGGGTTTTGTTTTTACTGTCACACATTGACCCAAATCCGCCATAGGTACACATATGCTCCCTCACTCATGAACCTCCCCATTCCCTCCCCATCCCACCCCTCGAGGTCATCACAGAGCCCCTGTTTGACCCAAGTCCCACAGCATATTCCCCTCCCTCACACCAATGTCCATCAGACTGTTCTCTGTGTCCGTCTCTCCATTGCTGCTCTGTATGTTCATTTGAGAGTTTCTTGATAGCCACTATGTTGGGGCTTCCATGATGGCTCAGATATTAAAGAATCTGCCTGAAACGGCCTGGTCTCAAATGAAGTATTCCTGCCTAGAGAATTCCATGGACAGAGAACCCTGGTGGGATACAGTCCACGTGGTCTCAAAGAGGCAGACACAACTGAATAACTAACACTCTCACTAGCTTCATTTTGGTGTCATCTCTATCAAAAAGCAAAAAGAATGTTCACAATGAAAATGAACCTCTTTCATAATGAAATCTGAATCTACTACCTTACAGCTGCTATTTACAATAAAATGTTACTTAAGCTCCAATAATTCATCATGTAGTGAGAATAATAGTCTTTGGACTGTACTCAACTCTAGGAATAATGCAGTTTTACACTGGAAAGCATCTTCAATTAATGCTTCTCAACCATGCTATGCTTCAATATGATTTTTTTTTTAACATTCAGTACTAACATACCTGGTAGTAGCCTTAGGGCTATCATATATCTTTCTCTTTAATGATGAAAAAACTTTTTGCTTATGTTGCTAATACTCTTTGTCATCTAAATATAGCATGATGTCATCCAAGTTTAGTTCTAATCAGAAAGAGTAATCTTCCTGTCAGAGTATATTGTGAAAGGGGCCATAGTATATAGACCAGTATTCAGCTGTAGTTTTCCTTTGTACTGAAAGATCCTCCTTTGTCCCAGTTATTCACTGTTTTCATATGGGATCAGTAGAGAGTTTCATGTCTTCTAAAACTTTGATAGTCATTAGTAAGCTGGATTAAATATCCAGATCCTAACTGTGAGAAAGTTTCTATTTTTATATACAAATTTTATTTATTATTATTATTTTACAGGGTTTTGTTTTTACTGTCACACATTGACCCAAATCCGCCATAGGTACACATATGCTCCCCTCACTCATGAACCTCCCCCATTCCCCTCCCCATCCCACCCCTCGAGGTCATCACAGAGCCCCTGTTTGACCCAAGTCCCACAGCATATTCCCCTCCCTCACACCAATGTCCATCAGACTGTTCTCTGTGTCCGTCTCTCCATTGCTGCTCTGTATGTTCATTTGAGAGTTTCTTGATAGCCACTAGTAAGCTGGATGATACAGATTGGATTAAATATTCAGATACTGACTGTGAGAACGTTTCTTTCCTCCAGTCATTTAAAAAGGTCAACCAATCACTACTTAGGAACGTTGGCTATCCCCAAGGACACTGATATTGAGTAACTTACTCAGGAGAGAAGGGAAATAACCTAAAGGTTGAAAGCACTAAGATAAGGGCAGGGCTAGTTTCACAGTCATCAAATCTACATTGTCACATGGCACTCTGTCCTTAGAAAGTCTCTTTCTTTGGTTTAATACTCTGTTGTCAACTTATGATACTCAAGAGTGAAACAAGAGGTCCCATGCTTTCATTTTGCCTTGGGTCTAACAAATTAGGTCTGTGCTGTCACTTAGTTATATCTGACTCTTTGCAACCCTATGGACTGCAGCCAGCAAGGCTCATCTGTCCATGAAATTTTCCTGGCAAGAACACAGAAGAGTTGGTTGCCATAGGTAGCCAGTCCTACTTAGGGCTCAGATAGATTATAAATTGTGTGACCTTCTAAGAACCTGCTCTCTCATCCATAAAATATACATAATTATTGTAGCTACCTCCCAGGATTGTCCTTAGGTGTATATGAGGAAGTATTTGCTATATGAGAAAGAATGTAGCTCCATATCTGGCACATAACAATTACTAAAAAACATACTGACTGTTATCTTAATTAATAACATTAAATGATCTTATTCATTACTATCCACTGTTTTAAAATGTCTATAAGACAGAAAATTTTACCCTGATGATGTGGATTACATTGTGCAATGGATATTGCTGTGTTACTTTTAGCATACACATGTATATAACGTAACTTTAAGTGGATTGTATGTATCAGTGACTTACATGCCATTCCTGTGGAATTCTTCCAGAGAATTAAGACTAACACACTGCATATTACTGCATCCCATACTCCAGAATAACTGATGATCAAGAAGATCGTAATGTTCCCCTCAGCTTGACCATACTTTAGACAAGGCCCTGGCCCTAACTTTTCTTTTAGCATTTACTTTAGAAAATGTGCAATTATAAATTCTTTCTCTGTCCCTTTGTGGTAAGTATTCTCCTATACTCTTGATAATCTTACAACAGCATTTATTCCTCAAGGACCTAGGAGCCACTCTTCAGTAAGCACTGACTCCCCATTCTGGTGGGTAGGTAGGGGCTTAAGTTGACTAAGCCACAATTAACAAATGCAGATGGCCCTACCACATTGACCAATCTTCCCCCTTACCCCCTTTAGCGCTTTTTTACTAGCTTACCCCGGAACTTTAAAACCCCCTTCTCTGTTTCAGTGGGGTTAAATTCAGTCTCGCCCCAGCATTGCAATAGTCTTAAAGTCTTCCTTACCAGTATAGTTCTGTCCAGAGCAATTTTTTTTGACATTGAGGACACTCTAAGGATAGGCTCTATGACATAACATTTGAAAGTGTGGCCAGGGAACCACGCTCTATGGATTCAGATTCTGATCATACAATTTATCAGCTAGTTTGGGCAAGTATTTTAACCACTCTGAGTCTCTGTTTCCTGATTTATAAGGTCTGAAATATTAACAGAGCTATACCATCTAGAGCTTTAAGAAATAAATGAGATATTCATTTATAATTCTTACCCAGGTTAAGCTTGGCTAAATAAATGTTAGCTGGGAAAAAATAACTCAATAAATGCTAGCTATTAATATTTTAATCATAGCATAAAAAAGACATATTACTTGGTCTCTGCTGATAAATCAGGTCTTCATCATCTTTTTTGGTGAATATTGGAAAAGTTCCTTATTTCTGTTTCATATCTACAGTCTTGCCCATCCATTTAATTCACAATACAGAACCTTTCTAAAATTCAGTTTTTATTATTTCTTCTCCCATTCTTACTACCTCTGAATGCTTTCCCATTACTTGGATGATGAAGTTCAAATTCGACAGTATGGCCTTCAAAGGGCTCTCAGACCTAGCCCTGGATATCTCTCTGACCTTATTTCCCACAACCTCCTCCCCTCACATGGCTCTCATTGCACCTGTCCCTCATCATTCAGGTCTGCTGCAAGGTCCTGGCAGCACTGCTTTGTCAACTACATGGCTTACACTATTCATTTTCCTAGAAAACCCTTCCCTTTCTTATTTCCCACACATGAAGATTCACTTAGTCTTAACTTCCTTGTGAAACTTTTACGTTTGTTCATTTTTGTACTGTCTTTGTTTATATTTTAATGCCAAAATAACCTAAGCTTATCATATAATATTCACAAAATTCAAAGATAAAATGTGGAGATCATTTGCTTAACATTTCTCCTCTTTTTCCTATCCCCTCTGAAAGGTAACCATTTTGAAGCATTTGGTTTTCATCTTTTCATTACATTTATAAACATTCATACACAAAACATACTTTATATACATAAAAGTATAATCATACTGTACATACGATTCTGAAAATCTTACTCTTTAAAAACAATATTTCATAGCATTTATTGCTTATGGAATAGGAGGCAATATTATCTTCTGTTTTCCAGATTAGAAAACAGGTTCAAAGAAGCTACCGCTGTTGCTAATTTCCTTTGGAGAATAGAGGCAGAGATGGACACAAAATAAAGGAGGCAAAGATGGATGTCTGACTTCAAAGTGCTTTATCTCAACAAGCATGTTATGTTAGTATTATAGGGTAGGCTCAATAAAGAAGAACCAGGCTGGTGATGGATTAGGAGAACTAGGAGGGGGTTGAGGGGCCAAAAGTATTGCTAAGAATAATCAGGAGGCTCAGCAAGAACATGGTAGTGAGAGGGATGGAAGAATGAAAGGTGGTCATCAGACAAAGGCTAGCATTTGACGTCTCAGCAGTGAAGCAGCCTTGGGAGATGAGCCAATCTAAAGGGAAGTGCTGCTTTTGGGTAACTGAGAAGCACAAGAAACTTTGAAATTCTCAAGCTCCCTCCTCAGAGGAAGTGGTAGGGGCACTCAGTTCCATTTCCTAAAGCTAACACCGGCTATCTGGGTTTATGGGACTATGTGTGTTTCTTTGCTTAGGACATTGGGAGGAGTGATAGAGAATGGGTGGCTTTGTTCTTGAAGTGACCAACTGTCCCGATTTGCCCTTTTCCCAACACATGGAACTTTCAGAGCTTACAGAAAAGTAAGCAAACAAAGATGAACTGCTCACCTTGGTTGAAAATAACCTCCTGAAATAACTCTTCCCACATTTCTACCTCTGTCTCTTCCTATTTTAATCCCACCGAGCCTTGAAAGCCCAGCTGATATGTTACGTTTGCTTTGGATACCAGCACCATTCTCAGCTCAGGATTGTAACTGCTTTCCTTAACATTGCTTAAACTTAGTGTTTAGAATTCATGTTTATAGAATTTTATCTTGAATCACAGTTTTTGTGACATCTGTCTCTCCTGTATTAGAATTTTTTATTGCTTTGAAATAGGTACAGTTTACTTTTTACATATGAAATTATCCCAATTTTTATTAAGTAATGGGCCTAATTACTATGTAATAATAATTATCAAACAGTTATCCCAATATCACATGTTGAATAACTCATCTTCTTTCACTGACCTAATCTGCTACCCCTTTCACATGGTGAGCTTCCCCATGTATGGTTTCTGGGCTCTCCCTTGGGATTTAAATTCACTGGGGAGAAACCATTATCCAAGTCATTTTGCCACCATTGCCACTACCAATGCCAAACTCTATACCTCCTAATTGGTAGATACTTAATACTTATTTTCTGAACTTAATTAAAATAAGTCCATGGTAAGCCCTTTTTGACTAGTACTGCTTTAGATCCAATGAAATGACTCATGGCAATTTTTTATTTGCTAGATATGAAAGGACATATCATTTAGATATGTTTGTGTTACAAAGCCACAAAATCCTGTTCAATATTTTCATAACTGTTTACCTAAACTGAATTTAAACTATGACATTAGAAGAGGCTCTAGAACTGAAAAGTTCTCTACCATTTCAATTTGAAGCAAGCAAAATGTTCATCTGAAAACTAATACAAAGATTAGCAAATGGTTTTCAAAATTTGTAGAAAACATGGAGATGTTACTTATGAAACAAAGTATTAAAAATTTTGATATCCTCATGAAAATTATACCTTCTAGTAACAAAGAAATGGGTTGTTGGACAAAACTATACAAGATAATAGTAGTGTTTATTATGCTATTTGAAGTAAATAATTAAATAATTATTAATTACTAAGACATGCATACACTGGTAATGAGATCACATTATGAACTACACAGGTTATGATTAATCCAACTCTGTGAAACTGAAGTACAATAAGAAAAAAAATCAGCTGTAAAGAGAAATGCAGAAGAATCAACCCTAATGAGGTGGCTGGATCTAGAACGTATCATCAAAAGTGAAGTCAGTCAGAAAGAGAAGGACAAATACAGTATATTAACACATATATATGGAATCTAGTAGGATGGTGATGATGGCACATGCAGTGAAGCGACAGAAAGACAGACATGGACAGTGGACATATGGACATTGTGGGGAAGGAACAGTGGGTGAGAGGCGTAAAGGAAGTAGCATGAAGGCCTGTACTATCATAAGTGAAGAAAATAGCTCTAGTCATTGCTCTGTGAGAAAAGGGGATCCTTCAGGGGTGCTGTGTGATGGTCGGGAGGGGAGGGAAGGGGGGGATATACATGTGACTAATCTGAGAACATGCATGTCTGTGAACAACAAAACTCTGTAAAAGTTAAAAGTAAAATAAAGGTTTAAAAAAAAAAAAAAAAGAAAAAAAATGATGGAGTTGCCAATAATGGAGATAAATGGAAATATATTATCTATATTGGCCATAGTAAATACCATCTCACTTTAACACATATGTATGTATTAAACATGTGTAACAGTCAGTGGCCCAGTCGTCTCTGACTCTGCAATCCCATAGACTGTAGCCTGGAAGGCGTTTCTGTCCATGGATTTCTCTAGACAAGAACACTGAAATGGGGAGCCATTCTCTGCTCCATGGGATTTTCCTGACCCAGGGATCCAAGCCAGGTCTATTGCATGGCAGGTAGATTTTTTACTGGCTAAGCCACCAGGGAACATGTATAAGTAATTATTTTGAGGTCATTGGAAGTTTTTCATTTTTATCAAAGGAATTACTATCTTAGAAATAGAACCAGTAATATAAATTATTTAAAAACTGCTCAAAATTAAAGTTTCAAAAATAAAAGTTCAATGTGGAAATAGTTATTTACATTTATGTGTATCTTTCCCTATCATTGCTGTTTTAAGGAAAACTGTACATTTAGACATTTAGGGAAACATCACTTGTTAATGATAATGGAGGTAAATCTTTATTTCAGTACTCATATGTTGAGGGTCTATTTTTAACTCCTTCTTGTTTCATCTGAATTCCCCTACAATATAGTAGACAAAGAACTCCTTCTCGAAGTAGAAATTTCAGCTCTGCCATTTTCCTCTGTACAAGTATGTTTTTCTCAATCAGTAATTTCCTCACCAGTTTGCAAGACACATTTTGACTAACATAAAATAACATCTTCTGGAAATCCACTTAACCAGTGGCTTGAAAGCAATCAGCTGGAGGTGAAGAAAGGCAGAAGACCTAAAGGCCTCTACATGATAGAACAGCCTCATGCACATCCAGCACAAGTACTTGTGCAATATTTCTAAAGAACTTACTTACAAGATCATAACAAAAGCAACAAAAATTCTCAGAAGTCAGATGTCTGAGAATTTATGTCAAGGAAACGATCAGTAAACAGACCAAGATGTACAAACATAAGTGTTCTCAGAACATTCTTTCTAATATTGAAAATTGTTAACTAATTAAAACTTTCAAAACTGAGAATGTTTTAACAATTTTTATTCATCCACATGCTAGAATAATAGGCAACCATTAACAATGATATTTCTAAAATATTTAATAAGAGTGAGAAACGCTTACAATAGTAAGTAAAAACAGCAAGATACAAGACAGTACATACAATTTGAAAACATAAATGTAGGGAAAATTGTAAGGTAGTACATTTTACTTTTTCCTTTGTTCTGTCCTTTAAATTGCAAATTAATCCACAATAAGCATGTGTTACATTTATAATAATAAAATCCTCTTATAAAGTTATTTTTAAAATTAACCCTTATAATCTTGCCACCTAGAGATAACATTACAAAATTGTGGTCTCTTCCAGTACTCTTTCTATGCATATTAATATACTTAAGATCACACTACATACCTAATTTTGATAACCTGCCATTCAAAGTTAACATGAAAGAACGAGTACAAAATTAGCTTGTAATTGAACTTAAGAGATTTTTGAGTCAAATAAATCTAGGCTTAAGTCTAATTTTGCCATTGATCGGCTGTATCAGGTAGAATTGTGTTTGGCTGCACTTAAAAACAAAGAAACAAACGAACAAAAATCTAACTTCTGTGACCTATTCAAACAGAGTTAAGGGTCTTGGGCAAATGTGGTTTGGTGCAGTCAAGAATACTATCAAGGGGCTTCCCCTGGTGGTCCAGTGGGTAAGGACACCACCTTGCAGTGCAAGGGGCGCCGGTTCGATCCCTGGCCTGGGAAGATCCCACGTGCCGCGGAGCGTCTGGACAGATGTGTCCAATTACCGAGCCAGAGCTCTGGGGCGCATGCGCCCAGAGCTAGCGCTCTGCAACAACAGAGGCCACCGCGATGGGAGGCCCACAAGAGCCAAAGAACAAAGACGGATGAAAATAGAGAAATGGAAGACCACTAGAAGTGGCCTGCCTGTCCCCCTCCCTCCCGGCCCCACTCCCCCACCCCGCCTGCCAAAAAGATAAATAAATAAAATAAATGTTTTTTTTTTTTTTTTTTTTAAAGAATACTATCAAGGTCCAGGATGGTCCTTATCTCTTACCCTGGCATTTTTAGCCTGTGGTTTTTAGCCATGGTTACAAGATGACTGCTACATACATAGATTTCATATGCTTACTTGAGAGAATGAAGAAGGAAGATGAAGGCCAAAAGGTTGAAAACGCTTATTCCAGTTGAGTCTTTCATTAGAATAGCCATCTCTGCTTAAATTGCATTGGCCCTAATTAGGCTCATGGTAGCCTCAATTGTATTAGTCTGATGGCTGAGTATTTTTAGCCAAGCGCATTGCAACACCAAACAAAACTGGAGTTCTGTTACTAGGGAAGAATAGAGAGTAGATTTTAAATGTACAACCATCAGAGACTAAACCAACACAGTACAATCCTCAAAAAAGCACTTAGTCTAGCTGATACTCAGTTTTTTCACATTTAAAAGGGGATCAAGAAAGTATCTCATGGGATAGTTGCCAGGTTCTAAGGCATATAAAACGATAGGCACAACGTCTAGCATTTACCCTCATTGAAGAAATTTCAGCTTTGACTTATTAAAACTCAAGAGTCTATCATAGGGACATACCTCAATTGCATTGACAGTGCTAATTTATTTTGGTTATTGTATGTATCTTTTATAATTAATAGTAACTGCATTTTTTTCAAATTAATGTGGCTATGACTCACATGTGCAATTTTTCCTTCAATTTTATGACATTCTTAAGAAAAATCATCAAAATTAAATTTATAAATCTAATCAAGGTGTTAGAACAATTTTAAAACCCTTGATTCATCTTGATGGTTTGCTCTTCAAAATGTTTCTTTACACAGCTGATTTCCACAACTGTTCTCATATCTTCACTCTAGCTTTGCCTCATTGAAGAGATCCATTAATTTCTAATTTGGTCGATGATTTGGCAGAGACTGTTAATACTACCTTCTCATCAAAGCCCATGTTCTCTTTGTCTTCCTGACCATACATCTTACCTATATATCCCAATATCCCTTGCCAGGTACATGTGTTCATGTGACCAAGTTCTAGTCAGTAGATTATGATGTGCACTATCATCCAGGCTTAGCCCATAAAAATTTCTGACAGGTGTCTTTCCATGTCTATTTCCTCTTCTGGCTGGCAGAGATGGGAACAATGTGGAAACTTAGGAAGGCACACCCTGAACGTGGCAAGCCTGCTTCAGCGGGTCCTTGGATCACTCCCTGAGACTGCCTTCACCTGATGCCTGCAAGCCAGCTCTGTCTTCCTATGTGGGGACATGACAGGAGCAGGAAAGAAACATCCATGGCAGCGGTCCTTCACATGAGGCTCATGGAGCTCCGTGGGGTCCACAGATAAAACTTAGGAGTTTCTGAACTTAGCAGGAGGAAAAAATGTTATTTCCATTAATGTCATAGCTGCAATTTAGCTTTTCTTCTATTACAAATGTAGGCAACAGACTAGTAGTATCAGTAGTGTGACAGGTATTTTTGTATCATGCTACAATTGAAGCAGGAATCTGAAATTTAGTTCATATTCATCAAGACCTTGAAATTATGGTATATATTTTGCTCTATTTGCTATATTTGGTATATAATGTTGCTATATTTTGTTATTTCATGTTTTAATAAAGCACCATTGTTATCATATCACAAGTTATTTTAATATTTTTATAGCTGCATTTCAATATAAGTGTTTTCTTTTGAAATCTTTTAAATTTTACTTTATGCACTTAAGAATAATATTCTGAGGAAAGATCCTAAGCCTCACCAAACTGTTAATGTAGCCCTGATACAGAAAGGTTAAGAATGCTTGTTCATATTATGTTTGATCCATTTTACATTTTGGAGTATATCTTCTTATATCTTTTAGCATTACCCTAACTTATACAAGTAATAAATGGTGGTGTTTGTAAAAGTTAAATTTGATGTGATTATATTTTTATATATATTTAATACATAAATCCTATGAGATTATCATATTTGTTATAAATGTTTTTACCAGTGCTTGTGTATCTTTTAATTTTATGATGTTTGAGGTACTGGAATGTGCTTATGTGACTATTTCTGTCAGTCTATTTTTATGTGATTTTTATGTTGCTTTCTCATTTTAAGAAATCCTTCCCCAACCAAAAATTACATTTTTGCATTAGGATGCTAACATTTCTCACTCAAGAGGGTGTGCCTTTCACATTACTGTTTACATGAATATAACCCCTCAGTTGTACAGATTATACATTGGGCAACCATACTCAGCAAACTCAATTTTCTAAATACTATATACTTTATTTTAATTTTTTATGTCACTTGGAATATATTTCATTCTCTGTTTTGAGACAGGTAAAAAGAAGGGTAAGTTTTCTAACAGAAATTTTTAAATAATTTAACTCTTCCACCTCTATTTCCTTTGGAACACTGTTAGTTCTTTAATAGATCAGGGTTTGTTTTTGAACGGTTCCATGCTAATGTTGTACAGTATCATATTTTTAAATTATTTTAGTTTAATAGCTGGTTGGACACGTTTTTTTACAATTTGTAAATCAGTAGTGTGACAGGAAACAATTGAAGCAGGAATCTGAAATTTAGTTCATATTCATCAAGACCTTGAAATTATGGTATATATTTTGCTCTATTTGCTATATTTGGTATATAATGTTGCTATATTTTGTTATTTCATGTTTTAATAAAGCACCATTGTTATCATATCACAAGTTATTTTAATATTTTTATAGCTGCATTTCAATATAAGTGTTTTCTTTTGAAATCTTTTAAATTTTACTTTATGCACTTAAGAATAATATTCTGAGGAAAGATCCTAAGCCTCACCAAACTGTTAATGTAGCCCTGATACAGAAAGGTTAAGAATGCTTGTTCATATTATGTTTGATCCATTTTACATTTTGGAGTATATCTTCTTATATCTTTTAGCATTACCCTAACTTATACAAGTAATAAATGGTGGTGTTTGTAAAAGTTAAATTTGATGTGATTATATTTTTATATATATTTAATACATAAATCCTATGAGATTATCATATTTGTTATAAATGTTTTTACCAGTGCTTGTGTATCTTTTAATTTTATGATGTTTGAGGTACTGGAATGTGCTTATGTGACTATTTCTGTCAGTCTATTTTTATGTGATTTTTATGTTGCTTTCTCATTTTAAGAAATCCTTCCCCAACCAAAAATTACATTTTTGCATTAGGATGCTAACATTTCTCACTCAAGAGGGTGTGCCTTTCACATTACTGTTTACATGAATATAACCCCTCAGTTGTACAGATTATACATTGGGCAACCATACTCAGCAAACTCAATTTTCTAAATACTATATACTTTATTTTAATTTTTTATGTCACTTGGAATATATTTCATTCTCTGTTTTGAGACAGGTAAAAAGAAGGGTAAGTTTTCTAACAGAAATTTTTAAATAATTTAACTCTTCCACCTCTATTTCCTTTGGAACACTGTTAGTTCTTTAATAGATCAGGGTTTGTTTTTGAACGGTTCCATGCTAATGTTGTACAGTATCATATTTTTAAATTATTGATAATTTTACAATAGTTTAATAGCTGGTTGGACACGTTTCCCTTTATAGTATCATAATTTTAAAGTTTTTTGATATCCTGAAAAATTGTTCTTCCAGAAAAATCGTAGAAGGTATTCTCAGCAGAATGAAACTTGGACAGTTGCAGGAAAAATTGTATTGCCATGCCAAGAATGATTCCAAGATTTCTTTTATATGTGGCCCCAAAGAAAATATTGTAGTTAACATTTTACCCACAAATTTATGAGTGATCTCACTTCAACTTTCCTACTTCAATTAAATAGTGTGGTGAGAAAAGCTCTAGAAAAAGAGTCAGAAATCCTCAACTTTAAACCATATTCAATTCTTTCCAGGTCTCTAGACTGAGACATGCTGCTTATTGTCTCAGAGGCTTAGTTTCTTTTTGAGTAAAATGTGAGTATAACTTTGATTCTATTACACTGGGCTGCTGTGAAGAGTAAATTAATATATTTGAAATCTCTTTAAAAACTGCAAAGTATTGCTGACAACCAATTAACATTTTATTAAAGTTACTGTTTCACTGGAGCTGCAAATGTATTTACTGTTGTTGACACTTGTAGCACCACATTCTCTGAAGCAGAATTTGAAACAAGGCAACTATGTCTTGGATATTGGCCAAGAAGATTCAGTTTTACTGGAGAAGCCAAAAAGATCTCATTATAAGTTAGTCCCATGACATGGATTCTGACGATGGTATTAGACATAGGTTACAAATTGTATGTAAATACTTCCCAGTGTTGAATAGGGTAACTGGGGGAGAGGGGTGTTAATACCCTGACCTGACATGATCCCAAGTTAAAATGTGGGGATGGAAGCTGAGCATAGTTGTACCAAGAGAATGACAGCATAGTTTTAGTTGTATAAAAAAGAAACCTTTTGGAATAAGGGTCAAGATTCCAAATGGTTCAGAGTTGTCAAATGTATTCAGGTCAAAGTCCACTTCGGCAAGGTGCTGTGAGTACCAGGTGGAACACAGTGGTGATTTATTCAGGAATGTTTATTGTGGAGCTGCACTTTACTTCCTTACAGAACAAATATATTCCTTGGAGATACTGCACAGCACATGATGTCTTCTAAAAGTATATGTATGAATTGTGATTGCAATGTTTCTGCTCTAAAATTACTGTCAAATGTGTACAGTCTTCACTGCTGTTGTTAGAATTATCATAAGCATCAACAGGAGGAGAGCATTTTCCTGTGAAGTGATGCTCAGTACTGTACATATGTTACCAAAATTGAAGTGCATTCTTTAAATAGTATCCAAGTAAGGTCTTCTATGCTCTTTTTAAAATAAGAAAAAAAATTTCCAATTATGAGGAAAAATGGTGAGGGAAGCATTTTATAGGCACCTACTATGTGCCATCTGATAAGCAGGAGCATATTATAAGCATAGCAATAAAGGCTTCCAGTAAGTTTACTGCTGTTAACTTTACAAAGCCAAGGCAGTTTTCTGCAGTGTACAGACTCTACAAGCAGGCAACTGGGTCTGGAAAACAATTCTGGCTACTTTATAAAAATTACTTGACCTCTCTGATTTTAAGCTTGATTTTTCACTCCGTTAAAAAGGAAATGCCACTACGACTAATACTACCAGGAGTGATGATATTCATGCATAATGGCAATAACATATTATTGTCAGGTAATAATAAGGATACTGGTCTGATTAACTTAATACAGTTAAGAGTTAGTTCAGTGTCTAAACTTAGGAAGCAATAAATAACTATTGACAAGTATTATAAAGACTCTAGAAATTTTTACTGGTGAAGACAAAATTTTCATATTGAACTGTGTCTTCACATATATTTTTATTTACATTTTACTAGAATTTATGCAGTTTTCTGCTACAATTTGGAAAGTTTTCATTGAATCCAATGAACAAATAAATCTCTTTATAAAGTGTAGAACATTACAAGCAGACAGCACTCCAACCTTGCTTCTTGTTCTTGATTGCTACCAAAATGCCATTGGCTCAGAGGAACTGGTCAATTCAACTTTTGGCTTCCAGAAACAAAAAATCACTTGTTTTGCAGCCTGACAGGTTCGACATAAAGGAATCTATTTTTTTAAATTCATACATACAGGCTTTCCTTGTGCTCCAGTGGGCAAGGACACCACCTTGCAGTGCAAGAGGTGCCAGTTCCGTCCGTGGCCTGGGAAAATCCCACATGCTGCAGAGCGGCTGGACCGATGTGTCCAATTACCTAGCCAGCACTCTGGAGCGCATGCACCCATCGCTGGTGCTCTGCATTGAGAGAGGCCACTGCGATGGAAGGCCCACACAGGCCAAAAGAACAAAGATGGATGATGAAAGACCAATAGAAGTGGCCAAACAAAAAAATAAGTAAATAAATGAGGCCAATATTTAAAAAAAAAAAAAAAAACAAGAGGCATGATGGTGAGAAAAAAAAAATGGGGGAAAAAATCATACATACATATTACACTACATAAAGTGAGCAGTTAGCAAGTTTTAATAAATTTATAAAAATAAACAAATTTTAGTTCCTTAGTTTCTCAGAACATTATCATTCTTAAAGGGAAGATTATCATTCTTAAAGGGAAGATTAAAATTCTCTTAGATTATTAAAGCAACTTTCAGCTCACCCAAATACTAGCACCCTTAGAATAACCAACAAAGTACAAAACAGTCTGCCACCACCCACTTCCTTTTCCCAACACTCATACTTGTCCTGCTAAGACCTTGATTCTTACTGTAATCCCTCACTTCTAGCCACACTAACACTTTCACCGAGAAAAGCAGGCTCCCAGTTGTTCTTTCCTGGGCTTGGAATGTTCCTCCCAAGGTCTCCTGATGGTCCCCTCACTCATCTCTTTTGGAAATTGATTCAAATGTGACATTTTACTGGTGAAGACAAAATTTTCTTTGCTGTGTCTTCACATATATTTTATTTACATTTTACTAGAATTTATGCAGTTTTCTGCTACAATTTGGAAAGTTTTCATTGAATCCAATGAACAAATAAATCTCTTTATAAAGTGTAGAACATTACAAGCAGACAGCACTCCAACCTTGCTTCTTGTTCTTGATTGCTACCAAAATGCCATTGGCTCAGAGGAACTGGTCAATTCAACTTTTGGCTTCCAGAAACAAAAAATCACTTGTTTTGCAGCCTGACAGGTTCGACATAAAGGAATCTATTTTTTTAAATTCATACATACAGGCTTTCCTTGTGCTCCAGTGGGCAAGGACACCACCTTGCAGTGCAAGAGGTGCCAGTTCCGTCCGTGGCCTGGGAAAATCCCACATGCTGCAGAGCGGCTGGACCGATGTGTCCAATTACCTAGCCAGCACTCTGGAGCGCATGCACCCATCGCTGGTGCTCTGCATTGAGAGAGGCCACTGCGATGGAAGGCCCACACAGGCCAAAAGAACAAAGATGGATGATGAAAGACCAATAGAAGTGGCCAAACAAAAAAATAAGTAAATAAATGAGGCCAATATTTAAAAAAAAAAAAAAAAACAAGAGGCATGATGGTGAGAAAAAAAAAATGGGGGAAAAAATCATACATACATATTACACTACATAAAGTGAGCAGTTAGCAAGTTTTAATAAATTTATAAAAATAAACAAATTTTAGTTCCTTAGTTTCTCAGAACATTATCATTCTTAAAGGGAAGATTATCATTCTTAAAGGGAAGATTAAAATTCTCTTAGATTATTAAAGCAACTTTCAGCTCACCCAAATACTAGCACCCTTAGAATAACCAACAAAGTACAAAACAGTCTGCCACCACCCACTTCCTTTTCCCAACACTCATACTTGTCCTGCTAAGACCTTGATTCTTACTGTAATCCCTCACTTCTAGCCACACTAACACTTTCACCGAGAAAAGCAGGCTCCCAGTTGTTCTTTCCTGGGCTTGGAATGTTCCTCCCAAGGTCTCCTGATGGTCCCCTCACTCATCTCTTTTGGAAATTGATTCAAATGTGACATTTGTGGTAAGACTTACCCTGTGCCTTCTCATGACCAACTCCCTCTTCTCCAGGGCTATCTCCCTTCCATGATTAATTTTCTCTATAACACTTATCACCCACTTCACATACTTTTCATTTTACTATATTTTCTATCTTACTTACCTTTACAACAAAATAAAAGTTGTGTAACAGCAGAGATTGCAGTTGCGTTCACAGATCTAGCTCTAGTGCCTATCATAGTCCCTAGTCCACAGTATTAAATCTTGAATAATACATAAACATTCACTCTTCCAAGTAAAAGTTTTAATTGATGACTTCAATATGGAGAAAAAAAATGAGACACTAAATATTAAACACTGAACTGTCTACTTTCAGTTTAAGAACAAGCAAAAACTTCAGGAGCTCAATTTATCTAAAAGGATATCTATACATACTGCTATATGACTGAAAGCAATGAAAAAATATGGGGACGTCAATGCTAGGTAGGGGAGCGGAGCCTGAGGCACTGATGGGAATGCAATGGGGACAACTCACTAATTCATCACATGAGAAACTACTAGAAAAATTACATAATTGAGAACTTCTGCACCAAAATACAACATTGTTAAATGGAGGAATAGGACATATTTTAAACTGTAAAGAAAACATGTACTGATGTTATGTTCTTCTTGGTTGTTCCACTGAATTATGTGGGATGAATTTCAAATTGAAATTTTGTAGCCCTAGACTAATATTGTTCCAATGAACTATTTCTAGTTGTATACCTAACAAAATTGCCACTACTACAGTTTTGAAGATAAACTAGCAATATTTTTATTTTGTCTTAAGTCTGTCCAACTTTTCTCCACTCTAATGCAAAGTCACACCACACCCTTTAATTGTGACCAGACTGACAAGTTCAAGCCCTTTTCTTACTCTGAGCATGCCACCATACATCATATTTCAATGCTGATAATTGCTGCAAACAGTACTCAGGATAAAGAAAAAGTGAAATGTGAAAAGGGTCAATAGGAAGACTTGGTAAGGGAGCCAGTGGTTTCTAAGGAGGAGAAGAAAGGGGAACAAACATTTTTAGCCAAGGTGCCTTCACCTTGATTGCCACACCTATTAGAATAATCTATTTTGTCTAAGACTTTGTTTAAGCCAGAGCTAATGTTTATAACAACAGTATATCTTGCTGGAGGACGTGTTGCTTCTTCTTAGCTTGCACCTGTTATTTAAAGATGTATGTTGTGGGTGTGGGTCTGGCAAGACCTTTATCACCTTGTAATATTCTTTCAATCTACTGTTAATAGAAAAAATATTATTATTATTATTATTATTATTATTAAAAACAACCAATTGGACAAGTACAAAATGCCTTGCCTAAACTAGCTTCTGGGGGTGTTCTTCTACCCCCCTTCCAGTTCCTTTAGCTGGAAGATTTCTCTATCCCTTTTTTCTTTAATAAAACTTTTCCCACACATAACTCTGAGTGACCAAAGCCAAGTAAGTCTTTTTCATCCCAATGTGAAATCTTCTCCTTTGGAGATCAAGAATCCAACACCGTTGACCATAAGCTATCTACCAATCATCTATCAAATGGAATTCATTCAGTTGTTGTGAAGAATGCAACACATCTTATTCATGTAATAAAAACCTAAATATGAAGCAGTATCTGCACCCCTTTGCTGGGCAGTAATAAGCATGTGAAATTTTCTTCCACAAAACAAGGGAGATGGCTTATCCTTATTAAACAACAAAACACTGTAAAAAGGATGATGGTAAAATGATCTACAAATTCTGCATGCTTCCTTTATGAACTTTTGGCTTCCTTGGTGGCTAAGACAATAAAGAATTTGCCTGCAATGCAGGAGACCTGGGTTCAGTCCCTGGTCAGGAAGATCCCCTGGAGAAGGGCATGGCTACCCACTCCAGTAGTCTTGCCTGAAGAATTCCATGGACAGAGAAGTCTGGCAGGCCCACGGAGTCCCAAAGAGTCAGACACGATTGAGCAACCAACACTTGTATGAACATTTTGGACTGTTGAGCCTTTTTCATTCCACATGAAGAGCAAGTGAGTAGTTATACAGAGGTACGGCATGTCAGGGTTTGTGATAATGTTTCTAAGAGAAGTGAAGCTGTTTGCTTCTAGTGCAGAATTGTGATGACAGAAATTTACATTTTTGTTGCTTTTGTTATTGAATGTTGATTATCTTTTTCTTTTCTTCTTTTTTTTTTTTTTTGGCCACTTCTATTGGTCTTTCATTTATTCTTTGTTCTTTGGCCTGTGTGGGCCTCCCATCACAGTGGCCTCTCTCGCTGCAGAGCACCGGCTCTGGGCACATGTGTTCCAGCGCACTGGATAGTAATTGGACACATTGGTCCAGGTGCTTCGCGGCATGTGGGATCTTCCCAGGCCAGAGATTGAACCAGTGCCCCTTGCACTGCAAGGTGGTATCTCTCCCACCGGACCACCAGGGAAGCCCTTGATTATCTTTTTGATGGAAATGATTACTAAAAATCTAGCTACTCATTCTAACACTCATCATTGATTCTTTTGAAGTGCTCATTAAAGAATGTTTCTAAGTATGTTTCTCAGAAATGTTTAAATCATTAATTACCATAAGCATGGGCTTTGTAACCATATCTAAGAACTACAATTCCAGTACTTCCAAATGTTATTTTTAATAACATGGATGGTCTAAAGGTATACTTCATCTGACCTGAACTGTTGCCTCACATTCATGCCTCTCTTCCACCTCACTTCATGAGAGCAGAAAAGGAATTCATTTCTTTTATTTAAAAGTCCTTCCTCTTCCAAGCCATTGCTTCCATTAAATTATCTTTATAATATAAGACTAACAGTTTTTTGTTGAATGAAAGTCAAAATACATGACTTTAAACTTTTAAACATTAATATATTCCACAAATTTTGCTGCATTTGAAGAAAACATATACACACAAATACCTCTGGATACATGCATCAATCTGCTTCAACTCTTTTATCTGCCTGTCATTTTTATAAACATGATTGAAAACAAGCACTTGAAATCAAGAGAAAAACTAAAGACAGAGCTGACAGACTCTGCCTGGTACATCCGCTCTATAAGCAGGCAGGTCAGGATTTATTTAATGTCTCATTTTTCTCATTTATCCTAAGATATCCTTGCTTGTAAGGACATTCCAGAAACATACACACAATCGTGTATGATCCTTTCTATTTCCCAATCAGATACTAGGAGTCATGATCACATACTTACTGTCCTGTTTCTATAGGTTTAGAGCGCTCAGAATTTAAAATGTGAGAAAGCCCATTGTTGTCTTGTTGGGTACTTTGTTACACTCATGCATTACTTCCAACGTTTCAAAGTGTAGTCTCAAAAAAAGTGAAAAGTGCCATTTCCTTGTGAGAGTTACATTGCCATATGTATCCAGTTTAGGTGTCAAGGAAGCTAAAGTGAAAAATAGTGCCAAATAATTTTTAAGTGTTCTAAATCTATTTAACAGTATCAGGTAAATGTGACATAGTTACTGGATCATTTTTCAATCCTCAATATATGCAGAATGTTGACACAATACTTCATAATCTTCTCTCTAATTTTACTTGAAATCTCTCCAACGTCTTTTGTTATCTGGCTTTCACAAGGATCTGAAATAGAATGATTGAGCTCGCTTTTTGATCACTACCGATGACAACACTTTGGCAATAGTCCTAACTTTTCTTTTAAGACGTTTAACTTTTACAAGTAGCATGGGTGCCTTATTTAAGCACGTCTTCCTTTTTAAACTAATCAAAAAAGACTATTTAAACCAATAAAATACCTGAAAAATAACCAAAATAGTAGTGATAATAATTAAACATTTTCTATTTTTCAATCCCTTTTTAAGCACACAACACACTTCATGTTGTCTTGCTCTCATAACAAGCCTATAGGAAGTCTTTAATGTTATGCAGAACCTGCTTCATAAACAAGGTAACTGCAGTCTAGTGTCTTTCTTATCCATAAGGAGGACCAACTCACCTAAGGTCAAAGGGCAAAGCATGGCACATTTGGACTAAAAAACCTTGTTTAGTAGAAGGAAACTATCTTTGAAAAAGTTAAATTTCTTCAACTAGTAAGATGTCTAAAACAACATATGAGCAATTTCAAATTGTCCTGAGTGCCACAGATTCAGAGCATGATTTCATGCAACTAGAAGAACTAAGATTTCATGCAATTAGAAGAACTAAGCATATCATCTTAGACATGTTCTCTTCATTTCTTAGAATCTGTTTTCTTATCTTCCATATAGTCAATATTACTATGGATTTGTGAGAATTAAAATGAAATGATACACATGGACTTAATAGCATCAAGTTTATTTTAGGTTTTTAATACATATTAGTTTAATTTTCTCCTTCTTGAAGATTCAATACCCAAATTATATGATAGGTACTTTGATTCCCACACTGCAATGAAAATTCAAATCTAGCTTAGTAAAACTATTTAAGAATCCTTACTCTTAAATTTGTCATGTTTAAATACTCTGTTTTATAGTTGAACTCTATTTTATAGTTTAGTTTCATATTTCCATCTTCTATCCCAAGTCTCTCTTTAATATTACAAGTTCAATAGGAACTTAGATTTCTAACAACTGATTTAGGAGAAAAATAACTTTTGTCCCTTTTGAATGTCTTTCCTACTCATATGTGGCAGAGGTCATTGTTACACTGAAAGTCTATGGCTGTATTTCAGATGTTAGTGAAACTTTGAACTCCTCTCACCTGTTATTAAAATTTGGTCTTTCTCCTTCAAATATGAAGTTCAGTCACTTAGATACTTTCATTGTCACTGTCTGTGACTGTGCCATGGAAACATTTCAGTTCATATAACTGAATGATAACCAAACTGAAGTATAACCAAAATAGTAATGATAATAATTAATTAAACATTTCCTATTTTTCAATCCTTTTTCAAGGCACTTAACACACTTCATGTCATTTTGCTCTCGTAACAATGCTATGGGAAGGTTTTAGTGTTATGCAGAATGTATTCTAACTCTATATTATGGATTTCTTTTGTTTCTTTATTATATGGTTATTCTTACAATTGTTTGGCAACAAGTTATATCTTTACTTAAATCTCTGAAGCCTTGATCTTAATTGATATACAATCCTCTCCCTACTGAAGACTATTACAGGTAGAACAATGCAATAAATTCTGATAAATAAATGTCCTGCTTATCCTAGAGGTGTCCAAAATAAAAATATTTTCTAAAACACTGTCTGCAAAGTCAGGATGAACAAAGAGAAACATCAGAATAATTCATGGTATAATATGCCAATGTATTTGTATATTTCAAGGCCATGGATAAGAAAGGCAAATTACTACTACTAAGTGTAATAGCTTTTTTTTTTTTAAAGATTTATTTATTTATTTATTTTGGGTGGGGGTCGGGTTGGGGAGGGAGGGGAGTGGGCAGGCCACTTCTATTGGTCTTTTGTTTCTCTATTTTCATCCGTCTTTGTTCTTTGGCCCGCGTGGGCCTCCCATCGCGGTGGCGTCTGTTGTTGCAGAGCACCGGCTCTGGGCGCATGCGCTCCAGAGCTCCGGCTCGGTAATTGGACACATCAGTCCAGCTGCTCCGCGGCACGTGGGATCTTCCCAGGCCAGGGCTCGAACTGGCGCCCCTTGCACTGCAAGGCGGTGTTCTTACCCACTGGACCACCAGGGGAAGCCCCTGTAATAGCTATTTTTAGCCCTTGGATATATATCATATGCATCTCCATTTAACAGCTAAATAAATTTAATGCTAAATTCCATATGTCTAGATCATATAATCTACTGTTCTATTTCGCTTAAAATGATTAGTTTTTCAACATTATTTTCTTCTAGGTTCTGCTTGGTCTCAGTCACCATGTACCTTCTCCTCTTCTCCCAGTGTGACCAGAAGTCTAAACCTCCTATCCCACAGCACATTCAAGAACCATGACTTGTTTTCATCAGAAATAATGACTTCCTATGGGAGAAAAGAGAAAAATAAAAACTAAAAGGTGTCTATTCAAAGAAAAAAACAAGAAGGGTATGAGTAATTTGGACACTTCCAGTGCTGTGATACACGAGCTGGTGCCTTCTTTCCCCCATACTCTCCAGGTAAATTTCTGATCAGAGGAGAGAAAATGTTGAAAGTCATCTGGCTCAATGCTCTGACACTCACAAAGCTACCCTGCAAGCAGTTTAAAATCTTGAACACATTGCCCCGTACAATTGATATACAATCCTCTCCCTACTGAAGACTATTACAGGTAGAACAATGCAATAAATTCTGATAAATAAATGTCCTGCTTATCCTAGAGGTGTCCAAAATAAAAATATTTTCTAAAACACTGTCTGCAAAGTCAGGATGAACAAAGAGAAACATCAGAATAATTCATGGTATAATATGCCAATGTATTTGTATATTTCAAGGCCATGGATAAGAAAGGCAAATTACTACTACTAAGTGTAATAGCTTTTTTTTTTTTAAAGATTTATTTATTTATTTATTTTGGGTGGGGGTCGGGTTGGGGAGGGAGGGGAGTGGGCAGGCCACTTCTATTGGTCTTTTGTTTCTCTATTTTCATCCGTCTTTGTTCTTTGGCCCGTGTGGGCCTCCCATCGCGGTGGCATCAGTCGTTGCAGAGCACCGGCTCTGGGCGCATGCGCCCCAGAGCTCCGACTCGGTAATTGGACACATCAGTCCAGCTGCTCCGCGGCACGTGGGATCTTCCCAGGCCAGGGCTCGAACTGGCGCCCCTTGCACTGCAAGGCGGTGTTCTTACCCACTGGACCACCAGGGGAAGCCCCTGTAATAGCTATTTTTAGCCCTTGGATATATATCATATGCATCTCCATTTAACAGCTAAATAAATTTAATGCTAAATTCCATATGTCTAGATCATATAATCTACTGTTCTATTTCGCTTAAAATGATTAGTTTTTCAACATTATTTTCTTCTAGGTTCTGCTTGGTCTCAGTCACCATGTACCTTCTCCTCTTCTCCCAGTGTGACCAGAAGTCTAAACCTCCTATCCCACAGCACATTCAAGAACCATGACTTGTTTTCATCAGAAATAATGACTTCCTATGGGAGAAAAGAGAAAAATAAAAACTAAAAGGTGTCTATTCAAAGAAAAAAACAAGAAGGGTATGAGTAATTTGGACACTTCCAGTGCTGTGATACACGAGCTGGTGCCTTCTTTCCCCCATACTCTCCAGGTAAATTTCTGATCAGAGGAGAGAAAATGTTGAAAGTCATCTGGCTCAATGCTCTGACACTCACAAAGCTACCCTGCAAGCAGTTTAAAAAGCATGGCCTTTGAACACATGTGGCTTCTACCCTGGTTTCAAGTCCCACTCTCCACCTTGGGCTCTATTTCATTTCACTGGGTTCTGACTCAGTTCCCCAGGCACTTTTGTCTCAGGTCCTCAGTTCCCACCTGAGACCCTGCAAGGTTCTTGCTTGTCTCCTCCCTTGAACTGTATTGTTTCTGTGTGCTGGCAGCACGCTGAGTACTTCAAGCTGAAAAGGCATTGAGAAACCATTGAATACAGTATCCTCTTCTGTGGAAACCAAGAATCAAAACAAATCTTCCCAGTTAAGTACTAAAGGCATGAATATGATTCATTGTTCAATATTTTTTTCCTTCTTGCTATGTCTCAGAGTGGTGTGTTGTCTACAAATTCAGGTTTTCCTTACCCAGACTTAACCTGCCATGTGTTTCCACCCTTCTCAAGTTCACTTCCTACCTGGATGTTACACGGGGTCTTGTCCCACCAGCAGAGATATCTCTCTCTCTCTCTCAAACAAAACACAGGTCTGTGCAAGGAACAGGTAATGGTCTCCATTCAGATCTCCTCGCTATAGAATAACTTATTCTTTCTCAGTTCAGAGAAACTGGGGGTGTCTGGCATCTGTTAAGCAGATAGAAAAAATGCCATTTATGCTAGAGACATAGAGTTAAGATGCTGGTTTTAAAACCTTTCCCATCTCTAGCTTTTTTATCATGTGATCTGCTCCTTAAGTATCTCCTGCTACTACCACAATCACATGTACTTTTGAAGTGATCCTGGGGTGAAAGACTGAAGCTTGAAATGTTTTCTCCAATGAAAACAATGTGAGATGTAGTTGAAATAGTGCTATTATTATCTTGTTTAAGTCTATTAAGGTTTAACTCGGTTTTTTTTTCTGCTATTTTCAAAGAACATAATTAACAGATACACACAAAATCACAATGGAAAATATATGTTCTAAGAGCCAAACAACTAACTTCAAAATTAATTCACATAATCCACTAAAAAAATCCACCAGTATCAGGACTTAATAGTTTAAAGCTGTCTGTAGTTCTTGCGATGTTTGTGAATGGTGTTTTAATACACCTGAATTTCTTTCCTTGATACTCTCTTGCTCTGCATTGACAGTTAAGGGTTTATATATCAAGATGTGTAAGAGGTAACAATTCATTCTCAAATGCCTGTTAAAGCTCTTCTTTCTCTAACTGCATGGGAGAAAGAAAAAAAGGATTCTACATAATGTAAAGCAAGAGACAGAGTTAAAAGGTCAAGGTTCTGAACAAAATTGGCCAGGGACTGGCTGTTTGACCTCAGGTTGGTTATTCCAGCTTTCCGTGAGTCATATTCCATATCTATCAAATACCTTCAGTCCTTGTTTGTAAAATACGGAAAAATCCTTGAGAAAATTCACAATGTGTTATAATGCAGAGTACATTTACTGTTGAGAAGAGTGTGTTAGAAGGCTCATGATCCCCTTTTTGTGAATGTTCCTGGAATAGCATAGACTGTCAGGATTGCAGAAAAACAAGACATTTAATACAGCAAGGGTTTTTACTAAGCAAACACTGGGTTTTATAATCAGATACTCAGAAAGAGGGTCTGACAATCCTTTGTCTGATGAATCTGTAGAATTCATATTTCTATAGCCAAACAAATTGCTCTATCAGAAGGAGAAAAAAAGAGACTAGGTTATATATGCATGTACTCTTATTTAATTAAACCTAGGAAAAACTAATTGTTCCTGACTAACGTCAGGTGGAACATGACAGAAGTGAAAATGTGAATTTGTTATACAAAGCTGCCCAGTATTTGGACATACAATGAACGACCCATCTAGGGCTCTAAGTTTGTACAGGCACACAAACATTGGCAAGTGTTTATAAGAGTGGGCAAAATGAACCTAGCAGAATAATGACCAGGCAATTCAGATGCAGACAGCAAGTATGGAGGAAAATGGTGAGAACTTCCCATTATAATGGTAAAATTACTGACTTTAGTAATCAAGACCAAGTATTAAATATGTGTCTGCTTTGTTAGGAGTGAGTTAGGCTGAATAACAATTGCCCATGGTTGTGGTAACTGAGAAGAGAATGGCTTGTGCTATGCCTGGCAAGTGTTCTCACCCTGTGTGGGTCTGAAAAAAAAAGTCCCTATTACTGTTTCCATTGGTCAAGAATGGGATCATTTCTAGGTCATAAAAAAATGTATAAAAATTTACAAGCACAACAATGGGCATTATGTCACAATGTGATGCAAACTGCAGTAAGTAAGCATTGGTATCATTGAACATAGAGAATATGGAAAAGGGTCTGTGGAAAGTGAGATATCAGAGCTACATAATTAATAATACTTGGACTCAGAAGCAAGCAATTGTCTCCAATGTGGAAAGACCATCAGTTTTGTTTTGTTTTTTTTTTTTTTAAGATTTATTTATTTATTTATTTTGGGCTGGGGTCGGGTTGGGGAGGGAGAGGAGTGGGCAGGCCACTTCTATTGGTCTTTCATTTCTCTATTTTCATCCGTCTTTGTTCTTTTGGCTCCTGTGGGCCTCCCATCGCGGTGGCCTCTGTCGTTGCAGAGCGCCAGCTCTGAGCGCATGCGCTCCAGAGCTCCGGCTTGGTAATTGGACACATGGGTCCAGTCGCTCTGCGGCACGTGGGATCTTCCCAGGCCAGGGATCGAACCGGTGCCCCTTGCACTGCAAGGCGGTGTCCTTACCCACTGGACCACCAGGGGAAGTCCAATACCATCAGTTTTGATGGGTCAGCTCAGCATGTCTGTATTAACAAGCTAATCTGGGTATAGCACTGGGCCCCATATTGTGAGGGGTTAATTCAAGGGAGAATAAGCAGCAAGGAAAGACCATTTCTTATGAAAAACAACAAGAACAACAGATGCATGTTCAAGCATTGTTTTGTAAAGCCAGGATTATAAATCTGGTAGGAACCGAGAGAAGAAATCCTTCAAAATAAAAATGAAAGGAAAGTGTACGATGGTTCATGAACCATGAAGTTTGACCAGTAGGGAAACAATACAGTATGACAGAAAACTAACTATATAATTTTAGAAAGGTTACTTATTTTCTTTTGGCCTCAGCTTCATTATTTTCGAGTGGAGAAACACTTTAGTAAGAATAAGCAAGACTCACTGGTAATACATCCTATTCAGAATTTCAAACTATACTTTCATACCAATTTATAAGCTATTATTTTACTTTCAATGCCTTAACTTTTGTGTCCTGTAAATTAAACATTATCAGATCAGAAGGTTCCAGATTTGAAGTTCTATAATATGTAAAAATTGACAAAAGTCAGTACGGCCAAAAGCAAAGAATACTTATTTCTTAAATTAACAACAAAAAATGGATAGGTAGTGCATACAGAGAGGTGATAATTATTTAATTGCTGATGGGGTTATCTTTTAGAATGCAAGTTGGAAATATTTATTATGTTTATATCCTTTGATCTAATAATTCCATTTCCAGTTATCTAAGGTATAGTTGTAATATAGAAAATCTATCAGCATAGCTATGTTCACTGCAACCTTGATCAATAGAGCATGCACTTAGATGCAACTAAATAAAAAACAGAGGCATGATTCAAGAAATTGGTTGGATATCATGAGACTACTGAAACTATTGAATTAAATTTGCCCATTCCTATCCATTTTAGTTCACTGATTCCTAAAATGTCAGTGTTTATTCTTGTCATTTCCTGCTCAACCATGTCTAAGGACCTAACAGAAGCAGAAAATAGTAAGAAGAGGTGGCAAGAATACACAGAAAAAGTATACCCAAAAAAGTGTCCTAATGACTTGGGTAACCATGATGGTGTGGTTACTCACCTAGAGCCAGATATCCTAGAGTGTGAAGTGAAGTGGCACTTAGGAAGCATCATTACAAACAGAGTTAGTAGAGGTGCCTTAATACTAGCTAAGCTATTTCAAATCCTAAAAATGATGCTATTAAAGGCTACACTCAGTATGTTAGCAAATTTAGAAAACTCATCAATGGTTACAGGACTGGAAAAGGTCAGTTTTCATTCCAATCCCAAAGAAAGGCAATGCCAAAGAATGCCCAAACTTCAATGCTCAAAATCCTTCAAGATAGGCTTCAACAGTACATAAATCAAGAAATTTCAGGCATACAAACTGGATTTAGAATGGCATAGGAACCCAAGATCAAATTGCCAACATCCAGTGGATCATAGAAAAAGTGAGAGAATTCCAGAAAAACATCTACTGCTTCATTGACTATGCTAAAGCCTTTGTGTGGAACACAGAAAACTATGGAAAATTCCTAAAGAGATAGGAATACCAGACCACTTTATCTGTCTCCTGAGAAACCTGTATGTGGGTCAAGTAGCAGCAGTTAGAACTGGACATGGAACAATGGACTAGTTCCATACTGCAAAAGGGCTACACAAAGGGTGTATATTGCCACCCTGCTTAGTTAACTTATATGAAGCGTACATCATGTGAAATGCCAGGCTGGATGACTCAAAAGATAGAATCAAGGTTACATGGATGCATATACACTAGTATATGTAAATAGATAGCTAATGGGAACTTGCTGTATGACAAAGGGAACTCAAACTGGGACTGTGTAGTAATCTAGAGGGGTGGGAATGGATGGGAGGATGGAGGGAGATTCAAGAGGGGGAGGACTAACACCCATGCTTGATTTTTGCTGATGTATGAGAGAAATCAAACCAATATTACAAAGCAATTGTTAATCAAAAATAAATAAATTTTTTAAAAAAAGGTTATCTGGAGAAATATCAACAACCTCAGATCAGATGATAACACTCTAATGACAGAAAGTGAAGAGGAAGTAAAGGGTCAAAGAGGAGAATGAAAATGCTGCCTTAAAACTCAACATTCAAAACACTAAGATCATGACATCCAGTTCCATGGCAAACAGACTTGGGTAACCATGATGGTGTGGTTACTCACCTAGAGCCAGATATCCTAGAGTGTGAAGTGAAGTGGCACTTAGGAAGCATCATTACAAACAGAGTTAGTAGAGGTGCCTTAATACTAGCTAAGCTATTTCAAATCCTAAAAATGATGCTATTAAAGGCTACACTCAGTATGTTAGCAAATTTAGAAAACTCATCAATGGTTACAGGACTGGAAAAGGTCAGTTTTCATTCCAATCCCAAAGAAAGGCAATGCCAAAGAATGCCCAAACTTCAATGCTCAAAATCCTTCAAGATAGGCTTCAACAGTACATAAATCAAGAAATTTCAGGCATACAAACTGGATTTAGAACGGCATAGGAACCCAAGATCAAATTGCCAACATCCAGTGGATCATAGAAAAAGTGAGAGAATTCCAGAAAAACATCTACTGCTTCATTGACTATGCTAAAGCCTTTGTGTGGAACACAGAAAACTATGGAAAATTCCTAAAGAGATAGGAATACCAGACCACTTTATCTGTCTCCTGAGAAACCTGTATGTGGGTCAAGTAGCAGCAGTTAGAACTGGACATGGAACAATGGACTAGTTCCATACTGCAAAAGGGCTACACAAAGGGTGTATATTGCCACCCTGCTTAGTTAACTTATATGAAGCGTACATCATGTGAAATGCCAGGCTGGATGACTCAAAAGATAGAATCAAGGTTACATGGATGCATATACACTAGTATATGTAAATAGATAGCTAATGGGAACTTGCTGTATGACAAAGGGAACTCAAACTGGGACTGTGTAGTAATCTAGAGGGGTGGGAATGGATGGGAGGATGGAGGGAGATTCAAGAGGGGGAGGACTAACACCCATGCTTGATTTTTGCTGATGTATGAGAGAAATCAAACCAATATTACAAAGCAATTGTTAATCAAAAATAAATAAATTTTTTAAAAAAAGGTTATCTGGAGAAATATCAACAACCTCAGATCAGATGATAACACTCTAATGACAGAAAGTGAAGAGGAAGTAAAGGGTCAAAGAGGAGAATGAAAATGCTGCCTTAAAACTCAACATTCAAAACACTAAGATCATGACATCCAGTTCCATGGCAAACAGACAGGGAAAAAAGTGGGAACAGTGGCAAATTTTATTTTCTTGGGCTCCAAGATCACTGCAGATGATGACCACAGCCACAAAATTAAGACACTTGCTACTTGAAACGATGACAAACCTAGACAGCATATATAAAAGCAAAGACATCATTTTGTAGACACAGGTCTGTGTAAGTCAAAGCTATAGTTTTTCCAGAAGTCATGCACGGATGTGAGAGTTGAATCATAAAGAAGGCTGAGTGTGAAAGAACTGATGCTCTCAAATTATGGCGATGGAAAAGACTCTTGAGAGTCCTTTCGATAGCAAAGAGATCAAACCAGTCAATCCTAAAGAGGGTCAACCCTGATGCTGGGAAAGATTGAGGACAAGAAGAGAAGGGAGCAAGAAGGAATGAGATGTATGGATTCCTGACTCAATGTATGGCATTCCTGACTCAATGGACATTAATTTGAGCAAACTCCTGGAAACAGTAAAGGATAGGGAAGCCTGGTGTGCTGTAGTCCATGGGGTCACAAAAAAATTAGACACAACTTAAAATCTGACAACTACTGATATTTATAAAGATTTCAATGGAGGCAACCCAAATGTCCATCCAAGTGATATTAGATGAAAAAGACTAGTGGCATAGTCAATGTTTTATTATTCAGAGGCATAATGAATGACATAAGAATGATAGACAACATTGTAAGTTTTAGGGACTTCCCTTGTGATCCAGTGGTTAAGAGTCTGCCTTGCTATGAAGGCGATGCAGGTTTGATCCCTGGTGAAAGAACTAAGATCCCACATGCTGCAGAGCAACCAGGCCTACCAGCTGCAACTACTGAGCCCGCACAACACAACCAGAGATTCTACGTGCTACTCTGAAAGATCCCACATGATACAATGAAGACCCTGTGTGCCACAACTAAGATCTGATTCAACCAACTATATAAATATATTTTTAAAAAGATGTGTTAGTTATAACATTATGAAATTTAGAAAGATTCCAAAAGATTATATTAAGCATACTAAACTTTTTATAAAGTCAGAAATAAAATATATACCATAACTATAATTTATAATTTATATATCAAGATATATGTGAGAAATATATACATTTACAATATATGTAATATAACATGTATATTTCAAATATATGCAGTAAGGGATTGATAAAAACAGAATTTGAATGATTGCTGTCTTCAGAGTGAGTAAGGCAGAGGGAGGAATGGGGAAGGTAGTATATGATGTAGGTTATTACGAAACTCATAGCTTTTAGGGAATGGTGCTGAATTTGCAGGGAACTTTACAGTATTACAAGTAAGAACATGTTTGAATCAGTAATAAGAATGTTGTCATCAACCAAGAATTACGATTCTTGCCATTATGTATACCTAAGGGCCAAAGTGGGGAAAAGGATTAAGACACATTTTTTAAAATATAAAGTACTTTGTAAAGATTCATTAATGAAAACACTAGAAGACAAGAAATACAAATAATGGCTGTGCTTCTGTGGTGATTATGTGTTTTCTTTTTCAAACTTTTAACAGCATATTATTTTAATGAGAACAAATATTTGTTACTCATTAAAAAATGTATGCAGAAGGGCTTCCCCTGGTGGTCCAGTGGGTAACGACACCGCCTTGCAGTGCAAGGTGCGCTGGTTCGATCCCTGGCCTAGGAAGATCCCACGTGCCGCGGAGCAGCTGGACCCATGTGTCCAATTACTGAGCCGGAGCTCTGGAGCGCATGCGCCCAGAGCCGGCGCTCTACGACGACAGAGGCCACCGCGATGGGAGGCCCACGGGAGCCAAAGAACAAAGACGGATGAAAATAGAGAAATGAAAGACCAATAGAAGTGGCCCGCCTGCTCCCCTCCCTCCCCAGCCCAAAATAAATAAATAAATAAATAAATCTTTAAAAAAAACTGTATGCAGAAAACCATGGGTTTGTAGGTCAATTAACTTGTGTAAACATGAAGAAGACAAATGAAATACCATAAGATTGATAAACATTTCAGCAGGTTCTTGACCAGTCCCCATTGCTGGAGGACCTGAGGAGAGTATCTATTGACCTTACATTTAACAATGATAAATCCAAAAGATTATATTAAGCATACTAAACTTTTTATAAAGTCAGAAATAAAATATATACCATAACTATAATTTATAATTTATATATCAAGATATATGTGAGAAATATATACATTTACAATATATGTAATATAACATGTATATTTCAAATATATGCAGTAAGGGATTGATAAAAACAGAATTTGAATGATTGCTGTCTTCAGAGTGAGTAAGGCAGAGGGAGGAATGGGGAAGGTAGTATATGATGTAGGTTATTACGAAACTCATAGCTTTTAGGGAATGGTGCTGAATTTGCAGGGAACTTTACAGTATTACAAGTAAGAACATGTTTGAATCAGTAATAAGAATGTTGTCATCAACCAAGAATTACGATTCTTGCCATTATGTATACCTAAGGGCCAAAGTGGGGAAAAGGATTAAGACACATTTTTTAAAATATAAAGTACTTTGTAAAGATTCATTAATGAAAACACTAGAAGACAAGAAATACAAATAATGGCTGTGCTTCTGTGGTGATTATGTGTTTTCTTTTTCAAACTTTTAACAGCATATTATTTTAATGAGAACAAATATTTGTTACTCATTAAAAAATGTATGCAGAAGGGCTTCCCCTGGTGGTCCAGTGGGTAACGACACCGCCTTGCAGTGCAAGGTGCGCTGGTTCGATCCCTGGCCTAGGAAGATCCCACGTGCCGCGGAGCAGCTGGACCCATGTGTCCAATTACTGAGCCGGAGCTCTGGAGCGCATGCGCCCAGAGCCGGCGCTCTACGACGACAGAGGCCACCGCGATGGGAGGCCCACGGGAGCCAAAGAACAAAGACGGATGAAAATAGAGAAATGAAAGACCAATAGAAGTGGCCCGCCTGCTCCCCTCCCTCCCCAGCCCAAAATAAATAAATAAATAAATAAATCTTTAAAAAAAACTGTATGCAGAAAACCATGGGTTTGTAGGTCAATTAACTTGTGTAAACATGAAGAAGACAAATGAAATACCATAAGATTGATAAACATTTCAGCAGGTTCTTGACCAGTCCCCATTGCTGGAGGACCTGAGGAGAGTATCTATTGACCTTACATTGACAACTAACTGAAGAATCAATCAAGAAAAAGAAATGTGACTATTTGCAAGAATACATGCTGGATCCCATTAGTAACAAAGCTACATTAATGACCAGAACACTGACCCAATGAAGGCAAATACTGGGTTTCAAACATGACTGAGATGCCCTCTTGCTATTTCTGCAGAGGCTGTATGTAGAATTTTAGATTAACATACATAACATGGACTTTAAGTCCATTAGCTGAATGTTGATGTGCAGAAAACCAATAAGAATAGGGCATGATTCACAATACAACAAATTGACTGGACACTTTGACAATGATGTTTAGAGAGCATGACACTACTGCATGGTCAGATGTTAATGCACTAGCAGGCTTGGTCAGAATTAGAAAAAAATATTACACCAAATGATGCTTTTGTAAATGATTTAGCTGTTAACCTTTTTTATATAGATATTTTAGAACATTTTCCACCTCTTTTAGCTTTTAAGATGTAAGCTGTATCACTTTAAAAAGCATAATGATAATTTTCATTACATTGGCAGAATACTAGATGAATTAGATGAGTGGCATACTGTATCATATGTATTTTCCTCTAATTTAGTGTTTTCTTTCTAGTACACCATCTGTAATCCATATAAATCAGTCAATTTCACAGTGTATTTATTCCAGTTTTATTTGACCAGTAATTGAAAAAAAATCTTCTAGGGCAAGAAGTAGTTTGCAGAAAATAATCTGTTTGAGGAATTTAAATAATCTATTTCTTTTCTTTTTTACTTTTCACTTTTGTGCTGTTTCTTATGGCAAAATTAAAATAAAAGTTGGAAAGTATTTTGTGAAATAATTATTTATAATTTCATATCAATCATATTTCATGATCAAAAGTGACTTGGTTTTCTCTTCTTTGTAGTGATTTAAAGGCTATAGCCTTCAGTGATGAGAATGAAAGGCTACTATGTGATAAAGTAAAAGAGAGTCTAAGTTTTGAAAGAAAAATAGCTGAGTTTGAATCCTCATACAGTCACCTTGGAAAAGACATGTAAATCCTCCAAAACTTACTTTTCTAACATGTAAGAAGGAATAAGATGAAAGTACCCAACACAGTCAAAAGGTTCTGTGGAAACTAAATTATTAATGTCTAGTCACATGAGCAAAATTCACATTGTTTTGAATAATAAAAACTTGGAGGCAAACTCCTTTCCCCAAATAAGATGAACCAGATTGTAACAAAAAAAAAGTCTCTATTTATGTAGGCATCATGGGAAAAAAACCTCAAGGTTTTCCTGAGGGTGAGCATAGCATTAACATACATAACATGGACTTTAAGTCCATTAGCTGAATGTTGATGTGCAGAAAACCAATAAGAATAGGGCATGATTCACAATACAACAAATTGACTGGACACTTTGACAATGATGTTTAGAGAGCATGACACTACTGCATGGTCAGATGTTAATGCACTAGCAGGCTTGGTCAGAATTAGAAAAAAATATTACACCAAATGATGCTTTTGTAAATGATTTAGCTGTTAACCTTTTTTATATAGATATTTTAGAACATTTTCCACCTCTTTTAGCTTTTAAGATGTAAGCTGTATCACTTTAAAAAGCATAATGATAATTTTCATTACATTGGCAGAATACTAGATGAATTAGATGAGTGGCATACTGTATCATATGTATTTTCCTCTAATTTAGTGTTTTCTTTCTAGTACACCATCTGTAATCCATATAAATCAGTCAATTTCACAGTGTATTTATTCCATTTTTTTTTGACCAGTAATTGCAAAAATCTTCTAGGGCAAGAAGTAGTTTGCAGAAAATAATCTGTTTGAGGAATTTAAATAATCTATTTCTTTTCTTTTTTACTTTTCACTTTTGTGCTGTTTCTTATGGCAAAATTAAAATAAAAGTTGGAAAGTATTTTGTGAAATAATTATTTATAATTTCATATCAATCATATTTCATGATCAAAAGTGACTTGGTTTTCTCTTCTTTGTAGTGATTTAAAGGCTATAGCCTTCAGTGATGAGAATGAAAGGCTACTATGTGATAAAGTAAAAGAGAGTCTAAGTTTTGAAAGAAAAATAGCTGAGTTTGAATCCTCATACAGTCACCTTGGAAAAGACATGTAAATCCTCCAAAACTTACTTTTCTAACATGTAAGAAGGAATAAGATGAAAGTACCCAACACAGTCAAAAGGTTCTGTGGAAACTAAATTATTAATGTCTAGTCACATGAGCAAAATTCACATTGTTTTGAATAATAAAAACTTGGAGGCAAACTCCTTTCCCCAAATAAGATGAACCAGATTGTAACAAGAGTATGTGGAATTTTTTGTATGGAATTAAGGAAAAGTCTCTATTTAGTGCTCAGGCACTCAGCGTGGGACAATACCAACAAACACCTCAAGGTTTTCCTGAGGGTGAGCATAGCAGAACTTGCTATCTGCAGACAGAGTTGAACTGGAAGGTTAAGAGCTCCTATATAAGCACCTATATAGGAAGTATTACTATGAACAAAGCTAGTGGATGCTATGGAATTCCAACTGAGCTGTTTCAAATGTTAAAAGATTATGCTGTGACGGTGTTACACTCCATATGCCAGCAAATTTCAAAAGCTCAAGAGTGGCCTCAGGACACGAAAAGGTCAGTTTTCATTTCAATACCAAAGAAAGGCCATGCCAAAGAATGTTTAAACTACCACACATGGAAAGCCCGCCCTAACCCTAGCACCGTACCCTGAACCAAGTGAATGGGCTCTCAATGCGCTCTCAACGAGGAAATGACACATTAACCAACCACCGCCCTAAGAATGGTGGCTGCCTCACAGCTCAATCCTGGCCTAAAATCAAAGTCACCTTCTATGGGAAAGCCCGTCCTAACCCTAGACTCGGACCCTGGCCAAGAGAACAGGCTCTAAAGGCCCTCTCAATGAGATACCGACACTTCAGCCAACCACTGCCCTAATCATAGTGGCTGACTATCAAATCAATCCTGGCTTCATCTCGAGGTCAGCTTCTACGGGAAATTCCGCCCTAACTCTAGCGTTGCACCCTGGAGAATGTGACGGACTCTCAACGCCCTCTCAATGAGGAACCGACACATAAGCCAAGCACCACCCTAAGGATGGTGGCTGACTCTCAACTCAATCCTGTCTTCACCTCGAAGTCAGCTTCTATGGGAAAGGCCGCCCTGAGCTTACCCTCGGACCTTGGAACAAGTGACCGGGCTCTCAAGGCCCTCAAAATGAGGGAACAACACTTAAACCAACCAGCGACCGAGGCATGGAAGCTGCGTCTCAACTGAATCCTGGTTTCACCTCGAAGTCAGCTTCTATGTGAATACGCGCCTTAAGCCGAGTCTCAGACCCTGGAACAAGTGATTGCACTGTCAACGCTCTCTCAGAAAGGAATGGACACATCAACCAACCACAGACTAAGCATGGCGGCTGACTCTCAACTCAATCTTGACTTCACCTCGAGACAGCGTCTACAGGAAAGCACGACCTAGGCCTAGGCTCGTACCCTAGCCCAAGTGACCGGGCTCTAAATGCCCTCTCAACGAGGATCTGGCACATAAACGAACCACCACACTAAACATGGCGGCTGCCTGTCAATTCAAACCTGGGCTCACATTGAAGGAAGCTTCTGTGGAAAAGCCCGCCGTAACATTAGCCTCGGACCCTGCCCCAAGTGACCGGGTTCTCAATCCCCACTTAACAAAGAACTGACAGATAAACCAAACACCGCCCTAACTATGGTGGCTGCCTCTCAACTAAATTCTGGCCTCAAATCAAAGTAAGCCTCTATGGGAAAGCCTGTCCTAATCCTAGTCTCAGACCCGGGCACAGGTGAGCAGGCTCTAAATGCCCCCTCAACGAGGAACGGACAGATAAACCAAACACCGCACTAAGGATGGCCACTGACTCTCATCTAAATTCTGGTTTCAAATCAAAGTCAGCTTCTACGGGAAAGACTGCCATAAAACTAGCCTCGGACCCTGGCCCAAGTGAAGGGGCTCTCAATGACCCCTCAACGAGGAACAGACACATAAACCAACCACCGGCCTGAGCATGGTGGTAGCCTCTCATCTCAATCCTGGCCTCAAATCAAAGTCAGCCTCTATGGGAAAGCACGCCCTAACCCTAGCCTCGGACCCTGGCACAAGTGACCCAGCTCTCAATGCCCCCTCAACGAGCAATGGACACATAAACCAACCACTGACCTAAGGATGGCCACTGCCTCTCAACTGAATCCTGGCTTCAAATCAAAATTAGCTTCTATGGGAAGCCCGCCCTAACTGTAGACTTGGACCCTGGCATGAGTGATCAGGCTCTCAATGCCCTCTCAACGAGGATCTGACACATAAACCAACCACCGTCCTAAGAATGGCAGCTGATTTCTACTCAATCCTGACTTCAAATCAAAGTCAGCTTCTACGGTAAAACCCGCCCTGACCCTAGACTTGGACCCTGCCCCAAGTGACTGGGCTCTCAATGCCCTCTCAACGAAGAACCGACAGATAAACCAACCACTGCCCTAAGCATGGCGTATGCCTCTCAACTAAATTCTGGCCTCAAATCAAAGTCAGCCTCTATGGGAAAGCACGCCCTAACCCTAGCCTCGGACCCTGGCACAAGTGACCCAGCTCTCAATGCCCCCTCAACGAGCAATGGACACATAAACCAACCACTGACCTAAGGATGGCCACTGCCTCTCAACTGAATCCTGGCTTCAAATCAAAATTAGCTTCTATGGGAAGCCCGCCCTAACTGTAGACTTGGACCCTGGCATGAGTGATCAGGCTCTCAATGCCCTCTCAACGAGGATCTGACACATAAACCAACCACCGTCCTAAGAATGGCAGCTGATTTCTACTCAATCCTGACTTCAAATCAAAGTCAGCTTCTACGGTAAAACCCGCCCTGACCCTAGACTTGGACCCTGCCCCAAGTGACTGGGCTCTCAATGCCCTCTCAACGAAGAACCGACAGATAAACCAACCACTGCCCTAAGCATGGCGTATGCCTCTCAACTAAATTCTGGCCTCAAATCAAAGTCAGCCTCTACGGGAAAGCCCGTCCTAACCCTAATCTTGGACCCTGGCACAAGTGACCAGGCTCTCAATGCCCCCTAGACGAGGAACGCACACATAAACGAACCACCGCCCAAAGGATGGCCGCTGCCTCTCAACTCAATCCAGACCTTAAATCAAAGTCAGTTTCTACGAGAAAGCACGCCCTAACCCTAGCCTCGGACCCTGGCCCAAGTGACTGGGCTTTCAATGCCCTCTCAACGAGGCACAGACACATTAACCAACTACCACCCTAAGAAGGGCGTCTGCCTCTCTACTCAATCCTGACCTCAAATCAATGTCAGCTTCTACGGTAAAACCCGCCCTAACCCTAGCCTAGGACCCTGGTACAAGTGATTGGGCTCTCAATGCCCTCTCAACGAGGAACCGACACATAAACCAACAACTGGCCTAAGCATGGCGGCAGCCTCTCATCTCAATCCTGGCCTCAAATCAAAGTCAGCTTCTATGGTAAAACCTGCCCTAACCCTAGCCTCGGACCCTGGTCCAGGTCACCGGGCTCTCATTGCACTCTCAACGAGGTAATGACACATAAACGAACCACCGCCCAAAGGATGGCCGCTGCCTCTCAACTCAATCCAGACCTTAAATCAAAGTCAGTTTCTACGAGAAAGCACGCCCTAACCCTAGCCTCGGACCCTGGCCCAAGTGACTGGGCTTTCAATGCCCTCTCAACGAGGCACAGACACATTAACCAACTACCACCCTAAGAAGGGCGTCTGCCTCTCTACTCAATCCTGACCTCAAATCAATGTCAGCTTCTACGGTAAAACCCGCCCTAACCCTAGCCTAGGACCCTGGTACAAGTGATTGGGCTCTCAATGCCCTCTCAACGAGGAACCGACACATAAACCAACAACTGGCCTAAGCATGGCGGCAGCCTCTCATCTCAATCCTGGCCTCAAATCAAAGTCAGCTTCTATGGTAAAACCTGCCCTAACCCTAGCCTCGGACCCTGGCTCAAGTGACCGCGCTCTCAATGCCCTCTCAACGAGGAACCGACACATAAACCAACCACCGCCCAAAGAATGGCGGTTGCCACTCAACACAACCCTGATCTCAAATCAAAGTCAGCTGCTATGGGAAAGCCCGCCCTAAACTTAGCACCATACCCTGAACCAAGTGACCGGGCTCTCATTGCGCTCTCAATGAGGAACCGACACATAAACCAAACACTGCCCTAAAAAGGGCGGCTAACTCTCAACTCAATCCTGATTTCAAATCAAAGTAAGCTTCTATGGGAAAGACCGCTCTAACCCTAGACTCGGACCCTGGCCCAAGTGACCGGGCTTTCAAAGCCCTCTCAACGAAGAATGCACACATAAAACAACAACTGCCCTAAGGATGGCCTATGCCTCTCAACTCAATGCTGGCTTCAAATCAAAGTCAGCTTCTATGATAAAACCCGCCATGACCCTAGCCCCGGATCCTGGCCCAAGTGACCGGGCTTTCAAAGCCCTCTCAATGAGGAACAGACACATAAACCAACCACCGTCCTAAGAAGGGCAGCTGTTTTCTACTCAATCCTGACTCCAAATCAAAGTCAGCTTCTACAGTAAAACCTGACCTGACTCTAGCCTTGGACCCTGGCCCAAGTGACCGGGATCTCCATACCCTCTCAACGAGGAACCAATAGATAAACCAACCACCGGCCTAAGCATGGCGTCTGTCTCTCAACTAAATTCTGGCCTCAAATCTAGTCAGCCTCTACAGGAAAGCCTGTCCTAACCCTAGCCTCGGATCCTGGCCCAAGTGACTGGGCTTTCAATGCCCTCTCAACGAGGCACAGACACATAAACCAACGACCGCCCTATGAAGGGCGGCTGCCTCTCAACTCAATGCTGGCTTCAAATCAAAGTCAGCTTCTATGATAAAACCCGCCATGACCCTAGCCCCGGATCCTGGCCCAAGTGACCGGGCTTTCAAAGCCCTCTCAATGAGGAACAGACACATAAACCAACCACCGTCCTAAGAAGGGCAGCTGTTTTCTACTCAATCCTGACTCCAAATCAAAGTCAGCTTCTACAGTAAAACCTGACCTGACTCTAGCCTTGGACCCTGGCCCAAGTGACCGGGATCTCCATACCCTCTCAACGAGGAACCAATAGATAAACCAACCACCGGCCTAAGCATGGCGTCTGTCTCTCAACTAAATTCTGGCCTCAAATCTAGTCAGCCTCTACAGGAAAGCCTGTCCTAACCCTAGCCTCGGATCCTGGCCCAAGTGACTGGGCTTTCAATGCCCTCTCAACGAGGCACAGACACATAAACCAACGACCGCCCTATGAAGGGCGGCTGCCTCTCTGCTCTATCCTGACCTCAAATCAATGTCAGCTTCTACGGTAAAACCCGCCCTAACCCTAGCCTTGGACCCTGGGACAAGTGATTGGGCTCTCAATGGCCTCTCAACGAGGAACCGACACATAAACCAACCACCGACCTAAGAAAGGTGGCTGCCTCTCATCTCAATCCTTGCCTCAAATCAAAGTCAGCTTCTACAGGAAATCCAGCCCTAACCTTAGCCTCGGACCCTGGCCCAATTGACCGCGGTCTCAATGCCCTCTCAATGAGGAACCGACACATAAACCAACCACCGGCCTGAGCATGGCGGCAGCCTCTCATTTCAATCCTGGCCTCAAATCATGGCAGCTTCTACAGGAAAGCCCGCCCTAACCTTAGCCTCAGACCGTGGACCAATTGACAGTGTTCTCAATGCCCCCTCAACGAGGTACCGACACATAAATCAAACACCTCCCTTAGAATGGCGGCTGCCCCTCAACTCAATCCTGACCTCAAATAAAAGTCAGCTTCCATGGGGAAGACCCCCCTAACCCTAGCACCGTACCCTGAACCAAGTGACCGGGCTCTCAAAGTGCTCTTAATGGGGAACCGACACATTAACCAACCACCGCCCTAAGAATGGTGGCTGCCTCACAGCTCAATCCTGGCCTAAAATCAAAGTCACCTTCTATGGGAAAACCCGCCCTAACCCTATCCTCAGACCATGGCCAAGAGACCAGGCTCTAAAGGCCCTCTCAATGAGATACCGACACATAAACCAACCACCGCCCTAAGCATGGCGGCTGCCTCTCATTTCAATCCTGGCCTCAAATCATGGCAGCTTCTACAGGAAAGCCCGCCCTAACCTTAGCCTCAGACCGTGGACCAATTGACAGTGTTCTCAATGCCCCCTCAACGAGGTACCGACACATAAATCAAACACCTCCCTTAGAATGGCGGCTGCCCCTCAACTCAATCCTGACCTCAAATAAAAGTCAGCTTCCATGGGGAAGACCCCCCTAACCCTAGCACCGTACCCTGAACCAAGTGACCGGGCTCTCAAAGTGCTCTTAATGGGGAACCGACACATTAACCAACCACCGCCCTAAGAATGGTGGCTGCCTCACAGCTCAATCCTGGCCTAAAATCAAAGTCACCTTCTATGGGAAAACCCGCCCTAACCCTATCCTCAGACCATGGCCAAGAGACCAGGCTCTAAAGGCCCTCTCAATGAGATACCGACACTTCAGCCAACCACTGCCCTAATCATGGTGGCTGACTCTCAAATCACTCCTGGATTCACTTCGATGTCAGTTTCTACGGGAAATTTCGCCCTAACCCTAGCCTTGGACCCTGGAAAATGTGACGGACTCTCAAAGCCCTCTCAATGAGGAACCGACACATAAGCCAAGCACAGCCCTAAGCATGGCGGCTGACTCTCAACTCAATCCTGTCTTCACCTCGAAGTCAGCTTTGGTGGGAAAGCCTGCCCTGAGCCTACCCTCGGACCTTGGAACAAGTGACCCGGCTCTCAATGCCCTCTCAGCGAGGAAACAACGCTTAAACCTTCTAGTGCCCGAGGCATGGAAGCTGCATCTCAACTCTATCCTGGCTTCACCTAAAACTCAGCCTCTACGTGAATGCGTGCATTAAGCCGAGGCTCAGACCCTGGAACAAGTGATTGCATTGTCAACGCTCTCTCAGCAAAGAATCCACACATCAACCAACCACAGCACTAAGCATGGTGGCTGACTCTCAACTCAATCTTGACCTCACCTCGAAGACAGCTTCTAGGGGAAATCCCGCCCTAACCCTAGCACCATACCCTGACCCAAGTGACCGGGCTCTCAATGCATTCCCAACGAGGAACCGACACATTAACCAACCACCGCCCTAAGAATGGTGGCTGCCTCACAGCTCAATCCTGGCCTAAAATAAAAGTCACCTTCTACGGGAAAGCCCGCCCTAACCCTAGCCTCGGACCCTGGCCAAGAGACCGGGCTCTAAAGGCCCTCTCAATGAGATATCGACACATAAGCCAACCACCACGATAATCATGGTGCCTGCCTCTCAACTAAATTCTGGCCTCAAATCAAAGTCAGCCTCTACGGGAAAGCCCGTCCTAACCCTAGCCTCGGACCCTGGCACAAGTGACCAGGCTCTAAATGGCTCCTCAACGAAGAATGGACACATAAATCAACCACCGACCTAAGGATGGTTGCTGCCTCTCAACTCAATCCTGACTTCAAATAAAGTCAGATTCTATGGGAAAGTCCGCCCTAACTCGAGCCTCAGACCCTGGCCAAAGTGACCGGGCTCTCAATGCCCTCTCAACGAGGTAATGACACATGAACCAACCACCGCCCTAAGCATGGTGGCTGCCTCTGCACTCGCTCCTGGCCTCAAATCAAACTCAGAATCTACGGGAGAGCCCGCCCTAACCCTAGCCTCGGACCCTGGCCAAGAGACCGGGCTCTAAAGGCCCTCTCAATGAGATATCGACACATAAGCCAACCACCACGATAATCATGGTGCCTGCCTCTCAACTAAATTCTGGCCTCAAATCAAAGTCAGCCTCTACGGGAAAGCCCGTCCTAACCCTAGCCTCGGACCCTGGCACAAGTGACCAGGCTCTAAATGGCTCCTCAACGAAGAATGGACACATAAATCAACCACCGACCTAAGGATGGTTGCTGCCTCTCAACTCAATCCTGACTTCAAATAAAGTCAGATTCTATGGGAAAGTCCGCCCTAACTCGAGCCTCAGACCCTGGCCAAAGTGACCGGGCTCTCAATGCCCTCTCAACGAAGAACTGAAAGATAAACCAACCACCGCCCTAAGCATGGCGGCAGTCTCTCAACTAAATTCTGGCCTCAAATCAAACTCAGCCTCTACGGGAAAGCCCGTTCTAACCCTACCTCGGACCCTGGCACAAGTGACCAGGCTCTGAATGCCCCCTCGATGAGGAACGCACACATAAAGGAACCACCGCCTTAAGGATGGCCGCTGCCTCTCAACTCAATCAAGACCTCAAATCAAAGTCAGTTTCTACGAGAAAGCACGCCCTAACCCTAGCCTCGGACCCAGGCCCAAGTGACTGGGCTTTCAATGCCCCCTCGCCGAGGAACGGACACATAAATCAACCACCGCCCTAACGATGGCTGCTGCCTCTCAATTCAATCCTGGTTTCAAATCAAAATCAGCTTCTACGGGGAGCCCGCCCTAACCCTAGGCTTGGACCCTGGCACAGGTGATCAGGCTCTCAATGCCCTCTCAACGAGGAACCGACACAGCAACCACCTACCACCCTAAGAATGGTGGCTGCCTCTCAGCTCAATCCAGGCCTAAAATCAAAGTAAGCTTCTACAGGAAAGCCCGCTCTAACCATAGCCTCGGACTCTGGCCAAGAGACCAGGCTCTAAAGACCCTCTCAATGAGATACCGACACTTCAGCCAACCACCGCCCTAATCATGGTGGCCACCTCTCAACTCAATCCAGACCTCAAATCAAAGTCAGCTTCTACAGGAAAGCCCGCCCTAACCCTAGCCTCGGACCCTGGCCCAAGTGACTCGGCTTTCAATGCCCTCTCACGAGGCAGAGACACATAGACCAACCACTGACCTAAGAAGGGCGCCTGCCTCTCTAATCAATCCTGACCTCAAATCAATGTCAGCTTCTACGGTAAAACCCGCCATAACCCTAGCCTCGGACCCTGGCCCAACTGACCGCGTTCTCAAGGCCCTCTCAACGAAGAACTGACACATAAACCAACAACTGGCCTAAGCATGGCGGTAGCCTCCCATCTCAATCCTGGCCTCAAATCCAAGTCAGCTTCTACGATAAAACACGCCCTAACCCTAGCCTCGGACCCTGGCTCAATTGACCGCGCTCTCAATGCCCTCTCAACGAGGAACCGACACATAAACCAACCACCGACCTAAGGATGGCGGCTGCCACTAACACAACCCTGACCTCAAATCAAAGTCAGCTTCTATGGGAAAGCCCGCCCTAACCCTAAGCTCGGACCCTGGCACAAGTGACCCGGCTCTCAATGCCCCCACAACGAGGAACGGACACATAAACCAACCAGCGCCCTAAGGATGGCCGCTGCCTCTCAACTCACTCCTGGCCTCAAATCAATGTCAGCTTCTACGGTAAAACCCGCCATAACCCTAGCCTCGGACCCTGGCCCAACTGACCGCGTTCTCAAGGCCCTCTCAACGAAGAACTGACACATAAACCAACAACTGGCCTAAGCATGGCGGTAGCCTCCCATCTCAATCCTGGCCTCAAATCCAAGTCAGCTTCTACGATAAAACACGCCCTAACCCTAGCCTCGGACCCTGGCTCAATTGACCGCGCTCTCAATGCCCTCTCAACGAGGAACCGACACATAAACCAACCACCGACCTAAGGATGGCGGCTGCCACTAACACAACCCTGACCTCAAATCAAAGTCAGCTTCTATGGGAAAGCCCGCCCTAACCCTAAGCTCGGACCCTGGCACAAGTGACCCGGCTCTCAATGCCCCCACAACGAGGAACGGACACATAAACCAACCAGCGCCCTAAGGATGGCCGCTGCCTCTCAACTCAATCCTGGCTTCAAACCAAAGTCAGCTTCTACGGTAAAGCCGGCCCTAACCCTGGACTCGGACCCTGGCCCAAGTGACCACACTCTCAATGCGCTCTAAACGACGAACCGACACATTAACCAAATACCGCGCTAAGAATGTTGGCTGCCTCTCAACTCAATCCTGACCACAAATCAAAGTCAGCTTCTATGGCAAAGCCCCCCCTAACCCTAGCACCATACCCTGAACCAAGTGAATGGGCTCTCAATGCACTCTTAATGGGGAACTGACACATTAACCAACCACCGCCCTAAGAATGGTGGCTGCCTCTCAGCTCAATCCTGGCCTAAAATCAAAGTCAGCTTCTACAGGAAAGCCGGCCCTAACCCTAGCCTCGGATCGTGGCCAAGAGACCAGGCTCTAAAGGCCCTCTCAATGAGATACTGACACTGAAGCCAACCACCGCCCTAATCATTGTGGCTGACTCTCAAATCAATTCTGCTTTCACCTCGATGTCAGCTTCTATGGGAAATTCCGCCATAACCCTAGCCTTGGACCCTGGAAAATGTGACGGACTCTCAACGCCCTCTCAATGAGGAACCGACACATTAGCCAAGCACCGCCCTAGGCATGGCGCCTGAACCTCAACTCAATCCTGTCTTCATCTCAAGGTCAGCTTCTATGGGAAAGCCCGTCCTGAGCCTACCCTCGGACCTTGGAACAAGTGACTGGGCTCTCAATGCCCTCTCAGCGAGGAAACAACGCTTAAACCTACCAGCGCCCGAACATGGAAGCTGCAGTTCAACTCAATACTGGCTTCACCTGAAAGTCAGCTTCTATGGGAATGCGTGGCTTATGACGAGTCTCAGACCCTGGAACAAGTGATTGCACTGTCAACCATCTCTCAGAAAGGAATCGACACATCAACCAAACACAGCACTAAATATGGCAGCTGATTCTCAACTCAATCCTGTCTTCACCTCAAAGTCAGCTTCTATGGGAAAGCCCGTCCTGAGCCTACCCTCGGACCTTGGAACAAGTGACTGGGCTCTCAATGCCCTCTCAGCGAGGAAACAACGCTTAAACCTACCAGCGCCCGAACATGGAAGCTGCAGTTCAACTCAATACTGGCTTCACCTGAAAGTCAGCTTCTATGGGAATGCGTGGCTTATGACGAGTCTCAGACCCTGGAACAAGTGATTGCACTGTCAACCATCTCTCAGAAAGGAATCGACACATCAACCAAACACAGCACTAAATATGGCAGCTGATTCTCAACTCAATCCTGTCTTCACCTCGAAGTCAGCTTCTGTGGGAAAGCCCGCCCTTAGCCTACCCTCGGACCTTGGAACAGGTGACCGGGCACTCGATGCCCTCTCAACGAGGATCTGACACATAAACCAACCACCACCGTAAGCATGGCGGCTGCCTGTCAACTCAACTTCAATGTGGCCTCACATTGAAGTCAGCTTCTAAGGAAAAGCCCGACCTAACCCTAGACTCGGATCCTGCCTCAAGTGACCGGGCTCTAAATGCCCTCTCAGCGAGGAACCGACACATAAATCAACCACCGCCCTAAGCATGGCGGCTGCCTCTCAACTCAATCCTGGCCTCAAATCAAACACAGCTTCTAGGGGAAAGCTCGTCCTAACCCTAGCCTCGAACCCTGGCACAAGTGACCGGCTGTCAATGGCCCCTCAACGATGAACGGACACATAAACAAACCACCGCCCTAAGGATGTGCGCTCCCTCAACTCAATCCTGTCTTCACCTCGAAGTCAGCTTCTGTGGGAAAGCCTGCCCTAAGCCTACCCTCGGACCTTGGAACAGGTGACCGGGCACTCGATGCCCTCTCAACGAGGATCTGACACATAAACCAACCACCACCGTAAGCATGGCGGCTGCCTGTCAACTCAACTTCAATGTGGCCTCACATTGAAGTCAGCTTCTAAGGAAAAGCCCGACCTAACCCTAGACTCGGATCCTGCCTCAAGTGACCGGGCTCTAAATGCCCTCTCAGCGAGGAACCGACACATAAATCAACCACCGCCCTAAGCATGGCGGCTGCCTCTCAACTCAATCCTGGCCTCAAATCAAACACAGCTTCTAGGGGAAAGCTCGTCCTAACCCTAGCCTCGAACCCTGGCACAAGTGACCGGCTGTCAATGGCCCCTCAACGATGAACGGACACATAAACAAACCACCGCCCTAAGGATGTGCGCTCCCTCTCGACTCAATCTTGGCTTCAAATCAAAGTCAGCTTCTACGGAAAAGCCCACCCTAACCCTAGCCTCGGACCCTGGCCCTAGTGACCGGGCTTTCAAAGCCCTCTCAACGAGGAGCAAACACATAAACCAACCACCGCCCTAAGAATGGCTGCTGCCTTACAACACAATATTGGCTTCAAATCAAAGTCAGCCTCTACGAGAACGCCCTCCCTAACCCTACCCTCGGACCCCGGCCAAGAGACCAGGCCCTAAAGGCCCTCTCAATGAGATACCAACACATAAGCCAAAAACCTCCCTAATCATGGTGGCTGCCTCTCAACTAAATTCTGGCCTCAAATCAAAGTCAGCCTCTACGGGAAAGCAGGTCCTAACCCCAGCCTCGGACCCTGGCACAAGTGTCCCGGCTCTCAATGCCCCCTCAACGAAGAATGGACACATAACCAACGACCGCCTTAAGGATGGCCGCTGCCTCTCAACTCAATCCTGGCTTCAAATCAAAGTCAGCTTCTATGGTAAAGCCCGCAATGACCCTAGCCTTGGACTCTGGCCCAAGTGACAAGGCTCTCAATGCCCTCTCAATGAAGAACCGATAGATAAACCAACCACCGCCCTAAGCATGGCGGCTGCCTCACAACTAAATTCTGGCCTCAAATCAAAATCTGCTTCTACGGAAAAGCTTGCCCTAACCCTAGACTCGTATCCTGCCTCAAGTGACCGGGCTCTCAATGCCCTCTCAGCAAGGAAACGACACATAAACCAACCACCGGCCTAAGCATGGCGGCAGACTCTCATTTCAATCTTGGCTGCAAATCAAAGTCAGCTTCTGCAGAAAAGCCTGACCTAACCCTAGCCTCGGACCCTGGTCCAAGTCACCGGGCTCTCATTGCACTCTCAACGAGGTAATGACACATAAACCAACCACCGCCCTAAGCATGGCGGCTGCCTCACAACTAAATTCTGGCCTCAAATCAAAATCTGCTTCTACGGAAAAGCTTGCCCTAACCCTAGACTCGTATCCTGCCTCAAGTGACCGGGCTCTCAATGCCCTCTCAGCAAGGAAACGACACATAAACCAACCACCGGCCTAAGCATGGCGGCAGACTCTCATTTCAATCTTGGCTGCAAATCAAAGTCAGCTTCTGCAGAAAAGCCTGACCTAACCCTAGCCTCGGACCCTTGCCCAATTGACCGCGCTGTCTATGCCCTCTCAACGAGGAACCGACACATAAACCAACCACCGCCCTAAGAATGGTGGCTGCCTCTCAACTCAATCCTGACCACAAATCAAAGTCAGCTTCTATGGGAAAGCCCGCCCTAAGCCTAGCACCGTGTCCTGAACCAAATGACCGGGCTCTCAATGCGCCCATAACGAGGTACATACACATAAATCAACCACCAACCTAAGCATGGTTGCTGCCTCTCAACTAAATTCTGGCCTCAAATCAAAGTCAACCTGTACGGGAAAGCCCATCCTAACCCTAGCCTTGGATCCTAGCACAAGTGACCCGGCTCTCAAAGCCCCCTCAACGAGGAACGGACACATAAACCAACCACTGCCCTAAGAATGGCCGCTGCCTCTCAACTCAATCCTGACCTCAAATCAAAGTCAGCTTCTAGGGGACAGCGCGCCCTAACCCTAGCCTCGGACCCTGGCCCAAGTGTCCGCACTCTCAATGCCCTCTCAACAAGGAACTGAGACATAAATCAACCACCACCCTAAGCACGGTGGCTGCCTCTCAACTAAATTCTGGCCTCAAATCAAAGTCAGCCTCTACGGGAAAGCAGGTCCTAACCCCAGCCTCGGACCCTGGCACAAGTGTCCCGGCTCTCAATGCCCCCTCAACGAAGAATGGACACATAAACCAACCACTGCCCTAAGAATGGCCGCTGCCTCTCAACTCAATCCTGACCTCAAATCAAAGTCAGCTTCTAGGGGACAGCGCGCCCTAACCCTAGCCTCGGACCCTGGCCCAAGTGTCCGCACTCTCAATGCCCTCTCAACAAGGAACTGAGACATAAATCAACCACCACCCTAAGCACGGTGGCTGCCTCTCAACTAAATTCTGGCCTCAAATCAAAGTCAGCCTCTACGGGAAAGCAGGTCCTAACCCCAGCCTCGGACCCTGGCACAAGTGTCCCGGCTCTCAATGCCCCCTCAACGAAGAATGGACACATAAACCAACCACTGCCCTAAGAATGGCCGCTGCCTCTCAACTCAATCCTGACCTCAAATCAAAGTCAGCTTCTAGGGGACAGCGCGCCCTAACCCTAGCCTCGGACCCTGGCCCAAGTGTCCGCACTCTCAATGCCCTCTCAACAAGGAACTGAGACATAAATCAACCACCACCCTAAGCACGGTGGCTGCCTCTCAACTAAATTCTGGCCTCAAATCAAAGTCAGCTTCTACAGAAAAGCCCAACCTAAGCCTAGCCTTGGAAACGGACCCAAGTGACCACGCTCTAAAACCCCTCTCAACGAGGAACAGACACATAAACCAACCACTGCCCTAAGAATGGCAGCTGCATCTCAACTCAATCCTGACCTCAAATCAAAGTCAGCTTCTATGGGAAAGCCCGTCCTAACCCTAGCCTCGGACCCTGGCACAAGTGACGAGGCTCTCAATACACCCTCAACGAAAAACGGACACATAAACCAATTACCGCCCTAAGGATGGCCGCTCCCTCTCAACTCATTCATGGCTTCAAATCAAAGTCAGCTTCTAGGGGAAAGCCCACCCTAACCCTAGCCTAGGACCCTGGTCAAATTGACCGCGCTGTCAATGCCCTCTCCACGAGGATCCGACACATAAACCAACCACCTCCCTAAGAATGGCCGCTGCCTCTCAACTCAATCCTGGCTTCAAATCAAAGTCAGCTTCTAGGGGACAGCGCGCCCTAACCCTAGCCTCGGACCCTGGCCCATGTGACCGCGCTCTCAATGCCCTCTCAATGAGGAACAGTCCCATAAACCAACCACAACCATAAGGATGGCTGCTGTCCCTCAACTCAATCCTGGCTTCAAATCAAAGTCAGCTTCTATGGGAAAGACCGCCCTAACCCTATATCGGACCCTGCCCAAACTGACCGCGCTCTCAATGCCCTCTCAAGGAGGAACCGACACATAAACCAACCACCGCCCTAAGGATGGCGGCTGCATCTCAACTCAATCATGACCTCAAATCAAAGTCAGCTTCTATGGGAAAGCCCGCCCTAACCCTAGCCTCGGACCCTGGCCAAGAGACCGGGCTCTAAAGGCCCTCTCAATGAGATACCGACACATAAATCAACCACCGCCCTAAGCACGGTGGCTGCCTCTCAGTTCAATCCTGGCCTAAAATCAAAGTCAGCTTCTACAGAAAAGCCCAACCTAACCCTAGCCTCGGACTCTGGCCCAAGTGACCGGGCTCTCCATGCCCTCTTAACGAGGAAAGGACACATAAATCAGCCACCGCCCTAAGCACGGTGGCTGCCTCTCAACGAAATTCTGGCCTCGAATCAAAGTCAACCTGTACGGGAAAGCCCGTCCTAACCCTAGCCTCGGACCCTGGCACAAGTGACCCGCTCTCAAAGCCCACTCAACGAGTAACGGACACATAAACCAACCACCGCCCTAAGGATGGCGGCTGCATCTCAACTCAATCATGACCTCAAATCAAAGTCAGCTTCTATGGGAAAGCCCGCCCTAACCCTAGCCTCGGACCCTGGCCAAGAGACCGGGCTCTAAAGGCCCTCTCAATGAGATACCGACACATAAATCAACCACCGCCCTAAGCACGGTGGCTGCCTCTCAGTTCAATCCTGGCCTAAAATCAAAGTCAGCTTCTACAGAAAAGCCCAACCTAACCCTAGCCTCGGACTCTGGCCCAAGTGACCGGGCTCTCCATGCCCTCTTAACGAGGAAAGGACACATAAATCAGCCACCGCCCTAAGCACGGTGGCTGCCTCTCAACGAAATTCTGGCCTCGAATCAAAGTCAACCTGTACGGGAAAGCCCGTCCTAACCCTAGCCTCGGACCCTGGCACAAGTGACCCGCTCTCAAAGCCCACTCAACGAGTAACGGACACATAAACCAACCACCGTCCTAAGAATGGCCGCTGCCTCTCAACTCAATCCTGGCTTCAAATCAAAGTCAGCTTCTATGGGAAAGCCCGGCCTAACCCTATATTTGCACCCTGGCATAAGTTATCGTTCTCTCAATGCTCTCTCAACGAGGAACCTACACATAAACCAACCACCGGCCTAGCATGCCAGCAGCCTCTCATCTCAATCTTGACCTCAAATCAAAGTCAGCTTCTACAGAAAAGCCCGCCCTAACCCTAGCCTTGGAACCTGGCCCATGTGATTGCGCTCTCAATTCCCTCTCAACGAGGAACAGACACATAATCCAACCACCGCCCTAAAAATGGCGGCTGCATCTCAACTCAATCCTGACCTCAAATCAAAGTCAGCTTCTATGGGAAAACCCACGCTAACCCTAGCCTCGGAACCTTGCCAAGAGACCAGGCTCTAAAGGCCCTCTCAATGAGATACCGACACATAAGCCAACCACCGCCCTAATCAAGGTGGCTGCTTCTCCACTAAATTCTGGCCTCAAATCAAAGTCAGCCTCTACGGGAAAGCCTGTCCTAACCCTAGCCTCGGACCCTGGCACAAGTGACCAGGATCTCAATACTCCCTCAACGAGGAACGGACACATAAACCAACCACCGCCCTAAGGATAGCCGCTGCCTCTCAACTCAATCCTGGCTTCAAATCAAAGTCTGCTTCTAGGGGAAAGCCCGCCCTAGCCCTAGCCTCGTTCCCTGGCACAAGGGACGGTGCTCTCAATGCCCTCTCAACGAGGTAATGACACATAATCCAACCACCGCCCTAAAAATGGCGGCTGCATCTCAACTCAATCCTGACCTCAAATCAAAGTCAGCTTCTATGGGAAAACCCACGCTAACCCTAGCCTCGGAACCTTGCCAAGAGACCAGGCTCTAAAGGCCCTCTCAATGAGATACCGACACATAAGCCAACCACCGCCCTAATCAAGGTGGCTGCTTCTCCACTAAATTCTGGCCTCAAATCAAAGTCAGCCTCTACGGGAAAGCCTGTCCTAACCCTAGCCTCGGACCCTGGCACAAGTGACCAGGATCTCAATACTCCCTCAACGAGGAACGGACACATAAACCAACCACCGCCCTAAGGATAGCCGCTGCCTCTCAACTCAATCCTGGCTTCAAATCAAAGTCTGCTTCTAGGGGAAAGCCCGCCCTAGCCCTAGCCTCGTTCCCTGGCACAAGGGACGGTGCTCTCAATGCCTTCTCAAGGAGGCACAGACACATAAACCAACCACCGCCCTAAGAAGGGTGGCTGCCTCTCAACTCAATCCAGACCTCAAATCAAAGTCAACTTCTATGGGAAAGACCGCCCTAACCCTAGCACCGTACATTGACCCAAGTGACCGGGCTTTCAATGCGTTCTTAACGTGGAACCGACACATTAACTAAACACCATCCTAAGAATGGTGGCTGCCTCTCAGCTCAATCCTGGCCTAAAATCAAAGTCAGCTTCTACGGTGAGGCCGCCCTATCCCTAGCCTCGGACCCTTGCCCAATTGACCGCGCTGTCAATGACCTCTCAACGAGAATCCGACACATAAACCAACCACCGCCCTAAGAATGGTGGCTGCCTCTCAACTAAATTCTGGCCTGGGACCCAGGCCCAAGTGACCGGGCTCTCCATGCCCTCTCAACAAGGACCCGACACATAAATCAACCAGCGCTCTAAGCATGGTGGCTGCCTCTCAACTGAATTCTGGCCTCAAATCAAAGTCAGCCTCTACGGGAAAGCCCGTCCTAACCCTAGACTCTGACCCTGGACCCTGGCACAAGTGACCCAGCTCTCAATGCTCCCTCAACGAGGAACGGAAACATAAACCAACCACCGCCCTAAGGATGGCCGCTGCCTCTCAACTCATTCATGGCTTCAAATCAAAGTCAGCTTCTAGGGGACAGCGTGCCCTAACCCTAGCCTCGGACGCTGGCCCATGTGACTGCGCTCTCAATGCCCACTCAATGAGGAACAGACACATAAACCAACCACCGCCCGAAGAATGGCAGCTGCCTCTCAACTCAATCCTCACCTCAAATCAAAGTCAGCTTCTATGGGAAAGCCCGCCCTAACCCTAGCACCATACCCTGACCCACGTGACCATGCTCTCAATGCACTCTTAACGAGGAACCGACACATTAACCAACCACCGCCCTAAGAATGGTGGCTGCCTCTCAACTCAATCCTGGCCTATAATAAAAGTCACCTTCTACGGGAAAGCCTGCCCTAACCCTAGCCACGGACCCTAGCCAAGTGATTGGACTCTCCATGCCCTCTCTACGAGGAACCGACACATAAATCAACCACCGCCCTAATCATGGTGACTGCCTCTCAACTCAATTCTGGCCTCAAATCAAAGTCACCTTCTACGGGAAAGGCCGCTCTAACCCTAGCCTCGGACCCTGGCCCATGTGACTGCGCTCTCAATGCCCACTCAATGAGGAACAGACACATAAACCAACCACCGCCCGAAGAATGGCAGCTGCCTCTCAACTCAATCCTCACCTCAAATCAAAGTCAGCTTCTATGGGAAAGCCCGCCCTAACCCTAGCACCATACCCTGACCCACGTGACCATGCTCTCAATGCACTCTTAACGAGGAACCGACACATTAACCAACCACCGCCCTAAGAATGGTGGCTGCCTCTCAACTCAATCCTGGCCTATAATAAAAGTCACCTTCTACGGGAAAGCCTGCCCTAACCCTAGCCACGGACCCTAGCCAAGTGATTGGACTCTCCATGCCCTCTCTACGAGGAACCGACACATAAATCAACCACCGCCCTAATCATGGTGACTGCCTCTCAACTCAATTCTGGCCTCAAATCAAAGTCACCTTCTACGGGAAAGGCCGCTCTAACCCTAGCCTTGGACCCTGGTCCAAGTGATTGTGCTCTCCATGCCCTCTCAACGAGGAACTGACACATAAACCAACCACCGCCCTAAGAATGGCGGCTGCCTCTCAACTCAATCCTGACCTCAAATCAAAGTCAGCTTCTATGGGAAAGCCTGCCCTAACCCTAGCACCGTACCCTGACCCAAGTGACAGGGCTCTCAATGCGCTCTCATCAAGGAACCGACACATTAACCAACCACCGCCCTAAGAATGGTGGCTGCCTGTCAGCTCAATCCTGGCCTAAAATGAAAGTCAGCTTCTACGGGAAAGCCCGGCCTATCCCTAGCCTCGGATCCTGGCCAAGAGACCAGGCTCTAAAGACCCTCTCAATGAGATAACGACACTTCAGCCAACCACCACCCTAATCATGGTGTCTGACTCTCAAATCAATCCTGGCTTCATGTCGAGGTCAGCTTCTACGGGAAATACCGCCCTAACCTTGGACCCTGGAAAATGTGACGGACTCTAAATGCCCTCTCAATGAGGAACCGACATATAAGCCAAGCACCGCCGTAAGCTTGGCGGCTGACTCTCAACTCAATCCTGTCTTCACCTCGAAGTCAACTTCTATGGGAAAGCCCGCCCTAAGCCTACCCTCGGACCTTGGAACAAGTGACCGGGCTCTCAATGCCCTCTCAGCAAGGAAACAACACTTAAACAAACCAGTGCCCGAGGCATGGAAGCTGCTTCTCAACTCAGTCCTGGCTTCAACTCGAAGTCAGCTTCTACGTGAATGCGCGCCTTAAGCTGAGTCTCAGACCCTGGAACAAGTGATTGCACTGTCAACGCTCACTCAGCAAGGAATGGACACATCAACCAACCACAGCACTAAGCATGGCGGCTGACTCTCAACTCAATCTTGACTTCACCTCGAAGACAGGTTCTACTTCATTTTTTTGCTTGTAGCTGTCCAATTTTCCCAGCACCACTTGTTGAAGAGGCTGTCTTTGTCCCATTTTATAGTTTCTCCTCCTTTATCAAAAATAAGGTACCCGTAGGTGCGTTGGTTTATCTCTGGATTCTCTATCTTGTTCCATTGGTCTATGGTTCTGTTTTTGTGCCAGTACCATGCTGTCTTGATGACTGTTCCTTTGTAGTAGAGTCTGAAGTTAGGGAGGCTGATCCCTCCAACTCCGTTTTTCTTTCTCAGGATTGCTTTGGCTATTTGAGGTCTTTTGTGTCTCCATATGAACTGTGTTATTGTTTGGTCTCGTTCTGTGAAATATGTCAATGGTAGTTGAATAGGTATTGCATTGAATCTGTAGATGATATTTGGTAGTATGGTCCATTTTCACAATATTGATTCTTCCGATCCAGGAACATGGAATATCTCTCCATCTGTTTAAATCTTCTTTAATGTCTCTCATGAGTGTCTTGTAATTTTCTGTGTACAGTTTTTTTGTTTCTTTGGGTAGGTTTATTCCTAGATATTTGATTCTTTTGGTTGCAGTGGTGAAGGGGATTGCCTCTTTGACAGCAACCCCCCAAGGCTTCTAACCGGGAAAAATACCGCCCTAACCTTGGACCCTGGAAAATGTGACGGACTCTAAATGCCCTCTCAATGAGGAACCGACATATAAGCCAAGCACCGCCGTAAGCTTGGCGGCTGACTCTCAACTCAATCCTGTCTTCACCTCGAAGTCAACTTCTATGGGAAAGCCCGCCCTAAGCCTACCCTCGGACCTTGGAACAAGTGACCGGGCTCTCAATGCCCTCTCAGCAAGGAAACAACACTTAAACAAACCAGTGCCCGAGGCATGGAAGCTGCTTCTCAACTCAGTCCTGGCTTCAACTCGAAGTCAGCTTCTACGTGAATGCGCGCCTTAAGCTGAGTCTCAGACCCTGGAACAAGTGATTGCACTGTCAACGCTCACTCAGCAAGGAATGGACACATCAACCAACCACAGCACTAAGCATGGCGGCTGACTCTCAACTCAATCTTGACTTCACCTCGAAGACAGGTTCTACTTCATTTTTTTGCTTGTAGCTGTCCAATTTTCCCAGCACCACTTGTTGAAGAGGCTGTCTTTGTCCCATTTTATAGTTTCTCCTCCTTTATCAAAAATAAGGTACCCGTAGGTGCGTTGGTTTATCTCTGGATTCTCTATCTTGTTCCATTGGTCTATGGTTCTGTTTTTGTGCCAGTACCATGCTGTCTTGATGACTGTTCCTTTGTAGTAGAGTCTGAAGTTAGGGAGGCTGATCCCTCCAACTCCGTTTTTCTTTCTCAGGATTGCTTTGGCTATTTGAGGTCTTTTGTGTCTCCATATGAACTGTGTTATTGTTTGGTCTCGTTCTGTGAAATATGTCAATGGTAGTTGAATAGGTATTGCATTGAATCTGTAGATGATATTTGGTAGTATGGTCCATTTTCACAATATTGATTCTTCCGATCCAGGAACATGGAATATCTCTCCATCTGTTTAAATCTTCTTTAATGTCTCTCATGAGTGTCTTGTAATTTTCTGTGTACAGTTTTTTTGTTTCTTTGGGTAGGTTTATTCCTAGATATTTGATTCTTTTGGTTGCAGTGGTGAAGGGGATTGCCTCTTTGACTTCGTTTTCTGATTTTTCATTGTTTGTGTATAGGAATGCCAGTTATATCTGTGTGTTGACTTTGTATCCTTCAACTTTACTGAATTCATTGATTAGCTCTAGTAGCTTTGTAACCGTGTCTTTGGGATTTTCTATGTATAATATCATGTCATCTGCAAAAAGAGAGAGCTTGACTTCTTCCTTTCCAATCTGGATTCCTTTGATTTCTTTCTCTTCTCTTATTGCTGTTGCTAGGACTTCCAGGACTATATTGAATAGTTATGGTGAAAGTGGGCACCTCTGTCTTGTTCCTGATCTTAGAAGGAATGCTTTCAGTTTTTCACCATTAACAATAATGTTCGCTGTAGGCTTCTCATAGATGGATTTTATTATGTTGAGATAGGTTCCTTCTGTGCCCATTTTCTGAAGAGTTTTGATCATAAATGGATGTTGTACTTTGTCGAAGGCTTTTCCTGCATCTGTTGAGATGATCATGTGGTTTCTGTCTTTCAATTTTTGATATGGTGTATCACATTAATTGATTTGCGGATGTTGAAGAAGTCTTGCATGCCTGGGATGAACCAACTTGATCGCAATATATGAGTTTTTTGACGTGTCATTGAATTCTGTTTGCTAGGATTTTGTTGAGGATCTTGGCATCTAAGTTCATTAGTGAAATTGGCCTATAGTTTTCCTTTTTTGTGTTGCCTTTGCCTGGTTTGGTATCAGGGTGATGGTGGCCTCATGAGGGATGATTTTAGGTCCAACTCCGTTTTTCTTTCTCAGGATTGCTTTGGCTATTTGAGGTCTTTTGTGTCTCCATATGAACTGTGTTATTGTTTGGTCTCGTTCTGTGAAATATGTCAATGGTAGTTGAATAGGTATTGCATTGAATCTGTAGATGATATTTGGTAGTATGGTCCATTTTCACAATATTGATTCTTCCGATCCAGGAACATGGAATATCTCTCCATCTGTTTAAATCTTCTTTAATGTCTCTCATGAGTGTCTTGTAATTTTCTGTGTACAGTTTTTTTGTTTCTTTGGGTAGGTTTATTCCTAGATATTTGATTCTTTTGGTTGCAGTGGTGAAGGGGATTGCCTCTTTGACTTCGTTTTCTGATTTTTCATTGTTTGTGTATAGGAATGCCAGTTATATCTGTGTGTTGACTTTGTATCCTTCAACTTTACTGAATTCATTGATTAGCTCTAGTAGCTTTGTAACCGTGTCTTTGGGATTTTCTATGTATAATATCATGTCATCTGCAAAAAGAGAGAGCTTGACTTCTTCCTTTCCAATCTGGATTCCTTTGATTTCTTTCTCTTCTCTTATTGCTGTTGCTAGGACTTCCAGGACTATATTGAATAGTTATGGTGAAAGTGGGCACCTCTGTCTTGTTCCTGATCTTAGAAGGAATGCTTTCAGTTTTTCACCATTAACAATAATGTTCGCTGTAGGCTTCTCATAGATGGATTTTATTATGTTGAGATAGGTTCCTTCTGTGCCCATTTTCTGAAGAGTTTTGATCATAAATGGATGTTGTACTTTGTCGAAGGCTTTTCCTGCATCTGTTGAGATGATCATGTGGTTTCTGTCTTTCAATTTTTGATATGGTGTATCACATTAATTGATTTGCGGATGTTGAAGAAGTCTTGCATGCCTGGGATGAACCAACTTGATCGCAATATATGAGTTTTTTGACGTGTCATTGAATTCTGTTTGCTAGGATTTTGTTGAGGATCTTGGCATCTAAGTTCATTAGTGAAATTGGCCTATAGTTTTCCTTTTTTGTGTTGCCTTTGCCTGGTTTGGTATCAGGGTGATGGTGGCCTCATAGAATGTGTTTGGAAGTTTTCTTTCCTGTGCAATTTTTTGGAAGAGTTTTAGAAGGACAGGCATTAGCTCTTCTTTAAATGTTTCGTAGAATTCAGCTGTGAAGCCATCTGGCCATGGGCTTTTATTTTTGGGTAGATTTTTAACCACAAATTCGATTTCTGAGCTTGTGATTGGCTTGTTCAAAGTTTCTGTTTCTTCCTGGCTCAGTCTTGGGAGATTGATCTTCTCCAAGAAACTGTCCATTTCTTCCAGGTTGTCCAGTTTGTTGCCATATAGCTGTTCATAATAGTCTCTTAGAATCCTCTGGATTTCTGCATTCTCTGTTGTAATCTCTCCTTTTTCATTTCTGATTTTGTTAATCTGGTTCTTCTCTCTCTTTCTCTTGATGAGTCTGGCCAGTGGCTTGTCAATTTTGTTTACCTTTCAAAGAACCAGCTTTCTGTTTTATTTATCTTTACTATTGTTTCTTTTATTTCTTTCTCATTTATTTCTGCTCTGATCCTTATGATTTCTCTTCTGCTGGCTTTGGGGTGTTTTTGTTCTTCTTTCTCCAATCGTTTTAAGCGGAGGGTTAAGTCATCTGCTTCATATTTTCCTAGTTTCTTGAGGTGGGATTGTATTGCTATAAACTTCCCTCTTAGAACTGCTTTTGCAGTATCCCATAGGTTTTGCACTGTCGTGTGTTCATTGTCATTTTCTTCTAGGAATTGTTTAATTTCTCCTTTGATTTCCTCAATGATCAGTTGGTTTTTTAGGTATGTATTGTTTAATCTCCATGTGTTTGTGTTTTTAGGGTTTTTTTTTTTCCCGGTAGTTGATCTCTAGTCTCATTGCATTGTGGTCCGAGAAGATGGTTGATATAATTTCGGTTTTCTTGAATTGACTGAGGTTAGATTTGTGGCCCAAGATGTGGTCTATCCTGGAGAATGTTCCGTGAGCACTTGAGAAGAAAGTGTATTCTTCTGCTTTTGGATGGAACGTCCTAAAGATATCGATGAGGTCCATCTTTTCTAGTGTGACATTTAAGGCTTGTGTTTCTTTGTTAATTTTCTGTTTGGATGATCTGTCCATTGATGTGAGAGGAGTGTTAAAGTCTCCTACTATTACTGTGTTATTGCTGATTTCTTCTTTTATGTCTGAAAGTACCTGTCTTATGTCTTGAGGTGCCCCTGTGTTGGGTGCGTAGATATTCATGACTGTTATGTCTTGCTCTTAGATAGATCCCTTAATCATGATGTAGTGACCTGCCTTGTCTCTTAGAATCTTCTTTACTTTAAAGTCTATTTTGTCTGATACGAGGATTGCTACTCCAGCTTTCTTTTGATTTCCATTTGCATGGAATATCTTTTTCCAGTCTTTCATTTTCAGTCTATGAGTGTCTCTAGGTCTGAAGTGGGTCTTTTGTAAACAGTATATATATGGGTCTTGCTTCTGGATCCATTCAGCCAGCCTGTGTCATTTGGTTGGAGCATTTAGTCCATTTATGTTCAAAGTAATTATTGATGCGAATGTTCCTACTGTCATCTTCTTAGAAATTTGGGGTTTAATTTGTAAGGCTTCTCCTACTCTATTTATTGGCTATATCAGGCCCTTTAACACTTGTTGTAGGGCTGGTTTTGTGGTACAGAATTCTTTTAGTTTTTGCTTGTCTGTGAAGCTTTTGCCTTCACCATCAATTCTGAATGAGATTCTTGCTGGGTAGAGAAATCTTGGTTGGAGGTTATTCTCTTTTAGCCGTTTAAATGTGTCTTGCCATTCTCTTCTGGCCTGCAGGGTTTCTGTTGAGAGATACGCAGTTAAACGTATGGGGTTTCCTTTATATGTTATTTGTTGTTTGCTCCTAGTTGCTTTTAGTAATCTGTCTTTATATTTAGTCTGCGTTAGTTTGATTAGAATGTACCTTGGTGTATTTCTTCTGGGGCTTCTCCTGTATGGAACTCTTTGTGCTTCTCGGACTTGGTTGACTATTTCCTTTCCCATGTTGGGGAAGTTTTCAACTATAACCTCTTCAAGAATTTTTTCATAACCTTTCTTCCCCTCTTCTTCTTCTGGAACTCCTATAATTCTAATGTTGGTGTGTTTGATATTGTCCCATAGGTCTCTGATGCTAACCTCAGTTCTTTTAATTCTTTCAGCTTTTTTGTGTTCTTCAGCACTTATTTCCACCATTCTGTCTTCCAGCTCACTTATCCGTTCTTCAGCCTCTGATACTCTACTGTTGAGACCTTCTATAGTATTTTTGAGTTCAGCAATTGAGTTGGTTGTCTCCATTTGCTTATTTTTCATTTCTTGACTGTCTCTTCTCAAAGCACTAATTTCCTCTCATATTCTGTTTTAGGTGTTTTGCATCCTCATTAGTATAGCTTTTCTGAATTCTCTTTCAGATAGTTTGTCTATCTCCTCCTCTGTCATTTGAAGCAGAGTTTCTCTAGCTTGGTCCCTCATTTGTGCAGTGTTTCGCTGACATTTCATTATTAGATTAATTTTTCTTTCTTTCTGTGTGTCTGTGTGTGTGGCATTCTTTTTCCCCCACCAGGCTTCTTGGTTGAATTCTCCCTTCCTTTGGGTTTCTGTCCTTCTAGAAGGGTTCAGTGGTTTGTGTCTTGGATGGTGTTAGGTCTTGTTTACAGGTGAATAATCTCTAATGTTGTATGTTCTTTGGTAGTGTGGGGTCTTGGAATCAGGGCTTCTGCTCCGAGGATTCTTGGTTTGATAATTGGTCAGGGAGTATAGGCTCTATGTCTGGTTTGCTATGGTGTTCCGTGATATTAGTTCAGATACTAGCATCTGAGAAACAAGAGGTGCATCCCTGATGGGTGACAGTCATGAAAGCATGCAGATGTTTTCTAACATAATCGTAAGATATACATACATACACAGCAATCCCCACAACTGACCAGTTTTACAGAGATAAGGCACAGGAAATCTTTCTGGCAAATCATGCAATCATAGATGATACTTGCTCGTTAAGCTTTGAATTAATTAAAATAGTGCCTGAATAAATAGATCCAGCAAGTCTAGCTTGGGCCTGTATGGAACTCTTTGTGCTTCTCGGACTTGGTTGACTTTTTTCCCATGTTGGGGAAGTTTTCAACTATAACCTCTTCAAGAATTTTTTCATAACCTTTCTTCCCCTCTTCTTCTTCTGGAACTCCTATAATTCTAATGTTGGTGTGTTTGATATTGTCCCATAGGTCTCTGATGCTAACCTCAGTTCTTTTAATTCTTTCAGCTTTTTTGTGTTCTTCAGCACTTATTTCCACCATTCTGTCTTCCAGCTCACTTATCCGTTCTTCAGCCTCTGATACTCTACTGTTGAGACCTTCTATAGTATTTTTGAGTTCAGCAATTGAGTTGGTTGTCTCCATTTGCTTATTTTTCATTTCTTGACTGTCTCTTCTCAAAGCACTAATTTCCTCTCATATTCTGTTTTAGGTGTTTTGCATCCTCATTAGTATAGCTTTTCTGAATTCTCTTTCAGATAGTTTGTCTATCTCCTCCTCTGTCATTTGAAGCAGAGTTTCTCTAGCTTGGTCCCTCATTTGTGCAGTGTTTCGCTGACATTTCATTATTAGATTAATTTTTCTTTCTTTCTGTGTGTCTGTGTGTGTGGCATTCTTTTTCCCCCACCAGGCTTCTTGGTTGAATTCTCCCTTCCTTTGGGTTTCTGTCCTTCTAGAAGGGTTCAGTGGTTTGTGTCTTGGATGGTGTTAGGTCTTGTTTACAGGTGAATAATCTCTAATGTTGTATGTTCTTTGGTAGTGTGGGGTCTTGGAATCAGGGCTTCTGCTCCGAGGATTCTTGGTTTGATAATTGGTCAGGGAGTATAGGCTCTATGTCTGGTTTGCTATGGTGTTCCGTGATATTAGTTCAGATACTAGCATCTGAGAAACAAGAGGTGCATCCCTGATGGGTGACAGTCATGAAAGCATGCAGATGTTTTCTAACATAATCGTAAGATATACATACATACACAGCAATCCCCACAACTGACCAGTTTTACAGAGATAAGGCACAGGAAATCTTTCTGGCAAATCATGCAATCATAGATGATACTTGCTCGTTAAGCTTTGAATTAATTAAAATAGTGCCTGAATAAATAGATCCAGCACAAGGTCCTAGCTTGGATAATTACAATGAGAGCAATTTTTAACTAGGACATGTGTTGGGGGTGACTAGGAGGAGAGCGTATTGGTAATGAGAAGGAATAGATTCGTCTTGGAATGATTTTATAGGGTTAGGTAGCAAAGATTAGTGTGTGTATTGTTTAGTGTATTTGGAAGAGAATAGTGGAGACAGGAAGATAGGAAATAATTTATCTAGAGGATATTGGTAGATAGGAAAATGTTTTACATTTAGAACATAGAGGGAGAAAGCAGTGGGAAAGAGGAAAGAGAATTAGGGGCTTCCAAGAATTAAAATTAAAATTTAAAAAAATACAATAAAATAAAAGTCAAAAAAAGAAATTAAAAATGAAAAAGGGCAGAAAAAATTAATGAGACCAAAAAACAAACGAAAAACAGAAAAAAATGAAACAAATGAAACCAAAAAAAAAAAACAAAACAAACGGAATAAACAAACAAACTAATAAACCCCAAACCAGACCAATCAATTGAATAAGCAAAATAGCCCATCACAAGTAAACAAGCAAAAAAAAAAAAAAAGCTAAATACTGTCCCTGAGTTTTATCTTCTCATCTGCCTGTTGGAAACCAATCTGCTCTTGATGGTGGTGTCTTGATGGCGTAGGCTTTCCCTTATAGCGGCGGTTGCTATGGTTTCTGTTTTTGTGTTCAGCAAAATGAGGGCTTTGCTGCCATACTGGGTGCTGGCCGGGATGGTGGGCTGATCCCAGTCCATCAGGCGGGGGCCGCGGTGCGCGCAGTCCCATGTTGGAGGGGGACACCCCGGCTCTACCGCGCACCCGCCTGTAGTCTCCAATTCCTGCTCTTTCCCTGGCTTCCTCTGCTGCTGCTGCAGCTCTAGAGGTGCGCAGGCTCCTCCGCCGCTGGCACACATGCACTGCCGGTTACGTGTTTAAGTCCCAAAGGCGGGCGTGAGCTTTCCATTCCAGCTCGTGCCCAGTCCCTGGTCAGCAACCCTTGGACGACTCCCCTCTCCGTTCAGCAAGCCCTCCAGTTGGAGTGGCTGAACTTACCCGCGATGTGGCACCGCAGCTTCTCGCGGTGGGTTCCGACAGCTTCTCCAGTAATATGTTTTATTTGCCCAGTTTATCAAAAATGACCATCTCAACATGTACCCTATATGAAAATTATGGAGATAATTTATGTTCTTTCTTAATCTATGTCCTCAAGGCTCAATTGTATTTTACACTTACAGTACTTCTTCATTTAGATTAGCCACATTTCAAGTGCTCAAAACCACATATAGCTTATGGCTCAATTGTATTTACACTTACGGAAGATAGAAATTTAAGGTATTGGTAGATGGAAAGACATTTAGAACATAGAGGGAGAAAGCAGTGGGAAAGAGGAAAGAGAATTAGGGGCTTCCAAGAATTAAAATTAAAATTTAAAAAAATACAATAAAATAAAAGTCAAAAAAAGAAATTAAAAATGAAAAAGGGCAGAAAAAATTAATGAGACCAAAAAACAAACGAAAAACAGAAAAAAATGAAACAAATGAAACCAAAAAAAAAAAACAAAACAAACGGAATAAACAAACAAACTAATAAACCCCAAACCAGACCAATCAATTGAATAAGCAAAATAGCCCATCACAAGTAAACAAGCAAAAAAAAAAAAAAAAAAAGCTAAATACTGTCCCTGAGTTTTATCTTCTCATCTGCCTGTTGGAAACCAATCTGCTCTTGATGGTGGTGTCTTGATGGCGTAGGCTTTCCCTTATAGCGGCGGTTGCTATGGTTTCTGTTTTTGTGTTCAGCAAAATGAGGGCTTTGCTGCCATACTGGGTGCTGGCCGGGATGGTGGGCTGATCCCAGTCCATCAGGCGGGGGCCGCGGTGCGCGCAGTCCCATGTTGGAGGGGGACACCCCGGCTCTACCGCGCACCCGCCTGTAGTCTCCAATTCCTGCTCTTTCCCTGGCTTCCTCTGCTGCTGCTGCAGCTCTAGAGGTGCGCAGGCTCCTCCGCCGCTGGCACACATGCACTGCCGGTTACGTGTTTAAGTCCCAAAGGCGGGCGTGAGCTTTCCATTCCAGCTCGTGCCCAGTCCCTGGTCAGCAACCCTTGGACGACTCCCCTCTCCGTTCAGCAAGCCCTCCAGTTGGAGTGGCTGAACTTACCCGCGATGTGGCACCGCAGCTTCTCGCGGTGGGTTCCGACAGCTTCTCCAGTAATATGTTTTATTTGCCCAGTTTATCAAAAATGACCATCTCAACATGTACCCTATATGAAAATTATGGAGATAATTTATGTTCTTTCTTAATCTATGTCCTCAAGGCTCAATTGTATTTTACACTTACAGTACTTCTTCATTTAGATTAGCCACATTTCAAGTGCTCAAAAACCACATATAGCTTATGGCTACCATACTTAACAGTATAGGACTAGATAATTTGATGTCATTAAACTTTGGATCATAATTAAAGCTTTCCAGCTGTTGAAGTTGGTCCAAATAGAGTGATTGGTCAGTATAAAAAGAAAGCTTGCAGCCAAATACAAAAGAAGGAATTGAGAGTTAAACCCCAAAAAGAGAAATCTGTGAAAAGGATCAAGAGAGAATGGCTGAAGAGGTAGGAGAAAAGGAGAGAAGATCTGTGAATTGAGAGTTGCAAAAAGGTGAGGATTTCCAACCAAAGAAATAGCGTTTCTAAGTTAGAGAACTTTTCTAGCTTACCAAGTTGAATCTGCCTTATATATTGCATAATTCAAAAACATACTAGCATGAGAGGTAATGACCAACAATTCTTTTAAATCGAGCCTCTACTAAATTCAGGTAGTTTGAGAAGAATTTAAACTATGTAAAAACTTATAACTAATTTCAAATATTTAGCTTTTACCTATAGGTCGTTTCTTATCTAAGCATAAAACTATTTCATTTTGTAATAGAATTGAGTCACTTTTACCCTCTCTTTTTCCTCATAGTCCACATGTAATATGTCCTAAATCTTAAAAGCTTACAACTTGAGGGCTTCCCCTGGTGGTCCAGTGGGTAAGGACACCGCCTTGCAGTGCAAGGGGCGCCGGTTCGATCCTTAGCCTGGGAAGATCCCACGTGCTGTGGAGTGGCTGGACCCATATGTCCAATTACTGAGCCGGTGCTCTGGAGCGCATGCGCCCAGAGCCGGTGCTCTGCAATGACAGACGCCACCACGATGGGAGGCTCACAGGAGCCAAGGAACAAAGACAGATGAAAACAGAGTAATGAAAGACCAATAGAAGTGGCCCACCTGTTCCCCTCCCTCCCCAACCCGACCCCCGCCCAAAAATAAATAAATAAATAAATATTAAAAAAAAAAAGTTTACATCTTGAAAAATCTCTTCTCACAAGTCATGCCCTACTATCCTGATGCTAAGCCATCATCAGCTAGCACCTGGGATGATACAGGACTGTTGACCTGGTCTCCCTGATTTCACCCAAATTTCTGTATTTCACTCTGAGTCATAGAGTGAACCTTTAACAAAAGAAATCAGTTTCTACCACTCCTCTGCTGAAAGCTGTTAGATAACTTTCTAGATCTCTTAGAGTAAAGGGGAATGTACATAGTTTTCCTGCAAACTATGTTTGCAGTTGTCCTGCAAACTAGTTTTCCATGACCAGACCAATTGCCTCCTGAAGCACGTCCCTCTTGCTCCCACCAGCCGTCCTATTCTGAGCTCCCTCTTCCACTTTCTCTGTCAAAATATGACTTTACCAAATAGAACTTTTCTGGCCCAATAAAAGAACGGCTTTTTTTTGTTGTTGTTCTATTTATCTTTATCCCTGTTTAACTGTTCTTTACTATACTTCTTACCATTTCACTTCTATTCTATTGTATTCTGTTGTGTTGTATTTATTCTATTCTGTTCTACATTGTTCTATAGTTTCTCTTCTACTTGAATGCGAGTCTCACCAAGGCATGGGTTTTCTTTTCTTCACTACTGAATCCTCAGAGCCAATAAGAGTGCTAGCACTTAGTTAGTGTCCAATATTTCTAACTAACTGAATGAATGAATGAACATCTGTCTGGATATTAAAAAATCACCCCAGGTCTTCTAAATCACTGCTGGCATTAAAAGTAACATTTCCAATTTTAAAGTCTTTTAGAAAGGGCTTTTTCTCCCCAAGAGAAGATTCAATTTCATGCTTTGAAAGATTAAATGAAAGAGAATTTGAGTTATGAAGACAGAATTTTAGAATATTACAATTTTAAGAGATTTTGACTGATGCAACTTTATTGTGAAAATTGAGAATAAAAATATTTCTCAAAAGGTCATACAGCATAGCAATGAAAAGATTAATACTCTGGAGACTTTAGGAAGATTTTCTAGTCTGGAGAGATCTACAACTTCTTAGCTATATAATTTTGAGTATTCCTCTAGGTGTCAGTTTTCTCATCTGTAAAATAAGACAAATAGTTGTACCTATTTACAAAATTTGTGAGGATTAAATGATTGAAATTATGAAACAGGTTTAAAACAGTGCTTCCAACAGAGCGTCTCATAATAATTTGCTATTATTTGATAATAGAGCTTCCTTAGTGGCTCAGCCAATAAAGAGTCCACCTGCAATGCAGAAGACCTGGGTTTGATCTGTGAGTCAGAAAGACCCCCTGGAGAAGGGAATAGCTACCCACTCCAGTATTATTACCTGGAGAATGACATGGACAGAGGACCCCAGCAGGTAACAGTCCAGGGGGGTCACAAAGAGTTGGAGAATACTGAATAGTTTAGCAGGGCATGGCATAGAGCAACTAACACATTCATTTTCACATTCATTTGATAATAGTGTTATTACTGAGCAAGGGGATCAGTCAGTTCAGTTCAGTCACTCAGTCGTGTACAACTTTTATTCTATTGTACTGATGAATTTTGTTTGTTTGTTGTTTACTTTTGTCTCAATTGATTCTAAGGGAAAAATCTCACAGGAGAAATCTGGGATAAGAGAATTGAAGCAATTTCTAGCTCTTTGCATAAACTCACTTATTTTTTTCACTATTCACTAATTTTCACTATTTCATTCCCTATTCATGGAATTCAGACAAACTTTTTGGGTCTTCACATTTTTCAGCTAAATGTTATTTTATTTCTTCATTTCACCGTATATACACAAAGTTAAAGGGAAACTAAGGTCAATTGGTAAAGTATGCTTGAACAGAATGAGATTCTAAAAGAGAATTTCTTATTCCTAGAGAAAGGATATTTTGAGGAAGAAGAAGCTCCATGACTGAGTTTGGACAATCCAAATGCACAAACCACAAGTTTTAAAAACCTGATCATGAAAAAGTCAGGCCTGCAATATTTGTCCTCCTCAGGTGAAACTGATTCAAACTATTCATCCATACTTTTTTTCCTAGAACATAATACCAATGATCATTTTCTCAGACTTTCAAAACACTTATAAATTTTATATACTACAATTGGTAAATTCATTGGATTGATACTATTAACAGTCATAAATGATATTGAGGCGTAGATTTTAATTGTTGGTGTCATCTGTGCTTATGTGTATTTACCATCCTATTCGACTATAAGCTTTCTAAATTAGCTCTTCCACATCCTTAGTAATTCCCCACAGATCCAAGGTCATCATCCAGGAAATAAGATTATTGGCAGAGATATAACAATCAAACAGAATTATTAAGGACATTATGTTCTCTCTTTCAAATATTATTGCTTTTAATCTGTTACTTAAAAGTACATTTTAACAGGGATAGATCATTGTTCCAAATGTAAAACATTTGATGAGATTTCTTGAACACAGTGAACACGACTAAAGTTGACTTCTCTTCCCTGCCCTGATCGGAGGCACATTTATTAGCTGTTCCCTGCTTGAATGTCTCAGCCTAAAACCCCGTAACAATCAAGACTTGATAGTGAATTAAACTGAGCACAATATTCACTTTAAGGATACAAAATACAAATGAATTATATCCTCAACTCTGACCCAGGGTTTACAATCGTGTCCGAGAGCCCAAGGGATAAGAGAATTGAAGCAATTTCTAGCTCTTTGCATAAACTCACTTATTTTTTCACTATTCACTAATTTTCACTATTTCATTCCCTATTCATGGAATTCAGACAAACTTGGGTTTCACATTTTCAGCAATGTTATTTTATTTCTTCATTTCACCTATTCACAAATTTAAAAACTAGGTCAATTTTTACAAAACCCAAAGTTAAAGGGAAACTAAGGTCAATTGGTAAAGTATGCTTGAACAGAATGAGATTCTAAAAGAGAATTTCTTATTCCTAGAGAAAGGATATTTTGAGGAAGAAGAAGCTCCATGACTGAGTTTGGACAATCCAAATGCACAAACCACAAGTTTTAAAAACCTGATCATGAAAAAGTCAGGCCTGCAATATTTGTCCTCCTCAGGTGAAACTGATTCAAACTATTCATCCATACTTTTTTTCCTAGAACATAATACCAATGATCATTTTCTCAGACTTTCAAAACACTTATAAATTTTATATACTACAATTGGTAAATTCATTGGATTGATACTATTAACAGTCATAAATGATATTGAGGCGTAGATTTTAATTGTTGGTGTCATCTGTGCTTATGTGTATTTACCATCCTATTCGACTATAAGCTTTCTAAATTAGCTCTTCCACATCCTTAGTAATTCCCCACAGATCCAAGGTCATCATCCAGGAAATAAGATTATTGGCAGAGATATAACAATCAAACAGAATTATTAAGGACATTATGTTCTCTCTTTCAAATATTATTGCTTTTAATCTGTTACTTAAAAGTACATTTTAACAGGGATAGATCATTGTTCCAAATGTAAAACATTTGATGAGATTTCTTGAACACAGTGAACACGACTAAAGTTGATTTCTCTTCCCCTGCCCTGATCGGAGGCACATTTATTAGCTGTTCCCTGCTTGAATGTCTCAGCCTAAAACCCCGTAACAATCAAGACTTGATAGTGAATTAAACTGAGCACAATATTCACTTTAAGGATACAAAATACAAATGAATTATATCCTCAACTCTGACCCAGGGTTTACAATCGTGTCCGAGAGCAAGTCCTACCAACAGGAAATGGCATCTAATGAAAGGCGGAAACAGCTCTGATAGAGAGATCAGAGAATCAAGTCTTCCCTTTGTTATCGTCTTAGTCTGGGAGGAAGTGAGACCTCAGTTTAACAAGGTATGCAGAGCTGAGGAGCCAGAGGGAAAAAAGACCTCTGAGTAATCTGGCTTTGGAAATTTTTTCTAGAACACATTTACACATGAAATGTGTAGTAGTCTGAAAAGGGATCATGCCCCTTTGTAACTTTTGCTTCTTCCTAACTTGTGTGTACTCAGCTGTGTCCAACTCTTTGTGGCCCATGGACTGTGTGTAGCTGCCAGGTCCCTTTGTCCATGGAATTCTCCTGGCAAGAATACTGGAGTGGATTGCCATTTCCTATTTCACTGGATCTTCACAACCCTGGGATAGAATCTACACCTCCTGCATCTCCTATATCTGCAAGTGGGTTCTTTACCAGTGAGCCACCTGGGAAACCCCTAATCAAAGGTGATTCAGAGTTTTTACAAAGTTCAGAAGATCACTCTGAGACAAAAATCTCATGATACTTTAAAAAATCTTTCCCACTTTTTAAAATACTGATGGGTTTGTTTTTCAGGGAGAGAAATATTAAGTAAAAAGTAAAATATATCTTCAACATTTATCAAAATCTAGTGGGAATTCCCTATCTGACCAGTGGTAAGGACTCAGGCAGTTTCACTACTGGGGCCCAGGTTTGATCCCTGGGGGAACTAAAACCCTATAAGCTGAGCAGCACAGTCAAAAAAAAAAAAAAGTCTAGTGTCTTCCAATTTGTCACTTACATCCTGGGGAAACACATTACATACTGTATTTTGATCTGCCCATTTTTCCTTTTATCTCTTTTGCTAAAAAAAAATTTAATATAAGAAAAAAGTCCATAAAATCATGATCATTGATGCAAATTGTAATTTTAAATGGATTAAATAAAAAACAGTTTTTTATTATTTGAAAAATGTGTGATTTTTCTGAGAAATAAACTATTACCATCACCACCACCATAAAAATTATTTACAGGGTATAATCTAGTGGAAGCAATAGATTAAATGAGACGAGGGAGGGGGAAAAGATAATTGTTTTAGATTCCTGGCTTTATTTTAATATGTATCATCCAATAAAAATCCAGCAATTTAACTTTAAAAGAAAGGCATTGATCTAGGATTTGGATAAGGTTGGGTAAAAAGGATGAAGGAAATACAGGGACTGGGAGGAATTTATAGCTGGAGCAGAAATTTAGTGAGTGAAAATTTAGAGTACACATCTAGCTTGTTTTGTGCTTCCTTTCTTCCAGAAAGGAAATGACACTTTAGATTCCCTGGGATGCTGGAGCCACATGCAAAAAAGGATGGGCAAATTTGTCATTCAGAATTTATGAAGGATATTTTTTTCTTCTCACTGACTAAAAAGAACAAATCAAACACTAGGTTTCCAATTCTGAAAATTAGTAGACTCTGGAGAGCCAATTAAACATTATTCCCGTATCTCGACTCTGTTTTAACATCCTTCTTTACTGCATACTGTTTCTTTCGCTCACGAGGCAGGTAGATGGTGTTCGGACAGTTATCATTTTTTTTCAAAGGTGATTCAGAGTTTTACAAAGTCTGAGACAAAAATCTCATGATACTTTAAAAATCTTTCCCACTTTTTAAAATACTGATGGGTTTGTTTTTCAGGAGAGAAATATTAAGTAAAAAGTAAAATATATCTTCAACATTTATCAAAATCTAGGGGGAAATTTCCCCTATCTGACCAGTGGTAAGGACTCAGGCAGTTTCACTACTGGGGCCCAGGTTTGATCCCTGGGGGAACTAAAACCCTATAAGCTGAGCAGCACAGTCAAAAAAAAAAAAAAGTCTAGTGTCTTCCAATTTGTCACTTACATCCTGGGGAAACACATTACATACTGTATTTTGATCTGCCCATTTTTCCTTTTATCTCTTTTGCTAAAAAAAAATTTAATATAAGAAAAAAGTCCATAAAATCATGATCATTGATGCAAATTGTAATTTTAAATGGATTAAATAAAAAGCAGTTTTTTTTATTATTTGAAAAATGTGTGATTTTTCTGAGAAATAAACTATTACCATCACCACCACCATAAAAATTATTTACAGGGTATAATCTAGTGGAAGCAATAGATTAAATGAGACGAGGGAGGGGGAAAAGATAATTGTTTTAGATTCCTGGCTTTATTTTAATATGTATCATCCAATAAAAATCCAGCAATTTAACTTTAAAAGAAAGGCATTGATCTAGGATTTGGATAAGGTTGGGTAAAAAGGATGAAGGAAATACAGGGACTGGGAGGAATTTATAGCTGGAGCAGAAATTTAGTGAGTGAAAATTTAGAGTACACATCTAGCTTGTTTTGTGCTTCCTTTCTTCCAGAAAGGAAATGACACTTTAGATTCCCTGGGATGCTGGAGCCACATGCAAAAAAGGATGGGCAAATTTGTCATTCAGAATTTATGAAGGATATTTTTTTCTTCTCACTGACTAAAAAGAACAAATCAAACACTAGGTTTCCAATTCTGAAAATTAGTAGACTCTGGAGAGCCAATTAAACATTATTCCCGTATCTCGACTCTGTTTTAACATCCTTCTTTACTGCATACTGTTTCTTTCGCTCACGAGGCAGGTAGATGGTGTTATGAGGCTAATTTGGGAACAGTTATCATTATAATGTAATTTTTTGCAATTATGTGGTAGACCAGGTGGCAAGACAGCATGGCTTTGCATTGCCAAGGTGCAAAACAAATTCAGTGTTCAATCAACCTGAGAGAGAAAGGACAATTCTCATTTGCATAAACATGTAGCCACGGAAACGAGATGCACAGAGGTATAAGGGGAAAGAGACCTATTTTACATGATGTGCATAGAATATTTGACAGTTTAGATTGGAGGCGTCATTGATGTGGGTTGGAATGGTACGGTTGGTTGCCATGGATATGGTTTTCCCTACTGGCAGTGCAGAGATTGGCAGGGATGGATGCTGAAAAAAAAAAAAAAAGCCCAAACCACTGCAACACTCTGGCAGCCTCATTCTTTTCTTTTGTTGAAAAGCTATGTATCCTTTCTGCACTAATGACAGCTCATCAAGTATGCAGTGTAATCTAGAAACACTGATATTTCTGTAATAAATCATTCATGTATAATATATATGTATTTATACATTCTATGCACATATATATATATATATGGCGATCTACATGTATATATTTGGAATAACATGTATGCTGATAAATAAAAGATTAGATTCGGGAGGAAAATGTTTACCTTTTGCTATTTACCATTAATTTGGACAATCCTTAGATGGGAGGATTTATTAAACAAAACAAAGTATAAACATACTAATATACTGAAATATCATCTAACTTAGGAAAAGAGAATTATAGTTTGTTTCTGTGAATAAGGCAAACAATGAGAGCAAGGAGGAGTGGCTTGTTCCAACGGCCTCGTCTCTGATTATTTGACCCTCTGAAAACACCACTCTGCTGCAATATGACTGCACAACTGGTATTTGTCCCTGAGAAACAAGGCAGTTACTATTTTCTTTACAGTTTTGGCACAACATCTAGTATGGTATAAACTCAAATAGCCTATTTATGCTGTTTCTTTTTTTTTTTTTTTTTGAAGCAGGGAAACACACTTTTTATTTCTAAAGGTTCACCCATTCATTATCTTGTTTCCACACAGTCCAGATTTTACTCAAAGGATTACAAGATGTCTTTTGTCTTTAAGAATTCATTCACATTCATTCATTTAAGAATTCATTCATCGTGTGAGTGGGGGCTAAAGGAACAAAACCCTCGGGCACCCTGACTCCACTGGGTGAGAACTAAAGACGTTTGTCCACTAAGAGAGCTTTGCCCTTGGCCACACCCCAGAGATTACAGCGCTGATAGATGCGTTCTTATGACCTTGTGCGTTTCCTCTCTGCTCCAACCAGAATGCAGAGGCCTGTTGAGTGGCACAGCATTTTCTAAATTATATGTCCTCCCAGACACTGGAAACTGAGGCACAAGTTGGAAATAGGATTCTTTGTGTTATCAAAACATCAGAATCACTTTTGAAACGTGACTATGTCATTTGTCCTTAATAATTGACTTTGCTGTCCATATAGACAAAATCTGGTAGATAATTACCAGTCAGCTGATCTGTATTTGGATTAATATTTAAGACAACATGTAATTGGAAGAACAGTTAAAACGTTCTTCCCTAAACTTATAAGAAAGATTCTTTAAATGGACAAAATGAAGAAAGTCTATATTGATGTTACATAATTTTCCCTTTACTTAACAGAATTATTTTAGGTGAAAATCTATTCATTGATAAAGCATCTGCAAGGTACTGATTATTTTTCGCTACTTCATTTTTTCCATGAAGCAACAGAGTGAGTTCCTGTAAGAACCCTCACGCCATACAACGCCCGGTCATTATTCTCAGCTTTGTCTGGAAACCTCTCAACTATTGTCTTTCAATTATTCTTTCTGTGAAAAAAACCCCTAGTCAAAAACTTTTTAAACTTGTTCCCAACGGCCTCGTCTCTGATTATTTGACCCTCTGAAAACACCACTCTGCTGCAATATGACTGCACAACTGGTATTTGTCCCTGAGAAACAAGGCAGTTACTATTTTCTTTACAGTTTTGGCACAACATCTAGTATGGTATAAACTCAAATAGCCTATTTATGCTGTTTCTTTTTTTTTTTTTTTTTGAAGCAGGGAAACACACTTTTTATTTCTAAAGGTTCACCCATTCATTATCTTGTTTCCACACAGTCCAGATTTTACTCAAAGGATTACAAGATGTCTTTTGTCTTTAAGAATTCATTCACATTCATTCATTTAAGAATTCATTCATCGTGTGAGTGGGGGCTAAAGGAACAAAACCCTCGGGCACCCTGACTCCACTGGGTGAGAACTAAAGACGTTTGTCCACTAAGAGAGCTTTGCCCTTGGCCACACCCCAGAGATTACAGCGCTGATAGATGCGTTCTTATGACCTTGTGCGTTTCCTCTCTGCTCCAACCAGAATGCAGAGGCCTGTTGAGTGGCACAGCATTTTCTAAATTATATGTCCTCCCAGACACTGGAAACTGAGGCACAAGTTGGAAATAGGATTCTTTGTGTTATCAAAACATCAGAATCACTTTTGAAACGTGACTATGTCATTTGTCCTTAATAATTGACTTTGCTGTCCATATAGACAAAATCTGGTAGATAATTACCAGTCAGCTGATCTGTATTTGGATTAATATTTAAGACAACATGTAATTGGAAGAACAGTTAAAACGTTCTTCCCTAAACTTATAAGAAAGATTCTTTAAATGGACAAAATGAAGAAAGTCTATATTGATGTTACATAATTTTCCCTTTACTTAACAGAATTATTTTAGGTGAAAATCTATTCATTGATAAAGCATCTGCAAGGTACTGATTATTTTTCGCTACTTCATTTTTTCCATGAAGCAACAGAGTGAGTTCCTGTAAGAACCCTCACGCCATACAACGCCCGGTCATTATTCTCAGCTTTGTCTGGAAACCTCTCAACTATTGTCTTTCAATTATTCTTTCTGTGATAAACTAGTCAGCAACCCCTTCCTCATGTAAGAATCAGTTGTAATTATATTGTAGTTCTTTCATTATCTTATTTCTTAGTTTACTTTTATCTGTGCTTCTTGGAGTGATGAGCTCTTATTTATTCCCTCAATCGATTTGTTTCTAGTTGTGTGTGTAGACATTAATAAATATTTGGTATAAAAAAATGAAAGTGATTGCTTTAGTCTCTGTATTTCATTGTTTCCTAAATTTTTAAAAATTAGATAGGATCTCTAAATTCTATCTGGATGATAAGTTTACCAGATAAGAATGAGGCTCAGAATGATTAAAAAGTGAATGAGTACAAATTTTTTTACAGTAAATTAACATAATGGACAAAATCAACTTGGCCACATAAACATTTCATGGCCTATAAATGTTCCTGTCCAGACCTTCCTCTTGCCTTCACTGGTTGTCTTACATATTCAGCTTTCCTTAATTTCTATGACACCCTGCAGTTCTCTGGTTTTCTTTCCTCTTGCTTACGTCCCATTTGTATACTACTCCTCTATTAGTATTCAATATAAAAGATACTATATTACAGAAAAGATAAGTAGTGCTGGGGCATGTACAGCACTCCCTAAAGCTCTTGGAGATACTTGCAAGATTTTAGCCTGTTCCTTTATTTCATATCAAATACTTAGGTGCTACCACACTGAGCCCCTTACGCATGATTGCAGAGGTGAACATGAAGAGCTGGTATCATGCATAGAAATAAAAGTTCAAAAAAATACCCCGCTTCTTATTACCAAGACACAAAATTGCTTGCTCATCATTAAAAAATCAATTCTTAGTCCTACTGGAATAAAGAAATACGATTGTGGTTATCTTATGAGCGAAGACCTGATTATTTCGTGCTGTGAGTGTGATTCTTCAATGGTCAGAAGGGGAGTTCCAGAGAGGTCTACTTTTCTTGGGCAAGTGTGTGCTTGCCTCAGTCTCACTCATAAACCAGCTGACAGTCACATGCACTGGGCCTTAAATGTGTTCATTTCAAATAAGGCAGGAGGCCTGACTCACATACTAAAATTTCAGGATTAGCATTACCAAATCTTTATCATCATATAAGTAGATTGATTCATTTTCAGTTACTCTGGTAACTGGTTCAAGAATATATCTTTTCAAGGATTTTGTTGAGTCTCTTATTTTCTCACTTTTGTGTTGTTAAGACATACAACTTTACTTTTTCAAGTCCCTTCCATAAAAGAAAAATGTAAATTTTACATTTTACATCATGGGTTCATTTTTTTTTTTTGCCCTGAAAATAGATATTTTCATTGTTTCTCAGATGCACTGAAAATACAGGCAGTATTTCTTTCTTGAAAGGAGAATAAAGAAACAAATTGTAAAGGTTTTGACAAATTTTACAATTTACCAGATAAGAATGAGGCTCAGAATGATTAAAAAGTGAATGAGTACAAATTTTTACAGTAAATTAACATAATGGACAAAATCAACTTGGCCACATAAACATTTCATGGCCTATAAATGTTCCTGTCCAGACCTTCCTCTTGCCTTCACTGGTTGTCTTACATATTCAGCTTTCCTTAATTTCTATGACACCCTGCAGTTCTCTGGTTTTCTTTCCTCTTGCTTACGTCCCATTTGTATACTACTCCTCTATTAGTATTCAATATAAAAGATACTATATTACAGAAAAGATAAGTAGTGCTGGGGCATGTACAGCACTCCCTAAAGCTCTTGGAGATACTTGCAAGATTTTAGCCTGTTCCTTTATTTCATATCAAATACTTAGGTGCTACCACACTGAGCCCCTTACGCATGATTGCAGAGGTGAACATGAAGAGCTGGTATCATGCATAGAAATAAAAGTTCAAAAAAATACCCCGCTTCTTATTACCAAGACACAAAATTGCTTGCTCATCATTAAAAAATCAATTCTTAGTCCTACTGGAATAAAGAAATACGATTGTGGTTATCTTATGAGCGAAGACCTGATTATTTCGTGCTGTGAGTGTGATTCTTCAATGGTCAGAAGGGGAGTTCCAGAGAGGTCTACTTTTCTTGGGCAAGTGTGTGCTTGCCTCAGTCTCACTCATAAACCAGCTGACAGTCACATGCACTGGGCCTTAAATGTGTTCATTTCAAATAAGGCAGGAGGCCTGACTCACATACTAAAATTTCAGGATTAGCATTACCAAATCTTTATCATCATATAAGTAGATTGATTCATTTTCAGTTACTCTGGTAACTGGTTCAAGAATATATCTTTTCAAGGATTTTGTTGAGTCTCTTATTTTCTCACTTTTGTGTTGTTAAGACATACAACTTTACTTTTTCAAGTCCCTTCCATAAAAGAAAAATGTAAATTTTACATTTTACATCATGGGTTCATTTTTTTTTTTTGCCCTGAAAATAGATATTTTCATTGTTTCTCAGATGCACTGAAAATACAGGCAGTATTTCTTTCTTGAAAGGAGAATAAAGAAACAAATTGATTATTTGTTGTGAGCAGGTTTATTAAACAGAGACAGAAAATCTGTCTCCAAATGTATTTCCTAAATCTGTCATTAGGTGATTAAAAGGGAGAGTTTCTTTTTCTTCTCTTTCTTCATTTGTAAAATTATATCTTCTTGTCCTTAGAAGCACATTTGGCACAGTTAAACAAGCAAATTAGGATTTCCAAATTTTTTGTGATGAGGAGCAGTGATAGACTTTCCTTAAATGTTCTGACTGCAGCTTCAGATGGGACAAATACTCAGCTGGCCATGACAGAGCTAGTTTCTGATGCAGGTAATGAATGACAAGATGGGTCACTGGCTAGGAAATTGAAGGCAGATGCTAACTTGGACTAGATGTCAGTCAATATAAGGCTTTGAGAGACAGTGACGCATTATGATCAATCTCTTGAGAACACCTAATTGTAGATGTCTTCTTAGAAGTTCTTGTAGAAAGCACTGCCTATGCTGATAGGCCCTCTATACCTCATCTTCTTCACCTCTAAATAAAATTTAGATCTTTTTGTCTTCTACTGAAATCCATCCCCTTTCTTGGGAGGGTATGAGCACTGGCATGAAGTACAGGAGGCACATTTGTTCTATGAAAGGAGCTAAAATTCCTGATGTAGCATACATTTCATTATGATGGCATCCTTTTCATTTTTCTGAAATTCTCCTTTTTCAAATTGCCTCAGTAAAACCAGCTGACAGTGTTTGCATTTCAAATAAGGCAGGAGGCCTGACTCACATACTAAAATTTCAGGATTAGCATTACCAAATCTTTATCATCATATAAGTAGATTGATTCATTTTCAGTTACTCTGGTAACTGGTTCAAGAATATATCTTTTCAAGGATTTTGTTGAGTCTCTTATTTTCTCACTTTTGTGTTGTTAAGACATACAACTTTACTTTTTCAAGTCCCTTCCATAAAAGAAAAATGTAAATTTTACATTTTACATCATGGGTTCATTTTTTTTTTTTGCCCTGAAAATAGATATTTTCATTGTTTCTCAGATGCACTGAAAATACAGGCAGTATTTCTTTCTTGAAAGGAGAATAAAGAAACAAATTGATTATTTGTTGTGAGCAGGTTTATTAAACAGAGACAGAAAATCTGTCTCCAAATGTATTTCCTAAATCTGTCATTAGGTGATTAAAAGGGAGAGTTTCTTTTTCTTCTCTTTCTTCATTTGTAAAATTATATCTTCTTGTCCTTAGAAGCACATTTGGCACAGTTAAACAAGCAAATTAGGATTTCCAAATTTTTTGTGATGAGGAGCAGTGATAGACTTTCCTTAAATGTTCTGACTGCAGCTTCAGATGGGACAAATACTCAGCTGGCCATGACAGAGCTAGTTTCTGATGCAGGTAATGAATGACAAGATGGGTCACTGGCTAGGAAATTGAAGGCAGATGCTAACTTGGACTAGATGTCAGTCAATATAAGGCTTTGAGAGACAGTGACGCATTATGATCAATCTCTTGAGAACACCTAATTGTAGATGTCTTCTTAGAAGTTCTTGTAGAAAGCACTGCCTATGCTGATAGGCCCTCTATACCTCATCTTCTTCACCTCTAAATAAAATTTAGATCTTTTTGTCTTCTACTGAAATCCATCCCCTTTCTTGGGAGGGTATGAGCACTGGCATGAAGTACAGGAGGCACATTTGTTCTATGAAAGGAGCTAAAATTCCTGATGTAGCATACATTTCATTATGATGGCATCCTTTTCATTTTTCTGAAATTCTCCAGATATTAAATTTTCACTCATGGATTTGTCTATCTGTCACCTACACTTAATAAGACCCTATAACCCTGCCAACCTTGTTTTCCTTTCAGGCTGCTTCTAAAGAGTTAATAGGAACAACAACAACAACAACAAAAACAAAAACCCTTTAGATCTTGGAATTACTGGATTGCGTTTCTTTATCTGGCAAAGATATAGCACTTTCACTCAAAGATAACCTAATATTTTTTATTTTTCTGGTCTTCAAAATGCCATATGTCATTTTCTCACTGTACCACTGTTTCATGTCACCTATGATGACACCAAACCATGTGCCAATGCAAACTTACCCTTATCCAGTCGGCTCAAGAGGATGATGCCCTTCACCGTTCAAATTAAATCTGAACCCTGTGTCACTGCTCCTAAGCTGCTATTCATCAATTTTTCCATGTTGTCATGTAGCCATGCTGTGGCTTTTTCTAATGTTCTTATCTCTATCATTAATTTTACCTTCTGATGTAGTAATACTGAGTGATATGATTTACAACTTAATAAAATGACTTTTTAAAACATTAGATAAACTAGTAAATCAATTTTTGTAAGAGTCAGCACTCTAGAGTTCTGAAGGTAGACTTAATTTACCTCCTTTGCCTGATTTCATCTCAGATGAACTGAATGGCATAAAACAATACGGTAAGCAATGCAGCCATGCATAATACATAGCAGTTGAATTCAATTTTAGTGGTTCTCTTAATGGTGTCCAAATGAGGACAGGGTGGGAGTGGATGTGTTGATAGGTGTTTTGAGGCATCTCCTTGACTTTTAAATCTCACTTTCTTACTTTTTTTAACCTTTATACTTGAGAATAAAATGTCTCTCTACGAGCACAGACCCATGGTTGGAGGTGAGGGATTGTTTTTCACTGCTTGGACTGTCAACATTTTTAAAAATGTACTCAGTTGAAGAACAAAAAGACAAACATAATAAAGAAATAGTAATAAATAACTCAGCCCAGTTTTTTGCCTTTGGGCAGGTAATTAGCAAACTCCCTAATACAAAGATTTAAAACAATCAAAGATAGTTTATCTTCCAGGTGGACCAAAAAAAAAAAAAAAAAAAACATTTTGGTCTTCCTACTCACTGAGATGAAAATTTAAGGCACAAAGACAGTTCTAAATATTACCCAAATATGTGCCTGCTATGGTCATCTGAAATCTATCACTGGGTGGGGGTAAATTCCAGGGTCCTAAATAGAATTTTGAAACATCACATTTTTAAATAAATATGGGCATGGTTTGTCATTGTCATTGACTGTTATTCATCAATTCATGAAACTCAAATGCATGCTCTTCATATCATCCCAAAGAACTTACACGAACATTTGCAGGTTCTACTGCCAAGCAATCCGAAGAAAAATCAAGAGGATTTGTCAGTGGTCTAAAATGGTGGGTGAAGAAATATCTCTGCCATTCCTTCCCACCAACTTATCCTGCAAGGGGAGGAGCCCTAAGTGAAATTTCTAAGTCTTAAGAAGTGCTTTTCCTTTCTTCATTTTGAAATGTCTAGATAAAGGGACTAAATTCATAGCAGTTCACAGTCTGGGTGAATATGGTGAAAAGCAACAAATGAACTTCACAGTAAACAAGGGTAGGTTACCATTATTCTTTCAGTGACAAATAACTGCAGTTGTAAGAATGAAGTGCCAGCAAAATCAAACACAGGAGCTTTGTAAACATCCCTGAGGGACACTGACCTCAATTCCCTGTGCTTTGGTTCCTATGAATAAAGGTTTGGGTAACTTTTTGACTTACAATTTCAATGTTATTCTGCAGTGTCAAACACAAACAGTTGTTTGGCCCTCATTAAGGAATACACTGGTGATGAAAAAAAAATTACAAAACAGATTTGAAATAAGGGTGCATCTGCACGGCAATGTTCCTGGTATGTCTGCTTTCTTTAGACGAATAAAAATACCTGGCACATATAACACAGGGTGAGTCTGTCTTAAAGATTTAAGTCTGGAATAAGATCTAGATCTCAACAGCACTCTGATTCCATTAATCAAGAAATACTTCTATTTAGCACCCCAGAAAGACAAAAGCTTATTTGATATGGCATCAAAGTTTTAAAAAATCATGAAAAAGGTCTATTTAAGGTAAACAGATTATCTCTTATCAAATCTTGAAATACTAAAACAACTGAATACCCATGGAAAAACTTAATTTTAGCATAGTTCAGTGTACCAGGAAGTATTTCATTACTTAGCATATCCAACACAGTGCTAACGTCTTTGGTGGATATGAAAGAATAATTCATGATTCATACTGCTCAAGTGATTACAATCTAGTTGAGAAGCAAAACAATAGTGAAAAACACAAAAGAATTGTTAAGTATGTGCTAAATTTTTTTAGTATCGACCACAGATGTGCCGGTTTATTTGTTTTTACAGGGAGTGGTGTAATACAATCAGTCTTAAAAATAATGAAAATCCAAACAGGATTAGAAATTAGATTAAGGTTTTCCAGAGTAAAGACACGACACTTATCATCGAGAATATCCTTCAACATACAACTTTGGAGGTCAAAACCACTGTGTATTATATCCCTGCTATTGGGTATTAACAATATATCTTAGCATGCTGAAGGCTCTAAGAAGTCAGCCAGAAAAGTAATCCTTATAATTTTGTTTAATCCAGTATCTTCCATATTTAATTAACCATAGGACCCTTAATGTCTCTTAGCATTTGTATTCCTCTAATATACTTTAGAAAATGCTGGATTTGGTAAAGCTATAAATCACAGAACTGTAATGCAGGAGTCACCGAAAATAAGCCAGAAATACATCTGCCTTTATAAAGACAAATTTCAGAGTGGCAATCAGGATCTTGGTTGACATAAGATTTGACTGATGTACTTTTGGTCCATCTAACATCACTCTGTAATATTCATCATGCTCCTGGGAACTGTGTCTTAAATATCGAGACTAATATTTTTTGTTTCATTGTTTACAAAATCACAACAAAGGCATACATGGAGGGAAAATTATTACAAAAATAGCTTCATTGATTTAACTAAGGAAACCTCATTACCACATCCTTAATTTATCCATGCATGAGTTCAACATAGGTCAAAGTGCAAAATTACAAAAGGTAGGGTAAAATGAGGCATGTGAATCAAGAAATACTTATTTGCACCCCAGAAAGACAAAAGCTTATTTGATATGGCATCAAAGTTTTAAAAATCATGAAAAGGTCTATTTAAGGTAAACAGATTAACTCTTATCAAATCTTGAAATACTAAAACAACTGAATACCCATGGAAAAACTTAATTTTAGCATAGTTCAGTGTACCAGGAAGTATTTCATTACTTAGCATATCCAACACAGTGCTAACGTCTTTGGTGGATATGAAAGAATAATTCATGATTCATACTGCTCAAGTGATTACAATCTAGTTGAGAAGCAAAACAATAGTGAAAAACACAAAAGAATTGTTAAGTATGTGCTAAATTTTTTTAGTATCGACCACAGATGTGCCGGTTTATTTGTTTTTACAGGGAGTGGTGTAATACAATCAGTCTTAAAAATAATGAAAATCCAAACAGGATTAGAAATTAGATTAAGGTTTTCCAGAGTAAAGACACGACACTTATCATCGAGAATATCCTTCAACATACAACTTTGGAGGTCAAAACCACTGTGTATTATATCCCTGCTATTGGGTATTAACAATATATCTTAGCATGCTGAAGGCTCTAAGAAGTCAGCCAGAAAAGTAATCCTTATAATTTTGTTTAATCCAGTATCTTCCATATTTAATTAACCATAGGACCCTTAATGTCTCTTAGCATTTGTATTCCTCTAATATACTTTAGAAAATGCTGGATTTGGTAAAGCTATAAATCACAGAACTGTAATGCAGGAGTCACCGAAAATAAGCCAGAAATACATCTGCCTTTATAAAGACAAATTTCAGAGTGGCAATCAGGATCTTGGTTGACATAAGATTTGACTGATGTACTTTTGGTCCATCTAACATCACTCTGTAATATTCATCATGCTCCTGGGAACTGTGTCTTAAATATCGAGACTAATATTTTTTGTTTCATTGTTTACAAAATCACAACAAAGGCATACATGGAGGGAAAATTATTACAAAAATAGCTTCATTGATTTAACTAAGGAAACCTCATTACCACATCCTTAATTTATCCATGCATGAGTTAACACAGGTATGGCTGCTGATAGGTTTGTCCTTGACAAGATGACTTTGGTTTTGATGGTAAGAAGCTTTGACTGAAAATGAGTAGGGTAAAATGAGGCAGTGACTTGACAAAGAGCTTCAGTCTAGGGCCCTCTAAGAACTTTTCAAGTAAATTACATTAATTAAAGATCTGTTCTTAGAAAAGAAACACAAACACTCTAAATTTCTTTATATCACTTTTTCCATCTTCAGTATAAAATATTTCACAAAAGTTAGTAATGGTGCCATCAATATTTTAACAGAAATAATTGGCCCACATCATTTTACATCAAACTCAACAACCACTGGGGCCCAAAATATTAGCACTCTGCATAGTTACAGTAAAGGCGTCCCTAGTGGCTCAGTAGTAAAGAATCAGCCTGCCAATGCAGGAGGCGTGGGTTTAATTCCTGGGTCAGAAAGATTCTCTGGAGGTGGAAATGGCAACTCACTCCAGTATTCTTGCCTGGAGAAGCCCATGGACAGAGGAGCCTGGCAGGCTACAGTCCATGGGGTCGCAAAGAGTTGGACACGACTGAGTGACTAAACAGCAGCAACTAGTTAGTTACTGTAAATCTGAAACCTCATGTCATTAGTCTACTTGCAACCATAGTGACCGAAAGGGTGTTGAAAGGTAAGTTGTTCAGGTGGAATAGTATTTATAAGGATTTTTATTATTACTATTCCATGGTATTCTCCACTGCGGACCCCTGACTCAAAAGCAGTGCTTCACAAATGTTCATGTGCAAAAATATGACCTTGTTAATATGCATATTCTGATTCAGGTAGTTTAGGATCTGCTCCAAATTCTGCATTTCTAATAACCTCACAGGGGATGCTGGCCCCCAAACTACTCACTGAGAAGGTGTAGGAGAAAGCCTTGCTCCTCCCCTGTCCTGGGAGTTTGTGCTAAGTCATTTCAGTGGTGTCCAACTCTTTGTGACCCTGTGCACCATAGCCTATCAGGCTCCTCTGTCCACGGGATCCTCCAGGCAAGAATACTGGAGTGGATTGCCATGCCTCTTCCAGGGGATCTTCCTGACTCAGGGATCAAACCTGCATCTCTTATGTCTCCTGTGTTAGCAGGGGGATTCTTGACCACTAGCAACACCCAGAAAGCCTGCTGGTCCTGAGAGCTTATTGGGTTTTAATTCCCCCTGGTATCTGGTACAGGGTTACTGGGTGCCAATGCATGCATTTGTATCAGAGAATGCCCTTCTATGTTTTGCCCCTAATCTCTAAAAATTTGAGTCGTGGTAATACGCAGAAAAGTGTTTGTTCTAATAGGTAGTTTAGTTCTTCACATAAATTGTTGATTACTCATTTGACTTCAAATTTTAAAAAAAAGGTTTTTGTAGAAAATCTCCAGTCAGTTTCCTTTTAAAAGTGAGCCTCGACAAATTCACTGCCCTTGCCTCGTGGTATTGCCTGAAGCCAACGGAGCCTTGCGAAAACGGGCCCGAGAGGCGATCTGTGGCTGGATAGGCTTTAAATCACTCAGTGTGTGCAGGACACTCCTGGGATTGGTCAGAGTATGGCAAGGGAGTCTTCAGGGAATGACCACTTCATTTTACTCCTAATGAGGCAGCAATGCCAAGCTGCTGTGGATTTTACCCAAGGTGTTGTGTAGGCACTTTTTAATGAAGTCTCAGACATATTTTGCATGCTTTTGCCCAGCAGCCTAACCATGCTTCAAAGTTGCCTTCTTTTGATTGATCTCACTATCTTGTTTGGGGGTGAGAGGACAGGGAAAGAGTCTGTAGCTGGTCTGAGGCTTATCCCACAAGAAAGCAATAAACTTCAGAACTGAACAAAAATCCAATTTATGCACCTTAACTCTTTGGTGATGTTAATTTTTTTTTTCATTCTATGTGTACATTTGCTTGGCCATCACTTCCCCTTTGTGGGACCACTCATTAACTATAGCCCACAGCAGTTAATTTCCTGCCTTTCCCTCCCACTACTTCACTTCATTTGTTTAGCTGACAGGCTTTTGAAGCAAGTCAGCTTAAGCCGGCAAGAATTCCCAGCTTTTTTCCTCCTTCCTTCTTGTTATTATTAGGAATATGGACAAGACACTAGTATGCGTATTCCATCTGAAATTGTGCCACAGATTCTACCTCTTGGGAAAGAGCCAAATTGCTTCATAATCATCCTGGACCCAATTCTGTAACTATTCGTAGACAAAATTCTTGTTAGTGCCAAGGGGAGTTTTGGTCTCATTTAAGGTTACAAGATCAAGTGGTAAAGTATTTATAGCCACCTTGCTCTCCCTAAGAAAATAAGTTAAACTAGATGTGGGAAAAAAATTACTCAATGTACTGCATTGTATCAGAGAATGCCCTTCTATGTTTTGCCTAAAAAAATTTGAGTCGTTAATACAGAAAAGTGTTTGTTCTAATAGGTAGTTTAGTTCTTCACATAAATTGTTGATTACTCATTTGACTTCAAATTTTAAAAAAAAGGTTTTTGTAGAAAATCTCCAGTCAGTTTCCTTTTAAAAGTGAGCCTCGACAAATTCACTGCCCTTGCCTCGTGGTATTGCCTGAAGCCAACGGAGCCTTGCGAAAACGGGCCCGAGAGGCGATCTGTGGCTGGATAGGCTTTAAATCACTCAGTGTGTGCAGGACACTCCTGGGATTGGTCAGAGTATGGCAAGGGAGTCTTCAGGGAATGACCACTTCATTTTACTCCTAATGAGGCAGCAATGCCAAGCTGCTGTGGATTTTACCCAAGGTGTTGTGTAGGCACTTTTTAATGAAGTCTCAGACATATTTTGCATGCTTTTGCCCAGCAGCCTAACCATGCTTCAAAGTTGCCTTCTTTTGATTGATCTCACTATCTTGTTTGGGGGTGAGAGGACAGGGAAAGAGTCTGTAGCTGGTCTGAGGCTTATCCCACAAGAAAGCAATAAACTTCAGAACTGAACAAAAATCCAATTTATGCACCTTAACTCTTTGGTGATGTTAATTTTTTTTTTCATTCTATGTGTACATTTGCTTGGCCATCACTTCCCCTTTGTGGGACCACTCATTAACTATAGCCCACAGCAGTTAATTTCCTGCCTTTCCCTCCCACTACTTCACTTCATTTGTTTAGCTGACAGGCTTTTGAAGCAAGTCAGCTTAAGCCGGCAAGAATTCCCAGCTTTTTTCCTCCTTCCTTCTTGTTATTATTAGGAATATGGACAAGACACTAGTATGCGTATTCCATCTGAAATTGTGCCACAGATTCTACCTCTTGGGAAAGAGCCAAATTGCTTCATAATCATCCTGGACCCAATTCTGTAACTATTCGTAGACAAAATTCTTGTTAGTGCCAAGGGGAGTTTTGGTCTCATTTAAGGTTACAAGATCAAGTGGTAAAGTATTTATAGCCACCTTGCTCTCCCTAAGAAAATAAGTTAAACTAGATGTGGGAAAAAAATTACTCAATGTACTGTAGATGCTTTTATTTTCACTAAGATAAATCTTAAATCAATGAAAAGTCTTACACAGAAAAAAAGAAAATGAAAATTGTTGAAAAATGAGCAATGAGTTAGTTGAAATGAAAATTTCAACTAACAGTTATCTTTTCTCTCACTCTTCATAATAAAATGTACATTTTATTTGGAGGACACAATGGTATATAAAAATTAGTGGCTCTTCTTTCCTAAACAAATATGAAATGAACATTTGGGTCATTTGCCCTTCATGATATTCATAGAAAAGCTAAAAAAAAAAAAAAATTACCAGGCTCTTTGAAGGCCAATTACATTTAAACGATACTGTCTTTCCAAAATATATGCTGGCCTTAACCCTGTCAGCACCCAGGTCACTCCGTGGTTGTGCCTAAGCATCTTCCTAGCCCCTCTTCTTGATCCTCCTTCCCCATACTACATCTTTAAATAAAAAAAAGCAGTTGTGGAACAGAGGAGAAATCAGGGAACTCCAAGACAGAACTAGCACTCTATTCTCATGTTACAACTATGCCCCTAGTGGAAAATGCTTGACCTTTATGATCTTAATTACCTCATTTATAAATGAGTGAGGTGGATTAACTATTCTCAGGTTTCTTATGGATCAAATATCCCATGATGAAAACAAGTTATAAATTTTACATCAATATTTAACTTTATCTACATAATGGGAAAACTGAAAAGCAAAAGGGCAATCAGTATACTGTGCATTCCATTTCCTATACAACTCTATAGACCTGTTTGCAATTTTTTTAAATTACACAGATATGCAGCAAGAGAAGAAACTTAAGGCCCCAATCCTCTCCTTCTTGTTATTATTAGGAATATGGACAAGACACTAGTATGCGTATTCCATCTGAAATTGTGCCACAGATTCTACCTCTTGGGAAAGAGCCAAATTGCTTCATAATCATCCTGGACCCAATTCTGTAACTATTCGTAGACAAAATTCTTGTTAGTGCCAAGGGGAGTTTTGGTCTCATTTAAGGTTACAAGATCAAGTGGTAAAGTATTTATAGCCACCTTGCTCTCCCTAAGAAAATAAGTTAAACTAGATGTGGGAAAAAAATTACTCAATGTACTGTAGATGCTTTTATTTTCACTAAGATAAATCTTAAATCAATGAAAAGTCTTACACAGAAAAAAAGAAAATGAAAATTGTTGAAAAATGAGCAATGAGTTAGTTGAAATGAAAATTTCAACTAACAGTTATCTTTTCTCTCACTCTTCATAATAAAATGTACATTTTATTTGGAGGACACAATGGTATATAAAAATTAGTGGCTCTTCTTTCCTAAACAAATATGAAATGAACATTTGGGTCATTTGCCCTTCATGATATTCATAGAAAAGCTAAAAAAAAAAAAAAATTACCAGGCTCTTTGAAGGCCAATTACATTTAAACGATACTGTCTTTCCAAAAATATATGCTGGCCTTAACCCTGTCAGCACCCAGGTCACTCCGTGGTTGTGCCTAAGCATCTTCCTAGCCCCTCTTCTTGATCCTCCTTCCCCATACTACATCTTCAAATAAAAAAAAAAGCAGTTGTGGAACAGAGGAGAAATCAGGGAACTCCAAGACAGAACTAGCACTCTATTCTCATGTTACAACTATGCCCCTAGTGGAAAATGCTTGACCTTTATGATCTTAATTACCTCATTTATAAATGAGTGAGGTGGATTAACTATTCTCAGGTTTCTTATGGATCAAATATCCCATGATGAAAACAAGTTATAAATTTTACATCAATATTTAACTTTATCTACATAATGGGAAAACTGAAAAGCAAAAGGGCAATCAGTATACTGTGCATTCCATTTCCTATACAACTCTATAGACCTGTTTGCAATTTTTTTAAATTACACAGATATGCAGCAAGAGAAGAAACTTGAAACTATTAGAGACGTACTTTCATTAGACTGCTGCCTCTGTAAGGTGACTTTGAACAAGTGATTTAATCTCAAAACAGAAATATATATTTGACTCATCAGTAAAATTTGGATATTAAAATATATCTTACTAGATTGGTAAAAGAATAAAGCAAGACTTTCCCTGCCAGACATATAACACTCCAACAAATGGTAGCTGTTCTGACTACACTGCTAAGTTGCTTCTGTCGTGTCTGACTCTCTGTGACCCCATGGTCTTAGCCACCAGGCTCCTCTGTCCATGTGACTCTCCAGGCAAGAACACTAGAGTGGGTTGTCATTCTCTTCTCCAGAGGATCTTCCTCACCCAGGGATCTTCCTCACCCAGGGATCAAACCTGATCCTCTTATGTCTCCTGCACTGACAGGCGGATTCTTTACCAATAGCACCACCTGGGTAGCCCTATAACAGTGTGAGTGGAAGTTAAAAGAACATAGGTCTAGGCATTAGAATGTGGATTCTAGTTTCAGTTCCGCAGCCAAACAATAGTTTCCTCATTTATTAGAGGAAGTATTTTTAAAGGGATCTTTAACTCTCTTTCTAGCCTTGCATGCTTAGTCACTCAGTCATGTCCGACTCTGCAACTCCTTAATTTTTTCACCATTTTATTATGTGTAGACTGCATTAAGGCTTTTGTCATTCAAAATACATGTATTCTATTTTTAAGAAAGTTTTAAATAATCTTGATTGCTTTTAATAGTTTATGGGAACAGTTCCTGTTCATCTTTGACTTTGCTAGTAAATCTTCAACTCTGTTTCTCAGGTGTCTGCATTAGTGGTGCTTAGAATTAATGTAGATTTTTCAAACAACTGGGTCCACATTCAAAATTTAGGTCTTTGAATTTTATAACAAAAGATACATAAAATATTAAAATGTTAAGAATGTTACTTTTTTATATTTAAATCAACTTCTTAGTAAGAGTTATTAAAACCAAAAAGAAAAGAATAATAAAAATCCTCAACAGAGTAATAATTATTTAAACACACAAACATTTCCTTTGGGTTGGTAATACAGTATGTTTCTTTCCTATTCAAATTAATCTGTAATAAAATATTCTAAACACATAATTGGCATAGCTGGCAAGTTGACAATGTGTTGTAATTTATATTTTCAAGTTCATACTATTTTACACTGTTAGGTATCCATTGGGATCCTACCTTCATTTGATGATCCAATAGCTTCCATAAAATGAGAACCTGACAATGTTTGGTCACTGATCAATAAGTTCCCTGGTTGGTAAAAGAATAAAGCAAGACTTTCCCTGCCAGACATATAACACTCCAACAAATGGTAGCTGTTCTGACTACACTGCTAAGTTGCTTCTGTCGTGTCTGACTCTCTGTGACCCCATGGTCTTAGCCACCAGGCTCCTCTGTCCATGTGACTCTCCAGGCAAGAACACTAGAGTGGGTTGTCATTCTCTTCTCCAGAGGATCTTCCTCACCCAGGGATCTTCCTCACCCAGGGATCAAACCTGATCCTCTTATGTCTCCTGCACTGACAGGCGGATTCTTTACCAATAGCACCACCTGGGTAGCCCTATAACAGTGTGAGTGGAAGTTAAAAGAACATAGGTCTAGGCATTAGAATGTGGATTCTAGTTTCAGTTCCGCAGCCAAACAATAGTTTCCTCATTTATTAGAGGAAGTATTTTTAAAGGGATCTTTAACTCTCTTTCTAGCCTTGCATGCTTAGTCACTCAGTCATGTCCGACTCTGCAACTCCTTAATTTTTTCACCATTTTATTATGTGTGTAGACTGCATTAAGGCTTTTGTCATTCAAAATACATGTATTCTATTTTTAAGAAAGTTTTAAATAATCTTGATTGCTTTTAATAGTTTATGGGAACAGTTCCTGTTCATCTTTGACTTTGCTAGTAAATCTTCAACTCTGTTTCTCAGGTGTCTGCATTAGTGGTGCTTAGAATTAATGTAGATTTTTCAAACAACTGGGTCCACATTCAAAATTTAGGTCTTTGAATTTTATAACAAAAGATACATAAAATATTAAAATGTTAAGAATGTTACTTTTTTATATTTAAATCAACTTCTTAGTAAGAGTTATTAAAACCAAAAAGAAAAGAATAATAAAAAAATCCTCAACAGAGTAATAATTATTTAAACACACAAACATTTCCTTTGGGTTGGTAATACAGTATGTTTCTTTCCTATTCAAATTAATCTGTAATAAAATATTCTAAACACATAATTGGCATAGCTGGCAAGTTGACAATGTGTTGTAATTTATATTTTCAAGTTCATACTATTTTACACTGTTAGGTATCCATTGGGATCCTACCTTCATTTGATGATCCAATAGCTTCCATAAAATGAGAACCTGACAATGTTTGGTCACTGATCAATAAGTTCCCTGGTTAAAACAAGACAACACTCTCTAATAAGTTATCTCTTGCACTGAACACGTATCTCCCTAAATACTGATAATCACTCAGAAATATCTTTACTACTACAGCTGGATTTTATAGACACAAAGATGCCTTGACTTAAAAAAGTATTCGGAAAAAAAAAAAATTTGGAAAGTTGCAGTTAACACTGTATCTGAAATGGCCAAACTATCAATGACACATAAAGGTCCGAATCTATTTGCTAGGACAAATTTCTCTCCCTAGAATGACTCTGTGAAATTCATAACCATTTTAGACAGAAAAAAATTCTGCTAAAATGTCAATGAATTTTTCAAAATGATATGGGTAAGAAAGTTGTTGGTGCATCACCTGATCATAAAGAGGTAAAATGTGAAATGAAATACATCGTGTGAGGAACCCATATACATATTCTTAAGGATATCTCAAACCATCATTAAATCATATTACTGTTGATTTTCATTTAAATAAGGATTGCAAACTGAAATGCCTTCAGGGCTTAAGCAAGTATCATAAATGTAGGAAAGACTGAGAAACCAAACAATTGAGAGAGCTTAGGACTGTGATTTACTAGACAACATATGCCTCACCTAAACCCATTCGAATCACATTAATAACAAATTGGAAATGGTAATAACCAAACTAAACACATCTGGGAGTGTTTACTTCTTCATTCTTCAAAACCACTAAGGAAGTCAAATTCATGCAAAAGCCTTAGAGCTGCATTTAAACAATGGATAAGGGAAAGTATATTTTATTATCCAAAGAGCAGAGCTGAAACACCTCTTCAGTTATTCAGACAGGAAAAAGGAATTGGAGCACTGGTAGAAACACTTTTCTGGTTCTTTGCTCTAATAACGAAAATCTCATAATCTTAGCTGAAAACCTGGAAACCAATGACACCTGGGACAGATTGCCAATTCCAATGTCTTTCAACATCTCTATATTAAGAATATCAATGTAAAAGAAAACCAATGAACATTTTTGTTAGGTATCCATTGGGATCCTACCTTCATTTGATGATCCAATAGCTTCCATAAAATGAGAACCTGACAATGTTTGGTCACTGATCAATAAGTTCCCTGGTTAAAACAAGACAACACTCTCTAATAAGTTATCTCTTGCACTGAACACGTATCTCCCTAAATACTGATAATCACTCAGAAATATCTTTACTACTACAGCTGGATTTTATAGACACAAAGATGCCTTGACTTAAAAAAGTATTCGGAAAAAAAAAAATTTGGAAAGTTGCAGTTAACACTGTATCTGAAATGGCCAAACTATCAATGACACATAAAGGTCCGAATCTATTTGCTAGGACAAATTTCTCTCCCTAGAATGACTCTGTGAAATTCATAACCATTTTAGACAGAAAAAAATTCTGCTAAAATGTCAATGAATTTTTCAAAATGATATGGGTAAGAAAGTTGTTGGTGCATCACCTGATCATAAAGAGGTAAAATGTGAAATGAAATACATCGTGTGAGGAACCCATATACATATTCTTAAGGATATCTCAAACCATCATTAAATCATATTACTGTTGATTTTCATTTAAATAAGGATTGCAAACTGAAATGCCTTCAGGGCTTAAGCAAGTATCATAAATGTAGGAAAGACTGAGAAACCAAACAATTGAGAGAGCTTAGGACTGTGATTTACTAGACAACATATGCCTCACCTAAACCCATTCGAATCACATTAATAACAAATTGGAAATGGTAATAACCAAACTAAACACATCTGGGAGTGTTTACTTCTTCATTCTTCAAAACCACTAAGGAAGTCAAATTCATGCAAAAGCCTTAGAGCTGCATTTAAACAATGGATAAGGGAAAGTATATTTTATTATCCAAAGAGCAGAGCTGAAACACCTCTTCAGTTATTCAGACAGGAAAAAGGAATTGGAGCACTGGTAGAAACACTTTTCTGGTTCTTTGCTCTAATAACGAAAATCTCATAATCTTAGCTGAAAACCTGGAAACCAATGACACCTGGGACAGATTGCCAATTCCAATGTCTTTCAACATCTCTATATTAAGAATATCAATGTAAAAAAGAAAAGAACCAATGAAGAGTGTGGAAAAGAAAGAAACAGAGGAAGAAAGAAAGAAAGAAAGGATTTTTTTTTTTTCTCTGACTCATGAGTTTATGAGATTTGACTGAGACAAATATATGAGATCAAATTTAGTCAGCATTCTGTGCATTGAGATAGTGGAAGCATGTGGTCAAATTTTTCTCGTGTCTGAATGGCCACATCCAATTTATCAGTTTATTTTAACTTCAAACAAATCAAATTATTTTCCTACACATCTGGTTGATCACTAATTGTTCCTAAAATGACTGACGAAGAGCCATGTCCACAGCCTTTCAGTCTGACCCTTAGGAGGATAGTTCAGTAGCTTTGGGCTTATCTTTATTGGCATTTTGTGAGCATGGTTCTCACATGTGAGGTATCTTGTCTGTTATTTTCATGTTTTGTTGGGTCTTGTGTGGCTACATTTTAGGTGTGTGCAGTACTAAAGAACATTGGTCAACATATATTGAAGCAGTCTTAGAAATGTGGCTTCAGACACTGGCTCTACCTCCTCCTAGCTGCGTGACTTTAGGGAACTGACTTAGCCTCCCTGAGGTCTCAATGTCTTCATCTGTAAAATGGCCTTGAGCAGAGTTTCCCTTGGGGCAATGGCAAGGTTAGCTGCACTAACTTATGTGCTGTGATTCCCTCTGGAAGTGAGCACTTGGTAAACATGTTCCTTTCCACACTCTGAAAGAACCAATAGTTACAGCAAATCAACTTGAAGACTTTCAAAACAAGACATCACTGATTACTCAGATTGCCTCCTCTACTTAGAAACTCAACCCTTAAATGAAGAAAGTTTAAACCTATGCTTGATTGGAAACTGAGAATTCAATAGCCAGTCAGGATCAAGGGTTGCTGTACCATTGCTAAGTCATATCCAACTCCTTTGCAATTCCATGGACCGTAGCCCATTATCTCCTCTATCCATGGGATTTCCTGAACAAGAATACTGGAGGGGTTGTCCTTTCCATCTCCAGAGGATTTTTCTGACACAGGGATCAAACTCACACCTCTGGATTTTTTAACACTGAGCCACCAGGGAAACTCCAGGATCAAGGGTAAGAGCTCTTAAAAACATGAAGACCATAAGGGCCTACATGTACAGAAATATACTCTTTACTTCTTAAAGAGGAGTAATGCTGTCTTCAAGGAACACAAAGGTAGGATTCTGACTACAGCTCAGAGAGACAAGAAACTTCCAGTGAAAGAACTGCTATTCAGTTGAAATTGCCAACTAGCTATATGATTGCTTCTGGTCATCAATGATAATGCTGTGTCTAAAATATGCCCACTGCATTCAAAAGCAATCAGCAAGAGCCTTATTATTTCAATTTTAGGATCAGAAAAGGGCCTTATTAAAATTTCCAAAACTTACATCTGGTTGATCACTAATTTAAAATGTGAGGCATGCCACAGCCTTTCAGTCTGACCCTTAGGAGGATAGTTCAGTAGCTTTGGGCTTATCTTTATTGGCATTTTGTGAGCATGGTTCTCACATGTGAGGTATCTTGTCTGTTATTTTCATGTTTTGTTGGGTCTTGTGTGGCTACATTTTAGGTGTGTGCAGTACTAAAGAACATTGGTCAACATATATTGAAGCAGTCTTAGAAATGTGGCTTCAGACACTGGCTCTACCTCCTCCTAGCTGCGTGACTTTAGGGAACTGACTTAGCCTCCCTGAGGTCTCAATGTCTTCATCTGTAAAATGGCCTTGAGCAGAGTTTCCCTTGGGGCAATGGCAAGGTTAGCTGCACTAACTTATGTGCTGTGATTCCCTCTGGAAGTGAGCACTTGGTAAACATGTTCCTTTCCACACTCTGAAAGAACCAATAGTTACAGCAAATCAACTTGAAGACTTTCAAAACAAGACATCACTGATTACTCAGATTGCCTCCTCTACTTAGAAACTCAACCCTTAAATGAAGAAAGTTTAAACCTATGCTTGATTGGAAACTGAGAATTCAATAGCCAGTCAGGATCAAGGGTTGCTGTACCATTGCTAAGTCATATCCAACTCCTTTGCAATTCCATGGACCGTAGCCCATTATCTCCTCTATCCATGGGATTTCCTGAACAAGAATACTGGAGGGGTTGTCCTTTCCATCTCCAGAGGATTTTTCTGACACAGGGATCAAACTCACACCTCTGGATTTTTTAACACTGAGCCACCAGGGAAACTCCAGGATCAAGGGTAAGAGCTCTTAAAAACATGAAGACCATAAGGGCCTACATGTACAGAAATATACTCTTTACTTCTTAAAGAGGAGTAATGCTGTCTTCAAGGAACACAAAGGTAGGATTCTGACTACAGCTCAGAGAGACAAGAAACTTCCAGTGAAAGAACTGCTATTCAGTTGAAATTGCCAACTAGCTATATGATTGCTTCTGGTCATCAATGATAATGCTGTGTCTAAAATATGCCCACTGCATTCAAAAGCAATCAGCAAGAGCCTTATTATTTCAATTTTAGGATCAGAATTACCAAAGGGCCTTTGCTCAATACATCAAGTGAGTAAGTGCTAACAAATTACCAAAACTTAAATTTAATAAAAATTGTATTAATCATCTTCCAAGGTGTCACCTCAGAGTAATGCTGAGATCAAAACCCTGACTTGAACATGTCAAACCAATTGCAGGACACCAGGTGACTTGTGAGTTGAAGAGAAGCTGCTGACATGAGGGGCTCTCTAGATTTGCTGGTAGAGGACAAACATTTTGCCTTTTGGGAGCCAAGACCCAGGCATATCCTTGTCCGAATACATTACCTGCCATACCCTGGGGTATATTTTGTCTTTGTACATAATTGCCAGCACATAGCAGTCAGTGCTTAATAAGTGCTTTAGGCTATTGTTCTATACTGGAGTCAAGTAGAATCTTTAAGAGCAATGTCCTCATAGCCAGGATGAAGGGGCAGAAACACTGAACCTCAGAATGAGAAAAAAATTTGTCTCTGTTCTCAGTTCTCTAATTTGAATAATGGAAATAATTCTGTTTAGTCAATAGCAAACTATAGTTTTAAGAATATAATTTTGTAACACATGACAGCATGCCATAAACTGTAAATCACTATACAATTCCAACATTTATGTAAAATATTTTTATGCACATACTACATGGCAGGTGCACGTCCATATTCCTGGGACAAATCAGAGAACAAAAAGACCTAACTGTGTTTTCTTAGCTTTTTGGAAAACAAGAATAATTTTATACATGACAGCCAAGGATTTTTTTTTGACACAGGGATCAAACTCACACCTCTGGATTTTTAACACTGAGCCACCAGGAAACTCCAGGATCAAGGGTAAGAGTTTAAAAACATGAAGACCATAAGGGCCTACATGTACAGAAATATACTCTTTACTTCTTAAAGAGGAGTAATGCTGTCTTCAAGGAACACAAAGGTAGGATTCTGACTACAGCTCAGAGAGACAAGAAACTTCCAGTGAAAGAACTGCTATTCAGTTGAAATTGCCAACTAGCTATATGATTGCTTCTGGTCATCAATGATAATGCTGTGTCTAAAATATGCCCACTGCATTCAAAAGCAATCAGCAAGAGCCTTATTATTTCAATTTTAGGATCAGAATTACCAAAGGGCCTTTGCTCAATACATCAAGTGAGTAAGTGCTAACAAATTACCAAAACTTAAATTTAATAAAAATTGTATTAATCATCTTCCAAGGTGTCACCTCAGAGTAATGCTGAGATCAAAACCCTGACTTGAACATGTCAAACCAATTGCAGGACACCAGGTGACTTGTGAGTTGAAGAGAAGCTGCTGACATGAGGGGCTCTCTAGATTTGCTGGTAGAGGACAAACATTTTGCCTTTTGGGAGCCAAGACCCAGGCATATCCTTGTCCGAATACATTACCTGCCATACCCTGGGGTATATTTTGTCTTTGTACATAATTGCCAGCACATAGCAGTCAGTGCTTAATAAGTGCTTTAGGCTATTGTTCTATACTGGAGTCAAGTAGAATCTTTAAGAGCAATGTCCTCATAGCCAGGATGAAGGGGCAGAAACACTGAACCTCAGAATGAGAAAAAAATTTGTCTCTGTTCTCAGTTCTCTAATTTGAATAATGGAAATAATTCTGTTTAGTCAATAGCAAACTATAGTTTTAAGAATATAATTTTGTAACACATGACAGCATGCCATAAACTGTAAATCACTATACAATTCCAACATTTATGTAAAAATATTTTTTATGCACATACTACATGGCAGGTGCACGTCCATATTCCTGGGACAAATCAGAGAACAAAAAAAGACCTAACTGTGTTTTCTTATGGAACACATAATCTCATAATCTAGCAGGGAGACAGAAAACAAGCATTGGATGTTTAAAAAATAATACATGTCACCATAGGTCAAAAGGAGTACTATAATGGAAGGAACAAAAGAAAAATGGAGCCAGGTAAAAAGACTTAGAATTGTGGAGTGGGGAAGGAGTTGCAAAGTAAACTAGGGATATCAGTGAGGATTAGTCAGTCTCTCTCTCTCTCTCTCTCTCTCTCTCTCTCTCTCTCTCTCTCACCATTAGCATTAGAAGTAAACTGTAACAACAAAACTCTGTAAAAGTAAAATAAAAATTAAAAAAACAGTAAACTGTAGGGAGCCAAGAGTACAAGTTTCCTACCACACCTCCAATTGGAACTGCTGAGTAAAGAGTAAAATGTGTGAATTTAGACATCAGAAGAGAAGTCCAGAGACATCATCTAGGAAGCTACCAACATACAGGTGGTAATTAAATCCATGAGACTAGACAAAATCATGAGGAAGTGAAATAGGAAAATGAAGAGACTCCATTGTGGACTTTGTTGAAGATGGAAGGAGGAAGGAGCAGAGAAGACAGAGAAGGAATAGCTAGTGACACATGAGGAAAATCAGGAGAATGTGGTGTACTGGAAGCCAAGCGAAAAAAAGTTTCCAGGAAGAAGAACCAGCTCTGTCAGATGCTAATGATAACTCAAGTAAGATAAGAACCAAAACTAACCATTGTATTTAGCAGTATGGTTGTAAGTAACAAAGAATGCTTCGAAACACATGTCCTCAACCTTCGGTTCCGAATGTTTGAGAATCAGGGAAGAAAAACAATGAACCCACTCACACCTGAGAGAGACTGTAAGGAAAGCAGTCTTCTCAGGGTAAATCCAGGTTTCCAATTGAATAAAAAAGGTAAAAGGAGTGTTTGGAGAAGCTGAAGATTCAGGGGATCTTATTGACTACAGACCATGCATTCCAAAGGCCCCAATGGAAAGATTTTATGAACTGGAAGTGATGGGCAAGGGAAACAGATCAGAGGCTATGCGGAGTCATGTGAGAATTAAAGTAACAAACAGAGGGGTGACTGGGATCCTAGGTTTCTTTTGATGAGTGACCTAGACAGGAATCATGGGAATAATGGGGTCAGCCCTGGTAAACTCAAGCAGAAGCATGGTGGAAAAGCAGTAAGTGTGAGGAGATCAGGAGGTGAGGATGTCTTGACTTCTTTCTAGACACTTATTGGCAGAGGCAAAGAGATCTTGGGAATCTGTGGATGGTCTAAGTCTAAAGCTGTGAACTCAGTCTTGACATTGATGGGTGGAGGTGAGACTCCACGGAAACTGGATTTTGCTCTAATTTACAATTCCTTCCTTTAATCCTGAGGAGAGTCAGAAAGCTGAGGTGAGGCACAAGCACTGTCCTCATTGAGACCTCAAAAGGTCTAAAGAGGAGAAAGGAATTACCACAAATGTTTTGAGTCTCTTTCGTCCTTTCTTGGTAGAAATGAGGACTTCCTGGAAAGCCAGGCATTATTTCTACCACTATAATGATGATCTAAGATCTTGGGGAAGGGTGGCTTCAGCAAGATGCAATTAGTTGAAGTGATATCACTAAATAAATAGCATAAGAAGGTGTGGGATGGGAGAAAATACTAGGCATGCACTGAATGCCTATTATGTGCCAAGTTACCATATATTCATTTACATTTCATGTCATCTACAAAGCTATAGTTAAATAACAAACAAATAACATGCTTGTGTCACTAACTCTGGATTTGAGATCAGGTATGAGTCTACTATGGAGAGTTTATTGAGATCAACTTCCATATGTATTTCCATCTTTTCAGTGATATACACAATGGATGGAAAATATGTCTAATTCCAAATATGTTATGGAGCTGTCATATGTTTTCAGTAATTATTCTAAAGTAACTAGTATAAAGGCTGATTTTTGGTATGTTTGCTCATTGAATGAATGGTTCATTAATTCAATTTCTTTTTATTTCAACAAATATGCATGTTTACTCTGTTTAAAGCCCCATAAAGTTCTTCCCTTCACACTTTCTGTTAGCTGCTCAACTTGGTTCACCGAATCTCTTTTTTTCATCCTTAATGTAAACTTTTCTTACACATCAATTCTAAATGCCATAAATTCCTTAAATATTGCAGAGCCAGAGAAAAAAGACCCCTTTGGATGTTTAAAAGAATCTGCCTGCAGTTCAGGAGACTGGCTGCAGTGCAGGAGACCCAAGTTTAATCCCTGGGGCATGACCATCCCCTGAGAAAGGAAATGACAACACACTCCAGCTTTCTTACCTGGGAAATGTCATAGACAGAAGAGCCTGATGGGCTACAGTCCATGCGGTCCCAAGAGTTGGACATAACTTAGAGACTAAACAAAAATACTGTGCATGTATTTATGTGAAACACTGAATAGACGATTATATTTTAGCTATTTAATTTTGTAAATGGGTTTATTCTTGTGCTGTGACCAATTTACTAAAAACTCTAGTGCTATGGTTAGTAAGAGTCTTTGGTAGATAGATTTAGGATCTTGGCTTCATTTAGATTAGTTGTATAAATTTGTGCACACTTTTGAAACTCTCTAAGTTTTAGTGTCTTCTTTTATTAAGTCTTAATAACAACAATGCCTACTTCACAATATTCCTGTAAGGATTAAAAGAGATGAGTGAAAACTTTATAGCACAGTGCCTGGAACATATTAAAGGTTCACTAAATGCTATCTAATATTATTACTATTATTAATTCTACACTGTGGGCAAGATATAAGTGAATGAGACCTGTTCTCTAACACCAAAGAGCTGAAAACTAGCTGTATACAAATAATCATGATAGCAGGCAATGGAAGTGCCATGAAAAGGGTCTAAATCAAGTACAGGGGAGGAATACAGCACTTTCGCTTGGCTAATCAGGCAAGATTTTGGTTGAAATTGATCATTAGTTTACAGTTTTTGAATCAAACCTTGACCATAGGTTGAGGAAAAATTAAAGTGAGTCTAGGAATTTGAAAAAATTGACATTAGACAGCCATCAGAGCAGTCTAAGGAAGCATTGTAGCTTGGGGGGGGCAAAACCAGAATCTAACACCAACTTATGAAGACAGGTGGTTTGTAAGAACTGAATGGAATGAATTTTGGAGTCACAGTTACAAGCAAAGTCAGTTCAAGAGCCTAAAGAAGCAAATAAAGCAACTCGATTTGTTGTGGACTTAAGAGAAGCCCAAGGTGCCAGAACTTATTTTCAGCACTCCATCTTGCATCCTTTCCTTTATAAAATGGCAAGAGCACACCTCCACAACCACACTGCTCCTCCGATTTAAATGACACCACTCCAGCTTTCTTACCTGGGAAGACTGGTCATAGACAGTGCAGGAGACCCAAGTTTAATCCCTGGGGCATGACCATCCCCTGAGAAAGGAAATGACAACACACTCCAGCTTTCTTACCTGGGAAATGTCATAGACAGAAGAGCCTGATGGGCTACAGTCCATGCGGTCCCAAGAGTTGGACATAACTTAGAGACTAAACAAAAATACTGTGCATGTATTTATGTGAAACACTGAATAGACGATTATATTTTAGCTATTTAATTTTGTAAATGGGTTTATTCTTGTGCTGTGACCAATTTACTAAAAACTCTAGTGCTATGGTTAGTAAGAGTCTTTGGTAGATAGATTTAGGATCTTGGCTTCATTTAGATTAGTTGTATAAATTTGTGCACACTTTTGAAACTCTCTAAGTTTTAGTGTCTTCTTTTATTAAGTCTTAATAACAACAATGCCTACTTCACAATATTCCTGTAAGGATTAAAAGAGATGAGTGAAAACTTTATAGCACAGTGCCTGGAACATATTAAAGGTTCACTAAATGCTATCTAATATTATTACTATTATTAATTCTACACTGTGGGCAAGATATAAGTGAATGAGACCTGTTCTCTAACACCAAAGAGCTGAAAACTAGCTGTATACAAATAATCATGATAGCAGGCAATGGAAGTGCCATGAAAAGGGTCTAAATCAAGTACAGGGGAGGAATACAGCACTTTCGCTTGGCTAATCAGGCAAGATTTTGGTTGAAATTGATCATTAGTTTACAGTTTTTGAATCAAACCTTGACCATAGGTTGAGGAAAAATTAAAGTGAGTCTAGGAATTTGAAAAAATTGACATTAGACAGCCATCAGAGCAGTCTAAGGAAGCATTGTAGCTTGGGGGGGGCAAAACCAGAATCTAACACCAACTTATGAAGACAGGTGGTTTGTAAGAACTGAATGGAATGAATTTTGGAGTCACAGTTACAAGCAAAGTCAGTTCAAGAGCCTAAAGAAGCAAATAAAGCAACTCGATTTGTTGTGGACTTAAGAGAAGCCCAAGGTGCCAGAACTTATTTTCAGCACTCCATCTTGCATCCTTTCCTTTATAAAATGGCAAGAGCACACCTCCACAACCACACTGCTCCTCCAATCTTCCGTTAGCCAGGCAGAGTTTGGGAAAAGAGATGTCTTTAGTGAGGAATGCTTCCAAGTGAGGACTGTGGTATGTGCAGAGGGGGAGCAGCCCAATGGGAGAATGGTCATTTTCCTTTGTTGAACTTAGGGATACACTCAAGAAAGAACATCCTCTACGTAAAGCTATGACTGCTTGGGGCAGAGTGAGATTTTAAAATCCAATTTGCAGCTTGTCTTTGCCTTACTTTGTAATTCAGAGGTGCATTCCAAAAAAAAAAAAAAAACTGTTTTGTGCCATTCTCTCAGCCTCCCTGCCCATTCAATGCTGTTATTTTTGTCTTGGGCTCATTAAACAAAGTCCTGGCAGGGAATGGGCTTCCACTTCCCTTGAAAGTGACTTCATCTATTGTAATCATGTTGTGCGATAATGTAACAGTAAGCTCTCTGTCAGAGCTCTGAGTCCTAAAATAGAGCGGCAGGACCTCGCTTACTTAGCCTGAGCATTGTATTGTGGTCTGGCAGAGCTGGCAAGGAAACCCAGAGGTTGGGCTCAATCCGTTTGTTCTCATCTCAAAGAACTTATAATATAGTAACAGTAGCTAGAAGCACTCCCAAAGGAAGCACATACTCATAGAGAACCTAGACTTTATTTCAAAGACATAGAGCACAAAGACTAGCTGATTAGGAAGGCAAGAGAAAACTCACTTAAGATTTGGAGGCTGTATTACTTCCTGCTTTCTAAGATTGCAGGCCCTGGAATCTGACCAACCTAGAACTGAATTTTAAATCTCCCATCAGGATTTCAGGTAAACTAGCTGTCCCCTCAAAATCTCAGCTCCTCATTGGCAGGTTGGGGAACTGTAATCTCTATCTCAAAGAGATATTCTTGAAAAGATAAATGATGGAATGACTATGAAGCACTTAGCTTTTATGTGGCATACAGTAAGTGCTCAAGAGTGTGGGCTGTCTTTCACCCACTGACCCAAGCATCCTATATTGCCAAAAGAATGACTACTCTGTTTAACGAGGCTGGAGCCTTTGTACCTTTAGTTCAAAAGAATTATCCGTTAGCAAGGTTAAGCATCCCAGAGAGAGGTTTCCCAGAGGTTGGAGGGCCCAGCAAAGACCTCTGCATTCAGTCTATGATCATCTTCACCCTCTTCTTTATCTTTCATGTCCCCATAGCTCTATGGTATTTTTCTACTAGTACAAAGGGCCAAAAATGCTGGAACTTTGAGTTAAAGGTCACTGGGGTGTTGGGTCCCAACATCTTCAGACCAGAAGGAGCACAGAAATAACCATCTACCACAAAGTCCATGACACCATACACTCTAAGGGATGCTTGTGTCCAGGGAAATCACACATTGCAATAAAAAGACCACTGCTATGAAAAGGGCAAAAAAAGGCCCATAAACTCTAAAAGAAGAGCATATAGTACAGTTCAAATGAATGGAATTGCCTGGGTACTTATTCTAAAAGCAGATTCCTGAACGTCTACTTCAGGCTACTGAATCAGAGCTGTGGGGATATGGATTCCTAGGACCTAGATCTTAGACAAGGCTCCCCAGGTGGTTCTGATTTAGGTGGTCCTTGTTCTCCACTTAAAGGATCACTGGTCCATAAAGCTCAAATGTTCTGGGGAAATGTGAGAAACTCCTAGGTACAGAGAAGCCCAAATGGCTGAAGTCATTAAGGAAAAAACACAAATAAAAGAGATGTCAACCTATTTCAGCTCAAGTAATGTAGGTTAGCGAAAAGGTGGGTTCTTGAGTAAGCTGCAGTTGAATTTTATTATTATTTTCAATGGTGAGAGACACTTCATTAATCGATTTGGCTGCAATATCTTTTTGGACTCTGCTGCAACAGCTTTTTAGATATGTCAATTTTATTCATAAGGAGCAATAATATAAGGCAATTTATTTTTCTAGGCCACTCATGCTTTAAGACATCCAATATTTATCAGCTCTTTACAGTGCAAGTAGTAAAAAGCAAATTAAAACAAATAAGAAATAAGAGCTGAGTGGTTAGTCAATCTTTTTTTCCATGATTATAATTAAAATTCTAGCAGGACCTGAGACTTCTGTATGCTTTAGCCTAGGGAATTTGCATCTTCTGCTTCTTTTGCCCTGTTTGATTTGCCTCTGTTGCCAGCATGGCATTATTTATTTTTTAAAAGAATTATCCGTTAGCAAGGTTAAGCATCCCAGAGAGGTTTCCCAGAGGTTGGAGGGCCCAGCAAAGACCTCTGCATTCAGTCTATGATCATCTTCACCCTCTTCTTTATCTTTCATGTCCCCATAGCTCTATGGTATTTTTCTACTAGTACAAAGGGCCAAAAATGCTGGAACTTTGAGTTAAAGGTCACTGGGGTGTTGGGTCCCAACATCTTCAGACCAGAAGGAGCACAGAAATAACCATCTACCACAAAGTCCATGACACCATACACTCTAAGGGATGCTTGTGTCCAGGGAAATCACACATTGCAATAAAAAGACCACTGCTATGAAAAGGGCAAAAAAAGGCCCATAAACTCTAAAAGAAGAGCATATAGTACAGTTCAAATGAATGGAATTGCCTGGGTACTTATTCTAAAAGCAGATTCCTGAACGTCTACTTCAGGCTACTGAATCAGAGCTGTGGGGATATGGATTCCTAGGACCTAGATCTTAGACAAGGCTCCCCAGGTGGTTCTGATTTAGGTGGTCCTTGTTCTCCACTTAAAGGATCACTGGTCCATAAAGCTCAAATGTTCTGGGGAAATGTGAGAAACTCCTAGGTACAGAGAAGCCCAAATGGCTGAAGTCATTAAGGAAAAAACACAAATAAAAGAGATGTCAACCTATTTCAGCTCAAGTAATGTAGGTTAGCGAAAAGGTGGGTTCTTGAGTAAGCTGCAGTTGAATTTTATTATTATTTTCAATGGTGAGAGACACTTCATTAATCGATTTGGCTGCAATATCTTTTTGGACTCTGCTGCAACAGCTTTTTAGATATGTCAATTTTATTCATAAGGAGCAATAATATAAGGCAATTTATTTTTCTAGGCCACTCATGCTTTAAGACATCCAATATTTATCAGCTCTTTACAGTGCAAGTAGTAAAAAGCAAATTAAAACAAATAAGAAATAAGAGCTGAGTGGTTAGTCAATCTTTTTTTCCATGATTATAATTAAAATTCTAGCAGGACCTGAGACTTCTGTATGCTTTAGCCTAGGGAATTTGCATCTTCTGCTTCTTTTGCCCTGTTTGATTTGCCTCTGTTGCCAGCATGGCATTATTTATTTTTTTCAGGATTGCCATGTGTTTATTACGAGGATTTCCTTTTAATTGCTTGAATACAATTCCCTGCTTCAGCCAAGAGCACAAGGCAGTAGATTACAGTATTCATTATCGCCATGTGTGGGTGAAATCTGGACACTGATTTGGATAGGGCATTGGGAGCAGTTATTTTTCCTTTAAAACAATGACATTTCCATGATTTCTTTTTTACTTACTTTACTGGAGTTGAGGATTTTTTTTTACATATAATGATAAAATATTGTGATAGATGGCAGTTCTTCTCTCTTAATTGCACTAAAAGCAAAACACTTATTCCTAAGGAATAGTTGTGCCTTATACAAATACAAATCTTTTTTCTTTTCAATATAGAGTAAGCCACTCTCCATTTAAAGGATCAGCCCGTGTACAATCACAGTCCCTGGTAGTCTGCCAAACACAATAGGGCATTAATTAACATGTGCTGGGGGATTCATCAACATGCACAGTGGTAGCGAGCAATTGGAACCTTTTTCCCCTCCCCTTTCCTCTCTACGTTGGCAGAATTCATGAAAGATCTACTCTAGTATGTAAATCAGTTCTTGCTAAATGCCTGGTAATGGAGTTCCTTTATTTTTCAAAGCTGTTGTCAGCGCTACTCACATATCCTAGAAAGACACTTAGTCTGTCTCTTTCTCATGTTTAAAATCCAACTACAATGGGCAAAAATAACACATTTGTTTACTTGTCATGCAGACTGCACTGTAAATAAATCATCTGATAAATTACTCCCCGAAAAGAACAAAATGAAATTCATTTCCCTTAATGCTATACTGGGGTGGGGGTGGCAGACGGGTCTCCCGTTACCCCAGGGTGACAGCTCCCTGGCCTGCTAACTTCCACGGATGTTGAGAGCTGAATGCGAGTCATCCTGTGTCTAGCATCTACCACCTGGCACGAGCAGGTGGGAAAAAATGAGTAAATTTGATTTTAATTAGTTCTCTGGTGAGTCCTTGGTCTCAGTCTTACCTTGTTAAGCCCTTGCTAACTGACTTCACTTCCCTTTGCGTGTTCTTCCAGACCAAGCTTTGGATGAATCACTCAGACCTCTATGAACCCAACTTTTGACAATAGAAAAACCGGTCCTCTTGGAGTGAAAGTAGAAACAGGGAAATGGATGTGTCCATAGTTTCCACTTCTGACAAAATATACATACATGTTTCAATTTAGTTTGAGATTTAGATCATAAAATCTGTGATTAGTTTTTTAATGAAATATGTAAAGTGCTTTGCAAAGTATCTAAAATAAATGCCTAGGAGATGGCAGTAGAAATTATTCTTGGAGGTGGTGGTAAAGGTGTTGTTATTATCATTTGTTGTCTTTTACAGTCCAGAAATTGCCAGTGTTATAAAAAACAACAATGCAATTTTCCTGTTTTAATCATTTGTGATATATATCAACAAAATGCCTAGTTGGGGCATGCGGAGGAGGTTTGAAGGTTTGAGTGTGATCCTCTGAGTCACTGCATAAATGTGTGCCTTTCATGTGACCTGAGCTAGAGAGCAGCGGTGTCGTGATTCCGACAGCATAGGAGTTGTGCAAACCTGGCTTCTATCCCAATTCTACCGCTGTGTGACCTTGAGCAGGTTCTTTAGTTGCACAGAGGTGCAGTTACCTCTTTTGTGAAATGGGAATAGCTGTAAGGATTCAATGAGATCATGTGTAGCAAGCACTTGGCAACATCCTGGCGCACAGAAATGATTCCATGACTGGTACAGACATATTCTTCATGTACCAAAAACCTCCCTTCTCCCATGTTGAAAGACACAGGAAGCATGCTGTGATCCTGTTCAGGATAAGCCTGCCTCCTTTGCCTCCAGCAAAGAGCAGGGACTCTTGGTCCATCCATTCTCAGTTTGAGAAAGCAAGCCGGGGATGGTAAACATCTATGTTGCTGCTACTTCTCCTTGATTTTCCCCCCAGATTTACACTGTATCATGAAATTAGTCAATGAGAGGCAGATAATTAAAACTGCTTGTTAAAAAAGAAGCAAAACCAATTATTTTAATAAATAGGAAATTCTGAAATATTAAAATCTAAAACAAGTTAAAAATTATCTCTGTAAATACACATTTTTCTCTTATTGGAGATTTCTACGAAAAAACTTCTGCTCTATGAGCCTTCTTTCTACCATGGATTCCAGTATGATTTAAAAAATATAAACATATATCTTTGAAATGCTGGAATACTGGGGGCAGTGTTCATACTATAGCTTCTTGAAGTATAAAGAATTAGTATAATACCCTAAAAATTGTTTCTCATTGAGAACATTTTGGGGGTAATTACTACAAATGTGTTGGTATGTTTCCTTGGATCCATTTTGCCCTACCACCCTATTAAATCATATTTGATTTGTGAGACATTAAATAATTTAAATGTCAGATTTACTCATACATAACAAGAAATCATGGGATAATTTTACTATATTGAATTTTACAGACTCAAAAATATGATTGAACTTGGAGCTTATGTTGAAAAAGAGGTCATAAGCATGGGACTGTCTATATTCTGAAACCCCTGCTGCTATGGGGAAGTCAGTTAATTCCCTGAGGAAAGAACTTTCAGAGGAAGACCGCTACTTACATGAAAAAAAAAAAAAAAAAAAAAACCAGAGGATCTGTTGCACTTCACATGTATTACTTCATTTTAAAGCAATAGATAACTACTCAATTCCTTTTGGGGACAGGTCAGATATACATAAGCCATGTGTATGCGTACTGAGTCCCTTCAGTCATGCCTGGCTCTTTGAGACCCCATGAGCTATAGCCCCCCAGGCTCCTCTGTCCATGGGATTCTCCAGGCAAGAATACTGGAATGAGTTGTCATGCCCTTCTCTAGGGGATCTTCCTGACCCTTGGATCAAACTCAGGTGTCCTGTAATGCAGGTGGATTCTTTAGCCACTGAGCCACCTGGGAAGCCCATACATAAGGCACACTTCATTGTTATCATAGAAGAGATGAAGATTTACACATGTGTATTTTTCACTGAGACCATGTAAGAAGTCTGTTTGCATGCTCTTCTGTAATTGCAATTTCAGTATTAATTAATCTGTGAAAACAACCACAGAAGTCTTTTTTTTTTTTTTCTGGGTTGAGGAGAGCCTCAGGAGAGCACCCCATGGGTGTGTCACTGAGTCTCAATAGATCTGGGCTGCAGTGAGTTAGGCATGGAGTGGTAGAGTGCAGGGCAGCAGAACTTGGATTTTTCCTCTCCCTGCTGCTTCCTTTTACTTATTTTTTAAAATTTATTCATTGACCATGCCACAAGGCATATGGGAGCTTAGTTCCCTGACCAAGAATCCAGCCTGAATCCCTTGTACTGAAAGTACAGCATCTTAACCACTGGACTGCCAGGGAAGTCCCTGATGTTGTCCTTTTATGAAGAGATGGTTACAGTCATTTAAAAGTAACCATAATTCTTGATCTCATGATGTTTGCTGAGAACATTTATTTATTATAAATGCTAACATGGAGTTCTATATGCGCTATGCACCCCCACAGATCACCTTGTAAGTCAAAACTCACGCAAGCTTCATAGGAACCCTATGATTCATAGACCCTTTTTATCATCCCCAGTTTACAGGTGGGTGAATGGACACACTGAACAAGTAAAAGGCTGGCCGAGGTCTCCCAGTTAGTAAGCAATTGAGCTGAGACGGCAGTCCCAGAGAGATGGGCTCTAGGGTCCATGCTCTTAATCACCAGGCATCCTCTTGCTCCATCAAGCTGCTTTAATCGTTTTTAAGTTTTTTCAATGAAAAAAAAATGGAATTGAAAGGAAGGAGAAGATGAGTGGCAGAGGAAGGAAATCTACAGCACCCTGTCATCCATTCGAGGCCACCAGCATGCTTATCCAGCATCCTTTCAGGCCCAAATGTGAGGCTGGGACTGATTGCTGCAAACTCTTATTAATTCAACATGACAAACCAGAATCCAACCACCTTAATTAATTGACTCGTGGTTACATTCTTCCCGATTATTCAGTATTTTGTAAAGAATGCATAACATCTAATCAGTTAAGGACTACCAGTGCCTTCGAATTACAAATTATTTTGAATAAATCAGCATTGGTTTAACAGACCTTTATTAGTTATTAATGGCTATATCTTTGTTGGGATGAAAAAACACGATTGATACCAGTTTACTTTAAAATGGCTGTAATTTGAAGTAATTGCCAAGATCTCCCATGGCTTTCATCTTAAGGTCCTGGAAGAACACATGATTAAGCAGCCAGGTTCTTGCGTTACCATCTTCACTCCTCCCTGGACCACCCAGAGTCAGTTTGAAGAATGAGAAATGAGAGGGGGGAAAAAAGAGGATAGTTTTAGGACAAAAGATTCCCCATGTTTGTACTGAAAGTACAGCATCTTAACAACTGGACTGCCAGGGAAGTCCCTGATGTTGTCCTTTTATGAAGAGATGGTTACAGTCATTTAAAAGTAACCATAATTCTTGATCTCATGATGTTTGCTGAGAACATTTATTTATTATAAATGCTAACATGGAGTTCTATATGCGCTATGCACCCCCACAGATCACCTTGTAAGTCAAAACTCACGCAAGCTTCATAGGAACCCTATGATTCATAGACCCTTTTTATCATCCCCAGTTTACAGGTGGGTGAATGGACACACTGAACAAGTAAAAGGCTGGCCCGAGGTCTCCCAGTTAGTAAGCAATTGAGCTGAGACGGCAGTCCCAGAGAGATGGGCTCTAGGGTCCATGCTCTTAATCACCAGGCATCCTCTTGCTCCATCAAGCTGCTTTAATCGTTTTTAAGTTTTTTCAATGAAAAAAAAATGGAATTGAAAGGAAGGAGAAGATGAGTGGCAGAGGAAGGAAATCTACAGCACCCTGTCATCCATTCGAGGCCACCAGCATGCTTATCCAGCATCCTTTCAGGCCCAAATGTGAGGCTGGGACTGATTGCTGCAAACTCTTATTAATTCAACATGACAAACCAGAATCCAACCACCTTAATTAATTGACTCGTGGTTACATTCTTCCCGATTATTCAGTATTTTGTAAAGAATGCATAACATCTAATCAGTTAAGGACTACCAGTGCCTTCGAATTACAAATTATTTTGAATAAATCAGCATTGGTTTAACAGACCTTTATTAGTTATTAATGGCTATATCTTTGTTGGGATGAAAAAACACGATTGATACCAGTTTACTTTAAAATGGCTGTAATTTGAAGTAATTGCCAAGATCTCCCATGGCTTTCATCTTAAGGTCCTGGAAGAACACATGATTAAGCAGCCAGGTTCTTGCGTTACCATCTTCACTCCTCCCTGGACCACCCAGAGTCAGTTTGAAGAATGAGAAATGAGAGGGGGGAAAAAAGAGGATAGTTTTAGGACAAAAGATTCCCCATGTTTTCTGAAAACACTCATTCTGAAAATATTTTCTATAGCTAATATACAATACAATGGCATAGGTAATTAATCTTCCATGCCTATGTAGCTCTTTATGTGTATGTGTGTGGTATGAATATATAAAAGATTATCTTACCAACTACCAATAACATAACACACAGAAATGTCATAGTCAAAACTAAGATCTCATAATCTAAAACAATTTAACTTTCTCACATATCTAACTTCTGTGTTCTAAGCAAATACCAGTAAAGTATGGTTAGGACTGCAAATCTTAGGAAAACTGAAATCTCACATGTCATTATCACAGGCTTTGTTACCAGGTAAGGCCCCCTTTCTGGCACTCCTCCTCCTCTCTCACCTCACTCACACAAGCATACACATGCATGCACAGTCACACACAATCACATTCCAATGCTGCATTTAAAAACCACAACAGTCTGTTGGAGAATGAAGAACGGACGTCAGTTAACTATTTTGGTCTATTCTGACATCTAACAATTTGCCTCACTATCCTTCCTGCCATCAGAGAGGTCAAAACCATCAGCAGTTAAACTGACTCATTTTTTAAAAGTATCAAATTGCCTACCGTTCCCTACTAAAGTCATCTGCTTAAGCAATGGTGGAACGCTGCCTGGGACCCATTCAGAGACTTCTTTCCTGGTACCCTCCTTTCCAGAGTTCCCTCACCGCCTTTCCTGCATTCCCTCCTGCAACCATTGCTTTTGGAGTGGGGCTCTCAGCCTTCTCTCTATGGAATCTAAGTTCACGTTTCTTATTACCCCATTCAAATTATTTTGAATAAATCAAAAACCCTTTATTAGTTATTAATGGCTATATCTTTGTTGGGATGAAAAAACACGATTGATACCAGTTTACTTTAAAATGGCTGTAATTTGAAGTAATTGCCAAGATCTCCCATGGCTTTCATCTTAAGGTCCTGGAAGAACACATGATTAAGCAGCCAGGTTCTTGCGTTACCATCTTCACTCCTCCCTGGACCACCCAGAGTCAGTTTGAAGAATGAGAAATGAGAGGGGGGAAAAAAGAGGATAGTTTTAGGACAAAAGATTCCCCATGTTTTCTGAAAACACTCATTCTGAAAATATTTTCTATAGCTAATATACAATACAATGGCATAGGTAATTAATCTTCCATGCCTATGTAGCTCTTTATGTGTATGTGTGGTATGAATATATAAAAGATTATCTTACCAACTACCAATAACATAACACACAGAAATGTCATAGTCAAAACTAAGATCTCATAATCTAAAACAATTTAACTTTCTCACATATCTAACTTCTGTGTTCTAAGCAAATACCAGTAAAGTATGGTTAGGACTGCAAATCTTAGGAAAACTGAAATCTCACATGTCATTATCACAGGCTTTGTTACCAGGTAAGGCCCCCTTTCTGGCACTCCTCCTCCTCTCTCACCTCACTCACACAAGCATACACATGCATGCACAGTCACACACAATCACATTCCAATGCTGCATTTAAAAACCACAACAGTCTGTTGGAGAATGAAGAACGGACGTCAGTTAACTATTTTGGTCTATTCTGACATCTAACAATTTGCCTCACTATCCTTCCTGCCATCAGAGAGGTCAAAACCATCAGCAGTTAAACTGACTCATTTTTTAAAAGTATCAAATTGCCTACCGTTCCCTACTAAAGTCATCTGCTTAAGCAATGGTGGAACGCTGCCTGGGACCCATTCAGAGACTTCTTTCCTGGTACCCTCCTTTCCAGAGTTCCCTCACCGCCTTTCCTGCATTCCCTCCTGCAACCATTGCTTTTGGAGTGGGGCTCTCAGCCTTCTCTCTATGGAATCTAAGTTCACGTTTCTTATTAACCCATTGCCTCTCTGACACATTTTTGGTAGAAGACTTCTTTCTAATTCCTATTAAGTATAAATTACTGTATCACTCACAAGGGACACAAACTCATTTGCAAAATTCTACAGTCCTGAGTGGCCTTTCCTGTCAATAGGGTCAATGAGTCCTCCTGCTCGGTGAGGGAGGGAGGGAGTGGTAGGGTGTCATGGTAGGGGGGCAGGAGATGCTGTGCTTCCTCTTCATGTATTTAATATTTACCTTATCGATACTGAAATGGGCACAGTTTTGAGACTTCCAAGAGGCCCAGAGCAGCACTTCCGATGCATAGGAAGCTCAATACTGAGATCCAATAGAAAGAACCATGATTACTTTCAGACACAGAGCGATACTCTGCTGGAAAACTAAGTGTGAGGGCTAGATTCAGATCAGAGGCTTGTGACAAATGTTGGCACAGATTATTTATTTCTCTAAAGGAATTTACCTTGACACGTGTGCTGGGTGAAGGAATGGGAGAAACATTCTTTGGTTTTGGTTTTTACCAATAAATATTTTTGAAGGTGTCTGTAGCAATCATCCTTGGCAATTTTGAGTGAGTCATTTGTGGTCCCAAGTTTTTATTTTAGAAGTCTTACAATGCTTCAGTATAAATCTGATGAGAGATGCTCCATTGTCATTCTTTGATTAAATGAACACTGTTAAAGAAAGTAGGAGAGACTCTTTGGAGTCTTATCTCCCATTGACATTCAAGGACTTCTCATGTGTAAGAGCCATCAAGGTTAATGAAAGTTACCCTTGCAATTCCTTAGACACTGGTGGGAGACTAGATCATTTAATTTTTCTTCTGATGGCATCCCCTTGTGGAGTAGCTGATCTGTTGGAGAAGGGAGGAACACAAGTTGGGTGAACTGGAAGCTGACATACACAGAGGGTCATGTGAAATTGAAATTAACTTTTCTATTTGTTATCTGCCTAATTAACATTATGTGACCAAACTACTAGAATGGAATATTATTTAAATCTTTTTACCTCACTGGAACATTTACTCTGTACTCACACAGCAGTGTGAATTGAGGCAGAGGCAAAACCTGGAGATACTCACTTGACCCAAAATATGAATGAAATAATGTATCTTTTTGGAAATAGCAAGATTTTAAAATTTCAAATGCATAGGCCCAGACATGTGTTCCTGCCTTTATTTTATTTAAAGTCATATTTCACCATGTCTGATATTCATCCTTAAACTTCGGTGCTTATCACAAATAAACACTGACTTCACAGTGCACAAACACTGGACTGGAGGGGACCATTAATTTGATCCCATATGGTGACCGAAAGAGTCAGTGATCCTACTTTTCTCTTCAATAGAAAACATGCCTCACAGACTAAGTTTACCAAGTATGCACAAAAATACATCAGAACCTTTGCACCTAGTTCATCAGAATCCCAAGTTGGTTGACAGCATTAGAAAGTACTTTTGCCAAGATCTGAAGCTTATCAGTCAAGTCAGAGGAGTGAGTTGATCTCACTATGGCCTGTGAAGGCCCACCTGGCCTTCTACCCCGTTTCCAGCCAATTATCTACTCCTGCATGCCTCTCTGCAATCCCTGCAGCCACCCTGGGCCCTTCCGTTCCCTCCACACACCAAGTACTCATGTGATGCAGGGCCCCAGCACTTACCATTTCCCTCTGCATCTCCATGGATTCTCCCATAAGTAACCTCACATTTTTGCTTAAAGTCAAAAATGTTTCCCCAGTCATTATTTGTAAAGGAGCACCCTATCACCCTCTGTCCCTCTTCCACTGCTTTATTTTTCTTCTCATTACTTATCATCATCTGACATATTATAGACATAGATATACTTCCCTGGTGGCTCAGTGGTAAACAATCCACCTGCCAATGCAAGAGACTCAGAAGACTCAGGTTTGATCCCTAAGTCAGGAAGATCCCCCAGAGGAAGAAACAGCGACCCATTCTGGTATTCTTGCCTGGAAAATCCCATGGGCAGAGGAGCCTAGCTGCAGTCCATGGGGTTACAAAGAGTCAGAAACGATTGAGCAACTAACATACACACATTTATATATGCATATATATATACATACACACACATTTTAAAAATTCTTCCATTATCCCTACCACAAAAATAAGAGATCTCCAAGGGTTCATTTTGTTTGCTTCTGTTTCCTCAGCCCCTAAAACACTGCTTGGTCCATGAGACACCCTCAGTAATTATCAGCTGAAGGAATGAATGAAGGGTTTCTCCTTTGAACCATTCTTAACATCAGCCATAAAATTCTCCAAAAACTCTACTTTAGGGAAGCAGTATAGCTGAGAGCAGGAACTTGACTCTAGATTGAGATCTGAGGTTAAATCACAATTTTATAATTTGTAAATTATGAAGACTGGAGCAAGATCAGCAATAACACTGAGTTTCACTTTCTTCATCTGTAACATTGTTACAATAATATCTATCTTATTGAGACATTTAAAAAATATAAATCAGTATCTACTACACAGTCACTTTTAATATGTGATCACTTAAAAATACTGAAACTTCATAATATAGTAGGCATGAATTCTACTTATAGGCATTGGCATCCTCATCAGATATTTATCTGGAGATCTAGGTAGAAGTAGTAATACCTATTAAGCTATATTTCTTAGCGGCTTCCCTGATGGCTCAGTAGTAAAGGATCTGTCTGCAGTGAAGGAGAGGCGGAAGACGTGGCTTCAATCTCTGGGTTGTTAAGATTCCCTGGAGGAGGAAATGGCAACCCACTCCAGTATTCTTGCCTGGAAAACTCCATGGACAGATGAGCCTGGTGGGCTACAGTCCATAGGACCACAAAGAGTCAGACATGACTGAACAACTGAGCATGCACACAAACATATTTGTTTGAAGGTAAAATAAGTTGAGAACTAAATATGAATGTCCAAACTTAAGGATGTTCCATGGAGACCAGTATAATACATTTCACGAAACTGGAAACTATGAGTCATCTTGACTTTATGCTAGTTGCAGTGTCTGTCAAATGTTACTCACAATAATCACAATGCCTTTCCTTTTCCATTTCCCTCTCTCGTTTTTTGTAATTTTTAATTATAGATATTTTAAGTAAAAGGAGAAATAATGTTTTTTCATTAAGCTCAACATCTCAAGCCAAAAATGAATATCTGAATTAATGCCATTAATCTCAAGTTTTTAGAAAACGGTTTTCTAGTTTTGAAATTTGTGAAAGACTAATGCCTACTTTAAACCTTATATATATAATATTTCTATTCCTAATTATAAAAGAAAGAACAGCATTTTCTTTTAATCCAACTATCTTACGAGCATTGCTTTCCCACTGCTCCACTTCAAATACTGAGTGTGAACGGTTTGGGGGGGAGTAATCTAATCATTTTAGTATCAGATTGTTTGCTTCAACTGTCATAGAGGCTAAATATTCATTCATTGGCTAAAAAGCCACATGGGACTAAAATGAAACAGAATGTATTTGATCTGTCATTCACATATCTACACTATAATTCGAAGGCATCAGTTCTTCAGTGCTCAGCTTTCTTTATTGTCCAGCTCTCACATCCATACATGACTATGGGAAAAACCATAGCTTTGACTTATACAGACCTTTGTCAGCAAAGTGGTGTCTCTGCTTTTTAATATGCTGTCTAGGTTTGTCATAGCTTTCCTTCCAAGAAGCAACAGCTTTTAATTTCATAGCTGCAGTGACACTACCCAGTAATTCTGTCACTGTTTCTACTTTTTCCCTTCTACAGCTAAAATTCTTGTGGCCACTTCATCTCTGCCATTTCAATGGTTTTCCTTTTTTTATAAGCAACTAGGTAGAAGTAGTAATACCTATTAAGCTATATTTCTTAGCGGCTTCCCTGATGGCTCAGTAGTAAAGGATCTGTCTGCAGTGAAGGAGAGGCGGAAGACGTGGCTTCAATCTCTGGGTTGTTAAGATTCCCTGGAGGAGGAAATGGCAACCCACTCCAGTATTCTTGCCTGGAAAACTCCATGGACAGATGAGCCTGGTGGGCTACAGTCCATAGGACCACAAAGAGTCAGACATGACTGAACAACTGAGCATGCACACAAACATATTTGTTTGAAGGTAAAATAAGTTGAGAACTAAATATGAATGTCCAAACTTAAGGATGTTCCATGGAGACCAGTATAATACATTTCACGAAACTGGAAACTATGAGTCATCTTGACTTTATGCTAGTTGCAGTGTCTGTCAAATGTTACTCACAATAATCACAATGCCTTTCCTTTTCCATTTCCCTCTCTCGTTTTTTGTAATTTTTAATTATAGATATTTTAAGTAAAAGGAGAAATAATGTTTTTACATTAAGCTCAACATCTCAAGCCAAAAATGAATATCTGAATTAATGCCATTAATCTCAAGTTTTTAGAAAACGGTTTTCTAGTTTTGAAATTTGTGAAAGACTAATGCCTACTTTAAACCTTATATATATAATATTTCTATTCCTAATTATAAAAGAAAGAACAGCATTTTCTTTTAATCCAACTATCTTACGAGCATTGCTTTCCCACTGCTCCACTTCAAATACTGAGTGTGAACGGTTTGGGGGGGAGTAATCTAATCATTTTAGTATCAGATTGTTTGCTTCAACTGTCATAGAGGCTAAATATTCATTCATTGGCTAAAAAGCCACATGGGACTAAAATGAAACAGAATGTATTTGATCTGTCATTCACATATCTACACTATAATTCGAAGGCATCAGTTCTTCAGTGCTCAGCTTTCTTTATTGTCCAGCTCTCACATCCATACATGACTATGGGAAAAACCATAGCTTTGACTTATACAGACCTTTGTCAGCAAAGTGGTGTCTCTGCTTTTTAATATGCTGTCTAGGTTTGTCATAGCTTTCCTTCCAAGAAGCAACAGCTTTTAATTTCATAGCTGCAGTGACACTACCCAGTAATTCTGTCACTGTTTCTACTTTTTCCCTTCTACAGCTAAAATTCTTGTGGCCACTTCATCTCTGCCATTTCAATGGTCTCATCCTTTCCAAAAGCAAGATTTTATTTCATAACTAAGAGCAATATATAATTTAGAAAGAGGTCATTTATATCTGTCCTTATTAACTAGAGCTTGAATTTGTAAAATTTTGATCATCTTTTCCATCATCTATAGAAGTCTTAGGAAGAGAATTGGAAGCTGTAGAGCTTCCTGAGCATTGCATTTGAATAATATGATAATGCTGTGTATGACCTAATCAATGTATTTTACTCCTTCTAACTTTACCAAAAGTCCACATTTAGAAATAAAATTGTCCAAAACTTAGAAGTAAACTTCCAAACCTGAGAAATACCTTTTCATTTTGCTACAGAATATGAACAAGATGTCCCTGTTTTCCTTTCAAAGAAATTTAAAATTGTTTCTGATTCCATATAACTGAGAAGTCTGAGTATTTATATAAAATAACAATATGCAATTTCCCTAGAAATAGAGTCATAAAATCACCATTGTTACTATGGAATTTCCTAATGATTTAGTTTGGTTCCCAAATGGATATGAATACTTGTGTGTGACATAGATTCTGACTTCTCTATTCCTTTGATTTAGTTCTAAGCACAGAGGAGGGGATAGAGAATTCAAGTCCAAGAAAAATCTTTAGCACTATAGGCAAAAAGATACGTTATACATGAGAAGAAAGAAACAATATCTCATGGGCTTTAGAAATCCAATTCTGATAGACATGCTTTTGCTCCCCCTTGCCTATAATGTCACAACCAAACTCTTTAGCAGAGTCATTGTGGACCAGCAGAGACACTCACTCTTGACTTCCATTACTCCATCTCAAGGAGCTTCTTTATAACCAGTCCAGGTACTCCATATCATACAAAAATGTCCTGCATTTGCCACTGTCATACTTTTCCTCTTGCCATTGTTCTATCTAGGATGTATCAATTTTATAAGATCATGCCTGTCCCTCTCCTACTGTTCCACCAACTGCATGCATCTTTCAAGGCTGTGTTTAAGTGGTTTCTCCTCTGGAAATCTCCCATAACTTAGCCAGGAGAAATCTCCCTGATTTGCTCTGCTGCAATTTTGTGACTTTCTGTCTTTATTCATCATAGTCTACCTTTTATTATGGTTGTTGTGCACTTTACTTTTTTCATTAGATTGTGGAATTCTTAAGAACAGAGAAGATGCCTTATTCATTTTTATTATATCACTCCATGATCCGAGTGCAATCCCTGACTGGTGGTAGGAGATGAAGAAATATTTGTTGCATTCAACAGAACTGAATTAACACTAACTTCACAGAAAATCCCATAACCAAGATTAAATGTTTTAGTATATATATTAAGTAGATCACTGCTTCTCTGCCTCTTTTCCTTTTAAGTGAATTTGGGATACTTAGAAATAAAATTGTCCAAAACTTAGAAGTAAACTTCCAAACCTGAAATATTAACAAATGTCCCTGTTTTCCTTTCAAAGAAATTTAAAATTGTTTCTGATTCCATATAACTGAGAAGTCTGAGTATTTATATAAAATAACAATATGCAATTTCCCTAGAAATAGAGTCATAAAATCACCATTGTTACTATGGAATTTCCTAATGATTTAGTTTGGTTCCCAAATGGATATGAATACTTGTGTGTGACATAGATTCTGACTTCTCTATTCCTTTGATTTAGTTCTAAGCACAGAGGAGGGGATAGAGAATTCAAGTCCAAGAAAAATCTTTAGCACTATAGGCAAAAAGATACGTTATACATGAGAAGAAAGAAACAATATCTCATGGGCTTTAGAAATCCAATTCTGATAGACATGCTTTTGCTCCCCCTTGCCTATAATGTCACAACCAAACTCTTTAGCAGAGTCATTGTGGACCAGCAGAGACACTCACTCTTGACTTCCATTACTCCATCTCAAGGAGCTTCTTTATAACCAGTCCAGGTACTCCATATCATACAAAAATGTCCTGCATTTGCCACTGTCATACTTTTCCTCTTGCCATTGTTCTATCTAGGATGTATCAATTTTATAAGATCATGCCTGTCCCTCTCCTACTGTTCCACCAACTGCATGCATCTTTCAAGGCTGTGTTTAAGTGGTTTCTCCTCTGGAAATCTCCCATAACTTAGCCAGGAGAAATCTCCCTGATTTGCTCTGCTGCAATTTTGTGACTTTCTGTCTTTATTCATCATAGTCTACCTTTTATTATGGTTGTTGTGCACTTTACTTTTTTCATTAGATTGTGGAATTCTTAAGAACAGAGAAGATGCCTTATTCATTTTTATTATATCACTCCATGATCCGAGTGCAATCCCTGACTGGTGGTAGGAGATGAAGAAATATTTGTTGCATTCAACAGAACTGAATTAACACTAACTTCACAGAAAATCCCATAACCAAGATTAAATGTTTTAGTATATATATTAAGTAGATCACTGCTTCTCTGCCTCTTTTCCTTTTAAGTGAATTTGGGATACTTAAAACCACTTAAGGAAAAATGAGAGGTTTTAAAAATTAGTCATGAGCATATTTCTCATAACATTCTCATGAAATGTGAAGTAGATAGAAGATGAATAAACTAAAATCAGCATTGTATGGTCCTCAAAATATATACTAGGTGTGATTATGAAAAATTACCACGGAGATGGCTTTAAGGTTAAGGATTTCACAAGGTATTTAAATTGTCTGTCATTTAGAAGTGGCATACCGTGCTGTTCCACCTTGACTGAACTTGAGGCTCTTGTCAAAGGGAGCCCACCAATCTGAAGAGGCAAAGTTGTATTACCTCCTTAATAACCACCCAGTACTTTTCAGTGAACTGTGTTCTTCCACCGGGACAAATGCCTTCTAATATTTTATATATTCCTGGTCAGTGACTTAAAAAAAAAGAAAAAAACCTACCCAATTGCAGTCTGCCATTCAAAGGAATATTTCTGCAAAGAAAAAGATGTGAAAATGTAGGCATTCAAGTGAAAATTCAATCCTTCACAGTACAGAGCCTCTGCGAAGTCTTTTAAATGACCCTTTTTATCATGGTGCCATGTCTGTACCTTTCTGAATAGTGAGACCTGGTAAGAAAAATAGATGTATGTATACAAGTGGTTGAGTAATGTATTACTCATAGGCACTTTGTTCTTTTTGGCAAACTGACCTTATCAAAGGGAAGAAAGCTATACATTGTGACAAGCTGAGCCTTACCAGAAAGTCTGAATTAGAAGTGTGAGTCCTTTTCTGTTATCTGGATTAAATCCCATCCCAAGCCAGGAGAAATTATTTATTTATTTTTTATCTCAGTCTACCTTTTATTATGGTTGTTGTGCACTTTACTTTTTTCATTAGATTGTGGAATTCTTAAGAACAGAGAAGATGCCTTATTCATTTTTATTATATCACTCCATGATCCGAGTGCAATCCCTGACTGGTGGTAGGAGATGAAGAAATATTTGTTGCATTCAACAGAACTGAATTAACACTAACTTCACAGAAAATCCCATAACCAAGATTAAATGTTTTAGTATATATATTAAGTAGATCACTGCTTCTCTGCCTCTTTTCCTTTTAAGTGAATTTGGGATACTTAAAACCACTTAAGGAAAAATGAGAGGTTTTAAAAATTAGTCATGAGCATATTTCTCATAACATTCTCATGAAATGTGAAGTAGATAGAAGATGAATAAACTAAAATCAGCATTGTATGGTCCTCAAAATATATACTAGGTGTGATTATGAAAAATTACCACGGAGATGGCTTTAAGGTTAAGGATTTCACAAGGTATTTAAATTGTCTGTCATTTAGAAGTGGCATACCGTGCTGTTCCACCTTGACTGAACTTGAGGCTCTTGTCAAAGGAGCCCACCAATCTGAAGAGGCAAAGTTGTATTACCTCCTTAATAACCACCCAGTACTTTTCAGTGAACTGTGTTCTTCCACCGGGACAAATGCCTTCTAATATTTTATATATTCCTGGTCAGTGACTTAAAAAAAAAGAAAAAAACCTACCCAATTGCAGTCTGCCATTCAAAGGAATATTTCTGCAAAGAAAAAGATGTGAAAATGTAGGCATTCAAGTGAAAATTCAATCCTTCACAGTACAGAGCCTCTGCGAAGTCTTTTAAATGACCCTTTTTATCATGGTGCCATGTCTGTACCTTTCTGAATAGTGAGACCTGGTAAGAAAAATAGATGTATGTATACAAGTGGTTGAGTAATGTATTACTCATAGGCACTTTGTTCTTTTTGGCAAACTGACCTTATCAAAGGGAAGAAAGCTATACATTGTGACAAGCTGAGCCTTACCAGAAAGTCTGAATTAGAAGTGTGAGTCCTCTGTTATCTGGATTAAAATGTGATCAGAACAAGAAAAAAAAAATTGTCATTTAACCTCTTGAGAAGTTGAGATGCAGAAGAATTGAGTTCCTTTTAAATCAAAACCTAAGCTTTCTTGTTATATATAGATTTCACCATCAGAAATGATTTACATTAAAAAACAATGTTAATAATAATAATACTCTTTTCCTCTAAACCCTTGTCATTTGCTTTGTAATGTTCAAATAAAGTGCTAGATTTTTGATAGCTTATACTTTCCCAGAGAACTCTTATGAAAGTGGTGACTGGGCTTCTCTGGTGGTCCAGTGGGTAAAGACACCGCCTTGCAGTGCAAGGGGCGCCGGTTCGATCCCTGGCCTGGGAAGATTTCACGTGCCGCGGAGCGGCTGGACCAATGTGTCCAATCACCGAGCCGGAGCTCTGGAGCGCATGCGCCCAGAGTCGGTGCTCTGCGACAACAGAAGCCACCGCGATGGGAGGCCCACACGGGCCAAAGAACAAAGATGGATGAAAATAGACAAATGAAAGACCAATAGAAGTGGCCCACCCGCCCCCCCCCCTCCCCCCCCCCCCCGAAAAAAAAAAAACATTAAAAAAAAAAAGTGGTGACCAAATTTCCTTTCTCACTTCATCCAAGGCAAGTGTTGTACCTTTTTTCCTACCTCCACCCATAACTTTTAAATGCAAAACTAAGTTTTCGCATTAATACTGTACAATAATTAGAAGGCTTTGGCAGTTATCTCAGAAGTCCCTGGAATTCAAAAATACTCTTTCCGCATGCTGATTTAACCCATTTTAGTACAAATATCAAACTATTTTTAAAAAGCAGTTAATGGAGGCATTGTGGATCCAATTCATTCCTCTAAAAATAAACAGACACATGTGAGTCAAAGTTGCTCATCCGCAAGTCTTTTCTTCTTTGTAATAGTCCCTTTTCGAGGAAGTACATAAAGATGGACAAAATAATCTGGAATGGATAAAGCCAAGAAGGGGTAAATGACATAGCACACAGGCACATAGAACTCTGGCTGTTTTATTCACGTTAAAAGAGCATGTACGTGACTCCCATTGTTTGGGTCCTGAATTGCCAAATTCCTCTTAAAATAAAAAGAAAAAAAATTGTCATTTAACCTCTTGAGAAGTTGAGATGCAGAAGAATTGAGTTCCTTTTAAATCAAAACCTAAGCTTTCTTGTTATATATAGATTTCACCATCAGAAATGATTTACATTAAAAAACAATGTTAATAATAATAATACTCTTTTCCTCTAAACCCTTGTCATTTGCTTTGTAATGTTCAAATAAAGTGCTAGATTTTTGATAGCTTATACTTTCCCAGAGAACTCTTATGAAAGTGGTGACTGGGCTTCTCTGGTGGTCCAGTGGGTAAAGACACCGCCTTGCAGTGCAAGGGGCGCCGGTTCGATCCCTGGCCTGGGAAGATTTCACGTGCCGCGGAGCGGCTGGACCAATGTGTCCAATCACCGAGCCGGAGCTCTGGAGCGCATGCGCCCAGAGTCGGTGCTCTGCGACAACAGAAGCCACCGCGATGGGAGGCCCACACGGGCCAAAGAACAAAGATGGATGAAAATAGACAAATGAAAGACCAATAGAAGTGGCCCACCCGCCCCCCTCCTTCCCCACCCTCCCTGAAAATAAATAAACGTTAAAAAAAAAAAAAAAGTGGTGACCAAATTTCCTTTCTCACTTCATCCAAGGCAAGTGTTGTACCTTTTTTCCTACCTCCACCCATAACTTTTAAATGCAAAACTAAGTTTTCGCATTAATACTGTACAATAATTAGAAGGCTTTGGCAGTTATCTCAGAAGTCCCTGGAATTCAAAAATACTCTTTCCGCATGCTGATTTAACCCATTTTAGTACAAATATCAAACTATTTTTAAAAAGCAGTTAATGGAGGCATTGTGGATCCAATTCATTCCTCTAAAAATAAACAGACACATGTGAGTCAAAGTTGCTCATCCGCAAGTCTTTTCTTCTTTGTAATAGTCCCTTTTCGAGGAAGTACATAAAGATGGACAAAATAATCTGGAATGGATAAAGCCAAGAAGGGGGGTAAATGACATAGCACACAGGCACATAGAACTCTGGCTGTTTTATTCACGTTAAAAGAGCATGTACGTGACTGCTACCCAGTTAGTGTGCCTGTGTATCTGCCAGATCCTGACGTATTTGCCCAATTAATTACCCTGCTGTTCAACAATGATGGGTAATGGTCCAAGCAGCCTGCTCCTCCTCAGATCATCGGTGGAATTTGTGCACGCATAATGTCCTCTCTTCAGAAAATGATCCCAACAAGCTCTAGAACTATTTTTTTTTTTCTTTTGAAATCAAGGCATGGATTCAATTATAAGTTAAAATAGTTTGTAGGAGAAGAAATGGAAATGAAGCCGGATCTCTCTCTCTCTTTGCCTTTCTTGGTAGAAAGCTGAAAGAGGAGCTTCCCCCCACCCCTACTCTTTCCAGGCACAAACTTCGATATTAAAAAATATAATAATTGCTGACCAAAATTGTTCATCGTTACCCTTAATGAGTCTGTTGGTTTTCAATAGTGTTCTTCGTTAATACAGATAAAGGTGTGTTCTTCCCAGTTCAATTATACGTGCTATCCCTCCGTGCTGGTAAGCAGATGACTAGGCTTATGATCTAGCAGATCAAACAAAAGAACCCTCGTGCACAAATGCACGGCAGTCCCATGAACTGGGCTAATTAGCATTGTAATTAACTCACGTGATGACTAAAACAAAATCAGAGTAAACCCAAGAATCACTTAGAAAGGATACCAAATGGCAGGCGCCCTTTGTCTCTAGTGATGGGAGAGCCCGGCGTCACTCCCTCCTCCCAGTCTGACCACCTCCTAGGGCGCAAGCCTGGGCAGGAAAGAATGCACAGGGTTTCCCTATGTCTGGTCTAGTGATGCTGTTTGGATTTTAGGATCATGCAGGATGTTGCCTGTTAAAAGGTACAAATATCAAACTATTTTTAAAAAGCAGTTAATGGAGGCATTGTGGATCCAATTCATTCCTCTAAAATAAACAGACACATGTGAGTCAAAGTTGCTCATCCGCAAGTCTTTTCTTCTTTGTAATAGTCCCTTTTCGAGGAAGTACATAAAGATGGACAAAATAATCTGGAATGGATAAAGCCAAGAAGGGGGGTAAATGACATAGCACACAGGCACATAGAACTCTGGCTGTTTTATTCACGTTAAAAGAGCATGTACGTGACTGCTACCCAGTTAGTGTGCCTGTGTATCTGCCAGATCCTGACGTATTTGCCCAATTAATTACCCTGCTGTTCAACAATGATGGGTAATGGTCCAAGCAGCCTGCTCCTCCTCAGATCATCGGTGGAATTTGTGCACGCATAATGTCCTCTCTTCAGAAAATGATCCCAACAAGCTCTAGAACTATTTTTTTTTTTCTTTTGAAATCAAGGCATGGATTCAATTATAAGTTAAAATAGTTTGTAGGAGAAGAAATGGAAATGAAGCCGGATCTCTCTCTCTCTTTGCCTTTCTTGGTAGAAAGCTGAAAGAGGAGCTTCCCACCCCTACTCTTTCCAGGCACAAACTTCGATATTAAAAAATATAATAATTGCTGACCAAAATTGTTCATCGTTACCCTTAATGAGTCTGTTGGTTTTCAATAGTGTTCTTCGTTAATACAGATAAAGGTGTGTTCTTCCCAGTTCAATTATACGTGCTATCCCTCCGTGCTGGTAAGCAGATGACTAGGCTTATGATCTAGCAGATCAAACAAAAGAACCCTCGTGCACAAATGCACGGCAGTCCCATGAACTGGGCTAATTAGCATTGTAATTAACTCACGTGATGACTAAAACAAAATCAGAGTAAACCCAAGAATCACTTAGAAAGGATACCAAATGGCAGGCGCCCCCTTTGTCTCTAGTGATGGGAGAGCCCGGCGTCACTCCCTCCTCCCAGTCTGACCACCTCCTAGGGGCGCAAGCCTGGGCAGGAAAGAATGCACAGGGTTTCCCCTATGTCTGGTCTAGTGATGCTGTTTGGATTTTAGGATCATGCAGGATGTTGCCTGTTAAAAGGTAGCTTAGGGGGAAATAAAATCTTCCTCTTTTGCCTTTGCTGAAATGGACTGACTCAGTTCTCTTTGTTAGCAGAAGTGAAAGCGAGAATGAATGTGTGGGCTTCTTTTCACACAGACCTATCTGCTTGGTTAAGGGTAAATGCTAGTATGGTCCATGGGGTGCTAAACCCATGCTTCCACACCGACCTCCTTTAAAAAAAACAGAAAGCCCTGAATGGGCCCCGCAGGCCTCATTGGTTTTCTTTGGGAATTTTACATATAATGATTAAGGCATCTTGCTACCTGCTATAGGATTCTTACTAATTTTATCCAATTAGGGCAAATAGTTTCAAAGTTTTACCTGGAGTAAGAGAAGGCAGAGACTATCAACAAAAATTTAATGGAAAAACGACCACTGCAGGAAAACAAGTCAATATTTGGAACAACTTCATTCTTTCTTTAAATAACTTTGTGTCACCTAAAGATGACTAATTCCTTACTCAAGTGTTTTCACCCTTTATTTCATGTGATCCTTACAATTATTTGGTGGAAGATGGATAGATTTAATTCTCATTTTAAAGACTAAGAAATGGCCTTAGAGGTACTAAATGACAGAAAGTGCTCTAGCTCAGGGAGGCCTCCATTACAGCTGGGTTTCCCTGGGGATCAGATGGGAAAGAAGCTGCCTGCAGTGCGGAGACTCTAGTTTGATCTGTGGGTCAGGAGCTTCCCAGTTCAATTATACGTGCTATCCCTCCGTGCTGGTAAGCAGATGACTAGGCTTATGATCTAGCAGATCAAACAAAAGAACCCTCGTGCACAAATGCACGGCAGTCCCATGAACTGGGCTAATTAGCATTGTAATTAACTCACGTGATGACTAAAACAAAATCAGAGTAAACCCAAGAATCACTTAGAAAGGATACCAAATGGCAGGCGCCCCCTTTGTCTCTAGTGATGGGAGAGCCCGGCGTCACTCCCTCCTCCCAGTCTGACCACTTCCTAGGGGCGCAAGCCTGGGCAGGAAAGAATGCACAGGGTTTCCCCTATGTCTGGTCTAGTGATGCTGTTTGGATTTTAGGATCATGCAGGATGTTGCCTGTTAAAAGGTAGCTTAGGGGGAAATAAAATCTTCCTCTTTTGCCTTTGCTGAAATGGACTGACTCAGTTCTCTTTGTTAGCAGAAGTGAAAGCGAGAATGAATGTGTGGGCTTCTTTTCACACAGACCTATCTGCTTGGTTAAGGGTAAATGCTAGTATGGTCCATGGGGTGCTAAACCCATGCTTCCACACCGACCTCCTTTAAAAAAAACAGAAAGCCCTGAATGGGCCCCGCAGGCCTCATTGGTTTTCTTTGGGAATTTTACATATAATGATTAAGGCATCTTGCTACCTGCTATAGGATTCTTACTAATTTTATCCAATTAGGGCAAATAGTTTCAAAGTTTTACCTGGAGTAAGAGAAGGCAGAGACTATCAACAAAAATTTAATGGAAAAACGACCACTGCAGGAAAACAAGTCAATATTTGGAACAACTTCATTCTTTCTTTAAATAACTTTGTGTCACCTAAAGATGACTAATTCCTTACTCAAGTGTTTTCACCCTTTATTTCATGTGATCCTTACAATTATTTGGTGGAAGATGGATAGATTTAATTCTCATTTTAAAGACTAAGAAATGGCCTTAGAGGTACTAAATGACAGAAAGTGCTCTAGCTCAGGGAGGCCTCCATTACAGCTGGGTTTCCCTGGGGATCAGATGGGAAAGAAGCTGCCTGCAGTGCGGGAGACTCTAGTTTGATCTGTGGGTCAGGGAGATCCTCAGAGAAGGGAACGGTTACCCACTCCAGTATTCTTGCCAGAGAAATCCACGAACAGAGGAGCCTGACAGGGCTCCTGCCCATGGGGTCTCAAAGAGTCTGTCGTAACTGACACTTGCACTTTCTCCATTATGGCAACTGACAGTGCTTAAAGCTTGTATTTCTCTTAGGTCAGTGAGACTGGGAAAGGTTTGGTTCATTAGTCCTGGTCTGGCTTAAGCTCAGTTCAAATTTAAATTTATTGACAAATTAAGTTGCTCTGGTTTGGTGCTATATCTTTAAACTCTCTGAGCATATCAACTATCAATCAGTACTGAAAAAAAAGTAGACTAATTCTATAACACATTTAGCATCATATAAAATTGATAGCCTCAAGTCATGGCACATCCATGTTTTTCTAGTGATTAGAGCAGGATTTACTAAAGACAGATACTTCACTCTCTTTTCCAAAGCCCATTGTCAATGTACATTGGTGAGAATTACATTTGTAATAATTGCTACAACATTTAAGGTCCATTCATGTGATTAGCATCCATGAAAAAATTTTGACCTAATGAGTCAGTTGGTCATTTGATTCGTTATGTATTCATACTTCAGTTGACCTTATTTAATAGAATTTGATCAATTACTTTTCAAGATAGCATATTTAGTCTTATGTTAGATGTAGCCTAAATGGCAGCATCAGATTGTTTATTCTCAGGATTGACAATGAAAGTTTGGCAAATATTCATCAAATGTGATTTGAGATTTCCTAAAGGATCAAACTGACAGAAATAAAATGGATACATTATTAGTAAAAACTTAAATTCACGTCCTGTGTGATACGTGAGCACTTTTAATTAAGACACAATTTGGGGCTTCCCCTGGTGGTCCAGTGGGTAAGGACACCGCCTTGCAGTGCAAGGGGCGCCGGTTCCATCCGTGGCCTGGGAAGATCCCCTGTGCCGTGGAGCGGCTGGACCGATGGGTCCAATCACCGAGCCGGAGCTCTGGAGTGCATGTGCCCAGAGCCGGTGCTCTGCAACGACAGACGCCACCGCGATGGGAGGCCAACAAAGAACAAAGACGGATGAAAATAGAGAAATGAAAGACCAATAGAAGTGCCCCGCCGGCTCCCCTCCCTCCACAACCTGACCCCCGCCCAAAATAAATAAATAAATAAATCTTTAAAAAAAAAAAAAGACACAATTTGTTCTTGGTATCTGCTACAAAATGAAGTATGTATAAGCTTTCTCTGAACATAAAAGAAATAATAAAAGATCCAAAGAAAGGCATTTGGAGTGACTATTGGGAATCAGACAGCTGATCCAAAAGAAGTGCCTATCTTCTGCTTGTGCTTTCTTATCATCTTTTATGGAAAGAATGTGGGAAGATGAAATTAGAAGTACTTTAGCTACTATTCAGCCAGCTTCATGATGATTTGGGCATAGGAGTAAGTGGACAGAAGGGTAATCAGTGGTACATGAAGGTTAAGACGGGTACAACAGGTTCCTTGTACCCCTTTCTCCAGTCTTCAGATTTAACTGGTGTTAGAAATGAAGAAGGGAGGATTCCAATGCCAATTTCTCTTAAATTTTAAAGCCCCCAAATAATTCTGGACAATATTTATTCCTCGATTTTGAAATTTAAAGGAACACACAAGATGCCAATTTTCAAAAAAGGAGAGAAAAGTATATCTGGTAGTGCGTTTTTAGTTTCTCAGTCGTGTCTCACTCTGTGCAACCCTATGAACTATAGCCTGCCAGGCTCTCTGTCCATGGGATTTTTCAGGCAATAATACTAGAGTGAGTTCCCATTTCTTCCTCCAGGGGATCTTCCCAATCTAGGGATCTAACCCAAGCCTCCTGTGTCTCCTGCATTGCAGGCAGGTTATCTACCTGCTGAGGCATCGTGGAAGCCCATATCTGGCTGTGTGGAACACAATATTATATCCTGAACTTAACCATTTTAGCATGAAACTAGCATTTGACAGACCATTTAAATGAAGTAAGATTTTTTCAGGAGAAAGAAAATCAGAATAAAAGGAAATGTTAGCACACATCATGGCCCAAAAATCTATCAATGTATCAATGCTCTATGGGGCAGACTTGCAGTCAAATGCTCTACCACTGAGCTATACCTCCATTTATGGGGCGAAGTAAAATGGAAAAATGGCAAACAAAGTAATAAATGCAGTATAGCAATATAATGTATGCAATATGGTCTATTACATTTACTTTATCATTATGCTATTTTTATTATAGTATTTCTTCATGATACTGCCTTCGTCCTCTGCCTTTTCATTCATCCTTTACATCTGGGGTTCAAAGGGTATACTTTCTGGCACCCATGACCCTTTGAAATTTCATGAAGATTTCCTACGCAAAGTGTATTATTTATATGCTTGTGAGAGGATGATCCATAACTTTAATTAGTACATGCCCCCAAACAGTTAATATTCAGCATCCAGTAGCTAATTAATAACAACTTCTCAATGACTTTTTCCTTTAAGATTTCTCCATCTAGACCTTCAGTGCTTTGTACTCTGACTATGCCTCCTGGCTCCTTTCTCAAACTCATCTTCTACAGAAAAAACCACCAAATCAACTTCCTAAAACATCATCTCTATCATGTCTCAAATTCAAAACAACCAACCACTGGTGCCTTTCATTTATTTACAGGGTCAAGTTTAGACTTCTCACTCTGGTATTCAAATCCACGTAATACCAGATTCTGTACCTCCTCTACCAAGAGTAACTGACACTTACAGAGAAGAATTAATGTGCCAGCAACTGTGCTAAGTGCTTTGCATAAATGGACTCATATAATCTTTCAGATGGCTCTACAATATGGGTCCTATTCTAATCATAATGCTTGCAGATGGTTTACTGAGGCTTAAGAGGTCAATGCATCTGCCCAAATTTACATAGCTACTAATGGACAGATTCAGAATTCTAAGTCAGGCAATTGAGCCTTTCCTGAGGTTTTAACCATGAAATTCCTTCCTGCCTACCTGATTTACTTCTTGTCAACCACACCTTCCTTTCTAGCTATCAGGAGAGTCTCACGGTCCATTGAAAAGTGCATATTTCTGACTTTAAGCTTTGTCCAGACCCCATCTTCTCCATTCCCCAAGCTCAAGCTCAAGTCTCACCTCATTTTATAGACATTATTGAGCTCTCTGTGTTAGAACCATAACATTCGTTGCCCACTTACTTTGCATTAGTCATGCACAATATTGCATTATGCTTTTCCTCTGGTTGGACAGTAAGCCACTGGTGGGTAGGGCCATGATCTTATGTTTCATACCATCTCAGTACATCGACCAGTGCCGTTCATCAAGTGTGCATTCAAAAAACTTATTGAGAGAATAAATTAACCTGAACTTCCAGAGAATGTCATGTTTGAAAAATGATACTATAATTAGTTCTCTAACATTCTATTATGTCTTGATAAAAGCTCCTGTATAGGGTGGCGGATGGGCTTATCAGTTATCACTACCATGCTGAAACTGGTTTTCTATATTTTTTTCTGTTTGCCTGAGTAAGTATGGTAGGCAATTAAAAGGAAACTACCTGAGTGTCTGTGTGTGTATGTGTGTGTGTGTGTGTGTGTGTCTGTGTGTGTGTGTGTATGTTGGGGGAAGTATTCATTTTCATTTAAGAAATGATCTTTTATGAATAACTTTCAAAAACTATGCTGCCAGCTTATTTTTCCATTTAAATGAATTCAATGTTATTGCATTAGCTTTCTCTCAAGAAAAAGATCTATTTAGAGAAGAATGTCTCTCTGATCCAGAGTCAGAATTTCTGCTTAAGGCGGCCAAGAAAATTTGAAGGATTCAGTTTGCTAGGAAGTTCCTGGAACAATTAGAGTCTTCTGTTCTTGTAATCCTTCCTGGGGATACATGGAGCAGTGTAAGTTTCCAGCACTTGGGCCAAAGTCAGCCTTTCCCATCAACACATCTTTGGGAAGTGGATTCTTTCTCACCACCAGATTCTCTAGCACCAACTGACAGAAAGACAAGGAAGAAAGAGTTCTATCCATGTGCTTGAGAAATCGACTCTCAGGTAGCTAGACAGAACTAGCTACACCAAAAGTCTGTTTTCTTCTCTTATATACACACAGGACACCTTGTGTCTTTCATGTCTAACAAAAATACATATAATCCATTGTATCACTCAACTTTTAAACAATGGGATATGGAAGATACTTTGTCTAATAAATCATGTTACAGTCAATCTGAGAAACTGCATTATGGACATATGTATGTGTAACTTTAATAGAATGCTTTTACTATTTAAAAAATCCTTTTGAAATGTCTAAAAGTAACTCACTCCTGAAGCATCTAATCACTCAGTGGATAACACCCAGGGCTTAAGATGCATACTATAAATGACTCAGCTTTCCTTTTAATAGTTGAAAATGCAGGGCTTAGACTAAATCAGGAATCACTTAAATGCTTACAGACGGAAGGAAGATAATGAATGCTTGAAGTGGGTTTGGTGGAAATCTCTCTAAGAAGTACTGAGGACTGGGGCAAATTGGAGAAAGAGTGCCTTCTCTAAAGAGAATAAGTAATGCTCAGCCTCAGCTGATTTTACCCTACAAGAAAGAGGATCCACTGTGAAACAATGTTCTAGTTCCTCATAAGAATCAGGGTGATTTAAAACTGTAAAATTCCATGGGTTTTGAGTTCATTTTTTTTTTTTCTAGAAAACAAGGTAGGCCAAACCAAGCACATATATGGGGGATATGGTCTCCAAATTCTAGTTTTCTACCCTGGACAAAATGATCCTTCCCCAATGCTTTCTGGCCAGTGCAACATGTGCATGTATAATACAGCTATTTTCAACATATGCTATTTCAAAACCACTTTAAAAATGAAAGACATTCAGTCATAATTGTATGGATAGCCTAATTAAGAACACTGTCTCTTGGATACTCTATTATAAACTTTTGATAGATGGAGGAATAGCAATACCTATAATGTACTCCATAAAACTTGTCTTTCTGGTCCTCATGATGAGTTCATCCATAAACTATGCGTGTCTAAACATGCTCAGTGATCTCTGACTCTTTGGGACTCCATGCACTATAACCCACCAGGCTCTTCTCTCTGTGGGATTCTCCAGGTAAGAATATGGGAATGGGTTGCCATTTTCTACTCCAGGGGATCTTCCCGACTCAGGGGTCAAACCCATGTCTCCTGCATTGGCAGGAGTTCTTTACCACTGATTCACCTCGGAAGATCCTGCTCCCATAAAGTATGATTAAAATTAAATTTCCAGATGGACATACAACTGCACTCAGAGAAAGTTATTGGATTCAAAACCATCCCAGAAAATGTTTAACAAATAATATTCCAGAGGCATGAATCTTGACCTTATTTTATTTAAAAATGCTTTCCTAATGTACATGATAGAATCAAATATTGTTCCTCATTCTAAGACTGGGTGACTGATAACCTGTCATCCAGTCTTGGTCTGTTTTAACCCTAGGCCAACGTAACTCTTCTTGGAAACACTCCACTAAATACACTGAATGAATATTATAGAAATGTAAGAAATGAAAATTGCTGCCATTTTAAAGTCTTTGATGCGACCTAAGATTTCAAGCACATATGAGAAATGAAATAAAAAGTTTATTGTATAAACTGATGTGGTAGAAATTAAAGCTGAGCAGTGCCAAGGCAGAGAGGAATCCAATCAAGTGAGATCAACCACCAAAAGGTCTCTGAAGGTGAGTCTTGTACTGGCCTTTGAAGAATGTTAGAGACCAGGCAGCACAGAGATTAACGAGCCAGGCTAGGTCTACTGTGTTTAATGTTTAGTGGTCAGACAAATGAGTCAAGTTCAAGATTCTCTTGGAAAATGAGATAAATGGTTGTAGACATGAACAAGGGAAAAACAGAGCCATTTCATAATCCTTAAAATGGAACAATGATATAGAATATGCCTAACAGTGTAAAGCACTAAATTCATTCATTAAAGTTTGTTCTAATATTGTATTAAAGTCAGTTTGTTAGCACTGTGACACTTGATTTTGACCAAAGAATATTGTTTCAATTATTGACATACCTGATTCAAGTTTTGTGTCAGCTTTTTCTAAAAAGTGAATATGGTAAATATAGTGCTATTTACAAATCCATCATTAGTTCAAGTTTAGAAGACTTTAAGAAAAGTTATAGGCTCTACAAACAAATGAAATATATATACATATATATATATGCGGAACAGATTCTGATATACATTAGTAATCCGTGTAGCAGGGAGGAAAGATATTGTGTGGGGATATGGAGTAGACATGGGTTTGAATCTATTTTATCATTTGATAACCTGGTGATCAGGGACAAGTCAACCAAATTCTCCTAGTCTAAGGTTCTTCATGTGTAAAATATGAGTAGTTTCTCTTTGGTGAGACTATTCTTTAAGACGAGCAAAAATAAAATGTAAATCATTGCAGATGGCATAAACAGCTATTGTTAAAGTTATTACTCCTCATATAACAATTGTAACTTCTTATAAAATTCACACTCAAGTAAAGCATCAACTTCTATATCACTATCGCAATAAAGGTATGACATCCTTGTTAAGAACTTAAGGTTTGATAAACAGAAATATATTATGCACATTTCTTTATCTTTAGTTCTTGATTTATATATTAACCAGTTTAGAATCTTAGCTACATTTTTCTACAAAACATAATCAGATCTTTACAATAGGTTGATGACTGTGGTTTTGATATAAAAGGAGACAAAAAGACAGTTTCCTCTAGGGTTCTTGTGGAAAATTAATCTGCTAATTTCTAAACCTCACTGTGATTCCAAATGCCTTGTTGAGTCTTGAACACATGTATTGCTTTAAATACACCAGATGCTTCTATGTGGGGCATAGCTTTCCACCCTCGGCTTCACGTATAAACAGTTAGAATGGGATAGAGCTGCAGTGTGGCTTTGCAGCCCCAAAGAGGAGGATAGCCCAGAAAAAGAGAAAGAAGGACCCACTCATCTGAAAATGATCAAAGTGCAGCATTAGGTGGAGAACACCTGAGCGAGGACATTCATCAGATTTCTATACACCAAATGCACTCCTACACAAGAAAGGGAGGAAAGGGCTCCCTTGATTTGTGTTTATGAGGATGCAAATCATTCCTCCAGGAAATACAGAAAGACTCTCCCTCAGGTGTACAACATACCTGCCAAAATCAACTAAGTCCATCAATTCTGTTAAAAGTGTCTGAATAAAAACTGAAAAATTGTGACATCTGTATTGATCTAAATATTTCTCCTTAGAAATCATGCGCATGTGTATGTGTGTGCGCCCACATCTCCATTTAAATTCATCTTAGGACAAAAATCAGCAAAAAGAGAACCAAACTATAATGCTCACATAGAACTGCTTTCATCACAATTCAACCCTAACACCTAAAGAATAAGCCAAATTATTTTATTCTGAAAGTGACCAAGGTTCAATTATGAAGATCCTAACATTTTCTGTATCAAAAATATTTTTAATCATAATTTAAATTCTCCTTTTCTCCAGTTTTGTAGATCTAGTTCTTTGTATATTTCACTTTATGCAGAAAGGATATAAAAAGAAAGACAATTACCTATGAGTGCTTGGTAAGACTGAAACATACGTTAATCATAATTAGTTGATTTTTGTTTGTTCAAATACTTGTGGGTGTCTTGCTTTTCTGTAATTTTGAATACCAAATTCATAACAGCCTGTGGCCTAAAAAATGATCAACTATACATATTTTAAAGCATCATTCTTCCTATCAGAAAGCTACAAACATCTGCACTGATTACAATTAAAAACAGTGTAAAAGATTATCACTCCAATTATAGCTTCTTGGTCTCATCAAAATTCACAACTGTCCTCAGACTGCAATGTGTGTGATGCCCATATGCCTTTTTCTCTGAAAGAAAACCTTCCTGTGATTCTTGCCCTCACTTCTTTAAAACAATGAATATATGTAGTTGCAGTGAATTTATCCTTATCAGCAAAGTAACATTTTATTGAGATATATTTTAAATTTTTTTTGAAAGTCTAGTTTTTTTCTGTCTGTGTGAATCTTCTTAGAAGAAATGCAGAAAAGCATTAGTATGCTACCCAGCAAAAGTTTCTCGCGCTCTGAAATTTTTTTGAATGCTCTTTTAAGGAACACTACTTTCTATGGTTCTCAATACTATTGACAGTGAACTAGGAAAGCCACTGAATTTGAAACACATATACATCAAATAAGTACAGAGATTACATTAAAAATTAGAACAATATTTCTCAGAATTTTTGCATATGGAAATACAGAAAGACTCTCCTCAGGTGTACAACATACCTGCCAAATAATTTTTGGTTCTGAATAAAAACTGAAAAATTGTGACATCTGTATTGATCTAAATATTTCTCCTTAGAAATCATGCGCATGTGTATGTGTGTGCGCCCACATCTCCATTTAAATTCATCTTAGGACAAAAATCAGCAAAAAGAGAACCAAACTATAATGCTCACATAGAACTGCTTTCATCACAATTCAACCCTAACACCTAAAGAATAAGCCAAATTATTTTATTCTGAAAGTGACCAAGGTTCAATTATGAAGATCCTAACATTTTCTGTATCAAAAATATTTTTAATCATAATTTAAATTCTCCTTTTCTCCAGTTTTGTAGATCTAGTTCTTTGTATATTTCACTTTATGCAGAAAGGATATAAAAAGAAAGACAATTACCTATGAGTGCTTGGTAAGACTGAAACATACGTTAATCATAATTAGTTGATTTTTGTTTGTTCAAATACTTGTGGGTGTCTTGCTTTTCTGTAATTTTGAATACCAAATTCATAACAGCCTGTGGCCTAAAAAATGATCAACTATACATATTTTAAAGCATCATTCTTCCTATCAGAAAGCTACAAACATCTGCACTGATTACAATTAAAAACAGTGTAAAAGATTATCACTCCAATTATAGCTTCTTGGTCTCATCAAAATTCACAACTGTCCTCAGACTGCAATGTGTGTGATGCCCATATGCCTTTTTCTCTGAAAGAAAACCTTCCTGTGATTCTTGCCCTCACTTCTTTAAAACAATGAATATATGTAGTTGCAGTGAATTTATCCTTATCAGCAAAGTAACATTTTATTGAGATATATTTTAAATTTTTTTTGAAAGTCTAGTTTTTTTCTGTCTGTGTGAATCTTCTTAGAAGAAATGCAGAAAAGCATTAGTATGCTACCCAGCAAAAGTTTCTCGCGCTCTGAAATTTTTTTGAATGCTCTTTTAAGGAACACTACTTTCTATGGTTCTCAATACTATTGACAGTGACAAGCGTAGGAAAGCCACTGAATTTGAAACACATATACATCAAATAAGTACAGAGATTACATTAAAAATTAGAACAATATTTCTCAGAATTTTATAAGTACTTTTTTTACATATGGAAATAAAACTGAAGTACATTTGTAATAATTAATATAAAGTGTAAAAAGCTGAATACAATTTAAAAATCATGAGTTTAGATAAGAAATTACACAAGAAAATTAAAAATCACTCAACAGTCAAACTAATAGTTCTTATTTAAGATCTGGTATTGTCATTTAAGAATAAGAATTGGGGGAAATTATTCAATAATTTTTTGGAACAGGAATTTTCCCACAATTGTTTTCAACTTTACAAACGAGGAGAAAAGTGAAAACCTAGATTTAACTCCTCCTTAATCAATTTATACTAAAACTTAGAACAAAGTGGGGAAATTAAAGAACATCTCTTTGGTTCAGTATTTTTAAGAGTATTCTTACTGTAAGATATCTGCTTACTGTGTAAATCAAATGATCAAAACCAAATATTCAAGAAGAATACAACCAAGGCGATGCATCATATCAATCCAAGATTAAATTTCTATTTTTTGAATTTCTAATTTTGCTTATAGTTGAATCTTGGAAAGTGATAGTTTTAATATATATGCCAAAAATAAAGGAAATAACCAATAACATTATATTCCCTCTATTATATTATTTTAAATATATGAAAAGTGTAAGCTCCACACCTGTTCAACAAATACTAAATTCATTTATGATAGCCTTTGAAACAGGGATGCTTTATTGAAGTATTTATTTTCCATTAAACACCATGTATATAGTTACAACTTGTATTTCTTATTGATCTCCAACCAAAATAAAAAATATGTGATTCTCATGCTATGAGGTCTTCTTCATTCCTGGTTTATATATGTAGTGCTACGGCCCTCCCCTTTTGGGTGATATTTTAAAGTTTTAATCCTTGATCCATGACTAACACAACAAAGATACTTGATATACCCAAATTTAGAAATCGGCTTCCTTGCATCATAAAAGGCAGCTACGCCTCAAAACATTGTAAATCTAATCTTTTCACATTATCCAAGAAGGCGATCCTGTATTTGCCAGAGTAGAATGCTTTAACACGTGTGAATCAACGGGTTCAAAGGGAGAGTCCCTTTGCTGGCGAAACAAATCTATAATAGGAAAGCTGGAAATGTATGGTTTTGGTGAAGTACCCTCGATGCCAGCTGAAGATTAACTTATTAGAGAAAGCCCAAGCACACCTCCTGTACATACACATAGTGTGACTAAGGCCATCTTACTGATAATTTACAAGGATAACGGTGGAAAGCTGTATTTCTGAGAATGACAAAAATGCCTTAGCTTGTAAACCTTTGCAAATTGATGTTACAAGCGCTGCTGCTCTTGGGGCTAGGGGTGGGAGTCAGGGAAGAGCTTCAGAGAACAGAACTATTTTAAGTGTTTCCAAGAAAGTAGTTCTTTGACTTTATCACCTATCCTTATCTAAAGAGAATGCCCAAAGAGGGCAATTTATTGCAAAAGGAAGCTTGCCAGGTTCAAGAATAAAAGTCTTCCAGTCTTTTGAGAAACTGAAAATTCAAACAGGAATTTTGAAGCTTAGTTGGGGAGAAATTAAAAGAACGGAAAGAAAAGAAAGAAGAGTCCTAATTCTTGGACTAGATCCACCCCCATTAAAACAGCCAACCACTAAAAGCCAGGTCATTGAAACCTCGGCAATATTTTAAAACTAAAATCTTTACATTTTTTCAAGCAAAATAGCTCCTTTTGGTCTGAATTCTCTGAATAACTATGACACTTCCTCCCTTTGCCTGTGGCCTTGCAGACCCCGTCTCCATACAAACAGGACTGGTTCCCCGAGATCGGCGGACTCTGGGAGACGTCTCATGAGGCCACTAGATGGCGCGAGAACACTGCACTGGGTCTCTCCACCCCTGCCGGGCGCCGTGGAGGAATCGAGGCTCCTGCTGAGAACACGGCGTTCAGTCACAGAAGATGCATTTTCTTTCAGACATCTTTGTACGTCGCAAGACACTTTTCAGGACACAAAGAGGGTAGTCCACCCTCCCTCCATGCCCTCCCCCCATCAGAAAATGTCGAATTAAATTTGGGATAGTAAAAATCATGTCGGTATTTACTGGCGCTTCCTGAGAACTTTACCTTTCAGCTCTTTAGGGGTTAGTCTGCTATTTGTTATGCAGCCTCCCCTAATACGTAGTTAGAGGCAAGGAGGAGTCCCTTCAGTATTAGCCCGGTGCTCAGAGCACCGCAGAAAGTTTGCATATTCTCAGTCGTCTTGCTCTCTTTCCTGATTTTTTTTTTTTTTCATCAAAAATTCTCTTTTTCTTCATCTGATATTGTGGGGTCCCTCATTAAGGACGGTAATATGAAAAACTGGATTTAAAACTGCTGTTAGAATGGCAGTTGTCTTCTTTTAATTCTTTACCAGCCAAGCAAAAGGAAATATCTTTGTTCTTGCTTTCCAAATGTGATGTTTTTGCTTCATGTAGTATTTCTGCCTGATCACCACGCATATTAATCTATCCTCCAAACTTTGAGATATACTTTTATAAGGGGGTGCATTTTCAGCTTCTTACTATATGATAAATACAGAAGACACACACCTCCCTAAGCCTCCTCAACAGGAACAATTACCATATTCCTCCAGATATTATCACCATCTCACTTCACAAAATGTCCACTGTAAAAGCTGTTTTGATCTTTTGTATAAGTGCCTTAATTTAAAATAATAGCAAAAAGGTAAAATTAGGCCTCTATGCTCAGCAGTGCATGAATGACAAATCTGTTGTAGTTTGGGGTATATCTTAAAAGGTTCCTTTTAAAATCTCTTATAGGAAATTTACATATGATCAAAAATTATATTACACGTTGGCAAACTGAACTGCATAATTTATTTCATGTGCTACTGATACACCCATATTTATACATAGAATAGGCTTGGTAATTCAAAATCTAAAAGATTTCTAAAACCATATATTTTTTTTAAGTTTTGAGCCACTGCTGAAAAGCTTTCTTTTTTCCCCTGTATGTTGTGTCTCAGAGGGAGATAATCATTTTTGGATATCCTCTTAGCTCTGATTTCAATGAATTTGTGAAAACCAGAGATCTTACGGTGACATTTAATTGAAAACATTTAGACAAATAAGGGTTCAATAAAACGTAATCACACCTGTTTAAAAATACAATATTGGAGACCAAATAAACAACCTGGCAAAAGTTGCTTCATAGGAAACATTATATCATTTTACTGTGTGTATTTTTTTGTTTATAGGAACTTAATTTGTCATATTAAATAAACCCATGAATTGAATCCTGTCAGTCATTTTAATTAGCTTTAATCTTTGGTATCATTTAATAGTTAACACTTTTCGTAGAATCTCCAAGACTCCATTATTATATGAGTTGCTAGAAAATACAGATATATAGATAAGATATCTTGAAATAGGAGCCTTATGTGCACATTACTGATTTGCTTTCTTTAGACATTCTATATAATTCACAGTTGGTCATAAGGGATATAACACAGGCTAATAGTTTCATACTTCTTAAATGAGTGGTTTCATATGCAGGTCCAAAATAGTTCCTAGAAGCATGATTTCAAGTGATTGTGAGTAGCAGCTAAGTTTTCTGTGGTATGTAACTATTTAACACCAGCGGAGCAGAAAGTCACTTTATGCTTGAAAAGCCACCTGGGAGTATACATATGCGCCTAAGAGACTAAATCCTCAGTCCCATTTGATCACTTGCTGAAAAATAATAGCATTCCCCTGGTTCTGAGAGGGGCATTGTGCTCATAATGATTGTATTAATTATTTCAATGAAAATATTTTTCAAATTTAAAAAATTTTTGGATTCCCTTGTGAATAAATGACTCAACTATTTCCGAAAATTGGAAAATATGGACACTCCCAACTTTTCATGGTAGAGGGGTAGTGGGTAGAAGCAACACAGACTAATACTTTGTGTTTTTCTTTTTGTATTCAGATAGTCAAAGAGTCTGATCAAACTTGCATCATCATTTTATGCAAAGAAACACCTGTAAATGCTTTTGTAAATACATTAGGTCAAGCTTTAAAGAAGCTTTTCATATTATATTTGGTGTCACTACCAAGTAGATTTGGCTAGTACTTGAAATGATCAGTAATATATTACATTCTCATTTGTCAACTGCTTTCTGTAGTATTAGTTTTATAAAATGTAAAGAAAATCTATTGATCAGAATCTTACTTAAAAAAAGACTTTTGGGGGATTTCATTTTGGTTTTGTTCTTGAGAAAGGCTTTTTTTTTTTCCCCCTTTAATATTGGTTGGTTTATTTGGCCAACTAATGAGCTAAACAGCAAATAATTTAATAATTAACTATTCAAATAATTAAACTTCACATTCACTCTGTGACAATAAAAAGCAAATATTAATAGCAGAGTAGCAATAACATAGGAATAAGCTCCTAAACTTTTCTAATGATTTTTTATTTCATGCTATGGTCAGGATTCTACAAAGCCATTGTATATCTTTAAGAGAAACCAAACAGATACCCATTAATAATTTGGAAAGTGTTAATAAAATAAATACACTTCTTTGGGGAAAAAAATTCCATTCAAAATAAACATTCTGTGGTTTGGAGTATCATACACTTGAATTGCATTGTTTAAATAAAATCCTACGTTAGAATAAATTAGAAATCTAAAGAAGACCATAGAAGGCATACCAGGCCGTAGAAAGCAAACTTTTAGTATGCAAAACATGGGAGTATACATATGCGCCTAAGAGACTAAATCCTCAGTCCCATTTGATCACTTGCTGAAAAATAATAGCATTCCCCTGGCTCTGAGAGGGGCATTGTGCTCATAATGATTGTATTAATTATTTCAATGAAAATATTTTTCAAATTTAAAAAACTTTTGGATTCCCTTGTGAATAAATGACTCAACTATTTCCGAAAATTGGAAAATATGGACACTCCCAACTTTTCATGGTAGAGGGGTAGTGGGTAGAAGCAACACAGACTAATACTTTGTGTTTTTCTTTTTGTATTCAGATAGTCAAAGAGTCTGATCAAACTTGCATCATCATTTTATGCAAAGAAACACCTGTAAATGCTTTTGTAAATACATTAGGTCAAGCTTTAAAGAAGCTTTTCATATTATATTTGGTGTCACTACCAAGTAGATTTGGCTAGTACTTGAAATGATCAGTAATATATTACATTCTCATTTGTCAACTGCTTTCTGTAGTATTAGTTTTATAAAATGTAAAGAAAATCTATTGATCAGAATCTTACTTAAAAAAAGACTTTTGGGGGATTTCATTTTGGTTTTGTTCTTGAGAAAGGCTTTTTTTTTTTCCCCCTTTAATATTGGTTGGTTTATTTGGCCAACTAATGAGCTAAACAGCAAATAATTTAATAATTAACTATTCAAATAATTAAACTTCACATTCACTCTGTGACAATAAAAAGCAAATATTAATAGCAGAGTAGCAATAACATAGGAATAAGCTCCTAAACTTTTCTAATGATTTTTTATTTCATGCTATGGTCAGGATTCTACAAAGCCATTGTATATCTTTAAGAGAAACCAAACAGATACCCATTAATAATTTGGAAAGTGTTAATAAAATAAATACACTTCTTTGGGGAAAAAAATTCCATTCAAAATAAACATTCTGTGGTTTGGAGTATCATACACTTGAATTGCATTGTTTAAATAAAATCCTACGTTAGAATAAATTAGAAATCTAAAGAAGACCATAGAAGGCATACAGGCCGTAGAAAGCACTGTAGTATCTTAAGGTACCTAAAACTTCTCTTTTAGTATGCAAAACATGGAAGAAATGATTAAAAATTTGCCCGAGATTTAAGGAAAGAATGATTTGTTGGCTGACTGTTTCATCTATTTCCTTGACAGAAACTTTAGTGGTTAAGTCATCTATCCTAAAAATCAGAGCACCTACTTTACCAGTATATTAACTTCAGTTTCCTAGGGGCTTTCTCCATATGCCTTCCCACAATGCTTTGCCCTGGACACTGGCTCTGTGATAGAGGCAGAGCTGTCTGTCCCTCAGGCCCACAGAGAGAGCCCCAGTCTCCACCTTTCTTCACAGTTGCTTCAGCTTCAGCTTCTGAATTTTCAGTTTTTCACCAGTTTTCAACCACTCAGGACTACATTTCCCCTTCTACTCAAGGAAGAGATGAAAACAAAGTGAAATAAAATTAAACTAAACCACCAATATTTGAATAAAATGAAGGTTGGACCCCTGTTATATGATTACACCAAGAATAATACGTCACTCTGCTCCTTCTCTGATTTGCTGCTTGAGTGAATTGTTTACAAAATGGAACATTTTTTTGAAATAAACCGGGAAGTGGGGAGAAAAAGTGAGGACGAGGAAGGGAGAAAAGGTTTAGATCAGCTAGATTCTAGAAATCTGTGTTGGAAATGTAGTAGGAGGGCCTATCTGTCATCCTTTCAAAGGTTAGTTTGAGTTAGCAACAATATACAACTTTCTAAAACTTTTCTCCCTGTTTTCTTTCTCTCACACACACAGACTCGTGGACACACATATACCCACTCAGGCCTCTCCCCAAGCTGAAATAAAGAGGGAAGTCACGTTGATAATCCTCACGAACTGGCATCTGCATTCGACATTGGTAATGGCAACAAAAAGCCAATCACTTCTCCAAAGCTATTTTCTACAATACAGTTGATTAAAATGCCACCAATGAGGGGCTCATGTGAAATAAAAATGTGCAGTCCTGATCCTAAAGAAGAATGCAGGTAACCAAAACCAAAATAAGCCCTCACCCCAGTTTGACTGTAATACTAAACATAGAAACATGAAATTGCTACTCAACAGGCTCAGGCAAGATAGAAGAGACGGGAGCAAAGAAGCATTATGTGAAAAAGAATAGGAGCACTTAGTCTGAGAGAAGGTATGAAGGAACATACGTATTCAAGTCAAGATGTTTTCCCAATTTCCTCCTCAGTCCTCCAGATTCTCATTGTTTACCGAGGGATCACATGACAGGCCAAGTATCTGACCCTGTGGATCACTTTCGTCATTTCCTAAATCAGAGCACCTACTTTACCAGTATATTAACTTCAGTTTCCTAGGGGCTTTCTCCATATGCCTTCCCACAATGCTTTGCCCTGGACACTGGCTCTGTGATAGAGGCAGAGCTGTCTGTCCCTCAGGCCCACAGAGAGCCCCAGTCTCCACCTTTCTTCACAGTTGCTTCAGCTTCAGCTTCTGAATTTTCAGTTTTTCACCAGTTTTCAACCACTCAGGACTACATTTCCCCTTCTACTCAAGGAAGAGATGAAAACAAAGTGAAATAAAATTAAACTAAACCACCAATATTTGAATAAAATGAAGGTTGGACCCCTGTTATATGATTACACCAAGAATAATACGTCACTCTGCTCCTTCTCTGATTTGCTGCTTGAGTGAATTGTTTACAAAATGGAACATTTTTTTGAAATAAACCGGGAAGTGGGGAGAAAAAGTGAGGACGAGGAAGGGAGAAAAGGTTTAGATCAGCTAGATTCTAGAAATCTGTGTTGGAAATGTAGTAGGAGGGCCTATCTGTCATCCTTTCAAAGGTTAGTTTGAGTTAGCAACAATATACAACTTTCTAAAACTTTTCTCCCTGTTTTCTTTCTCTCACACACACAGACTCGTGGACACACATATACCCACTCAGGCCTCTCCCCAAGCTGAAATAAAGAGGGAAGTCACGTTGATAATCCTCACGAACTGGCATCTGCATTCGACATTGGTAATGGCAACAAAAAGCCAATCACTTCTCCAAAGCTATTTTCTACAATACAGTTGATTAAAATGCCACCAATGAGGGGCTCATGTGAAATAAAAATGTGCAGTCCTGATCCTAAAGAAGAATGCAGGTAACCAAAACCAAAATAAGCCCTCACCCCAGTTTGACTGTAATACTAAACATAGAAACATGAAATTGCTACTCAACAGGCTCAGGCAAGATAGAAGAGACGGGAGCAAAGAAGCATTATGTGAAAAAGAATAGGAGCACTTAGTCTGAGAGAAGGTATGAAGGAACATACGTATTCAAGTCAAGATGTTTTCCCAATTTCCTCCTCAGTCCTCCAGATTCTCATTGTTTACCGAGGGATCACATGACAGGCCAAGTATCTGACCCTGTGGATCACTTTCGTCATTTCCCAGAAAGAGTGAGAAATGAAAATGCTTGCTGACAACTTCATTAGGAATCCAGTGGCTTAGGTAGAATTAGAATTCAAGACATCAAAAACCTCAATACCCAATTTAATCCTTTAACCACTGGGCCACACTCTTTCAAAATTGTTAATAGAAACAACATTGCCCTTTTTGTACAGCTGTAGATGCCCTATTGATCTGTATCACATACCATTTAACACTGGATGATTTGGCTAGGAAAAGCAATGTTCACTGTTCCATGGCAAATCAGACAACAATGCTAAGATAGGCTATAGAACCAGGAAAATAGCAAAGGAGATGGGGAAACAAACAACCACAAAGAACAAACTTCATCTGCATGTTCTTTGCAGCTATTTTTTTCCTCTGCCAGAAAGCGAAGTAGTAGAGTGCCACTGTATTAAAAGTAAAACTATTTCTGCCTAACACAGATGCGGATCATGGGAATGGAAACCTAATAATAAACCAACAGCTGAAGGCCACATTATTGCCCTAGCCTCCTCCCCTAGCTCATTTAGAAAATGACATGTTTTTCTTCGCAATGTTTTTACCCTCCTCTCTCTTTAGTGGCAGTAATGCTGAATGCTCTTGACATAATTCTTCGTTCACCCCTGACAGTCATTTTTTTTGAATACCATCCCGGTAATAAAACACCTGACCTCCAGTCTTTCAATTGGCCATTGGCTTGGGTTACCCCAATTAGCGAGGCTCGTTTGGAAGTATCCAGAGGAGTCAGGTGTCTTACTCTTCCCTAAACTCAGCATTATGAGTGAATACATCATTTTATTCAGGTCAATTTCTTCTTCTGGTGGATTTCTTTATTCTCATATGATCTAAACATAGCAAAACAACAGGTTTAAAAAATAAGCTAAAAGTATGTAGAATTTTGATACCAAATATTTCTGCCTCGGAAGTCAAATAGGATGCCATGTCTAGTTACTGGAGAGCTGCTTTTCAGTAAAGATAATTGAAAGAATTATGTGTAAATATCAATGAAGAGCTAATTTATTTACATATAAGGTAGCTACATGTCTGCATAATTTAATGAAAACACACATGCACTTGTATGCAAAGCACACTTTTGTGTTTGGGTCAATCTATTTTTGGAGTACAGATCTCCCAAATCAGTACATCTTTTTAAAAAACTCTTCAAGTTGGCAAGAACATGTGTACCCTCCAGAGTTAATAGTGTGTTTACTACATGTTTCTGTGTTAATTCAATGTAAGATTTTGCCTCAAGAATACAGTTGGCAGTTACTGTGAATAATAACTTCTTGAGGTTTCTCAGAGAACTTTAGCAAAGGAATGTGGGCATTTTCAGCATAAATGAGATGGAAGAGAAATTAACAGAATATCTAAATTGTTTTAAAGAAAGAGTCTTTTAATATTAAAATGATTTAAAATGCATCTTTGTGTGTGTATCTGAGATAGCAATCTCTTTGCTCCCTTTATTTGTGATTTAATGTTTTATTAATAACCACAGGACTTCAACAAGAGTGTAATTTTTCTTCACAAATCTTTAGAACCTGGGTGTACTATTCAATTTTATCACTGGTCACATTTTTATTCTCTCTTGGAAAAGGTAAACCATAGGATTTCTTGATAGACAATACTTGAAATAGAATATGAAGCCCATACAACTGAAAGTGGACAAATAATACAGACTGAAATGAGCACAAGTCTTTCAAAGACTGCAAGCCACCCTTTGACATTCAGGCAACTAAGGAGCGAAAGAAAATTGAATTTAGCTGATGCAAATGAAATTAAAACTAAATTAGTTGTCATATCAAACTGATGTAAACGATGTAAATGTTTTCTGTTTATGAAATTAAAAGCTGCAAACACGAATATTTACATGTTTGTTTAAAAATTACTCTTCCTAAACTCAGCATTATGAGTGAATACATCATTTTATTCAGGTCAATTTCTTCTTCTGGTGGATTTCTTTATTCTCATATGATCTAAACATAGCAAAACAACAGGTTTAAAAAATAAGCTAAAAGTATGTAGAATTTTGATACCAAATATTTCTGCCTCGGAAGTCAAATAGGATGCCATGTCTAGTTACTGGAGAGCTGCTTTTCAGTAAAGATAATTGAAAGAATTATGTGTGTAAATATCAATGAAGAGCTAATTTATTTACATATAAGGTAGCTACATGTCTGCATAATTTAATGAAAACACACATGCACTTGTATGCAAAGCACACTTTTGTGTTTGGGTCAATCTATTTTTGGAGTACAGATCTCCCAAATCAGTACATCTTTTTAAAAAACTCTTCAAGTTGGCAAGAACATGTGTACCCTCCAGAGTTAATAGTGTGTTTACTACATGTTTCTGTGTTAATTCAATGTAAGATTTTGCCTCAAGAATACAGTTGGCAGTTACTGTGAATAATAACTTCTTGAGGTTTCTCAGAGAACTTTAGCAAAGGAATGTGGGCATTTTCAGCATAAATGAGATGGAAGAGAAATTAACAGAATATCTAAATTGTTTTAAAGAAAGAGTCTTTTAATATTAAAATGATTTAAAATGCATCTTTGTGTGTGTATCTGAGATAGCAATCTCTTTGCTCCCTTTATTTGTGATTTAATGTTTTATTAATAACCACAGGACTTCAACAAGAGTGTAATTTTTCTTCACAAATCTTTAGAACCTGGGTGTACTATTCAGTTTTTTCACTGGTTGCATTTTTATCCCCTCCTGGAAAGGGTAAACCATAGGATTTCTTGATAGACAATACTTGAAATAGAATATGAAGCCCATACAACTGAAAGTGGACAAATAATACAGACTGAAATAAGCACAAGTCTTTCAAAGACTGCAAGCCACCCTTTGACATTCAGGCAACTAAGGAGCGAAAGAAAAATTGAATTTAGCTGATGCAAATGAAATTAAAACTAAATTAGTTGTCATATCAAACTGATGTAAACGATGTAAATGTTTTCTGTTTATGAAGCTACAGTTTAGAGCATATCAGGCTGCAAAAACACGAATATTTACATGTTTGTTTAAAAATTCAAAGACCGACTATAAAAATTGCTTAGAATCTTAGCTACTTATACAGGTAAGAGTTAAGGGATCAGTAACCATGAAAACTGTGGACACAGACCACTGAGATAAACACACAGACACACATGTCAAGACGCAGGCATGCTTTTCTGGCCAGGCAGTATCCCATTACATCATTGCTTCAAATGCATTCATTCTCTTCAATATTGTTGGCTGTTTCAGGTTAACTACCAAAATCATTTGCCTGAGAAGCGAGATTTAATTGTCTTACAACTACCTCTGTGAGGTACAATAGGGATTACAAGTACCCATTGATTATACTATTGGGTAGAATAAGGGACTCTTATTCTAGCATTTCTCATTCATTTTGTCATTGCATTCTCTTTGAAAGAGACCAAATGGGTCCCAGCAGGTGAAAGCAAAGAAACCTGAAAGGCCCCCTTTGATGAATGACAATACCACAACCACCCTCCCCCCCCATTTTTGGGAGATTATAAAACCTTATTAAATCATGCCCTGTTAGATATTGATTGAGAGGGAGCTAAACTAAAACCAACAATAGCAGCATGGATCAGCGAGCACTGCTTTCATCAGTGGGCACTAAACACAGCTAAGCTTTCCAATCCTTTTTTTAGGGGGGGGTGTGGAGGTAGGGGGAAGGGGCTTTTTTTTTTTTTTTAACTATTTACTTTTGTTTAAACCATTATCCCAGAAAGTCATACAATTATAGCAGCTTTGTCAGTCAAGAATAGATGGTAGTTGTCTAGCACTTCATCTTTTTGAATGTAGCAGTGTATCACACAAACAATATTATACTTGGTTAAGATTCAGGATTATTATTATGATTATTTGGGGGGTGCAATTCTAGGTAATTATCATAATTATTCTTGACTCTGGGACCCCTTTGATGACAAGGCTGCTTTAAAGTAAACCACTTGGACATAACAACTCAAGATATTTGAAAAGAGGCTGCTGCCAGAATCAGTTGAAAACTCACCCATATTTTAAGGCTATCTTGATTACCAGGCTGCCTGCGTTCCTGGGCTGTCTTTCCTGCCATCTGTGAGCACCACAGCAAACAGCCCCTTTATGACAATCACCTCAGTATAACTTGAATATGTCTGCTTTAGAGGAGATTTCTGTAATAAGACTCTGTGCTAATTAACTGTCAGCTTTTTTTTTTTTTTTTTTTTTAAATCAACAGTGCATTTCCAAAAGTAAAGACATTCCACCAAAAACTCCTGAGCAAGAATTCCGCTTCTATGCTAGACTGCAACAACTTTCTCTGTGTTTTTCAGGCCTTACTTTACCCAACTGCATCGGTTTGCTTTAAATTCTTCCTTGTGATAAACAATTTCATTTTTCTTGCTAGTTGACTACAGGTAGTGACATTTGCTTCTACCTATAGACAGTTACTTGACTCAATCACATTACAAAAAAAAAAAAAGAAAGAGAGAAAGAGGAAAAAAGAAAAGGATAGGAAAAAGGAAGGAAGAGGACAAGAGGGGAGAGGGAGGGTAGGAAGGAAGGAAAGAAGGAAGGGAAGAGAGAGAAAATACACAGGTGGAACAGCAACTTTTTATGCGAGAAATTATAGTTGCATAGGATTTTTAAAAAGGCAACTAGTATTGCTTTTGAAAACAAACATAGCTAGGAAGGACCAGATACTAAAATTATTAGTTTGATTTCAGAGATGAGTCATTTCACCTCAAGAAAAATAATTATTTGTAAAAATACTATATGCAATGAAAATAACATTTGAAAAAAATCTCTAGCAACTATCATTGTCTTAAGAAGACTACAGAAATCAAGGCTCGAACAAAATAGAAACAGAAGATTAAATAGTTACAAATTTATCTTAGCGAATTCTTTTCTCTCTAATGGATAAAAATAGCTGGAACCACGTGAAAATAATGCATTAATACTAATATTTCTTATAAAAATACAAAACATAGGAATGAATGCAGAGGTTTTCATTTGTTGTTAAAATTCCCCTCTGAATCATGGAAATCAAAATTTTAAGTTGGATACAAGAAATAAACAAAATGAGAATATTATAAAATTGCTTTGTTTTTAGGCAAAAGTTTTTCCTTTATATTGTATAACATATTTTAAATAATTTTCAAAGATTTTTAATTGCATTTATAAATTAGATTTTTATTATTGAATAATAAAAATTCACTCAAAATTTTCTTATTGCTAATCAGTTTTCAATATTTTATTGTCTATCCTGGGTTTGAACTTAAATTTTAAAATTAGGCATCACATTCCTTTAACTTTCTTCAATGTTTTGCATCAAGTATTGTAATTTATAAATTTTACTTTTCTGTTGTTATTTCCACACCTTCTTATTGTTATACGCTAAATAAAAATTTACAAGTATTAAGTATGCCAAATACTTTTGTGTTAATATATCTAATTATTATTTTAAAGTATTTTTAACAGAACGGTTAACAACAACAAAATATATTGCCAAGCTAAGCATTGGATAATGATCTCTTTCTGAAGGATAAAGATGTCCATATATTTTTATAAATGCTGCAAGCCACTTTAAAGAATTCAAATTTTAATATACTACCTAATATAGATAATTAAATGACAAAATCTGTTGCTAATTTTATTTTCATTAGATTTGATTTTTTTCAAGTAAGTACTGCCTGTTACTTTTATACTGATTAGTTCCTTTCCTTTGCTGATTTGAGTTTCCTAAAAGAATCCTGAGAATTTTTCTCTAAATGTTTGATATATTTTTAATATAGTCATCAACTGGAAATTTTAGATTGCCTCCTATTTTAGGTAAGTAGCTAGAATATAAAATAAGTGACATTTAAGTTGCAAGAACAGTATCCTTTTAATTGTCCTTTAAGGTACACTGTTTTCCATTTTTTAAAATGTTGCAATTTACCTTTTTTTAAAGTTGTATCAGAAAATTATACAGAAACAATTCTACCTAAGAATAAGTCTCTTTAGTAAGAAAATTATCAAAACTTTGCTCCATACTCTCTAATATGTGAGAAAAACTAACAAATATTTGAGATTACTGCCTACTCATATTGCTGTCTATCAGAGGTACCTTTTGAGATTTCTTTCTCTTCTGTCATATTTAAAGACTACAAACAAGTAAGAAACTATTTTGGTTTCAACACTAAAATATAATAGTTCTAATTCCTATCACTTTCCTTAGAAATGAAATTTAATTCTGTTGTATCATCTTATTATGTGGGCCTTTTGTGATCAAATTACATATATGAGCTCTTGTAAATCCTGTAATATCTGCTTGGAGTTACACTGGCTTACATTTTCCTAAACATTATGCCCAAATTGTTACTTATTCAGCAGTTTTAACAATAGTACAAAATTATTTCCATCAATTTGTATTAGAACTATAGTTAAAAAAGAAATAAGGCATATATTTTGTCTAATGTTTTCAAACTGTTTAGAACATAGAAAATACACTATTTCACTGAATTTTATTTTTAAATTCATGACCACACAAGCTTTGTTTCTTAAATGACTCATTAGTGTTAAGGAAAAATAAAGATATTTTTCTCATATCTTCTAAGACTCTACTAAAACCAGTTTTTAGGGTTATATTGATAAATGCACAAAGCATTATTCCCTTATGCCTTAGAAAAAACTCCCATTCAGTCTCACGCATCTGACATAAAATAAAAATTGAACAAATTTTTCAAATTGAATAACCATGCTGAAGAAACCCTAAATGCTATTAGCATCTAATTCACAAAATTGTTACTGTTGGATTAAAATGCTTTATTTTTCCTAGAGATAGATGTAATGCTCTATAAATGAGGGAGGGGGCAGAGCTAATTTTCACTTAGGATGAAGTAATATTGTTACTTCAATGGAATAGATACTGCATTTTTAAAACTGAGTTGGTAGTAACATTATAACCATCTCTTCAGACAAGTCTAACTCATGATAATGTTTATTTGTGATAGATTCACTGGAATGAACTTTGAGCCAGTGTTTCAGTTATCATTTCTAAAGTTACCTAATACAGTGTTGTCTACACGTAAGTCTTTCAGAATCTTGTGTTTTCTCCAAATTCTATTTTTGAAAGATTTGAGAAATTTTAATTTTCCAAGTCAGGAGATTTTTACAGCATTTTTCACACAGAACTCTGTAAAATTGTAAGATTACTGCCTACTCATATTGCTGTCTATCAGAGGTACCTTTTGAGATTTCTTTCTCTTCTGTCATATTTAAAGACTACAAACAAGTAAGAAACTATTTTGGTTTCAACACTAAAATATAATAGTTCTAATTCCTATCACTTTCCTTAGAAATGAAATTTAATTCTGTTGTATCATCTTATTATGTGGGCCTTTTGTGATCAAATTACATATATGAGCTCTTGTAAATCCTGTAATATCTGCTTGGAGTTACACTGGCTTACATTTTCCTAAACATTATGCCCAAATTGTTACTTATTCAGCAGTTTTAACAATAGTACAAAATTATTTCCATCAATTTGTATTAGAACTATAGTTAAAAAGAAATAAGGCATATATTTTGTCTAATGTTTTCAAACTGTTTAGAACATAGAAAATACACTATTTCACTGAATTTTATTTTTAAATTCATGACCACACAAGCTTTGTTTCTTAAATGACTCATTAGTGTTAAGGAAAAATAAAGATATTTTTCTCATATCTTCTAAGACTCTACTAAAACCAGTTTTTAGGGTTATATTGATAAATGCACAAAGCATTATTCCCTTATGCCTTAGAAAAAACTCCCATTCAGTCTCACGCATCTGACATAAAATAAAAATTGAACAAATTTTTCAAATTGAATAACCATGCTGAAGAAACCCTAAATGCTATTAGCATCTAATTCACAAAATTGTTACTGTTGGATTAAAATGCTTTATTTTTCCTAGAGATAGATGTAATGCTCTATAAATGAGGGAGGGGGCAGAGCTAATTTTCACTTAGGATGAAGTAATATTGTTACTTCAATGGAATAGATACTGCATTTTTAAAACTGAGTTGGTAGTAACATTATAACCATCTCTTCAGACAAGTCTAACTCATGATAATGTTTATTTGTGATAGATTCACTGGAATGAACTTTGAGCCAGTGTTTCAGTTATCATTTCTAAAGTTACCTAATACAGTGTTGTCTACACGTAAGTCTTTCAGAATCTTGTGTTTTCTCCAAATTCTATTTTTGAAAGATTTGAGAAATTTTAATTTTCCAAGTCAGGAGATTTTTACAGTATTTTTCACACAGAACTCTGTAAAATTGTAAGATTACTTGACTTCATTCCTGGGGCTTTCACTTGAAGACACTTAGGCTCAGCTCCAGTTTCTTTAAAATTCACTGGGGTAAATATAAACTATAAGTAGTATTCTCTTCCATTTATCAGAATATCCAAGATACTATATAGAAGCTAAGGATATGTATATATAGAGAGAAAGGCTAAAGGTTCTCTTGATCTGACAAGGCCTTTCAGTTCATGCTCAGCTCATATTCACGAAGTATCAATACATGCGTTAATTTCTCATTCTGCATAAGGAAATTGGAAACATCTGTTAAGACAATTCTGAGAAGCCAGACTCCTTTCTAAAGAAAAAATGTGACAAGCCAAGTCAACGCTTTTTAGTTTCAGTCTAAATGTTAAAGTCCCAAGTCCCATTAAGAGATTTCATAGAAAAGTGAGTCAGCACCACTCTGCTTGGGCCTCTTCTTACAGTTTGACAACCACGAAGCAAGGAGACCTTTGCTAGGTCTTCTTTACGACAGCTGCACTGAGGGTCTACCCACCAGCCTCCCTGCAGCCAGTGCTCTACCCTCTCCCAAACCATTTACCAAACTCTTCCTTTGGAAATGCCTTCAAAGTGAGACTATTGGCCGCAAGAAAAATGCTCCTACTTCATAGTCATACTTCATTTTTAAATCTAAAAGAGCTATTAGCATCTAATTCACAAAATTGTTACTGGTTTGAAGTAGATGTAATGCTCTATAAATGAGGGAGGGGGCAGAGCTAATTTTCACTTAGGATGAAGTAATATTGTTACTTCAATGGAATAGATACTGCATTTTTAAAACTGAGTTGGTAGTAACATTATAACCATCTCTTCAGACAAGTCTAACTCATGATAATGTTTATTTGTGATAGATTCACTGGAATGAACTTTGAGCCAGTGTTTCAGTTATCATTTCTAAAGTTACCTAATACAGTGTTGTCTACACGTAAGTCTTTCAGAATCTTGTGTTTTCTCCAAATTCTATTTTTGAAAGATTTGAGAAATTTTAATTTTCCAAGTCAGGAGATTTTTACAGTATTTTTCACACAGAACTCTGTAAAATTGTAAGATTACTTGACTTCATTCCTGGGGCTTTCACTTGAAGACACTTAGGCTCAGCTCCAGTTTCTTTAAAATTCACTGGGGTAAATATAAACTATAAGTAGTATTCTCTTCCATTTATCAGAATATCCAAGATACTATATAGAAGCTAAGGATATGTATATATAGAGAGAAAGGCTAAAGGTTCTCTTGATCTGACAAGGCCTTTCAGTTCATGCTCAGCTCATATTCACGAAGTATCAATACATGCGTTAATTTCTCATTCTGCATAAGGAAATTGGAAACATCTGTTAAGACAATTCTGAGAAGCCAGACTCCTTTCTAAAGAAAAAATGTGACAAGCCAAGTCAACGCTTTTTAGTTTCAGTCTAAATGTTAAAGTCCCAAGTCCCATTAAGAGATTTCATAGAAAAGTGAGTCAGCACCACTCTGCTTGGGCCTCTTCTTACAGTTTGACAACCACGAAGCAAGGAGACCTTTGCTAGGTCTTCTTTACGACAGCTGCACTGAGGGTCTACCCACCAGCCTCCCTGCAGCCAGTGCTCTACCCTCTCCCAAACCATTTACCAAACTCTTCCTTTGGAAATGCCTTCAAAGTGAGACTATTGGCCGCAAGAAAAATGCTCCTACTTCATAGTCATACTTCATTTTTAAATCTAAAAGAGAGCTATTGATGTTCACTACACTTAACTTCATATAGTTTTCCAAAGTCAATTTTCCTTTATTGGATAAAGATTTCTCATTATTAAAAAAAAAAAAAAAAGAGTAGGCAGTAGCCTCTGAAGGCAATTATCAAAACAGGATGTCCAATACCGGATTGAGCAATGAGACCATCGGTGAAATGAGTATTTAATACCTTACAAGATGATCACCTTTAAACATTTGATTTTGATAAATATTTAGTTTTATTAATTAGTCACATTGCCTTGCAGTCATAGCTGAACCATCTGACTGTCATTCCTTTACAAGATCACAGTTTCTTGCAGCTCTGGGTGTTAACCTAACTTGAAAACTTAAGACTTCATAGTCATAGTCCCTTTGGTCACAGTAAATTGCATAAGGAGGCTTGTTTGTTTATATGCATAGCAGGCAAAATTTATCAGATCTTAACATATAGACTAATATTTAATATATTCTTCAGAAAACATTGAATTAGCTTATTTTTTAATTCAATTCTTAATTTAGGTCAATTTAAACTATTGGGTTCTAAGAGATACATAGTTAGAATACTGTTATATGAACATTAAGATATCTGCTCCCAAATTAAAAATTTTGTTTTTAAAGTAAAGCCTACACTTCAGTGCTTAAACGTTTTCAAAGGTTTTGGAAAAAAAAAACTATAGGATAATTATAGTAACAGTTATTTTACATATCACATACTTTCTTTAAAAATTAAATAACATTTTCAGTGATGTAGGCTTATATGTATGCCAAATTTTAAGCTTATGATTTTCTTTTGTAGCTAATTTCTCTCTTGTCACGAAAGACCATATGTTTATGATATATATTTTTCCCTCTAAAAATCCTATTACTGTTTTGTGGGTGCTGGTTACCACGAAGCAAGGAGACCTTTGCTAGGTCTTCTTTACGACAGCTGCACTGAGGGTCTACCCACCAGCCTCCCTGCAGCCAGTGCTCTACCCTCTCCCAAACCATTTACCAAACTCTTCCTTTGGAAATGCCTTCAAAGTGAGACTATTGGCCGCAAGAAAAATGCTCCTACTTCATAGTCATACTTCATTTTTAAATCTAAAAGAGAGCTATTGATGTTCACTACACTTAACTTCATATAGTTTTCCAAAGTCAATTTTCCTTTATTGGATAAAGATTTCTCATTATTAAAAAAAAAAAAAAAAGAGTAGGCAGTAGCCTCTGAAGGCAATTATCAAAACAGGATGTCCAATACCGGATTGAGCAATGAGACCATCGGTGAAATGAGTATTTAATACCTTACAAGATGATCACCTTTAAACATTTGATTTTGATAAATATTTAGTTTTATTAATTAGTCACATTGCCTTGCAGTCATAGCTGAACCATCTGACTGTCATTCCTTTACAAGATCACAGTTTCTTGCAGCTCTGGGTGTTAACCTAACTTGAAAACTTAAGACTTCATAGTCATAGTCCCTTTGGTCACAGTAAATTGCATAAGGAGGCTTGTTTGTTTATATGCATAGCAGGCAAAATTTATCAGATCTTAACATATAGACTAATATTTAATATATTCTTCAGAAAACATTGAATTAGCTTATTTTTTAATTCAATTCTTAATTTAGGTCAATTTAAACTATTGGGTTCTAAGAGATACATAGTTAGAATACTGTTATATGAACATTAAGATATCTGCTCCCAAATTAAAAATTTTGTTTTTAAAGTAAAGCCTACACTTCAGTGCTTAAACGTTTTCAAAGGTTTTGGAAAAAAAAAACTATAGGATAATTATAGTAACAGTTATTTTACATATCACATACTTTCTTTAAAAATTAAATAACATTTTCAGTGATGTAGGCTTATATGTATGCCAAATTTTAAGCTTATGATTTTCTTTTGTAGCTAATTTCTCTCTTGTCACGAAAGACCATATGTTTATGATATATATTTTTCCCTCTAAAAATCCTATTACTGTTTTGTGGGTGCTGGTTACCACAGTGAAGGAGCTCCTTGATTCACTTGGTATGTGAGAATTTCTAGTCATGCCTTGAAATGTAGGTGGACTCTAAATTCTTTTGCTGTGCACAATTTCTGTGTCTTGCCATTATGAGCTAATTATTCCAGTAAAAGTGAATTCAGATTTATCAATCTTAATTCAGGAATAGGAGTTTCTCATCATGTTAACCCTGATACACTTTCTCAAGTTCCAGAAACATCTACCATGTCCATCTCTAGAGGATGCCCAAAGGGAAATCACAAATGTCATGACCATGAAACAACTGTATTAAACACATGATGAGAACTTTTACACTTCTGGATGAATATGTTGCCTTCTGTGCAGCCAATTCTGTTTTTAAAGATACATTATATTATGTTATTAAGGATTTTTAAGATTGAATGAAAACATGTAGCCAATAACTGATTTTCTGTATTAGGAGAAATTATTTTTTTTTATTTGTGCTCCTCTGAAATTATTCTTAAGAGGTTATTCTTTTGCCACCAAATTTGTGTCTAATATTTTATTCATATCATTGTTTTCTATTGTTGTTTAGTTGCTAAGTCATGTCCGACTCTTTTGCAACCCCACAGACTGTAGCCCTCCAGGCTCTTCCAGCCATGGGATTTCCAAAGCAAGAATGCTGGAGTGGGTTGTCATTTCCTTTTCCAGGGGTACCATGGTTTAGAACTCCAAAATTAATTCTTAATTTAGGTCAATTTAAACTATTGGGTTCTAAGAGATACATAGTTAGAATACTGTTATATGAACATTAAGATATCTGCTCCCAAATTAAAAATTTTGTTTTTAAAGTAAAGCCTACACTTCAGTGCTTAAACGTTTTCAAAGGTTTTGGAAAAAAAAAACTATAGGATAATTATAGTAACAGTTATTTTACATATCACATACTTTCTTTAAAAATTAAATAACATTTTCAGTGATGTAGGCTTATATGTATGCCAAATTTTAAGCTTATGATTTTCTTTTGTAGCTAATTTCTCTCTTGTCACGAAAGACCATATGTTTATGATATATATTTTTCCCTCTAAAAATCCTATTACTGTTTTGTGGGTGCTGGTTACCACAGTGAAGGAGCTCCTTGATTCACTTGGTATGTGAGAATTTCTAGTCATGCCTTGAAATGTAGGTGGACTCTAAATTCTTTTGCTGTGCACAATTTCTGTGTCTTGCCATTATGAGCTAATTATTCCAGTAAAAGTGAATTCAGATTTATCAATCTTAATTCAGGAATAGGAGTTTCTCATCATGTTAACCCTGATACACTTTCTCAAGTTCCAGAAACATCTACCATGTCCATCTCTAGAGGATGCCCAAAGGGAAATCACAAATGTCATGACCATGAAACAACTGTATTAAACACATGATGAGAACTTTTACACTTCTGGATGAATATGTTGCCTTCTGTGCAGCCAATTCTGTTTTTAAAGATACATTATATTATGTTATTAAGGATTTTTAAGATTGAATGAAAACATGTAGCCAATAACTGATTTTCTGTATTAGGAGAAATTATTTTTTTTTATTTGTGCTCCTCTGAAATTATTCTTAAGAGGTTATTCTTTTGCCACCAAATTTGTGTCTAATATTTTATTCATATCATTGTTTTCTATTGTTGTTTAGTTGCTAAGTCATGTCCGACTCTTTTGCAACCCCACAGACTGTAGCCCTCCAGGCTCTTCCAGCCATGGGATTTCCAAAGCAAGAATGCTGGAGTGGGTTGTCATTTCCTTTTCCAGGGGTACCATGGTTTAGAACTCCAAAATTCATCTTTCAGAGCTTTGTTTCTTAACAATAAGAGTTTTGATGAACTTCTCCAATTTTGACTGCAGAAAGGCATGGCAGCTTCTTGGTTCACCTCCTCTTTGGATTTGGATAAGAATTTTGTGTGGAATCCTTTTACTATGTCAGGAAAAAACACATAAAATTCCATTTCTGATGACTGCCATCTATATACCTTTGTGTGACACATTCACTTAAAAAAAAAAAAAGAAAGCTGGGTTGTTTAAGAAAATGTTCAACATCAAAATAAGATAGATACCCACATTACTCACTGCTATATTTAAAATGGATAACCAACAAGATCCTACTGTATAGCACAGGGAACTCTGCTTAATGTTATCTTGCAGCCTGGATGGGAGGGGAATTTGGGGGAGAATGGATACATGTATATGTATGGCTGATTCCCTTTGTTGTCTACCTAAAACTATCACAACATTGCTAGCTGGTTACCATTCCACCATAAAATTAAAAATTTTAAAATAGATAGATCTGAAAAACTGCTTTCCTAACATACTGAAATGACAGATAGAGTAACCTGGTGATTAAGACCAAATCTAAGAAGAAAGAGTGGGGATTTGGAGGCTTATTTTCTGTAGGATATTGGAATTAACCCAAGGGCAGTTACTCTGAAGCTTCCTCTCTTTACCTGATCACATCCTCTCTGGTTCCTTCTGCTGGCTGTAGAGAGAATTTCCATTGCTTCTGGCCAGTCTAGTCTTAAACGTTTTTCCTGCTTTTTCAACTTTTGCTTTTCTACCTTTGTCTTCTTATTTGTTGCTTGTTTTTATGATAATTTAGCAACTGCTAAAGTATGAACGTATTGAAGTATGGTTTGCTGTATTATATACTGGTATTGAGTTGGTTGTTAGACTCATAGGATAGATTGTCATTCTGTTATTTATAGCTCTAAACCTATTTTTCTGATACAGAAAGGGATTTTTCAGCTCTAACATCTCTGATTAGCTTTCAGATCTTATTACATGAAGGAGAATATAATATTGTTTTCTTTATAGGTATTAGATTTCACACTTTTGGAGGACAGAGATGAGCCTTCCATTTGCTTTTCTGCTTAACTCCTTCCTTGTGACTAGGAAATCTGATTTTGCATATAGTAAGTGCTGAGGAGCATTATTGGAGGTCTCGTTTGCCATTACTACTTGCTCTGAAATGAAACTTTTATAGTCTCTGAGAATGCAATAAATGTATACTTGAGGACAGTTAAAAGAAGTGAGTAGCATAAAAGTTTTAGACTTCTTTGGGTTCACCTCCTCTTTGGATTTGGATAAGAATTTTGTGTGGAATCCTTTTACTATGTCAGGAAAAAACACATAAAATTCCATTTCTGATGACTGCCATCATTACTTTTTCACTTAAAAAAAAGAAAGCTGGGTTGTTTAAGAAAATGTTCAACATCAAAATAAGATAGATACCCACATTACTCACTGCTATATTTAAAATGGATAACCAACAAGATCCTACTGTATAGCACAGGGAACTCTGCTTAATGTTATCTTGCAGCCTGGATGGGAGGGGAATTTGGGGGAGAATGGATACATGTATATGTATGGCTGATTCCCTTTGTTGTCTACCTAAAACTATCACAACATTGCTAGCTGGTTACCATTCCACCATAAAATTAAAAATTTTAAAATAGATAGATCTGAAAAACTGCTTTCCTAACATACTGAAATGACAGATAGAGTAACCTGGTGATTAAGACCAAATCTAAGAAGAAAGAGTGGGGATTTGGAGGCTTATTTTCTGTAGGATATTGGAATTAACCCAAGGGCAGTTACTCTGAAGCTTCCTCTCTTTACCTGATCACATCCTCTCTGGTTCCTTCTGCTGGCTGTAGAGAGAATTTCCATTGCTTCTGGCCAGTCTAGTCTTAAACGTTTTTCCTGCTTTTTCAACTTTTGCTTTTCTACCTTTGTCTTCTTATTTGTTGCTTGTTTTTATGATAATTTAGCAACTGCTAAAGTATGAACGTATTGAAGTATGGTTTGCTGTATTATATACTGGTATTGAGTTGGTTGTTAGACTCATAGGATAGATTGTCATTCTGTTATTTATAGCTCTAAACCTATTTTTCTGATACAGAAAGGGATTTTTCAGCTCTAACATCTCTGATTAGCTTTCAGATCTTATTACATGAAGGAGAATATAATATTGTTTTCTTTATAGGTATTAGATTTCACACTTTTGGAGGACAGAGATGAGCCTTCCATTTGCTTTTCTGCTTAACTCCTTCCTTGTGACTAGGAAATCTGATTTTGCATATAGTAAGTGCTGAGGAGCATTATTGGAGGTCTCGTTTGCCATTACTACTTGCTCTGAAATGAAACTTTTATAGTCTCTGAGGGAATGCAATAAATGATACTGACTGGACATAAGGCAGTCACTGGTAGAGTCAGCTGTTAAAACTCTGTTTCCACCATCAGGGTGCTTTGAAGCCTGTTTCTAAGACCTCCAGACTCTGAATCCTCCTCCTCTCCAGAGATAATCATTTGATTGTGCCTGTTACTTGCTGGTCTGGTTGAGAACACCAGTCTGGACCAGGAGGCAGAGAAAGGACTGGCTTTTAAAAGTGTTAGTATCCTCTTCTGGGAAGTCATCTTCGGTTTACCAGCTCTGATCTTCTACTTCAGTCTGGCCAAGTGGCTTCTGCCTTATTTCTTCTGTCTGGGCAAGGATCCCTGTCACTTCCCACAGCATGGGTTGTTTGTTTGTTTGAAAGGTTGGGACAGCAAAGTCTAGTGATAGAGGGCCCGGCCACTGAGTGTTCAGACTCAGGGAGGCAGGTGGTCTTAGAGTGGAGCAGAAGCTGAAGCCCATCAGACCCAGAGGCCACAGTCTGGCCATCTGTGGGCCAGATTGTGCTGACAGACACATTTTGGCCTGTTTTTTGGGTTTTTTTTGTTTTTTTTTCTTTCTTGGCTCTGCCACAGGGGTTTCTGGGATCTTAATTCTCTGACTGAGGACTGAACTCAGGCCCATGGCAGTGAAAGCACTGAGTCCTAACATCAGACTTCCAGGGAAATCTCAACCCATAACATATTTTATTTTGCCTGGAGTCAGGCTCTTTCTTACTCTTATTAATGCTCTTTGAGGCCAGATTCAATCTTTTAATGACTGTAAGAATTTATCTCATGCAAAGGGACTGCATACCCTTCCAGGGCAAACGCCACGATACAGACTCCCTGGCAGACTTCTCCCTGTCGGCCTTTTGATTAGGATCTTATTACATGAAGGAGAATATAATATTGTTTTCTTTATAGGTATTAGATTTCACACTTTTGGAGGACAGAGATGAGCCTTCCATTTGCTTTTCTGCTTAACTCCTTCCTTGTGACTAGGAAATCTGATTTTGCATATAGTAAGTGCTGAGGAGCATTATTGGAGGTCTCGTTTGCCATTACTACTTGCTCTGAAATGAAACTTTTATAGTCTCTGAGGGAATGCAATAAATGATACTGACTGGACATAAGGCAGTCACTGGTAGAGTCAGCTGTTAAAACTCTGTTTCCACCATCAGGGTGCTTTGAAGCCTGTTTCTAAGACCTCCAGACTCTGAATCCTCCTCCTCTCCAGAGATAATCATTTGATTGTGCCTGTTACTTGCTGGTCTGGTTGAGAACACCAGTCTGGACCAGGAGGCAGAGAAAGGACTGGCTTTTAAAAGTGTTAGTATCCTCTTCTGGGAAGTCATCTTCGGTTTACCAGCTCTGATCTTCTACTTCAGTCTGGCCAAGTGGCTTCTGCCTTATTTCTTCTGTCTGGGCAAGGATCCCTGTCACTTCCCACAGCATGGGTTGTTTGTTTGTTTGAAAGGTTGGGACAGCAAAGTCTAGTGATAGAGGGCCCGGCCACTGAGTGTTCAGACTCAGGGAGGCAGGTGGTCTTAGAGTGGAGCAGAAGCTGAAGCCCATCAGACCCAGAGGCCACAGTCTGGCCATCTGTGGGCCAGATTGTGCTGACAGACACATTTTGGCCTGTTTTTTGGGTTTTTTTTGTTTTTTTTTCTTTCTTGGCTCTGCCACAGGGGTTTCTGGGATCTTAATTCTCTGACTGAGGACTGAACTCAGGCCCATGGCAGTGAAAGCACTGAGTCCTAACATCAGACTTCCAGGGAAATCTCAACCCATAACATATTTTATTTTGCCTGGAGTCAGGCTCTTTCTTACTCTTATTAATGCTCTTTGAGGCCAGATTCAATCTTTTAATGACTGTAAGAATTTATCTCATGCAAAGGGACTGCATACCCTTCCAGGGCAAACGCCACGATACAGACTCCCTGGCAGACTTCTCCCTGTCGGCCTTTTGACTCCATGCCCAGCTTTTGCTGGATTCCCCTTCCTGGGCAGCTCTTATTAGCAGTGATCCATGGCCATTTCACAGCAGATTCCCTAGGTCTGGGCCACATCCTCCAGAGGAGACAACTTCCGGGCCTGTGTTGAATCGGTGCTCACCTGTGGCTACTGTGGTCCAGGTAAGGATTGAACTCTCAGCCCAGACCCTGAAAGTCTGCTCTCTTCTGTCAGTGTTACTGTTAGCCTGGTTGTCTCTGTCTAGATCTGCACAGATGGTAATTTAGCTGCTTATGCTTCTTTTAGAAGTTAGAAAATTCTGATACCACAGGTACCCCAATCTAGCAACAAGCAGAGTGATATCAAAAGCCCCAGTGAGTAAAAGACAAGTGGCTCTCTTAAAATAACCATCCCATCATGATCAAGTTGGGTTCATCCCAGGCATGCAAGGATTCTTCAATATCCGCAAATCAATCAATGTGATACACCATATCAACAAATTGAGAGACAAAAATCACATGATCATCTCAATAGATGCAGAAAAAGCCTTCGACAAAGTGCAGCATCCATTTATGATAAAAACTCTTCAGAAAATGGGCATAGAAGGAACTTATCTTAACATAGTGAAAGCCATATATGAGAAGCCCACAGCGAACATTATCCTCAATGGTGAAAAACTGAAAGTATTTCCTCTAAGATCAGGAACAAGACAAGGGTGTCCACTTTCACCACTACTATTCAACATAGTCCTGGAAGTTCACGGCAATAAGAGAAGAGAAAGAAATCAAAGAATCCAGATTGGAAAGGAAGAAGTCAAGCTCTCTCTTTTTGCAGACGACATGATATTATACATAGAAAATCCCAAAGACATTATTACAAAACTACTAGAGTTAATCAGCGAATTCAGCAAAGTTGCAGGATACAAAATCAATATACAGAAATCACTGGCATTCCCATACACAAACAATGAAAAATCAGAAAACGAAATCAAAGAGGCAATCCCCTTCACCATTGCAACCAAAAGAATCAAATATCTAGGGACTGCATACCCTTCCAGGGCAAACGCCACGATACAGACTCCCTGGCAGACTTCTCCCTGTCGGCCTTTTGACTCCATGCCCAGCTTTTGCTGGATTCCCCTTCCTGGGCAGCTCTTATTAGCAGTGATCCATGGCCATTTCACAGCAGATTCCCTAGGTCTGGGCCACATCCTCCAGAGGAGACAACTTCCGGGCCTGTGTTGAATCGGTGCTCACCTGTGGCTACTGTGGTCCAGGTAAGGATTGAACTCTCAGCCCAGACCCTGAAAGTCTGCTCTCTTCTGTCAGTGTTACTGTTAGCCTGGTTGTCTCTGTCTAGATCTGCACAGATGGTAATTTAGCTGCTTATGCTTCTTTTAGAAGTTAGAAAATTCTGATACCACAGGTACCCCAATCTAGCAACAAGCAGAGTGATATCAAAAGCCCCAGTGAGTAAAAGACAAGTGGCTCTCTTAAAATAACCATCCCATCATGATCAAGTTGGGTTCATCCCAGGCATGCAAGGATTCTTCAATATCCGCAAATCAATCAATGTGATACACCATATCAACAAATTGAGAGACAAAAATCACATGATCATCTCAATAGATGCAGAAAAAGCCTTCGACAAAGTGCAGCATCCATTTATGATAAAAACTCTTCAGAAAATGGGCATAGAAGGAACTTATCTTAACATAGTGAAAGCCATATATGAGAAGCCCACAGCGAACATTATCCTCAATGGTGAAAAACTGAAAGTATTTCCTCTAAGATCAGGAACAAGACAAGGGTGTCCACTTTCACCACTACTATTCAACATAGTCCTGGAAGTTCACGGCAATAAGAGAAGAGAAAGAAATCAAAGAATCCAGATTGGAAAGGAAGAAGTCAAGCTCTCTCTTTTTGCAGACGACATGATATTATACATAGAAAATCCCAAAGACATTATTACAAAACTACTAGAGTTAATCAGCGAATTCAGCAAAGTTGCAGGATACAAAATCAATATACAGAAATCACTGGCATTCCCATACACAAACAATGAAAAATCAGAAAACGAAATCAAAGAGGCAATCCCCTTCACCATTGCAACCAAAAGAATCAAATATCTAGGAATAAACCTACCCAAAGAAACAAAAGAACTGTACACAGAAAACTACAAGACACTCATGAGGACATTAAAGAAGACTTAAACAGATGGAGAAATATTCCATGTTCCTGAGTCGGAAGAATCAATATTGTGAAAATGACCACACTACCAAATGTCATCTATAGATTCAATGCGATCCCTATCAAACTTCCAATAACATTCTTCACAGAACTAGACCACAGAATAACACAGTTCATATGGAAACACAAAAGACCTCGAATAGCCAAAGGAATCCTGAGGAAGAAGAATGGAGCTGGAGGGATCAGCATCTCTAACTTCAGACTCTACTACAAAGCAACAATCCTCAAGACAGTATGGTACTGGCACAAAAACAGAACTATAGACCAATGGAACAAGATCGAGAACCCAGAGATAAAGCCACGCATCTATGGGTACCTTATTTTTGACAAAGGAGGTGAACATATAAAATGGGACAAAGACAGCCTCTTCAACAAATGGTGCTGGAAAAATTGGACAGCTACATGCAAAAAAATGAAGTTGGAACATACCCTGACACCATGCACAAAGATCAACTAAAAATGGATTAAAGACTTAAAAAAAAACCAAAAAAACAAAACACCATCCCAGTACTATCCTCGTTCAGGTAGATCTGAAAATTATTCATCATTTTGACTTTACATATAAGCATATAGTTGCAGTTCTCAGCAATGCAAATGCTGGCTTTTGTGCCTCCATGCCTGAATATATACAGTGGCCACTTTAAAAAGAAGATGTTATTTTTTTTAGAAATGAGACACAAAACACATCTTTATATGCCCAATATTGATTATACTGCCAATAATAACTTTAAGCACCTGGACATTTGAGAGCAATTTATATCAAACTGGCACTGTTCTGAAGAAATATTTACCATCTGCATCATGCAGATATTTCCAGTTAATATCTGGCTCATATCTAGACTATATAGTAAGAATGCAAAAAAGTCAACGTCGCTCAGTCCTGTCTGACACTTTGTGACCCACGGACGAGCCACGGAATTCTCCAGGCAAGAATACTGAAGTGGGTTGCCATTTCCTTCTCCAGGGGATTTTCTCAGCCCATGGACTAAACCCAGGTCTCCTGCATTGCAAGCAGATTCTTTACAGTCTGAACCACCAGGGAAACATATATATATATATATATATAATGTAGCTTATAAAAGGCCAGTTTCTTGACAGTATATGAAAAGTTTAACCATTAATCTGCATTCTACTGAATGATTAGTAGAGGGCCAACTTTTATTTACTTATAATTGCCAACAATGAAAAAGATAGATATTACTATTTCTGTTTTCAAAACACTTATTTCTAAGGTTATGTGATTCCTATTTCTTAATGCTATGTAACGAATGCTTCCACTTACAACACATAAACACGGGCCACTTTATAGCTTAAGTTTTTCTAATAAAGTTTGGGTTTGATACAATTTGGACCTTCACTGGAAAATACAGCCATCAGGTACAGATTCTCAGGGGCAGTAAGTAAAGGTTTCAAGGCAATTTTACATGATATGGGAAATTATTATAGAAAGATGATAAGATATTAAACTTTTTTTTAAATTTTGGCCTGTTTTATTAGTCCTTTCTTTATTTATTTTCATCCATCATTATTCTTTGGCCTGTGTGGGCCTACCCTTGCAGTGGCCTCTCTCTTGCTAAGCACCAGCTCTGGGTGCATGTGTTCCAGAGATCTGGCTCCTAATTGGACACACCGGTCCAGCAGTCCTACGGCACGTAGGATCTCCCTGTGCCAGGGATCGAACCGGTGCCCCTTGCACTGCAAGGCGGACTCTTTATCCACTGGACCACCAGGGAAGCCCTAAACTACTTTTTAGTGGTTTACTCAAACAGTATCTTTTATTGACTAAACCTAGTAACACTTGATTCTCTTCACCCGTGACTACTATTAGAGCTTGTTTATCATCCATCATTGTTTATCCTGGAGAAATTCAGACCATATTATATAAGTCTGCCCCAATTAGCTTGGTGAATATTTTCCAAGATGGTGAACTAACAGTAGTGTTAGCTTTGTGACCAGCAGAGTCACACTTACTTACTTACTTCATCATTACATTTCTCTGAATAGTTACAAACAGAAAACCTCTGGTGAAGGAGGGGGACAAGCTGCTGGTATCCATCTGCTTTGGTTTGCACCTCATTTATTTTTATTGTGTCCAACTAATGTGGTGGTTTATAACATTCTCTTTCTTAAGAGGATGCCTGGACCCATTATAGTGTCTCTGGCACCCACACTTCAAATGACGGCAGTTGGGGGGGGAATCACCCAACAATTGTCATCATGTGTGCATCTTGAAGTGTCAAGCCAGTTCACTCTTTCCTCAGAAGGAAAAAGAGAAGAGAGAGAGAGGAAAACCACCAAAAGAATTCCTTTTCCTTGGATTGCTGAGATGCCAAGATAGGAAGTTAAGAACAAATGAGGATTCTAGGTTCCTGTTGCAATTTGAGAAAAGGATTGCCTGCAGGAAATCCACATACTATTGTGTTTTCACATTCCCTGTTAGGAAACAAAGAGGCTAGATTGGTGTTTTTCAAAGAGGCAAATGGGAGAATAGAGGGGTACAGCTGTAGTTCCTATTCCCTAGCCTTTATAAACACAAGAACTGTGTGTGGTTTTGCAAATGAAAACATACATTTATATCTCCTCAGAAGCACAACACTCACACTTCCAGATTTTGTATTTAACTTTCTATTTCTGTCCAAAAGAGCTGTTTTGAAAATCGGTTAGTTATTAAAGAAACCTTAGAATAATGTATCAGTTTGTCGTGAATGCTGTGAAGTGTAACGTTCAAGTTTGGGCATTTAAAATCACTTTAGAAAAATTTTGGAAGACAGAGTTAGCAAACGCAGCATTTAATCTAATTGTTGGAAAGGGCTAATTGTGTACAGAAAAAAAATGTCTTCTACTTTATATTTTTCCAGTCATTAACATAGCTGCCACGCTGTGATTTTCCCCTTTATGACTTTCTTTAAACAGATGCACCAAAAGAAATGTTATGTGAGTCAGTCAGTCTAAAGCCTTCTTGCTCGTTCCATAATTAAATAACACCATTCTTAAAAAGAGAAAAATATCTATTTTAGGAATTTGCTTTTAAGGAAAAGAAAAAGCCTTTCATCTGAACAAAATGCAATCAATGCAAAAAATGGCAGTTTGAGATTGTGTTATAGGGATGATTGTCTCAATTTTCCTTTTAATTTTCTTAGTGTAAGACTGACTCTTTTTCATTGATATACTTCAAAATCCTGAATAAAACATAACCCGCTTTATTTTCCTCATCTCCAAATGAAGAGGATGCCTGGACCCATTATAGTGTCTCTGGCACCCACACTTCAAATGACGGCAGTTGGGGGGGGAATCACCCAACAATTGTCATCATGTGTGCATCTTGAAGTGTCAAGCCAGTTCACTCTTTCCTCAGAAGGAAAAAGAGAAGAGAGAGAGAGGAAAACCACCAAAAGAATTCCTTTTCCTTGGATTGCTGAGATGCCAAGATAGGAAGTTAAGAACAAATGAGGATTCTAGGTTCCTGTTGCAATTTGAGAAAAGGATTGCCTGCAGGAAATCCACATACTATTGTGTTTTCACATTCCCTGTTAGGAAACAAAGAGGCTAGATTGGTGTTTTTCAAAGAGGCAAATGGGAGAATAGAGGGGTACAGCTGTAGTTCCTATTCCCTAGCCTTTATAAACACAAGAACTGTGTGTGGTTTTGCAAATGAAAACATACATTTATATCTCCTCAGAAGCACAACACTCACACTTCCAGATTTTGTATTTAACTTCTCTATTTCTGTCCAAAAGAGCTGTTTTGAAAATCGGTTAGTTATTAAAGAAACCTTAGAATAATGTATCAGTTTGTCGTGAATGCTGTGAAGTGTAACGTTCAAGTTTGGGCATTTAAAATCACTTTAGAAAAATTTTGGAAGACAGAGTTAGCAAACGCAGCATTTAATCTAATTGTTGGAAAGGGCTAATTGTGTACAGAAAAAAAATGTCTTCTACTTTATATTTTTCCAGTCATTAACATAGCTGCCACGCTGTGATTTTCCCCTTTATGACTTTCTTTAAACAGATGCACCAAAAGAAATGTTATGTGAGTCAGTCAGTCTAAAGCCTTCTTGCTCGTTCCATAATTAAATAACACCATTCTTAAAAAGAGAAAAATATCTATTTTAGGAATTTGCTTTTAAGGAAAAGAAAAAGCCTTTCATCTGAACAAAATGCAATCAATGCAAAAAATGGCAGTTTGAGATTGTGTTATAGGGATGATTGTCTCAATTTTCCTTTTAATTTTCTTAGTGTAAGACTGACTCTTTTTTTTCATTGATATACTTCAAAATCCTGAATAAAACATAACCCGCTTTATTTTCCTCATCTCCAAATGAAGATAATACTTATCATATAAACTATTTTGAGGAACAAAATGTTAATGAGGTTAAATTATTTTAATTAAAGGAAGGCAGCTCTCTGAAGTAAGGATATTCAAATAGTCATTGTTCTGTACTCCAAGTCATACTTTTGTCTTGTCTTCAAATTATTGTCTGCTTTTGATAAAAATTAAGGGTTCATAAAAACTTACTGGATGCCTAAATCAAATTAATATTTATTTCTTTAATGCAATACAAATGTCTGGATAATATTAAACTTCTGGGTAAGTGACTTGAAAATTTTTTCACACCATTCATTTTGAAAAGTTTATTTAAAATAAAAACTTAACAACTGTTTCTATGTAAGAACAAAATACAAGAAAAAAAACAGAGGGCAATACTTTAATAGGAAAAATCTGGGCAAGCCTGACTACTGAGGCCAACATAGATCTGTCCTGATCCTTCCTGTCCTGTACTTGAACCTGTGTCCTTTCAAACTTATCCTAGCATGATCATTGTACACATGAACAATCCAAGGCAGGTATGGTTCTGTGTTGTTATCTCTACCATTTCATGAGGTATTCAAGAGGAATATTTAAAAATTTGAAAAAGTTCCACAATTAAAAAATATCAGCCTTCATCACCTTCTTACCAACCAGACTCTCCTTACTCCTACCCCTCCCCTGGCTAGTTTCCCTTTCTTGAGCCTTTCCAGAAGTCACAAGAATACAAGCTGGGGACGTTCTAAACAAGAAAATTGTGGCTGTGGTGATTATCAGGGCTTAGAGTCAAAACTACATGTTTTCGAATCCTGGATTTACCTACCTGTGGGCAATGTTATGTGAGTCAGTCAGTCTAAAGCCTTCTTGCTCGTTCCATAATCAAATCACACCATTCTTAAAAAGAGAAAAATATCTATTTTAGGAATTTGCTTTTAAGGAAAAGAAAAAGCCTTTCATCTGAACAAAATGCAATCAATGCAAAAAATGGCAGTTTGAGATTGTGTTATAGGGATGATTGTCTCAATTTTCCTTTTAATTTTCTTAGTGTAAGACTGACTCTTTTTTTTCATTGATATACTTCAAAATCCTGAATAAAACATAACCCGCTTTATTTTCCTCATCTCCAAATGAAGATAATACTTATCATATAAACTATTTTGAGGAACAAAATGTTAATGAGGTTAAATTATTTTAATTAAAGGAAGGCAGCTCTCTGAAGTAAGGATATTCAAATAGTCATTGTTCTGTACTCCAAGTCATACTTTTGTCTTGTCTTCAAATTATTGTCTGCTTTTGATAAAAATTAAGGGTTCATAAAAACTTACTGGATGCCTAAATCAAATTAATATTTATTTCTTTAATGCAATACAAATGTCTGGATAATATTAAACTTCTGGGTAAGTGACTTGAAAATTTTTTCACACCATTCATTTTGAAAAGTTTATTTAAAATAAAAACTTAACAACTGTTTCTATGTAAGAACAAAATACAAGAAAAAAAACAGAGGGCAATACTTTAATAGGAAAAATCTGGGCAAGCCTGACTACTGAGGCCAACATAGATCTGTCCTGATCCTTCCTGTCCTGTACTTGAACCTGTGTCCTTTCAAACTTATCCTAGCATGATCATTGTACACATGAACAATCCAAGGCAGGTATGGTTCTGTGTTGTTATCTCTACCATTTCATGAGGTATTCAAGAGGAATATTTAAAAATTTGAAAAAGTTCCACAATTAAAAAATATCAGCCTTCATCACCTTCTTACCAACCAGACTCTCCTTACTCCTACCCCTCCCCTGGCTAGTTTCCCTTTCTTGAGCCTTTCCAGAAGTCACAAGAATACAAGCTGGGGACGTTCTAAACAAGAAAATTGTGGCTGTGGTGATTATCAGGGCTTAGAGTCAAAACTACATGTTTTCGAATCCTGGATTTACCACGCTAGCTCTGTGGCCTCAAGCAAATTATTTAGCCTCATCCGTAAAATGGGAACAATAATCGCCCTCCCTCAGAGAGGTACGGGGACTAAATGAGATAATGTGCATACAGCACTTGTCAGAGCACACTCAACAAATGCTGCAACTATTGTTGGACTTTCATTCATCTAACTGCCCTGATCACAGAATTATAGACCAAAGGTTACTGAGGATTTCCCCCCAACAGCCTATATTACTAGAGGATAGACCTTTTATTCCAAATGTAAAAGCCAGTTCTTGTCATGTTTCAAGGGTGATGCCATCTCAAAATGCCACAATAAACTAAACCCTGATGTGTGATTGGGGACAATGTAAGACTTCCAAGCTCAGGTCACAATGGCAGCAATCTACTGCAAAGAGTGTTACCCTCAAGTTCAGGGACATGCCTATATCCAGGTCTTCAGAAATTCAGAGATTTTATGTCTCTCTTGGAGACAGAGGTTTTAGCTTTTAACCAGTTTCCAATTATATCCAGAATGCTAATAAATTTACCTGCCATCTTCACTTCAAATTAATTAAAAGCCATCAGTTAGCTACGTTACCCTATCCAGTAGGCAAGAAGGGGTACCAGCTGGGACATGCAACAGGGCTTCCCTGACCACAGGCCAGGTTCCTTCACTGCTTCTAGAAACCCTTGATTCCTGTTAGGCAGGTAAATAGAGGTAATCTGCTCTAGTCTAAACAGGACTGATTGAGAACATTTATTTTCCCTCAAAGAACCCTTTCTTTTTTTTTTTTATTATTCATTTATTTTGGCGGGGAGCGTGTTGGGGAGGCAGAGGGTGGGTGGGCCGCTTCTATTGGTCTTTCATTTGTCTATTTTTCATCCGTCTTTGTTCTTTGGCCCATGTGGGCATCCCATCCCGGTGGCCTCTGCTCTCGCAGAGCACCAGCTCTGGGCGCATGCACTCCAGAGCTCCAGCTCGGTAATTGGACACATCGGTCCAGCCACTCCGCGGCACGTGGGATCTTCCCAGGCCAGGGATTGAACTGGCGCCCCTTGCATTGCAAGGCGGTGTCCTTACCCACTGGACCACTAGGGAAGCCCAAGAACCCTTTTCAATTAAAGTCCCCGATGGCTCAGCAGGTAAAGAATGCACCTGCAATGCAGGAGACAAAGGAGACAAGGATGTGATCCTTGGATCAGGAAGATCCCCTGGAGAAGAGAATGGTAATCCACCCCAGTATTCTTAACTGGAGAATTCCATGGAGCCTGGTGGGCTTCAGTCCAAAGGGTGGCAAAGAGTCGGACACACTGAGTGACTAAGTACATAGGCACAACCCTCTTTATCCAACGAACTGATGTAGTTCTCCTTGATTCTAAGCAGTCAAATTTGCCCTTTGATTTCCGTGGAGGGATCAGTGTCTTTTGGCCTAAAAAAGATGTTTTGATAAAGGAATGTTGGACACTGTTAAAGGTACTCACTTAGGATAGGTCTGCAGGCCTCACACAAAGTCCAGGTGTTCCAACTTTGAAAACTTCATGGCAAACGGGACTTGCCTGTTCCACCCCAGGCACCAAGAAATATAAGGCAGACTGCATGATTTGATGGTTTTAAGAAACCACTATTTATAATTTAATATTTAACTGTTCCTTGAGAGTCAAGACAAGGGTTTCCCCACTTGCCATCTCTTTCTTGATTCTGCAACAGTTGATAGTTTTCAAGCACTTCATCCTAAAGTTAAAACCAATCAAGTTTGAACTTAAGTATTTTGGAATTATTCACAAATTATATCTCAAAAATCTTATTTTGTAAATTTTCTGAAATGAAAGACTCTTTAGAATCTTTGGTATAATCTAAAGTCATTTTCCCCTCTTAAAATAAGGATGTTCTCTTTTTATTTCCCTTTTTGATAATATCTGAAAAGAATTTAAACTCCCACATGGCTCAAATCAAATCAAGTACTATAACCCAAGAGGTTTAAATAAATTCTGAGTTTGATAAAATTCATTTGTACCATTATCAGTGATCACCATATAAAATGAAACAGTGAAATCCGTGTTTAGACTAGTGAAAATGTTTTTTCAAATAAGTTTTTATCATAACTCACATTTTTTTCTCATAGCAAGTTACAAAGGGATTGATTTTAAAAGCATTTCCATGCTTTAATAGATAAGCTATTAATATTACTTATTTGTGGGGTTATTTCCTTTAATAAACATACATTCTCATAAAAACATTATTTTGAATATGTATCTTTTTAAAATATAGGAGAATGTCATTAAAAGATAAGAGAGGTACATAATATCTGATCTACCACAAAGCATATGACACATGAAATGATTTGTTGAGCTTCCATTTTTATACTGAAAATATAAAATGAGAGCTAAAGTTCAACTAAATCTCAGTTTCATTCACCACCTCCAAGACCACAACCTCATCCCTAGTTTTCAATTAAGATTCCCCGGCCTGAACTCAGATATTCTGTCTAAAACTCTGGTATTTTTTCCCCTGAAAGAGTGGTATGTATGATCTACAATTTATTATAACCAGGTGGATAATGAAATTTGGATTCTTTAAAAAATGAAAAAGTTCAGTTAATTCTCTTCTTCATTTTTTGTTCTTAACAGTGCTTGACACAGTAAGAATTATGCTGCATGTTCACATTATTTTCTCTTGCAAGTCTTCAGCCCCTACTGTTCCGTCTGTTCTGTCAGCTAATTAAACACATAAACCTGTGAGGAAGCTACTGTTAAATCCACCCTGCTTACAAAGATGATTTCTCAATAGGCCTGATGTCGAATGTGTTTGAGGTGCACAGCGCAACCTCTTCAGGAAGAAAAATACATTGACTCATGAGCTTCCAACTGACATTCATGATTGTTTCAAATGTGAATTTCATCACTTAACCACAAACATCTACGAGAAAAAAGCTTGAGCTTTACAGAATACATGTTCCACTAATATACTGTATCTCCAAAAGATATGTACATATTTTTTTTAAGTGGGCATTGACATATTAGGTAAAATTGAAGCAGAGAATTAATATATATTCACATCATTTATTTAACATAGAAATACTTGATTTTCATAAATTTCCAAAATTAGATATGGTTAGTTCTGTTTCCTAATTTTATTAACAATGTCCTTTGTGGCTATGCTATTTAAATCAATTTGTTTTCAGATATAATAGCTATAGTAGGTACATAAATAGTATGTATAGAAATATTTACTGTCTGCTATGAAAATAATTAATTAGACATACTACAGAGAAGGGTTTTTGTATGCTATAAATCACTTTTGATTTCATTAACTGGGTACTACACAAACCTTGGTAAACTAAATGCTATTTGACTTATCATTGCTAAATAATTGAATAAAGAGAAGAGCTAGGTAAATGGTGTGGAAAAAATATGTAACATCACTCTTATTGAAAGTTGTTTTGAAAATGAAACACAATTTCAGCTTTTGTAGCTAGCACAATCGTTTTCTTACCTTTACTTCAGTAAAACACTTCTTCCCACAATCCATACACATACAATCTACAATATAAGTGCCCTTGTGATGTCTCAATTCCAACAAAAGATTTTTCTTTTCTGTTAATTACCCAGGTTTACTTTGGAGATAGAACAATCGATTCTACATGTCATTAACCAAGCTCAAAGTACATTTCATGTATGAATATACAATATCATGAATTTGGGAGCTGCCTGTGGGTTAATTACTACTAGGTAAAACTACCCATGTTGATACTAATAACAAATCTATTATTGAAAATTGTAAGAATACAGTGTTGTGTTTTGGATCTTTGGGCATGAGATCTATGGTTGTTCCTTTTTTTCATAGTAACTTCTTTTAATAAATAAATTCTGATTGTGCATAAATGTAAAAAGCTCTCAGATTTGCAGCAAACAGTGACTCTTTTGTTTTGTGTTGGATACAGTTAAGATACTGTTGAGGAATTTTCAGTTTTGATTCTTTTTCAATTTCTTGGACATTTGGGACATATATTATTCTATTGAAATTCCCACCATGTCTCATGTAAAGGAGTGAAGAGCTCAGTATATTCTAGAGGGGTAGTTATTAATGAAAGAACTCTTTCCTTAGACCTACATATTATGAAACAATCATTAAAAAATCAAGGGTATATCCTTGTTTGTAATACATTTCACAGTGGATACTTTCACTGTTAAACAGTTTTACCTTCTGACTTGATATAATAGCTATAGTAGGTACATAAATAGTATGTATAGAAATATTTACTGTCTGCTATGAAAATAATTAATTAGACATACTACAGAGAAGGGTTTTTGTATGCTATAAATCACTTTTGATTTCATTAACTGGGTACTACACAAACCTTGGTAAACTAAATGCTATTTGACTTATCATTGCTAAATAATTGAATAAAGAGAAGAGCTAGGTAAATGGTGTGGAAAAAATATGTAACATCACTCTTATTGAAAGTTGTTTTGAAAATGAAACACAATTTCAGCTTTTGTAGCTAGCACAATCGTTTTCTTACCTTTACTTCAGTAAAACACTTCTTCCCACAATCCATACACATACAATCTACAATATAAGTGCCCTTGTGATGTCTCAATTCCAACAAAAGATTTTTCTTTTCTGTTAATTACCCAGGTTTACTTTGGAGATAGAACAATCGATTCTACATGTCATTAACCAAGCTCAAAGTACATTTCATGTATGAATATACAATATCATGAATTTGGGAGCTGCCTGTGGGTTAATTACTACTAGGTAAAACTACCCATGTTGATACTAATAACAAATCTATTATTGAAAATTGTAAGAATACAGTGTTGTGTTTTGGATCTTTGGGCATGAGATCTATGGTTGTTCCTTTTTTTCATAGTAACTTCTTTTAATAAATAAATTCTGATTGTGCATAAATGTAAAAAGCTCTCAGATTTGCAGCAAACAGTGACTCTTTTGTTTTGTGTTGGATACAGTTAAGATACTGTTGAGGAATTTTCAGTTTTGATTCTTTTTCAATTTCTTGGACATTTGGGACATATATTATTCTATTGAAATTCCCACCATGTCTCATGTAAAGGAGTGAAGAGCTCAGTATATTCTAGAGGGGTAGTTATTAATGAAAGAACTCTTTCCTTAGACCTACATATTATGAAACAATCATTAAAAAATCAAGGGTATATCCTTGTTTGTAATACATTTCACAGTGGATACTTTCACTGTTAAACAGTTTTACCTTCTGACTTGATCTAATTTTAGGTGATCATAGGATTTTCCCACATCTATTATTGACCTATTTTACCTGGTACATTATGAGAATAAAGTGTAACTTGAGTAGAGTCTGTTAATAGAAACCTAATACTCCCAGATGAACTTTTAGAGATTTGGACCTTAAGTTCACCTGAGGCAGTTTTACAGAATTATAACTTAATATAACTGGCAAAAACCTGGATTCCTAGATAAGTATTAGAAACTAGCTCTATTCTAATACTAATGTTCCCATACCTTTCTAGCTGCCACTATCCAAGCCTTAGTCCCATCTGAGGAAATAAAACAAGCTAAAAGTGCCTAGGGGCCTAAAGAAAAGATTCATTTAGGGTCTCACACTATTATGAAGAATTCTTCTAAGCTAAACATCTCATGTGACTCACTTTCTTCAAGGAAATACTCTGTATAACTCCTGTAGTTAAACTCAGCCCACCTCTCAGTTATTCTCACTTGCCTGTTTCCCACTGTGGTTCTAATCCCCAATTACTTACATTTACATCTCTTAATAGAAAACTTCTAATTTTCAGTAATTTAACAGCCATTAGAGACTACTCCAGGTTAAGGTAACAGGAAATCCCAGAGATTAGGTAGAAATTATCACTATATAAAGGCAAACAACAAATTATCTCTTGTATACATGTATATCTTTCCTTGAGAAAAGTCTATTTCACATAACACTTATAATATTTAAGTATTCACTGTAAGCAACAACTGAATTACATGCTTTGACTATATTATTCATTGGGTCTCAATAATTTTTTTGTTAAAATAAAAGCTCTCAGATTTGCAGCAAACAGTGACTCTTTTGTTTTGTGTTGGATACAGTTAAGATACTGTTGAGGAATTTTCAGTTTTGATTCTTTTCAATTTCTTGGACATTTGGGACATATATTATTCTATTGAAATTCCCACCATGTCTCATGTAAAGGAGTGAAGAGCTCAGTATATTCTAGAGGGGTAGTTATTAATGAAAGAACTCTTTCCTTAGACCTACATATTATGAAACAATCATTAAAAAATCAAGGGTATATCCTTGTTTGTAATACATTTCACAGTGGATACTTTCACTGTTAAACAGTTTTACCTTCTGACTTGATCTAATTTTAGGTGATCATAGGATTTTCCCACATCTATTATTGACCTATTTTACCTGGTACATTATGAGAATAAAGTGTAACTTGAGTAGAGTCTGTTAATAGAAACCTAATACTCCCAGATGAACTTTTAGAGATTTGGACCTTAAGTTCACCTGAGGCAGTTTTACAGAATTATAACTTAATATAACTGGCAAAAACCTGGATTCCTAGATAAGTATTAGAAACTAGCTCTATTCTAATACTAATGTTCCCATACCTTTCTAGCTGCCACTATCCAAGCCTTAGTCCCATCTGAGGAAATAAAACAAGCTAAAAGTGCCTAGGGGCCTAAAGAAAAGATTCATTTAGGGTCTCACACTATTATGAAGAATTCTTCTAAGCTAAACATCTCATGTGACTCACTTTCTTCAAGGAAATACTCTGTATAACTCCTGTAGTTAAACTCAGCCCACCTCTCAGTTATTCTCACTTGCCTGTTTCCCACTGTGGTTCTAATCCCCAATTACTTACATTTACATCTCTTAATAGAAAACTTCTAATTTTCAGTAATTTAACAGCCATTAGAGACTACTCCAGGTTAAGGTAACAGGAAATCCCAGAGATTAGGTAGAAATTATCACTATATAAAGGCAAACAACAAATTATCTCTTGTATACATGTATATCTTTCCTTGAGAAAAGTCTATTTCACATAACACTTATAATATTTAAGTATTCACTGTAAGCAACAACTGAATTACATGCTTTGACTATATTATTCATTGAGTCTCATAACAACCAGTGAAGTAGAAGAAAACCATTTTCCCCATTTTCCAGAAGAGGAAACTGATCCCCTAAGTTTTACCCGTGATTTACCCCAGTAGAATCACCTGGAGGTCACTGATGAAATCAGAATCTTTTAGGTACAAGTCAGCAACCCAGGTGATTGATAGTACCAAGTTAAGAACCACCAATAAATGGATTTTAAATATAAATACATATTATATATCTATATATATCTTCATACTAACTCAAATATGTATTTATAATGCCCTGTATTATCACCAGTGAAACTGAGTAAATACTGCTACTCTTGTAATCTTTTAAAGCTAATGCATTATGATGAATCAATGAATTCATGAGTTGATGTTTTCCTTGTGAAAAATTAGTGATACTAAGGTCACTCTCTGATTCATAAGGCATTCGATGATACTAAGAGGCACAAGTTTATTTCCAAGAATGCATTACTCAAGTGGAAAGCCTCAAATTTGTTTGTGGCAAGGGCAGAAATGTTTTATCCATAAAATGTTTGATATCCATGGAAGCTCCCATGTTTTAGATACTGCACTAGATTCCAGGATTTGTTGCTGACCATCTGGAAAGATCAAGAAGGCTGGATTATTAAGGCAGAATACTAGAGAGGAAAAAGTTTCACAGAGAACGTACTCAAAGACATACTCCTACAGATATACCACTGCACAACATCACATGCATATAAAGAAACTATCCAAGACCAAGAAAAGAACTACCTGAAAGGATTAGAGAAAGCAATAATCAGCACTCATACAGGGCCAGAAATAGTGCCTGTTCCCACAAGTCAAATTGAGGAACTTCATAACTTATGAGGCACTGAGTGGAGGTTGTTGCCTCCATAGTAAGGAATAAAGAGCACAAAACTATTTGGGCCTCTGACCCTGCCTAACAAATGCTCAGCAAGACTCAATTGGCCTCAAGAAACTTAAGTGTATGCAATCGAAAAGCTCAAGAAAATTTATAGAATCACAAAAACACCAGTAGTCCACAAGGCCAAATGTACAGTGTCTGAATCTGATTAAAAATTATCAGTGCTTAGTTGCTCAAAAGTGTCTAACTCTTCATCTCCATGGACTGTAGTCCGCCAGGCTCCTCTGTCCATGAGATTCTCTAGGCAATACTGGAATAAGTTGTCATTCCCTTCTCCAGGGGATGTTCCCAACCCAGGGACTGAACCCAGATCTGCCACATTACAGGCAGATTCTTTACTATGTGAGCCACTAGGGAAGCCCACCAGGTATGCAAGTAAGTAGGTAAATATGATCTGTAATAAAGATAAAAATGAATTAATCCAAACCTACCAAGACAACACAGGTTGATGTAAAGTTACTAACACTTATATATATCTATATATATCTTCATACTAACTCAAATATGTATTTATAATGCCCTGTATTATCACCAGTGAAACTGAGTAAATACTGCTACTCTTGTAATCTTTTAAAGCTAATGCATTATGATGAATCAATGAATTCATGAGTTGATGTTTTCCTTGTGAAAAATTAGTGATACTAAGGTCACTCTCTGATTCATAAGGCATTCGATGATACTAAGAGGCACAAGTTTATTTCCAAGAATGCATTACTCAAGTGGAAAGCCTCAAATTTGTTTGTGGCAAGGGCAGAAATGTTTTATCCATAAAATGTTTGATATCCATGGAAGCTCCCATGTTTTAGATACTGCACTAGATTCCAGGATTTGTTGCTGACCATCTGGAAAGATCAAGAAGGCTGGATTATTAAGGCAGAATACTAGAGAGGAAAAAGTTTCACAGAGAACGTACTCAAAGACATACTCCTACAGATATACCACTGCACAACATCACATGCATATAAAGAAACTATCCAAGACCAAGAAAAGAACTACCTGAAAGGATTAGAGAAAGCAATAATCAGCACTCATACAGGGCCAGAAATAGTGCCTGTTCCCACAAGTCAAATTGAGGAACTTCATAACTTATGAGGCACTGAGTGGAGGTTGTTGCCTCCATAGTAAGGAATAAAGAGCACAAAACTATTTGGGCCTCTGACCCTGCCTAACAAATGCTCAGCAAGACTCAATTGGCCTCAAGAAACTTAAGTGTATGCAATCGAAAAGCTCAAGAAAATTTATAGAATCACAAAAACACCAGTAGTCCACAAGGCCAAATGTACAGTGTCTGAATCTGATTAAAAATTATCAGTGCTTAGTTGCTCAAAAGTGTCTAACTCTTCATCTCCATGGACTGTAGTCCGCCAGGCTCCTCTGTCCATGAGATTCTCTAGGCAATACTGGAATAAGTTGTCATTCCCTTCTCCAGGGGATGTTCCCAACCCAGGGACTGAACCCAGATCTGCCACATTACAGGCAGATTCTTTACTATGTGAGCCACTAGGGAAGCCCACCAGGTATGCAAGTAAGTAGGTAAATATGATCTGTAATAAAGATAAAAATGAATTAATCCAAACCTACCAAGACAACACAGGTGTTAGAATTATCCAACAAAGATAGTAAACAGTTACTAACACTATATTCCATGTATTCAACAGCCAGAGGGGAAAAAATATTGAACAAGTACAGACGTAGAAAATACAAAAGACCCAAATTGAACTTACAGGGATGAAAACTTCAGTGTGTACAACGAAAAACACATTGCATGGAACAGCAGCACATCTTCCTGCAGAAGGAAAAACTAGTGTTCCTGAAGACACAGTAACAGAAACTATTCTCTCACAGTAACAGAAACTGAGAGAAACAAAAAATTGAATAGAAACAGGAGCCTATGGAGAAAAATTAAAGCAGCCTAATAAGCACACATTTGGAGTCTTCAAAGTACATATTTGGGGAATGATAAGTAACATTAAAAAAAGAAATAGGGCTTCCCTGGTGGTCCAGTGGGTAAGGACACCGCCTTGCAGTGCAAGGAGTGCCAGTTCCATCCCTGGCCTGGGAAGATCCCACGTGCCACAGAGCGGCTGGACCGATGTGTCCAGTTACTGAGCCGAAGCTCTGGAGCGCATGTGCCCAGAGCCGGTGCTCTGCGACAACAGAGGCCACCGTGATGGGACGCCCACACGGGCCAAAGAACAAAGATGGATGAAAGACCAACAGAAGTGGCCCGCCCGCCCCCTTCCCTCCCTACCCCCCTGAAAAAGAAAAAGCTCCAAGTGTTCCAAATCTGATGAAAACTACAAGCCAGTGGATTTAAGAGGCTCAGTGAACTAAAGCAGATCCACCAGCCAAAATGCTCAATAATCATTGATAAAGAATGAGTGAGGAAAGATGCATTATATACAGAGGCACAAACATAAAGATGACAGATTTCTCATCAGAAACAAGCAAGAGGAGACTGGAGCTTTATTTTTAAAGTGTTGAATTTTTTGTAATGTTGATCAAGAATTCTTCACACATCTTTAAAAAGAAAGGCAGAATAAAGACTGTTTTTGGACATATCAAACCTGAAAAATTTCATCAGCAGCAGGTGAAAAGTATTACAATAAAAAATATTAAAGTCTTTCAGGCAGAAGGGGGAAGTTTCAATAAAGAAAAGAAAATGAATAGAACCACAAGAAAAATAGACTAATCTGTAATTGTGGTCAGAATTTTAAAAATCCTTCTTTTAATACTTGCAAGATAAGTAGACAGAAAACCAAGGGTTTTCTCAATTGACAATAAGGAATTAGAAGATTTGAAAAATACTATCAAACTGACCTGGTAGATATTTATAAAATACTCTACTCATCAACAGCAGAATGTGCATACAATTCAAATGAACACAGAACATTTACCAAGATCATTTTCTAGACAATAAAAAATACAATAAATTTAAAAGAATTCTAATCAGGGTTTCCCTGGTGGTCCAGTGGGTAAACTGTCTGCCTTGAAGTGCAAGGGGCACCAATTCGATCCCTGGCACGGGAAGATACCATATGCTACAGAACAGCTGGACCAGTGTGTCCAATTAGGAGACAGTGCTCTGGAGCGCATGTGCCCAGAGACAGTGCTCTGCATCAAGAGAGGGCCCAAAGGGCCATGGGAGGCCTACACAGGCCAAAGAATTAAGATGGATGAAAATAAATAAATGGAGGACCAATAAGAGGCCAAAATTTTAAAAAAGAAAAGAATTTTAATCAAATTATATTCTCTGTTCACAGTGGAATTAACTTAGACAAACTGAAAGATTTATGTAAAATTTCCAAATACTTGAAAACTAAATAACACACTTTTAACAAAACCATGAACTAAAGAAATGAAAAGGAAAATTAGACAGCACCTCTAACTAAATAAAAATGGAAACACCATTATCAAACTTTGTGGGATGCAGCTAAAGCACTTGGCAAATTTAAGCCTATAGGCCAAATTCTGCCCATTGGCTATTTCTGTAAATAAAGCCACTCTAATGTTTTTACATATTATCTATGGCTGCTTCAGCTACTTAATAATCATTGATAAAGAATGAGTGAGGAAAGATGCATTATATACAGAGGCACAAACATAAAGATGACAGATTTCTCATCAGAAACAAGCAAGAGGAGACTGGAGCTTTATTTTTAAAGTGTTGAATTTTTTGTAATGTTGATCAAGAATTCTTCACACATCTTTAAAAAGAAAGGCAGAATAAAGACTGTTTTTGGACATATCAAACCTGAAAAATTTCATCAGCAGCAGGTGAAAAGTATTACAATAAAAAATATTAAAGTCTTTCAGGCAGAAGGGGGAAGTTTCAATAAAGAAAAGAAAATGAATAGAACCACAAGAAAAATAGACTAATCTGTAATTGTGGTCAGAATTTTAAAAATCCTTCTTTTAATACTTGCAAGATAAGTAGACAGAAAACCAAGGGTTTTCTCAATTGACAATAAGGAATTAGAAGATTTGAAAAATACTATCAAACTGACCTGGTAGATATTTATAAAATACTCTACTCATCAACAGCAGAATGTGCATACAATTCAAATGAACACAGAACATTTACCAAGATCATTTTCTAGACAATAAAAAATACAATAAATTTAAAAGAATTCTAATCAGGGTTTCCCTGGTGGTCCAGTGGGTAAACTGTCTGCCTTGAAGTGCAAGGGGCACCAATTCGATCCCTGGCACGGGAAGATACCATATGCTACAGAACAGCTGGACCAGTGTGTCCAATTAGGAGACAGTGCTCTGGAGCGCATGTGCCCAGAGACAGTGCTCTGCATCAAGAGAGGCCAAGGCCATGGGAGGCCTACACAGGCCAAAGAATTAAGATGGATGAAAATAAATAAATGGAGGACCAATAAGAGGCCAAAATTTTAAAAAAGAAAAGAATTTTAATCAAATTATATTCTCTGTTCACAGTGGAATTAACTTAGACAAACTGAAAGATTTATGTAAAATTTCCAAATACTTGAAAACTAAATAACACACTTTTAACAAAACCATGAACTAAAGAAATGAAAAGGAAAATTAGACAGCACCTCTAACTAAATAAAAATGGAAACACCATTATCAAACTTTGTGGGATGCAGCTAAAGCACTTGGCAAATTTAAGCCTATAGGCCAAATTCTGCCCATTGGCTATTTCTGTAAATAAAGCCACTCTAATGTTTTTACATATTATCTATGGCTGCTTCAGCTACAATGGCACAGTTGAATAACTAAGACAGTGCCCATAAGCCCTGCAATACTGAAAATACTATCTAGTAAATACAGAAAACATTTGCTGAATCATGACTTAGAAAAATTTAACACATTAAATGACTTTATTGGTATAGTTTTGCAGGTCAGAAATAACCCCTGTTAACACTTTATCTATGCCATATGGGTTAATTTTGTTGAATACATTAGGCTGCTTTTACAAAATTAAAATCATAGTATCAAACTGACCTGGTAGATATTTACAGAACACTCTACTCATCAACAGCAGAATGTGCATACAATTCAAATGAACACAGACCATTTACCAAGATCATTTTCTAGACCATAAAAAATACAATAAATTTAAAAGAATTCTAATCAGGGTTTCCCTGGTGGTCCATTTCTTTTTAAGAAATGGATAGAATTTGGTTGAGATTGCATTGCCTCTATATGTACAGATTTGGGAGTATTGGTGTCTTAACAATACTGATTCTTTCAATTCATGAGCACAGTATATCTCATTTACCTAGGTCTTTGGTCTTTCTACTAATGTCCTATAGCTTTCAGTGAACAGATCTTGCATTCTTCGGGTTAAATTTGTCCCTTAATTTTTCATATATTTTAATGTTCCTGTAAATGGTATGACACAGGTTGTAAATCTGTATGTATAAATACACATATGTATTGAGACATGACTGTTTTATATGCAGCATGATCCAACTGAACAGACAAAAGAACAAAGGGAAAATAAGCCATACCATAGATAGCACTCTAAATTGCTATAATTATTAGCCAGTACATGTGCTAGGATCAATGAACAGTAGAATCCTCTAGAAGATAAATATAAGTAAGAATGGAAAACTAAATAACACACTTTTAAAACAAAACCAATGAACTAAAGAAATGAAAAGGAAAATTAGACAGCACCTCTAACTAAATAAAAATGGAAACACCATTATCAAACTTTGTGGGATGCAGCTAAAGCACTTGGCAAATTTAAGCCTATAGGCCAAATTCTGCCCATTGGCTATTTCTGTAAATAAAGCCACTCTAATGTTTTTACATATTATCTATGGCTGCTTCAGCTACAATGGCACAGTTGAATAACTAAGACAGTGCCCATAAGCCCTGCAATACTGAAAATACTATCTAGTAAATACAGAAAACATTTGCTGAATCATGACTTAGAAAAATTTAACACATTAAATGACTTTATTGGTATAGTTTTGCAGGTCAGAAATAACCCCTGTTAACACTTTATCTATGCCATATGGGTTAATTTTGTTGAATACATTAGGCTGCTTTTACAAAATTAAAATCATAGTATCAAACTGACCTGGTAGATATTTACAGAACACTCTACTCATCAACAGCAGAATGTGCATACAATTCAAATGAACACAGACCATTTACCAAGATCATTTTCTAGACCATAAAAAATACAATAAATTTAAAAGAATTCTAATCAGGGTTTCCCTGGTGGTCCATTTCTTTTTAAGAAATGGATAGAATTTAGTTGAGATTACATTGCCTCTATATGTACAGATTTGGGAGTATTGGTGTCTTAACAATACTGATTCTTTCAATTCATGAGCACAGTATATCTCATTTACCTAGGTCTTTGGTCTTTCTACTAATGTCCTATAGCTTTCAGTGAACAGATCTTGCATTCTTCGGGTTAAATTTGTCCCTTAATTTTTCATATATTTTAATGTTCCTGTAAATGGTATGACACAGGTTGTAAATCTGTATGTATAAATACACATATGTATTGAGACATGACTGTTTTATATGCAGCATGATCCAACTGAACAGACAAAAGAACAAAGGGAAAATAAGCCATACCATAGATAGCACTCTAAATTGCTATAATTATTAGCCAGTACATGTGCTAGGATCAATGAACAGTAGAATCCTCTAGAAGATAAATATAAGTAAGAATGGAAATACTGTCTTTCTGCTTTGTTATAAAGTTTCTCTTCTTTAAGAATTCAAATAAATTACTAGATATACAACTGTTGGGTCAGAGGTTAGACATATTTTAAATTTTAGTAACTATAGGCACTAGTAGAGATGTATGCAATTCACTCTAGTATTGCTTAAAACTGAAAAAAAGTGGAGTAATTCAAAAGTGGAAATAGAAAGACTTGTTTGAAACATCTTGACAGAACTCAATGCTTTAAATACCTTTCTTCTAAACAAGTATTTTACAAAGGCTAGATATTAACTCCAATGATAAACCTTTTTTCTTAATGGTTTTTTTTTTTTTTTTTTTTTTGCCTCTAGGTCACCATTTGTTTTCATCCATCTTTATAAAGAATAAAGACACCATTGCAGTGGCCTCTCTCATCACAGAGCACTGGCTCTGGGTGCATGCGCCCCAGAGCACTGGCCCCTAATTGGGCACATCTGCCCAGTCCCTCCACAGTACAAGGGATCTTTCTGGGCCAGGGATCGAACTGGCATCTCTTGCACTGCAAGGCAGACTTTCTACCCACCGGACCACTAAGGAAGCCCCTGATAAACTTTTTTTTTTTTTTTTTAAAGATTTATTTATTTATTTACTTTGGGCGGGGGTCGGGTTGGGGAGGGAGGGGAGCGGGCAGGCCATTTCTATTGGTCTTTCATTTCTCTATTTTCATTCGTCTTCGTTCTTTGGCTCCTGTGGGCCTCCCATAGCGATGGCGTCTGTTCTTGCAGAGCCGGCTCTGGGCGCATGCGCTCCAGAGCTTCGGCTCGGTGATTGGACACATCAGTCCAGCAGCTGTGGGATCTTCCCAGGCCAGGGCTCGAACCGGCGCCCCTTGCACTGCAAGGCGGTGTCCTTACCCACTGGACCACCAGGGGAAGCCCCCTGATAAACTTTTTAAAAAATATTTCGGCAACTTAGAATTGAAGATCTCACTCTTAAATAGATTCCTCAGAGAACAACAGTGAACCTTTGATGATGAATTGGAGCTGTGATAAAACCAAGTGTCATTCATATCCAAATTGTCAAAAAAGAATGACAAGCATTCTAGGTAAGCCACTGGGTCAAAATTTTATGATTTTTTCACGTAATTTATAAACTATCTTTGAAGAAAATTCTATTATAAAAGATTTGAACTAAAATTGCCATAGGTTTTTTAGAACTAAGAGATACCTCACAAATCGATTATTTATGTGAAACAGTGTTCTTTCTGTCTCTAGTAGAGATGTATGCAATTCACTCTAGTATTGCTTAAAACTGAAAAAAAGTGGAGTAATTCAAAAGTGGAAATAGAAAGACTTGTTTGAAACATCTTGACAGAACTCAATGCTTTAAATACCTTTCTTCTAAACAAGTATTTTACAAAGGCTAGATATTAACTCCAATGATAAACCTTTTTTCTTAATGGTTTTTTTTTTTTTTTTTTTTTTGCCTCTAGGTCACCATTTGTTTTCATCCATCTTTATAAAGAATAAAGACACCATTGCAGTGGCCTCTCTCATCACAGAGCACTGGCTCTGGGTGCATGCGCCCCAGAGCACTGGCCCCTAATTGGGCACATCTGCCCAGTCCCTCCACAGTACAAGGGATCTTTCTGGGCCAGGGATCGAACTGGCATCTCTTGCACTGCAAGGCAGACTTTCTACCCACCGGACCACTAAGGAAGCCCCTGATAAACTTTTTTTTTTTTTTTTTAAAGATTTATTTATTTATTTACTTTGGGCGGGGGTCGGGTTGGGGAGGGAGGGGAGCGGGCAGGCCATTTCTATTGGTCTTTCATTTCTCTATTTTCATTCGTCTTCGTTCTTTGGCTCCTGTGGGCCTCCCATAGCGATGGCGTCTGTTCTTGCAGAGCCGGCTCTGGGCGCATGCGCTCCAGAGCTTCGGCTCGGTGATTGGACACATCAGTCCAGCAGCTGTGGGATCTTCCCAGGCCAGGGCTCGAACCGGCGCCCCTTGCACTGCAAGGCGGTGTCCTTACCCACTGGACCACCAGGGGAAGCCCCCTGATAAACTTTTTAAAAAATATTTCGGCAACTTAGAATTGAAGATCTCACTCTTAAATAGATTCCTCAGAGAACAACAGTGAACCTTTGATGATGAATTGGAGCTGTGATAAAACCAAGTGTCATTCATATCCAAATTGTCAAAAAAGAATGACAAGCATTCTAGGTAAGCCACTGGGTCAAAATTTTATGATTTTTTCACGTAATTTATAAACTATCTTTGAAGAAAATTCTATTATAAAAGATTTGAACTAAAATTGCCATAGGTTTTTTAGAACTAAGAGATACCTCACAAATCGATTATTTATGTGAAACAGTGTTCTTTCTGTCTCAGAAAGATGACTAGACGAAGAAAAGGTAAAATCCAGATTTTATTTCCAACTCTGACAGCATAGACATGCATGAATCTGAATGGTATCTGAGACCCATTTTCCCTAACAGAGTCAATTCAATTCACCAATTCCCAGTCTGGCCCCTCATCAGAATTCCTCTTGTTACAGATGACTAGAACACAACCTGCAGATTTTGATTTAATTACTCTAAGACAGGTGTGTCTCAGAAATCTGCATTTTTAATTTCCTATATATTCTCAATGTTTTGTGGCAACAAATCTGTGGACAGGCACTGGGGGCTATTGGACTATATCTTTAGGATTCTTTCCAATTCTGCAGTCATGGCTTTCCTGGAGGCTCAGCAGTAAAGAATTCACTTGCAATGCAGGAGACATAGATTCGATAACCTGGGTTGCAAAGATCCCTGGGAGGAAGAAATGGCAACCCATTCCCATGTTCTTGCCTGGGAAATCCCATGGACAGAGCAGCTTACAGTCCATAGGGTGGCAAAAGAGTTTGACACAGCTTAGCGACTTAACTACACACAACAAAATGATTCTGGAAAGGCGATACAGAAAAATGGAGATTCTTCATCATTTCTAGCCAGTTTCTAAAAATCATAGTTGCTGCTAATTAGAGTAAAGAAGGATCTCTTTCAAATTAAGAAACAATTATTGCAATAATGAAAATAAGAATCTTTAATATCAACTAGTTATTGCAAGTGGCAATGAATAAAAAAGTATTCCATTGTCCCCTGTCCTAAAGTTCTTAAGAATATTGACAATTTTCCATTCCTTCCTTTAGGAAAGAAAATGCAGAAAAAAAAAAAAAGAACTTATTTGGAATTCTATGTACTTTGCCCTTTAGAACTGCTTAGTGTTACTGAAAGTGATATGGATCCCAGCACGCTACAATATATAAATATCAGACCTGAATATAAACATGCAGTGCAACTTCAGCCTCTGGGATGTTAAAATGTTTGATGAGCCACAAACACACATTATGTTAAAGAAAAAGAAGGCGGTCACTCTAAGTAAGTTATGTTATGAACCCACGAAAAAACAGCGTCTTATTTCATGTCCTCTGGAGGTCACTTAGCGCATGTTGACATTCAATAGCGATCCAATTAACAAAAATCATAATAGTTTTGATCATGAATTAAATTATGCTGAAAACTAGTACTTCAGTGATAGGTAATGCCTATTTGATAGGGAAGTATACAATTTTGATACTGTGTAGTATTTTACTCCAAAACATATTTTAAAATCTTTATCTCTTGTTTGTAGTTTATCTAATTAACTCATTTAATCTGTAAAATGAGTTTTTAATTTTTATTTTAACTTATTAAAGTTGATAAACTCATTTGTTCACTCATGTACACATTGTAAAATCTACCCTTAAAAAAGGCAGTTTCTGTTTCTTTTTTTCTTTTATATAATCATCCCAATTGGCTTTTTTAAATTTTGGCCTCTTTTATTGACTTTTTATTTATTAGTTTTCATCCATCTTTACTCTTTGGTCTGTGTGGGCCTCCCATCACAGTGGCCTCTCTCATTGCAGAGCGCTGGCTCATAAGGGGATGCACTAGTCCAGCCACTCTGTGGCATGTGGGATATTCCTGGGCCAGGGATAGAACCAGTGCCCCTTGCACTGCAAGGCAGACCCTTTACCCACTGGACTTCCAGGGAAGCACCATCCCAAATATTTTCACCAAATTTATCTGCCCCACTGGTCATTCTTTTATAAGGCCAAGAAGCCACTGTGTCCCCAGCTCCCACTCTGTCACTTTCAATACCATGACAGTGACTACTACATTGCGATCTCTCTTTCCCAAAGAAGTTTTATTCTCTCCTACTACAGACTGGTCTGCTTTGATCTCCAAGCCAGTCCCCATGGACATTTATCCTTTTGGTGGTGTTGGGCTTCTCATAAGGTAGCATTTTATCATGGACGGCCTTATTTTCCCAGCTTCTTCATTCCTGTTATTCAAGGCTCACCTCCCTCAAGAAGACTTCAACTTGGCAAGGCAAATGTAGTGCCCTTTAGAACGAACGGGGCCCATACAATATATAAATATCAGACCTAAAAACTGGTGTATGGTTAAAATGTTTGATGAGCCACAAACACACATTATGTTAAAGAAAAAGAAGGCGGTCACTCTAAGTAAGTTATGTTATGAACCCACGAAAAAACAGCGTCTTATTTCATGTCCTCTGGAGGTCACTTAGCGCATGTTGACATTCAATAGCGATCCAATTAACAAAAATCATAATAGTTTTGATCATGAATTAAATTATGCTGAAAACTAGTACTTCAGTGATAGGTAATGCCTATTTGATAGGGAAGTATACAATTTTGATACTGTGTAGTATTTTACTCCAAAACATATTTTAAAATCTTTATCTCTTGTTTGTAGTTTATCTAATTAACTCATTTAATCTGTAAAATGAGTTTTTAATTTTTATTTTAACTTATTAAAGTTGATAAACTCATTTGTTCACTCATGTACACATTGTAAAATCTACCCTTAAAAAAGGCAGTTTCTGTTTCTTTTTTTCTTTTATATAATCATCCCAATTGGCTTTTTTAAATTTTGGCCTCTTTTATTGACTTTTTATTTATTAGTTTTCATCCATCTTTACTCTTTGGTCTGTGTGGGCCTCCCATCACAGTGGCCTCTCTCATTGCAGAGCGCTGGCTCATAAGGGGATGCACTAGTCCAGCCACTCTGTGGCATGTGGGATATTCCTGGGCCAGGGATAGAACCAGTGCCCCTTGCACTGCAAGGCAGACCCTTTACCCACTGGACTTCCAGGGAAGCACCATCCCAAATATTTTCACCAAATTTATCTGCCCCACTGGTCATTCTTTTATAAGGCCAAGAAGCCACTGTGTCCCCAGCTCCCACTCTGTCACTTTCAATACCATGACAGTGACTACTACATTTCGATCTCTCTTTCCCAAAGAAGTTTTATTCTCTCCTACTACAGACTGGTCTGCTTTGCTCTCCCAGCCAGTCCCCATGGACATTTATCCTTTTGGTGGTGTTGGGCTTCTCATAAGGTAGCATTTTATCATGGACGGCCTTATTTTCCCAGCTTCTTCATTCCTGTTATTCAAGGCTCACCTCCCTCAAGAAGACTTCAATTTGGAAAGGCAAATGTAGTGATTGTCATGCCAGCCCTCACTCCATTCTTCTCCCTTCATCTAGTGTAAGCGATACGACCAGGCTTATTCCTACACTGAGAAACTTCTTTGATTAGGACATCATCTGAATCTGAAGATATCATTAGACAGAAATGTTGAGTCATAATTTACTCATTGTAATTCAGATATGTATGTGTACACATACGCACAGAACCATGACTGTGTTTTAGCTGATTTCATCATGTTCTAGTGCTGTTTTCATTCAGCCTCAAAAAAGTCTTTAAAAATTAACTTGCCCATTTAATTTAACTCGGCCTTCTCTGATTTCACTCTAGGGAAAGAGTGGGGAGAGTCACTACACAAATGTACATATTTTTCTTCTCATTTCTTTCCCCAGTGATATCTGGTCAAAAGAAGTATCTTTTGCAGCAAGAAAGGTTCCCAGCTGGCTCAGTGGTAAAGAATCTGCCTGCCAATGCTAGAGACACAGGAGACACAAGTTTGATCCCTGGGTCGAGAAGATCCCCTAGAGGAAGAAATGGCAACCCACTCCAGTATTGTTGCCCGGGAAATCCCATAGACAGAGAAGCCTGGAGGACTACAGGCTTATAATCACACCATATAATCATTGGAGTGTCCAAGTCATGATAGGGAAGGCTGACATTATAAATCTTCTCCCAAAATGTGGATATCCTGGGCCGGGTGCCCTTGCACTGCAAGGCAGACCCTTTACCCACTGGACTTCCAGGGAAGCACCATCCCAAATATTTTCACCAAATTTATCTGCCCCACTGGTCATTCTTTTATAAGGCCAAGAAGCCACTGTGTCCCCAGCTCCCACTCTGTCACTTTCAATACCATGACAGTGACTACTACATTTCGATCTCTCTTTCCCAAAGAAGTTTTATTCTCTCCTACTACAGACTGGTCTGCTTTGATCTCCAAGCCAGTCCCCATGGACATTTATCCTTTTGGTGGTGTTGGGCTTCTCATAAGGTAGCATTTTATCATGGACGGCCTTATTTTCCCAGCTTCTTCATTCCTGTTATTCAAGGCTCACCTCCCTCAAGAAGACTTCAATTTGGAAAGGCAAATGTAGTGATTGTCATGCCAGCCCTCACTCCATTCTTCTCCCTTCATCTAGTGTAAGCGATACGACCAGGCTTATTCCTACACTGAGAAACTTCTTTGATTAGGACATCATCTGAATCTGAAGATATCATTAGACAGAAATGTTGAGTCATAATTTACTCATTGTAATTCAGATATGTATGTGTACACATACGCACAGAACCATGACTGTGTTTTAGCTGATTTCATCATGTTCTAGTGCTGTTTTCATTCAGCCTCAAAAAAGTCTTTAAAAATTAACTTGCCCATTTAATTTAACTCGGCCTTCTCTGATTTCACTCTAGGGAAAGAGTGGGGAGAGTCACTACACAAATGTACATATTTTTCTTCTCATTTCTTTCCCCAGTGATATCTGGTCAAAAGAAGTATCTTTTGCAGCAAGAAAGGTTCCCAGCTGGCTCAGTGGTAAAGAATCTGCCTGCCAATGCTAGAGACACAGGAGACACAAGTTTGATCCCTGGGTCGAGAAGATCCCCTAGAGGAAGAAATGGCAACCCACTCCAGTATTGTTGCCCGGGAAATCCCATAGACAGAGAAGCCTGGAGGACTACAGGCTTATAATCACACCATATAATCATTGGAGTGTCCAAGTCATGATAGGGAAGGCTGACATTATAAATCTTCTCCCAAAATGTGCAGAACTCTTCCTGCAGCCAGGTGCATGGCATGTTATACACATAATTTCTTAACTCTATTTTACAAGTAAGGAAGACAAACAGCCTCAGAAAGCTTAAATAACCCATCCACTCATTCTAAAAATCTGGGAAAGGCTATCTCACTCCAAAAAGTCCTTGGCACACCTGTAGCAGCCTCTAAGAAAAGTCCCAGTGTTACTGTTTTGGCAGGTCCTCTCTTTTTGGAGAAGTCTTCATGTGGCCCTTCCATGATAACTGCTTTGATCACCGTTTTTCTGCTCTGAGCACTTATGTCCACTGTTCTATTTCACAGATGTGAAGATGAAAGTGCTTCAGAAATAAGAGATGCAGAGAGGAACAGAACTGGAATATGACTTCTTTTTCTTGTGACAGGCAAGCAAGAATTTGGGGATGCAATATTGCACCTGAGTACTTTTTTTTTAATGATTCAGCAGACTTCTCATATTCTCTCCTCAAACCTGAATACCTGGTTCAAGTATCAAATGTTGAGATTTTTGTTGTTTCTGTCTTATAAGATCAAAGTGACTCACAAATACAGGTCAATCTTCTACAAGCTCTTTCAAGTTGTTCCTTTCTTAAAAAAATAAATAAATAAAACACTGACTTGCAAGGTTACAAATAAAATACAATTAGATTTCAAGAAAGAGAAACAAGCTAATAAACATAAAAAAGTCACCCTTTTCAGAGATGTCATAAACTCACTAAAATGTTCTCTGCTGAGCTGAACTCCCTACAGAAGCTTTAAATATATGGGAGCCAAAAAAATATATATATATGGGAGCCAGAGGGCCACGAAATAAAATATACTAAGGCTCTTTTTGTTACTGAAGCAAGTTTGTTCTGTCCTTCACACAGCAAGCCCAATCTCAGAGACCCTGAGGTTTGCAGTCAAAAAAGGAGAGAGGCATTATCCGAAAAACACGAGCATTATAGGTATCAATAGAATGTCAATAGTTATTCAGAGATGAAAATGCTTTAAAAAAAAATTAGTTCTGTGGGAAACGCTGTTATGGAACCAAATTCATTTTGCCCATTAAGCAGCCTGCCAAAATGCTGAGATGCAGAAACTTACTGCAAAGAGAGTTTATTTCACAAGGCAGAAAATTGAGGAGTTTTAGATTTGCCTCCCCCAAGGCAAGAGGCAATCTAAGGGGAGTAGGGGCATGGAATAAGGCAACTGGAAAAAGGTGCTATAGACAGTAATTGCTGTTCTGCTCAGGTGTAACTAAGCTCTTTGTAGGCATGCTCAGTCATGTCCTACTCTTTAGGACACCATGATCTACAGCCTGCCAGGTTCCTATGTCTGTAGGGTTTTCTAGGCAAGAATACTAGAGTGCATTGCCATTTCCTTCTCCAGGGTAGCTAAACTCTAGGCTTCTCGAAAACATTGAGACACTTAGCATGTTCTGAGGATGGCCCTGTGATGTTAAAAGGTCATTGAGTAGACACTCATGCATACTAGAGGTGGTCCTATCCAGTCTTAACCAGCTCAGCTCAAATGAGACACAGATGACTCCAAATCATGGAAAAAAATCTCTGGCTATCTGCAGTTTGGAGGACATGTAAGACTTTTATAGCAACAATTAAAATGACCTTATTAGTGAAGGCAGGTGAACTAGATTTTACTACTGATTACCCATGTTAAGGGTTTTCCAGGTGGCCTAGTCATAAAGAATCCACCTGCCAAGGAGATGCGGGTTCGACATCTGGGTCAGGAAGATCCTCTGGAGGAGGAAATGGCAACCTCCTCCAGGACTTTTGCCTGGAAAATCTCATGGACAGAGCCTGGTGGGCTACAGTCCATGGGGTTGCAAAGAATCGGACATGACTGAATGACTGAGCATGCACACACACACACACTACCCATGGCAATCACTACATTAGCCTTCTAAGGTCTTCTGAGTGCAGTTATCTTGGGGCATTCCTATCTTAGAGACCACATGTATCCAAACATTCAGGAAAACAAAATGAAAAATTAAAAAAAGACCAGGATGGATAATTTATTGGAGAGAGTGATGGACAGAGCAGAGAGCTTGATGTGACTAAAATAGAAAACAGACATCCATCAAGAGCCAAAGCGCTCTCTCTCCCTGCTCTTCTCCTGTTTCTTTTTCACATGGGCAAAACAGTCATCACAGGCATGACTTACGTTCAAGAATCCTTTAACCTCATTAAATTTCCCCAAATTTATTTCTAAATACTGGAAAGAAGGAGTCTGATTCCTTCGCCTGGTCCAATCATCAGCAGGTAAGTGGGCGGGGCCAGAACCGGCCTCTCTGAGAAGGCGCTTGATGGTCTCATCCCTCAAGCAACAGGCACTTGTCCAGAGAGCCTGAGGGGACCCTTCCTCCTTCCAGCAGGCAGAGTACATTAACTAATTTCCTTAGAAAGTGTATTCTTTGTTGATAGTATGCTATAATTAATTTCCAACGTTCAGACTAGTTTTCTTTTCATGCAAACAGTAACCACTACATAGCAAATGGATTCATTTTGGCAAAATTCTTCAAAAGATACACAGAATTCTTCAATCCACTCCCACCACCACCACACATCCATGCTTGGCTGAAAAAATGACCTTATTAGTGAAGGCAGGTGACTCCAAATCATGGAAAAAATCTCTGGCTATCTGCAGTTTGGAGGACATGTAAGACTTTATAGCAACAATTAAAATGACCTTATTAGTGAAGGCAGGTGAACTAGATTTTACTACTGATTACCCATGTTAAGGGTTTTCCAGGTGGCCTAGTCATAAAGAATCCACCTGCCAAGGAGATGCGGGTTCGACATCTGGGTCAGGAAGATCCTCTGGAGGAGGAAATGGCAACCTCCTCCAGGACTTTTGCCTGGAAAATCTCATGGACAGAGCCTGGTGGGCTACAGTCCATGGGGTTGCAAAGAATCGGACATGACTGAATGACTGAGCATGCACACACACACACACTACCCATGGCAATCACTACATTAGCCTTCTAAGGTCTTCTGAGTGCAGTTATCTTGGGGCATTCCTATCTTAGAGACCACATGTATCCAAACATTCAGGAAAACAAAATGAAAAATTAAAAAAAGACCAGGATGGATAATTTATTGGAGAGAGTGATGGACAGAGCAGAGAGCTTGATGTGACTAAAATAGAAAACAGACATCCATCAAGAGCCAAAGCGCTCTCTCTCCCTGCTCTTCTCCTGTTTCTTTTTCACATGGGCAAAACAGTCATCACAGGCATGACTTACGTTCAAGAATCCTTTAACCTCATTAAATTTCCCCAAATTTATTTCTAAATACTGGAAAGAAGGAGTCTGATTCCTTCGCCTGGTCCAATCATCAGCAGGTAAGTGGGCGGGGCCAGAACCGGCCTCTCTGAGAAGGCGCTTGATGGTCTCATCCCTCAAGCAACAGGCACTTGTCCAGAGAGCCTGAGGGGACCCTTCCTCCTTCCAGCAGGCAGAGTACATTAACTAATTTCCTTAGAAAGTGTATTCTTTGTTGATAGTATGCTATAATTAATTTCCAACGTTCAGACTAGTTTTCTTTTCATGCAAACAGTAACCACTACATAGCAAATGGATTCATTTTGGCAAAATTCTTCAAAAGATACACAGAATTCTTCAATCCACTCCCACCACCACCACACATCCACGGTCCCCGCTTCCTCCCTTCCCGTCTGTCACCTTCCCTGCAGCCTAACATCACAGATAACTGTAAATACAAAGAACATATCATTGGCCTGATAGCATAGGGGGTAATAATATCTCCCTCTAGCTTTCTTCAAAAGGATGTTGTTGACAAGAAATACACTACTGTTTATTGAGGTGGTACTTAGAGTTTCTCAGAAGATAGTCACTGTATAAATACAAGCTATTATTACTATTATTACCACGTTTAACATGTGGTTAATTGTGGAAAAGTTCTTTTATTAGTCCTAGCTGTAAACTATAGCTATAAATTCTTCCCTTCTTTAAGCTGTTTCAGAGGCTTGAACAATGATACTACAGTAACAATTCAAGTACATCACTGTGCCTAATGAATAAAGCACTCTTGATTAATGGCACTTGTTCAGCATCACAGTGACAGAAGTATGATGTGTTAAAGGAAAAAAGAGTTTTTGCCGACTGTGATTTTTTTCCCTATTAAAAAAACACAGGCACCATTAGCACTGAGTTTTTTCCCATGCTGGACTTTTTTTTATTATTACCTTTTTGTCCATTCAACTACCGCTGTATTTTTCATTTGACGAGTGCCGTGCTTCTGTCTCACACTGGTGCTTGCTCTCAGAGTGTTAACACTCAAGAGATCCGCGGTTGGACCTGCTAAGCACCTCCACAATCAGCAAGGCGGCTGCTACCCTAGCAAAAGACCTCAATCCGGGGTGGAAGAGGAGGAGGGTCGGGAAGGGAAGGGCGGGGCGAGCATTGCTGAGAGGTGCATACTGGTCACAGCTGACAAGGAACAGCCAGATGCTGGGAATATCTATCACGGAGCCATTGGTGAATTGTAGGTGACTGGAGGCATACTTCACGCTGCTGTATCAGAGTTTATGTATTTTACTAACCTTATTTCATTGGGTTGAAGCTATACAGTTTTATGAGCCCCCCAATCCTCTACTAGTTGGAAATAAATTCCTCCTCAGCTATATATCAGAGGATGACATTGGCTGTTGGCCCATCTCTCTGGGCAAATGCTCGGCCTGTATTTCTTCTTTTTTCGTTCAGCCTTGGGGGAGGGTACAGGGGGTGTGGAGGCTGGGGAGGGTTTCTGCCTGACACGCAGGAAGGGAAAAGCTTATAGTTCAAGGTGAGGGAGGCAGTGTGCAACCCAAGCGCCAGCTTTAGCCTCCTGTCCTATTCCCATCTTGCAAATTGTTGAGTCTGCGGGCGATTTGAATGGTTAGCACGATTGTCAGCTATCTCTCCACTCCAGCTTTTCTCTGTCCTGGCAGGAACATCTGGGACACAGACTTCACAAACAGTAATAATAACCCTACTTTAGCTTTCACACTTTTGCAGTTACTATTATGTCATCATGGTAAATGACCATAATTGACCCCTACAATGAAATGTTGCCAACATTCATATGAATAGCAACTGCAGTCTTGCAGGCTAGCAGGCATGTGCTTTGCAAATAAAAATTTTGCTGAATGGCTAAAATCTCAGGTTCGTTTGGGGACCTGAGTATTTCTCGTTATAATAGGAAGTGATTTGTTTCTGAAACAGACAAGGGCTGCATACAGGAACCTAAATAAGAAGTCAGGGCGAAGTTAAGTATTAATGGAAGATTTCCAGGACTGGCAGGAGCCCTGTGTCTTTGGGGTCTGATTTAGACAATGAGTGATGAGTCAGGAGGCTCCACCTGAGCAAGGAGATCTTGTAATTCTATTTCTCATCTAAAGGATACATGCACATTGCACACTTGAAATGCACACACACTCACCCTCATGCAAAAGGTAAGCATTTCTACCATCCCAGAGTTAGCCTGACCTTCTCCACAACTGGCATGCAATAAGTGAACAAAACAGCAAAGAGGAAGTGACAATGTCAATTTCCATATTGTGCTCAGGATGCTATTCCAGTTAAACGGAGCCATTGGTGAATTGTAGGTGACTGGAGGCATACTTCACGCTGCTGTATCAGAGTTTATGTATTTTACTAACCTTATTTCATTGGGTTGAAGCTATACAGTTTTATGAGCCCCCCAATCCTCTACTAGTTGGAAATAAATTCCTCCTCAGCTATATATCAGAGGATGACATTGGCTGTTGGCCCATCTCTCTGGGCAAATGCTCGGCCTGTATTTCTTCTTTTTTCGTTCAGCCTTGGGGGAGGGTACAGGGGGTGTGGAGGCTGGGGAGGGTTTCTGCCTGACACGCAGGAAGGGAAAAGCTTATAGTTCAAGGTGAGGGAGGCAGTGTGCAACCCAAGCGCCAGCTTTAGCCTCCTGTCCTATTCCCATCTTGCAAATTGTTGAGTCTGCGGGCGATTTGAATGGTTAGCACGATTGTCAGCTATCTCTCCACTCCAGCTTTTCTCTGTCCTGGCAGGAACATCTGGGACACAGACTTCACAAACAGTAATAATAACCCTACTTTAGCTTTCACACTTTTGCAGTTACTATTATGTCATCATGGTAAATGACCATAATTGACCCCTACAATGAAATGTTGCCAACATTCATATGAATAGCAACTGCAGTCTTGCAGGCTAGCAGGCATGTGCTTTGCAAATAAAAATTTTGCTGAATGGCTAAAATCTCAGGTTCGTTTGGGGACCTGAGTATTTCTGCGTTATAATAGGAAGTGATTTGTTTCTGAAACAGACAAGGGCTGCATACAGGAACCTAAATAAGAAGTCAGGGCGAAGTTAAGTATTAATGGAAGATTTCCAGGACTGGCAGGAGCCCTGTGTCTTTGGGGTCTGATTTAGACAATGAGTGATGAGTCAGGAGGCTCCACCTGAGCAAGGAGATCTTGTAATTCTATTTCTCATCTAAAGGATACATGCACATTGCACACTTGAAATGCACACACACTCACCCTCATGCAAAAGGTAAGCATTTCTACCATCCCAGAGTTAGCCTGACCTTCTCCACAACTGGCATGCAATAAGTGAACAAAACAGCAAAGAGGAAGTGACAATGTCAATTTCCATATTGTGCTCAGGATGCTATTCCAGTTAAACTGGTCTTGACAATTTGCAGCTGATTTGGTGGAAAAAATCAAGATCATTTCAAGATATTTGTTTCAATAAATGAATGAATAGGTGAATAAATGAGTAAAACCTATCCACTCCTATTTCTAAGAAACCTAGTTTGTCAGAGACTATGTTTTATTGGGCTTTTTTCTCAAACTGCACTCAGTGACCTAAAGTACAAGACACCCTAACACCGAAAGCAGGAACTTTGAAGTTAGCTTCATGTAGATGCAATCTAAAGAAACCTTGCTGGTGCAACCATATCGTTATCCAGTTAAAATTACACAGGATTTTGAAACCTGCCCCAACGTCTTCTCTTAATTCCTCCTCATGTTCCAGAAGCAACCTGCTCCCCAGATCTGCTCCTTTACTTAATGAGAATACCTTTAGGGAGAAAAACCAGCTGTCTCACATCATTTTTGTAATAGAAATTAAGAAAGATCATGAACGTTTCCTTATCAGATAGTAGAAATCATTCAACTACTCCTAAGATACCCAAATTAGAGGGAGCTGCAGAGAGAACTTTGCCTGGACAGTTTCTAACATTGCAGATTAACTATTTACAAGAGTAAATTTCCTGTAGTTTTATGCAGCACAAACAGTTATCCCCAAGGACGACCTGGGGTGACCACTGGAAGGAATGCAATTGCCTTTGGACCAATTCCACCTTTTAAGAGATTGTTTTACCTCCTAGCTGAATGGTTTAAAAAATTTCTAAAAAGGTTCGTTTGGGGACCTGAGTATTTCTGTTATAATAGGAAGTGATTTGTTTCTGAAACAGACAAGGGCTGCATACAGGAACCTAAATAAGAAGTCAGGGCGAAGTTAAGTATTAATGGAAGATTTCCAGGACTGGCAGGAGCCCTGTGTCTTTGGGGTCTGATTTAGACAATGAGTGATGAGTCAGGAGGCTCCACCTGAGCAAGGAGATCTTGTAATTCTATTTCTCATCTAAAGGATACATGCACATTGCACACTTGAAATGCACACACACTCACCCTCATGCAAAAGGTAAGCATTTCTACCATCCCAGAGTTAGCCTGACCTTCTCCACAACTGGCATGCAATAAGTGAACAAAACAGCAAAGAGGAAGTGACAATGTCAATTTCCATATTGTGCTCAGGATGCTATTCCAGTTAAACTGGTCTTGACAATTTGCAGCTGATTTGGTGGAAAAAATCAAGATCATTTCAAGATATTTGTTTCAATAAATGAATGAATAGGTGAATAAATGAGTAAAACCTATCCACTCCTATTTCTAAGAAACCTAGTTTGTCAGAGACTATGTTTTATTGGGCTTTTTTCTCAAACTGCACTCAGTGACCTAAAGTACAAGACACCCTAACACCGAAAGCAGGAACTTTGAAGTTAGCTTCATGTAGATGCAATCTAAAGAAACCTTGCTGGTGCAACCATATCGTTATCCAGTTAAAATTACACAGGATTTTGAAACCTGCCCCAACGTCTTCTCTTAATTCCTCCTCATGTTCCAGAAGCAACCTGCTCCCCAGATCTGCTCCTTTACTTAATGAGAATACCTTTAGGGAGAAAAACCAGCTGTCTCACATCATTTTTGTAATAGAAATTAAGAAAGATCATGAACGTTTCCTTATCAGATAGTAGAAATCATTCAACTACTCCTAAGATACCCAAATTAGAGGGAGCTGCAGAGAGAACTTTGCCTGGACAGTTTCTAACATTGCAGATTAACTATTTACAAGAGTAAATTTCCTGTAGTTTTATGCAGCACAAACAGTTATCCCCAAGGACGACCTGGGGTGACCACTGGAAGGAATGCAATTGCCTTTGGACCAATTCCACCTTTTAAGAGATTGTTTTACCTCCTAGTTACCCTATCAGCTAGTGGCTTCATTTGGTCAGTGGCCTCTCAAAAGCGGTCAAAACCCCATGGTATCCACTACTCCTCTCCAGTTGCCACAACAAGAAGATTTTCTCCTGTCCTCCCGTCTTTGTCTCAATTCAATCAAAATTGTCCCCATTGGGCAGTGCCCTATACGGTCCTGCAATCTTTTCGCCACAACAATGCATGGTTGGCAAAGACACAGCGATGCCCCTTGCTCCAGCCTCCGACTACCCTCTAACCATTTTTCCACCTACCTCTCTCTGGGCTTCCATCTTCTACCGCTCTGATGGGCCACTTCCCCCCCTGAATTGGCCCAGGGGAAGCGCCAGGGCACTGGTGTCTCTTGAAAAATGCAAAACCAGCACGATGACCATGCCCTCTTCCAGGGCTTGCTGAATCCATCCCAAGAGGAAGTGTGTTAAAACCTCAGGAACACCCTGGAAGCTGCCATTTTCTTCTTCAAAGAGAACACCCTGAACCAGGCCGTTTTGAATTGGCACTACCTGGCTTCCGACCTCCTGAACTCCACCTCTGTGACTTCCTGGAGAGCCCCGCCCATACGAGCAGGTGAAACACATCAAAGTGAAACATTAGCTGACTAACCTTCGGAGGATGGCTAGTGCCAGGTGGGGTTGGGCAAGTATCTCTTCAAAAGAAAACATAAGCCTTTGAGGAGCTCCCCAGTTCTCTTAATTCCTCCTCATGTTCCAGAAGCAACCTGCTCCCCAGATCTGCTCCTTTACTTAATGAGAATACCTTTAGGGAGAAAAACCAGCTGTCTCACATCATTTTTGTAATAGAAATTAAGAAAGATCATGAACGTTTCCTTATCAGATAGTAGAAATCATTCAACTACTCCTAAGATACCCAAATTAGAGGGAGCTGCAGAGAGAACTTTGCCTGGACAGTTTCTAACATTGCAGATTAACTATTTACAAGAGTAAATTTCCTGTAGTTTTATGCAGCACAAACAGTTATCCCCAAGGACGACCTGGGGTGACCACTGGAAGGAATGCAATTGCCTTTGGACCAATTCCACCTTTTAAGAGATTGTTTTACCTCCTAGTTACCCTATCAGCTAGTGGCTTCATTTGGTCAGTGGCCTCTCAAAAGCGGTCAAAACCCCATGGTATCCACTACTCCTCTCCAGTTGCCACAACAAGAAGATTTTCTCCTGTCCTCCCGTCTTTGTCTCAATTCAATCAAAATTGTCCCCATTGGGCAGTGCCCTATACGGTCCTGCAATCTTTTCGCCACAACAATGCATGGTTGGAAAAGACACAGCGATGCCCCTTGCTCCAGCCTCCGACTACCCTCTAACCATTTTTCCACCTACCTCTCTCTGGGCTTCCATCTTCTACCGCTCTGATGGGCCACTTCCCCCCCTGAATTGGCCCAGGGGAAGCGCCAGGGCACTGGTGTCTCTTGAAAAATGCAAAACCAGCACGATGACCATGCCCTCTTCCAGGGCTTGCTGAATCCATCCCAAGAGGAAGTGTGTTAAAACCTCAGGAACACCCTGGAAGCTGCCATTTTCTTCTTCAAAGAGAACACCCTGAACCAGGCCGTTTTGAATTGGCACTACCTGGCTTCCGACCTCCTGAACTCCACCTCTGTGACTTCCTGGAGAGCCCCGCCCATACGAGCAGGTGAAACACATCAAAGTGAAACATTAGCTGACTAACCTTCGGAGGATGGCTAGTGCCAGGTGGGGTTGGGCAAGTATCTCTTCCAAAAAGGCTCACCCTCAAACACAACTAGGAGCCTCTGTAGCCCAGAGGCCTTTGAGGAAGCTCCACCCCCGTCTCCCCACCCCCGCATCCGCCCACCCCACCCCGCTCCAGGATTTATCAGAGCTTCTGCCTATAGTCCCTCCCTGCAGCCCTAGTAAGCTTTTAACAGCCTAGAACCCTCTCCCTAGCCTTGAACCAAATGGCAACAATAAAGCTTTTGCAGCGGGAAAAGAAACAAAAGAAAGAAAAAGTCTCCATTACATTTTGTGTCAAGGCTAGATATTACCAGAAAACTTATTTACCAAAAAAACTCATTACCAGAAAACTTTTTGTTCACTGGGCTGTGAAAAACTGTAACTCTCCTAATGAATAATTTCAATTTCAAAAGGTGTTTATTAACCTAAATGAATCTTTTATTTTTCAACTGAATAGAGATATTTGTTCAGGGAAGACTTGCCTAAAGCACTCCTCTGAATCTGCTTTAGCATGGTATAAACATCAACAACTTGATACCCAATTTTTGAAAAGATCCCTGACTTGTATTTGCATTTCCATGTCAAAATTCAGACATCTTAAGCTTCTTAGTTTTACTCTAAGCTGAGTTAAAAACAAACAGAATAATGGCAGAGGCATACAACTTTTCTAAATTGCATTTGTTTGTCTCTTTCTACTTTTACCAGAACAGAAGGGAACTAGAAAGGGAATTTCCAGAGGGCAGATAATCACTGCCTGGTTGGAGACTGACTGAATGTTGATCAAGCAAGTACTGGATCATCTCTAACTGGACTTTGTCAGTTATTGTGGGCAACAGAGGTGCTCCTCTTGGAATCTTCAAGTGGAGAAACTGTGTGAAATCTGTTCTTGCTTTTCTTGAATTTTTTGAAGCTTGTGAATTCCATTATTAACTCAGTATGGTGCTTGTTTGACCAGGAGAAGTATTAGCCACAAGCCTGGACTGCCAGCCTCTGTGGTCACCTCTCAGTCAAGTGGGAAGGAGTCTTCTCTTTCTCCTCAGTTGGCCATTGACCATTGACGATCCCATTCACCTTCTTCGTCTTCTGTGTCTCCTTCCCTGACTAATGCCTCTTACTTAACAGCTGGGTCACTACAGAAGTCAAATGTGCAAGGAAAAATAAAAGCTTAAGTATGTGTTTGAAAGATGTTCATTAACCCTGATGGCTATTGTAGATTTTTAATATGTGGTCAGTTTATGTAATTGAGTTAATCTTATTTCTTGAACACCCACCTATAAGGGTGTGAGTTATATGAGTTATATGTGTGAAAAACAGGATCTCTTACTATCTTCCAGTTTAATACCCTTCATTTCAAGGTGATCTATTTGGGGGATACACACTTAGTCTTTTTTTTTTTTTAACATCTTTTATTTATGTGTTTGGCTGAACTGGGTCATAGTTACAGCATGTGAACTGTTAGTTGCAGCATGTGGGATCTAGTTTCCTGACCAGGAATTGAACCCAGGTCCCTCGCTTTGGAAGTTAGGGCCCTAACCACTGGACCACCAGGAAAGCTCCCACATTTAGTCTTTTAATGTTCTTCTCTTGCCCCTTAATTACCCTAGGTTAGCACTAGGGTACATGGAAGATGAGTTATGTTCCTTTGTGCAGTCATAGTCTCATGTGTTATACCCTGGATTTTGGAAGACTTTGGGTCAAATCTCCTGGGCCATTATGTTCCATGGCTGATATTCATGGTCCTATCAATTTGCATATAGTCTCATTTACCCTGTATTTTGCACCTTCTTCTATGCTCTATACCTCTGGCTGGTTCAGTGATCACCCCAGCCTTTCTCTCTTCTCACCAAGGCTTATGGATACTTCTGGACTATTTGCATAATATGTGCAGACATGAGAAACCTGAAGTTTTATCTCATGTTCATTTAAATAAACATGTCTTCTACTATGCTTGTGGTTGAAAATGGTTCTAGGATAAATGTTTGGTTTCTCCCAAAGGCTTGTATCCTCCTCTTGGCCAGTTCTAAGAAAATAGGCCTCTAGCACAGATATAGTAAGATTCCTTCATTTATCTCTGGATGTTTCTACCTCCCCAGCTTCATTCAATACTACTCCCCAAATCTGGCCTGGAGTGAGAACTCTAGATGCACATGTCCATCTGCATGCTTGAACTTCTCTCTCTCATAGCCTTTCCAATCTCCCATGGGTTGGGTTCTCATCATGTAGTAGGATCTTCCTTTATATTACGTTCATGGCACCTGATAAAACTGGGAGCTCAGCGAATTCAGAAAATCTTCTTTTTTTTTTTTCTTACAAGAATTTTCTGGCTTTTAAGATTTCTTTCAGACTGGACATTCAAAAGTTCTACTTTGGTAGAGAAAACTAAATGTTTGCTCTTTATATTTGGTTTTCCATTTGCCTATTCTGTGCCTAATGTTTCCAGATAAAACTGAATGTTTCTGGATAACTAGAAGGAAAGTTCTGTATATGAAAATGCATAAGAAGAAAAGTGCAGTGATATTTTTCAAACAGTATCATTTCTGTTACATACGCTTCACATGTCTAACTGATGCTGTCTCCTATCTGCTTAGGTGGCTTTCAGAGGAGATTCTCTCACAAAATGTTATGGTAAATGAGAATTTTTTCCAGACCTCTCTCTAAGGCATAGTTCCTGACCCAACTCTTAGACAGTTGTTAGTGAGTGAGAGAACAGTTTGATGCCTTTGTCTTGTCACCAGACAGAGAGTTCCTCAAAACCCTGGAGTTATCTTGTTCATGTTTGGAGAATGTCAGTCTGTTCAGGGAAAAAACTTTGGGTCAAATCTCCTGGGCCATTATGTTCCATGGCTGATATTCATGGTCCTATCAATTTGCATATAGTCTCATTTACCCTGTATTTTGCACCTTCTTCTATGCTCTATACCTCTGGCTGGTTCAGTGATCACCCCAGCCTTTCTCTCTTCTCACCAAGGCTTATGGATACTTCTGGACTATTTGCATAATATGTGCAGACATGAGAAACCTGAAGTTTTATCTCATGTTCATTTAAATAAACATGTCTTCTACTATGCTTGTGGTTGAAAATGGTTCTAGGATAAATGTTTGGTTTCTCCCAAAGGCTTGTATCCTCCTCTTGGCCAGTTCTAAGAAAATAGGCCTCTAGCACAGATATAGTAAGATTCCTTCATTTATCTCTGGATGTTTCTACCTCCCCAGCTTCATTCAATACTACTCCCCAAATCTGGCCTGGAGTGAGAACTCTAGATGCACATGTCCATCTGCATGCTTGAACTTCTCTCTCTCATAGCCTTTCCAATCTCCCATGGGTTGGGTTCTCATCATGTAGTAGGATCTTCCTTTATATTACGTTCATGGCACCTGATAAAACTGGGAGCTCAGCGAATTCAGAAAATCTTCTTTTTTTTTTTTCTTACAAGAATTTTCTGGCTTTTAAGATTTCTTTCAGACTGGACATTCAAAAGTTCTACTTTGGTAGAGAAAAACTAAATGTTTGCTCTTTATATTTGGTTTTCCATTTGCCTATTCTGTGCCTAATGTTTCCAGATAAAACTGAATGTTTCTGGATAACTAGAAGGAAAGTTCTGTATATGAAAATGCATAAGAAGAAAAGTGCAGTGATATTTTTCAAACAGTATCATTTCTGTTACATACGCTTCACATGTCTAACTGATGCTGTCTCCTATCTGCTTAGGTGGCTTTCAGAGGAGATTCTCTCACAAAATGTTATGGTAAATGAGAATTTTTTCCAGACCTCTCTCTAAGGCATAGTTCCTGACCCAACTCTTAGACAGTTGTTAGTGAGTGAGAGAACAGTTTGATGCCTTTGTCTTGTCACCAGACAGAGAGTTCCTCAAAACCCTGGAGTTATCTTGTTCATGTTTGAATCCACCAAATATAATATAAACATTAGCCTTTAGTTGAAATTGATCCAATTTTAAGTACTCCTGAGAATTGAAGTGAATAGTCTCCCTAACCTGACAGTCATTTTAGATAATTATCATTTCTAAAGTATTTCAAAAAATATGTTTTATTTCTCCATATGCACTGGGTCATCTCATTTAGACCCATGAATTTAATATGCCTGATATATCAATGGTGCACAGATTGTATCTCCAGCCCACATCTCTTTCTTGAACTTCAGACTGCATATTCCAATTGGCTACTTGACCTCTTTATCTGATTACCAAAGTCTGGACAACCGACCTTCCTCTCTTCTGTTCTTCCCTTAGCCTTCTTCATTTCTCTTCCTACCTTTTCAGTTTAGAAACAGTATAATTATTCTTGTTTCCTCTTTCTAATACCCCAAATCCAACCCATCAGAAAATCCATCCTTTCTCTTTATCTTTAAATAATTATTCCCCATAAACCAGAGTTTAATTACATCTCTACCACTGTCCTCTTGGTCTAGCGCACCATCATCTCTCACCTGGACTATTGTCATTGCCTCCTAACTCGTCTTCTTGCTTTCAATCATATAGTCTATCTGCAAATGAGCAATATCCTTTACTTGAAGAAAAAAGCTCTAGCAAGGTGCTTAAAAGAACCAGTATGGCTGGCCTCTTGCTACTTCTCTGCCCCCAATCTATCCTTTATGAAAGTTCTACTTTGGTAGAGAAAACTAAATGTTTGCTCTTTATATTTGGTTTTCCATTTGCCTATTCTGTGCCTAATGTTTCCAGATAAAACTGAATGTTTCTGGATAACTAGAAGGAAAGTTCTGTATATGAAAATGCATAAGAAGAAAAGTGCAGTGATATTTTTCAAACAGTATCATTTCTGTTACATACGCTTCACATGTCTAACTGATGCTGTCTCCTATCTGCTTAGGTGGCTTTCAGAGGAGATTCTCTCACAAAATGTTATGGTAAATGAGAATTTTTTCCAGACCTCTCTCTAAGGCATAGTTCCTGACCCAACTCTTAGACAGTTGTTAGTGAGTGAGAGAACAGTTTGATGCCTTTGTCTTGTCACCAGACAGAGAGTTCCTCAAAACCCTGGAGTTATCTTGTTCATGTTTGAATCCACCAAATATAATATAAACATTAGCCTTTAGTTGAAATTGATCCAATTTTAAGTACTCCTGAGAATTGAAGTGAATAGTCTCCCTAACCTGACAGTCATTTTAGATAATTATCATTTCTAAAGTATTTCAAAAAATATGTTTTATTTCTCCATATGCACTGGGTCATCTCATTTAGACCCATGAATTTAATATGCCTGATATATCAATGGTGCACAGATTGTATCTCCAGCCCACATCTCTTTCTTGAACTTCAGACTGCATATTCCAATTGGCTACTTGACCTCTTTATCTGATTACCAAAGTCTGGACAACCGACCTTCCTCTCTTCTGTTCTTCCCTTAGCCTTCTTCATTTCTCTTCCTACCTTTTCAGTTTAGAAACAGTATAATTATTCTTGTTTCCTCTTTCTAATACCCCAAATCCAACCCATCAGAAAATCCATCCTTTCTCTTTATCTTTAAATAATTATTCCCCATAAACCAGAGTTTAATTACATCTCTACCACTGTCCTCTTGGTCTAGCGCACCATCATCTCTCACCTGGACTATTGTCATTGCCTCCTAACTCGTCTTCTTGCTTTCAATCATATAGTCTATCTGCAAATGAGCAATATCCTTTACTTGAAGAAAAAAGCTCTAGCAAGGTGCTTAAAAGAACCAGTATGGCTGGCCTCTTGCTACTTCTCTGACTCTATCTCTTACTATTCTCCCTTCTATTTACTCTCCTCCAGTCTCACTGGCTCCTTAATAATAACTAGCAAGCATGGTGCCGCATCAGGGACTTTGCCCTTACTGTTCCCTTTGCCTGGAATGACCTTCTCTCAGATACCCAAATGGCCACTCCTCTTCTTCAGGTCGCTGCTTAAGTGTCTACTAGTGAGCCTTGGTGACTACTCTAAAATAACATACTGTCCTTGAATACTTTATTCCCCATACATGATATATTATTTTTCCATATCACTGACAATTATCATAATATTATACCCTTCCATAAATGCCTGTTGGATGTTTTCCTTCTCTAAAAAAGTATCTGTGCTGTGTGAAGCTATGTCTGACTCTTTGTGACCCCATAGACTGCAGCCTATCAGGCTCCTCTGTCCATGAGATTCTCCAGGCAAGAATACTGGAGTTAAAAAAAATACAAATAAAAGCGAACACTGGAGTGGGTTGCCATTTCCTCCTCCAAGGGATCTTCCCAATTCAGGGATCACGCCGGAGTCTCTTGTGTCTCCTGCATTATCAGGAAAATTCTTTACCACCATGCTACCTAGGAAGCCCAAATGAATGGCTAGATGGGCACATACATGGATAGAAAGAAGGATAACTTTCCAGATGGGTCCAAGGCAATATGGAACACTAATATTCATTGTTTTGTACCAGCCGAGTTTATTGGCATTTGTAACATTTTTCTGGAGATATTCTGAGCTAGCGAGGGAATCTTTTAAATAAATTTGTATATTTTCATTCATTTATTTGTCTTATATTCATTAACTGCCAAACCTTGAAGGTTCACCAGTGAGCGAAATAGACATGAAAGTGAAGTAATTTCTGACTCTTTATGATTCATGGATGAGCCATGGAATTCTCCAAGCAAGAATACTGGCATGGATGGTTTTTCCCTTCTCCAGGAGATCTTCCCAACCCAGGAATTGAAACGGGATTTCCTTTATTGCAGGTGAATTCTTTCCCAGCTGAGCTACAAGGAAGTACCAAAATAGACATGGTCCTTGTCATTAAGGAACTGACATTTGGAAATATATTCCAAGATTAGAACTATCTTCCAAGTTATTACAAGGTATTAACAGAGTTGATATTGTTTTAAAATATTTCTACACTTTTCCTCATTTGCCCTTTCATATATGGGATACAAAACCTTGGAAGCACTGACCTAGTCAGTAGGCAATGGCAATCATCCAGATGAGAGATGATAGTACCCTGGGCCAAGATGACAGTGGTGAAGGTGTGACTGAATTCTGGATTTTGAATCTTGTTTGAAGATAGGATATTCTGATGGGTTGGATTTGAGGGGTGGGAAAGAAGAAATCAAGGATGATGACATGGTTTCTAAGCTGAAAAGGCAGGATGAAAAGTGGGGAAGGCTGTAGGAAAAGCAGGTGTGAAAGGAGTAAGATATGGATTGGTTCCTTGATTCAACAGCCCAGGTACATTTTCAGCAAGTCTCCAGCAAATAGGAATATTGCTAATGATAGTAATAGCCTATAAATTATTTATTATATGCCAGGCCCTGTCCTAGTCACTTATGTAAGTCCTCAGCTAGAAAGTACATCTCCTTGGTACATGTATGTCTGTATATATGTGTGAGCACATATGCTTGGTTGTATCTAACTCTTTGTGACCCCATGGTCTGTAGCACACCAGGATCCTCTGTCCATGGAATTTCCCAGGCAGGAATTCTGCAGTGGGTTGTCATTTCCTTCTCCAAGGGACCTTCCCAACCCGAGGATCAAACCCACGTCTCATGGGTCTCCAGCATTGGCAGGCAGGTTCTTTACTAGCTGAGCAGTTTGGAAAGCCCCCCATCTATATACACTCAAATTCCACATATTTACATAAACCTATGTATATAGATAAAAATTCTGAATTTTCTTCAACTTGAAATAAGCTACTTTTCCTGGACTTTGACTCTTAATTCTGTGAGTGGGACTGTTACAAGCCAGCAACCCAGACTTTAACTTTGTAATCAGTTGTGGAGATACAAATGAAAGGAATTCAAATTCCTAAATTTGTGGAACGAAAAAAAGCTTTAAACCCTGTTCTTTTTTAACTTTTGCTCCCTTTAAGCTAGGCAAGGAAGTACCAAAATAGACATGGTCCTTGTCATTAAGGAACTGACATTTGGAAATATATTCCAAGATTAGAACTATCTTCCAAGTTATTACAAGGTATTAACAGAGTTGATATTGTTTTAAAATATTTCTACACTTTTCCTCATTTGCCCTTTCATATATGGGATACAAAACCTTGGAAGCACTGACCTAGTCAGTAGGCAATGGCAATCATCCAGATGAGAGATGATAGTACCCTGGGCCAAGATGACAGTGGTGAAGGTGTGACTGAATTCTGGATTTTGAATCTTGTTTGAAGATAGGATATTCTGATGGGTTGGATTTGAGGGGTGGGAAAGAAGAAATCAAGGATGATGACATGGTTTCTAAGCTGAAAAGGCAGGATGAAAAGTGGGGAAGGCTGTAGGAAAAGCAGGTGTGAAAGGAGTAAGATATGGATTGGTTCCTTGATTCAACAGCCCAGGTACATTTTCAGCAAGTCTCCAGCAAATAGGAATATTGCTAATGATAGTAATAGCCTATAAATTATTTATTATATGCCAGGCCCTGTCCTAGTCACTTATGTAAGTCCTCAGCTAGAAAGTACATCTCCTTGGTACATGTATGTCTGTATATATGTGTGAGCACATATGCTTGGTTGTATCTAACTCTTTGTGACCCCATGGTCTGTAGCACACCAGGATCCTCTGTCCATGGAATTTCCCAGGCAGGAATTCTGCAGTGGGTTGTCATTTCCTTCTCCAAGGGACCTTCCCAACCCGAGGATCAAACCCACGTCTCATGGGTCTCCAGCATTGGCAGGCAGGTTCTTTACTAGCTGAGCAGTTTGGAAAGCCCCCCATCTATATACACTCAAATTCCACATATTTACATAAACCTATGTATATAGATAAAAATTCTGAATTTTCTTCAACTTGAAATAAGCTACTTTTCCTGGACTTTGACTCTTAATTCTGTGAGTGGGACTGTTACAAGCCAGCAACCCAGACTTTAACTTTGTAATCAGTTGTGGAGATACAAATGAAAGGAATTCAAATTCCTAAATTTGTGGAACACAGCTATCCCCTGTTCTAACTTGGTCTGTTAAACTAGAGATAAATAAACGTCTATTTTAACATCCCTGGATCTCCTTTTTTATTTGAATATAGCATTTGCTCTAATTATTTCCCATGCTCAAAATCCTTCAAGCTAGGCTTCAGCAGTCCTTGAACCAAGAACTTCCAGATGTAAAATGTGGTTTTAGCAAAGGCAGAGGAACCAGAGATCAAATTGCCAACATTCACTGGATGATAGAGAAAGCAAGGGAATTCCAGAAAACCATCTACTTCTGCTTCGCTGACTACACTAAAACCTTTGATTGCGTAGATCACAACAAACTGTGGAAAATACTTGAAAAGATGGGAATACCAGACTACCTTACAATAGCTACAGTCATTGCTCTGTGAGAAAAGGAGATCCTTCAGGGGTGCTGTGTGATGGTTGGGAGGGGTGGGAAGAGGGGGATATACATATGACTAATCTGCGAACATACATATCTGTAAACAAGAAAACTCTGTAAAAAGTTAAAAGTAAAATAAAAGTTAAAAAAAAAAAAAGAATCAACAGTCAGAACCTTGGATGGAACAACTGAATTGGTCTAAGCTGGGAAAGGAGTACAAGAGGGTTTATATTGTTCACCTTGCTTATTTAGCTTATACAAAGAGTACATTATATGAAATGCCAGGCTGGATGAATCACAAGTTGGAATCAAGATTGCTGGGACAAACATCAGCAACCTCAGATATGCAGATGACACCACCTTAATGGCAAAAAGTAAAAAGGAATTAAAGAGTCCCTTGATGAGGGTGAAAGGGGGGAGTGAAAAAGCTATCTTAAAATTCAACATTCAAAAAACGAAGATCACTTCACGGCAGACAGAAGGAGAAAAAGTGGAAGCAGTGACAGATTTTAGTTTCTTGGGCTCCAAAATCACTGTTGAAAGTGACAGCAGCCATGAAACTAACAGATGTGTGCTCATTGGAAGAAAAGTTATGACAAATCTAGACAGAGTACTAAAACCAAAAATTTGCCAAGAAAGATCCATAGAAATTCTGTGAGTGGGACTGTTACAAGCCAGCAACCCAGACTTTAACTTTGTAATCAGTTGTGGAGATACAAATGAAAGGAATTCAAATTCCTAAATTTGTGGAACACAGCTATCCCCTGTTCTAACTTGGTCTGTTAAACTAGAGATAAATAAACGTCTATTTTAACATCCCTGGATCTCCTTTTTTATTTGAATATAGCATTTGCTCTAATTATTTCCCATGCTCAAAATCCTTCAAGCTAGGCTTCAGCAGTCCTTGAACCAAGAACTTCCAGATGTAAAATGTGGTTTTAGCAAAGGCAGAGGAACCAGAGATCAAATTGCCAACATTCACTGGATGATAGAGAAAGCAAGGGAATTCCAGAAAACCATCTACTTCTGCTTCGCTGACTACACTAAAACCTTTGATTGCGTAGATCACAACAAACTGTGGAAAATACTTGAAAAGATGGGAATACCAGACTACCTTACAATAGCTACAGTCATTGCTCTGTGAGAAAAGGAGATCCTTCAGGGGTGCTGTGTGATGGTTGGGAGGGGTGGGAAGAGGGGGATATACATATGACTAATCTGCGAACATACATATCTGTAAACAAGAAAACTCTGTAAAAAGTTAAAAGTAAAATAAAAGTTAAAAAAAAAAAAAGAATCAACAGTCAGAACCTTGGATGGAACAACTGAATTGGTCTAAGCTGGGAAAGGAGTACAAGAGGGTTTATATTGTTCACCTTGCTTATTTAGCTTATACAAAGAGTACATTATATGAAATGCCAGGCTGGATGAATCACAAGTTGGAATCAAGATTGCTGGGACAAACATCAGCAACCTCAGATATGCAGATGACACCACCTTAATGGCAAAAAGTAAAAAGGAATTAAAGAGTCCCTTGATGAGGGTGAAAGGGGGGAGTGAAAAAGCTATCTTAAAATTCAACATTCAAAAAACGAAGATCACTTCACGGCAGACAGAAGGAGAAAAAGTGGAAGCAGTGACAGATTTTAGTTTCTTGGGCTCCAAAATCACTGTTGAAAGTGACAGCAGCCATGAAACTAACAGATGTGTGCTCATTGGAAGAAAAGTTATGACAAATCTAGACAGAGTACTAAAAAAGCAGAGACATCATTTTGCCAAGAAAGATCCATATAGTCAAAGGTATGGTTTTCCAATAGTCATGTACAGATGTGAGAGTTGGACCAGAAAGAAGGCTGAGCACTAAAGAATTCATGCCTTCAAATGGTGGTCTCAGAGAAGACTCTTGAGCATCCCTTGGATAGTAAAGAGATCAAATCAGTCAATCCTAAAGGAAATCAACCCTGAATATTCACTGGAAGGACTGATGCTGAAACTGAAGCTCCAATACTTCATTCACCTAATGTGAAGAGCCAACTCACTGGAAAATTCCCTGATGGTGAGAAAAATTGAAGGCAAAAAGAGAAGAGGGTATCAGAGGATGAGATGGTTAGATAGCCTTCACCCACTCAATGGACATGAGTTTCAGCAAACTCTGGGAGATAGTGAAGGACAGAAAAGCCTGCCATGCTGCAATCCATGGTGTTGCAAAGAGTCAGACTCAACTTAGTGACATATACAACAACTAATTAATATACAGGGTTTTCTGAGTTTAAATGACTGTAGCATTAACCAGGTACATGTAGAATTTTATTTTTATATTCTTTTTTACAATTAAGGAAAGAAAATTTCTTTATTACATATGGGTACCTGTTTTCCAGTAAAATCCTTGCTCTTTCTCCTTCCCAGACTTCTACCCAAACTTGAAGAAAATGATATTCAAGGTGATCTGATCATAGTAGATGACACAGACTTCTACCCAAACTTGAAGAAAATGATATTGACTAAGCTTATACAAGATTATATGAAATGCCAGGCTGGATGAATCACAAGTTGGAATCAAGATTGCTGGGACAAACATCAGCAACCTCAGATATGCAGATGACACCACCTTAATGGCAAAAAGTAAAAAGGAATTAAAGAGTCCCTTGATGAGGGTGAAAGGGGGGAGTGAAAAAGCTATCTTAAAATTCAACATTCAAAAAACGAAGATCACTTCACGGCAGACAGAAGGAGAAAAAGTGGAAGCAGTGACAGATTTTAGTTTCTTGGGCTCCAAAATCACTGTTGAAAGTGACAGCAGCCATGAAACTAACAGATGTGTGCTCATTGGAAGAAAAGTTATGACAAATCTAGACAGAGTACTAAAAAAGCAGAGACATCATTTTGCCAAGAAAGATCCATATAGTCAAAGGTATGGTTTTTCCAATAGTCATGTACAGATGTGAGAGTTGGACCAGAAAGAAGGCTGAGCACTAAAGAATTCATGCCTTCAAATGGTGGTCTCAGAGAAGACTCTTGAGCATCCCTTGGATAGTAAAGAGATCAAATCAGTCAATCCTAAAGGAAATCAACCCTGAATATTCACTGGAAGGACTGATGCTGAAACTGAAGCTCCAATACTTCATTCACCTAATGTGAAGAGCCAACTCACTGGAAAATTCCCTGATGGTGAGAAAAATTGAAGGCAAAAAGAGAAGAGGGTATCAGAGGATGAGATGGTTAGATAGCCTTCACCCACTCAATGGACATGAGTTTCAGCAAACTCTGGGAGATAGTGAAGGACAGAAAAGCCTGCCATGCTGCAATCCATGGTGTTGCAAAGAGTCAGACTCAACTTAGTGACATATACAACAACTAATTAATATACAGGGTTTTCTGAGTTTAAATGACTGTAGCATTAACCAGGTACATGTAGAATTTTATTTTTATATTCTTTTTTACAATTAAGGAAAGAAAATTTCTTTATTACATATGGGTACCTGTTTTCCAGTAAAATCCTTGCTCTTTCTCCTTCCCAGACTTCTACCCAAACTTGAAGAAAATGATATTCAAGGTGATCTGATCATAGTAGATGACACATGATGTATTCTACCCATCCCAATTATTATCACTATCAGGCATCGTTTCACCACCTTATTTCTAGAGCAAAACTATATTTCCATATTTTTCCATTGATTCTCAATCCTCTATTTGGATTATGAAAAGTGGACTATAGTCTGCTCTCACAGTTTCACCAGGGAAGGACATTTTTGTCTCATTAGACACTTTCAGCTTTCTCTCTTTGTTCCTATTGTGGTATGTTGCAAAGAACAACCTGTAATAAATTGCTCCCACTTCACTACCAAAAATAAAATCTTCTTTTAAAGTTAAATGCTTTCATTTCAACTCTGATAATGTCAAATTTGGCACAAATAATTTAACAGTTTCAACCTCAAAATATCCTCAAAACAGTGGATACCAAAGTGTTTAAACTTCAGGCAGTATTCTCCTGTGGAAAATGTTCATATGTTAGAAAGACCCAAACAATTAGGGATCTAGATCTCATTCTTCCCATCTCTGCAGCTGCCACCACACGTTTGTGCTCAGCAATTGGTCCTCACGTGTCTTTCCACAGCTCTTAAATTGTTGGCATTGTTCATTTGGAACTCAGCATGGGATTATGATTATAGCTGTTTATCTTTTTGAATGTAGGTCTGTCTCCACATTTAGCTTGTAAGAGAGGCACCATAGCATGTAATCTGATGTAGCCCCAGCTTCTGGCACAGTCACTGTAGGGACTGAGTGTGTTCAGTAAGAGTGGAGTGGTGATGCTGTACATAAACTGTACTTTTCAAGAACCCCAGTGTTTCCAAGAAGCAGGACTGGGAAGGGAAACTTGAAAGAAAAGAGAACACTTCACTAAACACACACACACAAATTATTTAGTGATTACTTAAGGAGGCCCACAGTAGTTTTTGTTGTTGTTGTTTTTTTCCTGATAAGCTAGAATTTAAGGTTATGCTGCTTCCCTCAGGATCCCCCTTGAACTGAAGTTCTAAATTTAATAAGCAGTCTATGAATCTGATGATCTCAAGAACATAATATCTAACCTCTAATAAGGTATGGGCAGTATTTTATTAGCATATTAGCATAGGCAAAGTCCTCATTTCCATCTATGGTTCAGGTGGAAAATATTTAAAAGCTCCTTTTCCCATGCACTCTGTTGATTTGTAATTATCAGCTTTCCTATTATTTATTTATTTTTCCATTGATTCTCAATCCTCTATTTGGATTATGAAAAGTGGACTATAGTCTGCTCTCACAGTTTCACCAGGGAAGGACATTTTTGTCTCATTAGACACTTTCAGCTTTCTCTCTTTGTTCCTATTGTGGTATGTTGCAAAGAACAACCTGTAATAAATTGCTCCCACTTCACTACCAAAAATAAAATCTTCTTTTAAAGTTAAATGCTTTCATTTCAACTCTGATAATGTCAAATTTGGCACAAATAATTTAACAGTTTCAACCTCAAAATATCCTCAAAACAGTGGATACCAAAGTGTTTAAACTTCAGGCAGTATTCTCCTGTGGAAAATGTTCATATGTTAGAAAGACCCAAACAATTAGGGATCTAGATCTCATTCTTCCCATCTCTGCAGCTGCCACCACACGTTTGTGCTCAGCAATTGGTCCTCACGTGTCTTTCCACAGCTCTTAAATTGTTGGCATTGTTCATTTGGAACTCAGCATGGGATTATGATTATAGCTGTTTATCTTTTTGAATGTAGGTCTGTCTCCACATTTAGCTTGTAAGAGAGGCACCATAGCATGTAATCTGATGTAGCCCCAGCTTCTGGCACAGTCACTGTAGGGACTGAGTGTGTTCAGTAAGAGTGGAGTGGTGATGCTGTACATAAACTGTACTTTTCAAGAACCCCAGTGTTTCCAAGAAGCAGGACTGGGAAGGGAAACTTGAAAGAAAAGAGAACACTTCACTAAACACACACACACAAATTATTTAGTGATTACTTAAGGAGGCCCACAGTAGTTTTTGTTGTTGTTGTTTTTTTCCTGATAAGCTAGAATTTAAGGTTATGCTGCTTCCCTCAGGATCCCCCTTGAACTGAAGTTCTAAATTTAATAAGCAGTCTATGAATCTGATGATCTCAAGAACATAATATCTAACCTCTAATAAGGTATGGGCAGTATTTTATTAGCATATTAGCATAGGCAAAGTCCTCATTTCCATCTATGGTTCAGGTGGAAAATATTTAAAAGCTCCTTTTCCCATGCACTCTGTTGATTTGTAATTATCAGCTTTCCTATTATTTATTTATTTTTATTTATTGTCAAATGTTTACTTTATCACTGTGAACAATATAGAGAATGATATCACCATCATATATCTCAAAGTCTAGAAAGGGTTTGTCTCAGCATGACATTCCTAACAGATGTTTTTATATAAATACCATTGTAGAGGCAGAAGTCAGGATAACTCAGGCAAACCAAAAGTAAGTCTGCAATTAAAATCCCACCTGAAGGGCACTTTTCAACTGTAATTGTTCAGAACAGTCTCTTTAAAGTTGATTTCATAATTCATCAGAAAGTCAATGTGGCAAACAGATAAAGGAACAGGCTGTGAACACACACCCTTCCTGGATTTGAACCCCAGGTCTATCACTCACTAGCTGTTAGAACTAGAGCACATCATTTCTCAATGCTTCTATTTCTTCCACACTAAAAACTGGAGGAGAAGGGCATCTATCTGACAGGGTGGTTCTGAGGATTAGGTAAAGGAACGCATACAAAGCATGAAGCGCATAGCCTGACACATGGTAAACATCAAAGAATATTTGCTACTATTTGGAGATGGCAAGTATTCCAGATAAATCAAGAGCTGAAATCTCCATTTGACTTTTCACTTTTTGATGAGAGAATGTCAACCAATATTTTTGTCCTATTTGAAGATTTAATTTCCTCTTGTCATCTCTAAGAGAGTTCAACGTTAAGAAGAAAATAACCTCAGTAGGTAAAAATGCATTGGAGGATAGAAAAAAAAAATCTCCGATGATTCTTCTCTTTCTCAAAGTATTAACTGAGAGCTTTAAAAAGTTACTGATAGTTAATATTACATTTCATTGCCTACATTTATCTGCAGAAGGTCTGAATCGTGGAACACCCCAGGGTTAATTGTAAAACAGAAAAGTGTTCCTATATCCCACTGAGACATTCTCTCCCACTCATTAGGGGTTGATTTTGAATCCCATTTCCACTCATATGGATTTCTCAGACGTCATCCAAGCTTGAAGAGTGTTTACTAAGAGGCTAATTTGGTGTTATTGTTATTTCGTCGAGTATATTTTTATTCCTAATAGAAAACACCTAGAAGGGAAAATGTGGGGCTTGTTAGTGAGGACCTGCTATTTCATCCACCAATCCCATACCATTCTTCCTTCTTATGATGACTGCCTTCCCTCTACTCCACAGATTCCTAACCACTGGACCACCGGGGAAGCTCTCTATCAACTTCTTGAAGCTACGTTTCAACAGCATCTCACAGAAAGCCAAAATTCTACTTCTCATTTCCTACTTGGGAACTTCTGTAATGCCACAGTGTGGAAACTGGCTTCCAATTCCTGTACGTGTAATATGAAAATCCAATGTATTTAGTGCCCATGGAGCATCCATTGACCAATGGAAGCCAGTGGATAAATTCCTTCTCCTTTTTACCCCAGGTGCATTTCATAAGGGTCTCAGAGAAGTTGAGCACCAGTCACCCAATACTCTGGTACGATTAGGTTTGTCAACTTAACTACTCTTCCTTAAATTTGCTTTTCCTCATGTTCCCTGGCATCGTATTCCCAGATAAACTCTAAAGAACCCTTTGTGTCAGGCACTTCTTTGTGGGAACTGAAGCCAACACACTCAGGATTCACTCAGCAAATTTCCTTTGGGTTAGATTTCAGTCGAAACTAATTGGAATGGGTTTTAAAAGATAGGATTTCTAATCACAGTTAAATCACTAATGCACTAACAGAGACTTTGGACACATTGAATGGTCTGTACCCTAGCTTATTTATCTATAAAGTGGTAGACTTCAACTTTTGATTCCTTTCATGTCTAGGAGTCTATGATTTGACGAAAAGGCTTCATGTCTCAGAGAAACGAACCTCTAGTAGTTGACAGTGTGGACAGAGACAGTCAGTTCCTCCTGGGTTTCTGGTCCTTCAGTGTACACATTCCTAAAGCATCATGGCAGAATTAACCCTGCCTTCCATATGTACCCTAATCCAGGACACTAGGGAGGAACTGGTGATGATGGATATATAGGGGAGAGAAGTTTACAAATTATTTCCCCAGGCTAACTGAATCTCTCAAACTGCTCCAAAACAATCTTTGGATTATTCTTGTTCATATTCTCATTAAAAAGACTCTATAAGAAGGTCTATGAAACCTTGAGTCTCATAGGCTTCTGAAACATTTCTCTACATCATACATCAGACTCTTTCCCTGGGGCCTTCAATTAATCAAGTACACACATATCTTGGTGACTCCTGGCTAGGTATTCAAGGTACCTCTGCCATCTTTAAAACTCTGTACTGTGAACTAACATGTGAATGCCTTGTGTTTGGTGAGGACTGGTCACTCTTCCAATTCCTGTAGTAATATGAAAATCCAATGTATTTAGTGCCCATGGAGCATCCATTGACCAATGGAAGCCAGTGGATAAATTCCTTCTCCTTTTTACCCCAGGTGCATTTCATAAGGGTCTCAGAGAAGTTGAGCACCAGTCACCCAATACTCTGGTACGATTAGGTTTGTCAACTTAACTACTCTTCCTTAAATTTGCTTTTCCTCATGTTCCCTGGCATCGTATTCCCAGATAAACTCTAAAGAACCCTTTGTGTCAGGCACTTCTTTGTGGGAACTGAAGCCAACACACTCAGGATTCACTCAGCAAATTTCCTTTGGGTTAGATTTCAGTCGAAACTAATTGGAATGGGTTTTAAAAGATAGGATTTCTAATCACAGTTAAATCACTAATGCACTAACAGAGACTTTGGACACATTGAATGGTCTGTACCCTAGCTTATTTATCTATAAAGTGGTAGACTTCAACTTTTGATTCCTTTCATGTCTAGGAGTCTATGATTTGACGAAAAGGCTTCATGTCTCAGAGAAACGAACCTCTAGTAGTTGACAGTGTGGACAGAGACAGTCAGTTCCTCCTGGGTTTCTGGTCCTTCAGTGTACACATTCCTAAAGCATCATGGCAGAATTAACCCTGCCTTCCATATGTACCCTAATCCAGGACACTAGGGAGGAACTGGTGATGATGGATATATAGGGGAGAGAAGTTTACAAATTATTTCCCCAGGCTAACTGAATCTCTCAAACTGCTCCAAAACAATCTTTGGATTATTCTTGTTCATATTCTCATTAAAAAGACTCTATAAGAAGGTCTATGAAACCTTGAGTCTCATAGGCTTCTGAAACATTTCTCTACATCATACATCAGACTCTTTCCCTGGGGCCTTCAATTAATCAAGTACACACATATCTTGGTGACTCCTGGCTAGGTATTCAAGGTACCTCTGCCATCTTTAAAACTCTGTACTGTGAACTAACATGTGAATGCCTTGTGTTTGGTGAGGACTGGTCACTCTTCCAATTCTTTGATACATCTCCAAAGATATGACCAGGAGAAGTAGAGTATAAAATTTACATGGTTAAAACAAAACAAAACTTTTTTAAAACCTTCATATTTGGTGTTGAAAAGTACATATTAATGACCTAAAGCAATCAAAAAAACTGAAAACATTATTAAGGGAAAATCCTGATACCCCAAGCCATTTTGAAGAGTGAGGTGGTAAAGAGTGAGAGTATGTGACACGCAGTGAGAATCTTTTTTAAAAAATATTTATTTATTTGGCTGCACCAAGTCTTAATTGAGGCATGTGGGACCTAGTTCTCTGATCAGGGATCAAACCCAGGTCCCCTGCATTGGGAACATGGATTCTGAGCCACTGGACCACCAGGGAAGTCCCAGAAGTGAGAACTGACACAGGGAAATCACAACAATGAGCTGAGGTCAGGCAGTGGAAGGCACATTTAATTTCATCTATGCATGTGGTGAGAGGAAAGGGTGATGGAGAAGCATTTAATAGTAGGACACAGAGAATGACTTCAGAATAAACAGCATGTCGATAATCAATGTATCTGTACAACAACGAATCCCAAGCTTGTTGTTTGATCCATCTAAGATCAGAGCAATTTATAAAAATCCTCTTCAATTAGTGGTGTTGAGAAGGCAGTGGTTTGGGCTAATATTTTTTGTGGAGTCCATTTTATTAAAAGTATACCACATGACCAAGTTTTGCATGAATCTGTATAGTAGGAAATAAAAACAGAAATGACCAGAACATTTTAAATGCTGATGAGAAATGTGTCTGCTTTAGAAACTAATCACAAAAATAGAGACAAAGACATTTTTGGCAAAGCATCTGTCAGTTCTGATTTTTGAAAAATGGCTTCAGGATTTAGAAGAAGATCAAAGGGAAATGCAGTTGAACCTGCTGCTGTATATGGCCCATGCTGGCTTTCCCAATAGGCAGACTGTCACAGGTTTCCACAGGACAGGGAAGTGGGGAACAAAATCATAGAGAGGCAAGTTCCTCTTTGATGAATATATCCAGAATTTTGCAAACTGAGAAACATCTAGAAGGAAACTATTTTCATTTTCACTTCACTTTATCCTTTTGAAAATTAAGCTTTTATTTGGAATTACATTCAAAAGTGAGGGTAGGGCCCAGTCTCTCTATTGGTGGCTTCTGTGAGGCCCTTCCCAGGACCAACAAGGAATCCCACTGGACAAAGTGAAACCCATGAACTGGAGACAAGATGGAATCAAAGTGGCTCCAATCCAACCCCATGCAGCTTCTCAGGTGGTGCTACTGGTAAAAGATTCCATCTGCCAATGCAAGTAGACGTGGGTTCAATCCCTGGGTTGGAAAGATCCCCTGGAGAAGGGCACGGGAACTCACTCACCTGGAAACACGCAGTGAGAATCTTTTTTAAAAAATATTTATTTATTTGGCTGCACCAAGTCTTAATTGAGGCATGTGGGACCTAGTTCTCTGATCAGGGATCAAACCCAGGTCCCCTGCATTGGGAACATGGATTCTGAGCCACTGGACCACCAGGGAAGTCCCAGAAGTGAGAACTGACACAGGAAATCACAACAATGAGCTGAGGTCAGGCAGTGGAAGGCACATTTAATTTCATCTATGCATGTGGTGAGAGGAAAGGGTGATGGAGAAGCATTTAATAGTAGGACACAGAGAATGACTTCAGAATAAACAGCATGTCGATAATCAATGTATCTGTACAACAACGAATCCCAAGCTTGTTGTTTGATCCATCTAAGATCAGAGCAATTTATAAAAATCCTCTTCAATTAGTGGTGTTGAGAAGGCAGTGGTTTGGGCTAATATTTTTTGTGGAGTCCATTTTATTAAAAGTATACCACATGACCAAGTTTTGCATGAATCTGTATAGTAGGAAATAAAAACAGAAATGACCAGAACATTTTAAATGCTGATGAGAAATGTGTCTGCTTTAGAAACTAATCACAAAAATAGAGACAAAGACATTTTTGGCAAAGCATCTGTCAGTTCTGATTTTTGAAAAATGGCTTCAGGATTTAGAAGAAGATCAAAGGGAAATGCAGTTGAACCTGCTGCTGTATATGGCCCATGCTGGCTTTCCCAATAGGCAGACTGTCACAGGTTTCCACAGGACAGGGAAGTGGGGAACAAAATCATAGAGAGGCAAGTTCCTCTTTGATGAATATATCCAGAATTTTGCAAACTGAGAAACATCTAGAAGGAAACTATTTTCATTTTCACTTCACTTTATCCTTTTGAAAATTAAGCTTTTATTTGGAATTACATTCAAAAGTGAGGGTAGGGCCCAGTCTCTCTATTGGTGGCTTCTGTGAGGCCCTTCCCAGGACCAACAAGGAATCCCACTGGACAAAGTGAAACCCATGAACTGGAGACAAGATGGAATCAAAGTGGCTCCAATCCAACCCCATGCAGCTTCTCAGGTGGTGCTACTGGTAAAAGATTCCATCTGCCAATGCAAGTAGACGTGGGTTCAATCCCTGGGTTGGAAAGATCCCCTGGAGAAGGGCACGGGAACTCACTCACCTGGAGAATCCCACGGACAGTGTAGCTTGGCAAGTTGCAGTCCATGGGGTCACACAGACTCAGACATGGCTTGAGCAACTTATCATGTACTCAACCCAATACCATACCCAATTCTATCCAAGCTAGCATTGCCTCAAAAAACAAGTGAGGGCTCCACTTCCTAGAACATTACTGTTTTGGTTTTCTTTGTTTTTTCTTTTTCTTTTTCTGACTATTCTGGGTTTTCACTGCTGCTGTAGGCTCTTCTCTAGCTGCAGGGAGTGGGGCTACTCTCTAGTTGAGGTGAGCAGGCTACTTGTTGCAGTGAATAGAACGTTACTTTTATTGTTGCTCTTCCTTCCCTCCTCCTTCTATTTCTCTCTTTCTCATGTTTTTCCTTTTTTAATCGTGGTAAGAACATTTACTTTAACACGAGACCCATTCTCCAACAGTTTAAGTAATGTCAATATACTGTTGTTGACAATAGGCCCAAGGTGATTCAGCAAATCTCTAGAACTTACTTATCTTGCATAACAAACCTTATAGCTATGGAATAGCAACTCCCCAATTCATTTTGATAGTTTACAGTAGGTGACGAAAAGGGAGGCATTTCCTATTGAAAGATTTTCTGAGATTCTGGCACCAGAAACAGTGCTAGCTTTTATAAAAAAAAACAACTTAGAACTTGGTCATTCCTTATCCTAATATGTATAGCCATAATCCCAGGCACCAATCAAGGAATCCATAGAGAGGCAAGTTCCTCTTTGATGAATATATCCAGAATTTTGCAAACTGAGAAACATCTAGAAGGAAACTATTTTCATTTTCACTTCACTTTATCCTTTTGAAAATTAAGCTTTTATTTGGAATTACATTCAAAAGTGAGGGTAGGGCCCAGTCTCTCTATTGGTGGCTTCTGTGAGGCCCTTCCCAGGACCAACAAGGAATCCCACTGGACAAAGTGAAACCCATGAACTGGAGACAAGATGGAATCAAAGTGGCTCCAATCCAACCCCATGCAGCTTCTCAGGTGGTGCTACTGGTAAAAGATTCCATCTGCCAATGCAAGTAGACGTGGGTTCAATCCCTGGGTTGGAAAGATCCCCTGGAGAAGGGCACGGGAACTCACTCACCTGGAGAATCCCACGGACAGTGTAGCTTGGCAAGTTGCAGTCCATGGGGTCACACAGACTCAGACATGGCTTGAGCAACTTATCATGTACTCAACCCAATACCATACCCAATTCTATCCAAGCTAGCATTGCCTCAAAAAACAAGTGAGGGCTCCACTTCCTAGAACATTACTGTTTTGGTTTTCTTTGTTTTTTCTTTTTCTTTTTCTGACTATTCTGGGTTTTCACTGCTGCTGTAGGCTCTTCTCTAGCTGCAGGGAGTGGGGGCTACTCTCTAGTTGAGGTGAGCAGGCTACTTGTTGCAGTGAATAGAACGTTACTTTTTATTGTTGCTCTTCCTTCCCTCCTCCTTCTATTTCTCTCTTTCTCATGTTTTTCCTTTTTTAATCGTGGTAAGAACATTTACTTTAACACGAGACCCATTCTCCAACAGTTTAAGTAATGTCAATATACTGTTGTTGACAATAGGCCCAAGGTGATTCAGCAAATCTCTAGAACTTACTTATCTTGCATAACAAACCTTATAGCTATGGAATAGCAACTCCCCAATTCATTTTGATAGTTTACAGTAGGTGACGAAAAGGGAGGCATTTCCTATTGAAAGATTTTCTGAGATTCTGGCACCAGAAACAGTGCTAGCTTTTATAAAAAAAAACAACTTAGAACTTGGTCATTCCTTATCCTAATATGTATAGCCATAAAAACTAAAAATTATTCTAGTATGGGAATTTGATGAGTCTGTATATTTTTTCCCATTTGTTTCTATTACCATATTCCTAACTCCAAATTTTTCAAGTATATGGAAACAACCGGTGAAATAAATCCTTGACAAAACCTGATGCCTTCCTCTTTCTCTACAGAAGCCGGGGCATTTCCCCTCAGGAGAAAGAAGGGTGGGACTGGTGCATCCAATCCCAGATGACTAATCCTGTGTTCCTTTACCACTGACTTCAGTTCCCCAGAAATCCTTTGATGTATTTAAAGAAACTCTGACTATCTCATTCTTCTTGGTGCCTGCTCTCTTCCCTTCCTGTTGAGTTATACATAGGCTATAAATTGTCCCTCACTGGAAAGGGGATATTTTAAAACAGATATTTTCCTTTAAGTTATTAAAATAATTATAGGAAATGGTTAAAAGATATTCATAATATTTCAGAGGCGTTTACATCATGGACTCTACAAAACAAATGATCGTTCCAAAGGCCAAAAGATTGAGTACTAAAATTCCAATGGCATTCTGGTACGGAACTAAATCCTCTGAGAAACAAGGGGACTAGCTTATTCTACAGCCCACAAAATTTATCATACTCAAGGGTGTAAAGCAAAGCAAAGAACTTTATTTTCTGGGTTATGTATTTCAGTAAATATGTCTCTGTCCCTAAAAGGATATTGGTTTTAAAGGCCCTAAAGACTTCAAGTTCCAAAAGATTTTGACATTTCCATGTGACTGCAACTTGCCCACACAGGCAGAACCAAATCTCTATTTCCCACAGAATTTTAAGTCAATTACTTCATCAGTTTCCCAGATTTAACACCTCTTGCAATAACATTACACATTACACATTTACAAAGTCGACATATACACATTATAATACTAAAGAGACTAGTGTCTCTCATTTCCTTTGCTTTCTTGTTGGGCAGAGAGAGGAATTGAAAGAAGTAATAAATGGGGTTCCTCTTGAAAGAAATTTGATTAAAATAAGCCCTGGGATCCTATTTATTCTATAGTTCCTCTACCCTTGCTTCACTGTCAATTCAGAGACTTGACTGTGAGGAGGTTGTTCAACATGATAGAATCCACCCTGATTTTTTGAAAGCCCCTGCTGTCATGGTTCAGTCGCTCAATTTGAATCTAGTCTGACATGATTCCTAAGAAGCCAGTTGAGAGTCGGTGGGAGAGAAGTGACCAAGCGGTTCAGCCTTCCTCAGCTCTGCTGGAGAACAGAAGCCAACAACAGCACGACTCCTCTCCTGCCATTCAGAATTGAGGTGGGACCACCTGGGGTTTCCAGTTTTAGATTATAACTCTTTGGGCAATTAGAAAATCTCTGAGCATCCATCTCCCTCGGCATTTAGGTAAATTAATAATATTAAACATTTCTAAAAGAAGAAGTGGGTTATAAGCTACACCAATGTACCACAAGCGTAATTTGCTCTGTTACCTTTTCCCCAAAGGAGCTTCATCAAGGTACAGTCCTTCAGCATTAATGCTTCTGAGCTCATAACCCTGGAATATCTATTTCCCACAGATTCAAGACAATGAAACTTCATTATCATGCCCCCTTATTTAACTTCAATGCCCAGGACAATGATTTGTTTTAATGTCCCAGTCTAAATCTCCTGCAGCAGTATTTTTTCAGGTAATAGTTTCCATTCATAATGCTAACAGCTCTTGAATTCTCCAGTCAATTTGGCATTTAGGAGCCTCTCTTTTCTTTTAGCTCCTAAGCTTTACACCTTGCCATTTATAGTCCAAAGTAATTAAAAAAAAAAAAAAAAAGCCACACAAATGTTACATGTGGCATTTGGGATGATTAGATAACTCTAAAATCAGCAGGAGATTTGTTCCCAAGGTACACATATTTCTTCTTCTGAGTTTTCCATAAATAAGAATGAAAAAACAATAAAGTTTCCAAAAAGTTAAGTAAAATTTTTCTTATCTATGATTGATATGCTTTTCAGTTTCTGGAAAGAAAGTTACTTATTTATCATTTCAAAGCTCTTAAATTTCTTAACCTGGTTCCTTTACAACCTGAAATTTATGGAAGTCAAAGCTGAAAATCCTTTCCTGGTATAGATCAGATAGCCTTACGCACAATGTAACTGTAGTAAAATAGAATGACTTTGAGGCACAAAGTTAGAATGACCTGGTTTTGATTCTCAAATCATTATTTATAAGCTACCTGTCCTTGGGAAATTTTTCTCATCTGAAAAATGGGGCAATAATATTACCTAATTTGCAAAGTTGCTGTAAAGATTAAAAATTTTAATGGGCATTTTTAGTTTTATCTCTGGAATTCATTTATTATTTCTCCTGACCAAGGCATTAATTTCCATATGTGGTTCCTCTGGCATGTGATCTAAAGTAAACAATCAACATCCCCATCTCCTGACTGCAGAAATACTTTCATGCTGGTCTGAGCCAGTGTGAATCTCAGGACTTCTGTTGAATATATCATGATAAAGAAACTCTTTTTTCTAGCTAGATAATAAATAGAAAATGTGTAGCTTTGAGTACCTTTGGCAGTGTTCTGAGGATCATATGATATCCAAGAGAAGGGTGCCAACCCAATCGCTGGACTTTCCAGTTCCATAACTCAGTAAATTTCCCTGTTTAAGCAAGTTTGAGGAAGGTTTAATTCAAGTTTAAGGTTTAACATTGATTAACAGTGATTTTTAATTTTTTCCTCTAGTCCTTGTACACAGCATTTAAGGACTGAAAATTATCCCTCACAGCCCCATATGAAGATTCTAGAATCTCCTGATTGTTCTGCTCATACTCAGGTAATAGAAAATTTGACTCATTTTAAGTCATAACAACATAGCCTCACTTGAGAAATGTAAAGTCTCAAAAGTTAAAGATATTAAGCAATCCTTCAATCTTTAATCAGAAGGAAGCCTTCTCCTCTTCCTCTCATGTTCAATTGTCAAGACATCTGACTTCTTCACTTACCCCCTGCCTCATTTCATGGATCACAGGTAATAAGACAGTAACATGAGAGTGTTAATTGCTCAGTTGTGTCCAACTCTTTGCGACCCCACGGACTGTGGTCTTCCAGATTCCTCTGTCCATGAGATTTTCCAGGTAAGAATACTGGAGTGGGTTGCCATTCCCTTCTCCAGGGGATCGTCTTGATCCTGGGACTGAACCCAGGACTCCTGCACTGCAGGCAGCCCTTTTGCCATCTAAACCACCAGGGAAGCTTTTACAGATAATAAGAGGAGAAGGATAAAGGGAATGAGTGGAATGGCTCTTACTTGGCTTTGTTGTTTTTCTATTGGTAAGTCATGTCTAACTCTTTGCCACCCGTGAACTGCAGCACACCAGGCATCCCTTTCCTTCACTATCTCCCTAAGTTTGCTCAAATTCATGTGCATTGAGTTGGTGCTGCTATCTAACTGTCTCTCCTCTTGCCCTCAATCTTCCCCAGCATTAGGATCTTTTCCAAGGAGGTGGCTCTTCACATCAGATGGCCAAAGTACTGGAGTGTCAACTTCAGCATCAGTCCTTCCACTTAATATTCAGGGTTGATTACCTTTAGGATTGACTAATTTTCAGTCTTGGATATATCATGATAAAGAAACTCTTTTTTCTAGCTAGATAATAAATAGAAAATGTGTAGCTTTGAGTACCTTTGGCAGTGTTCTGAGGATCATATGATATCCAAGAGAAGGGTGCCAACCCAATCGCTGGACTTTCCAGTTCCATAACTCAGTAAATTTCCCTGTTTAAGCAAGTTTGAGGAAGGTTTAATTCAAGTTTAAGGTTTAACATTGATTAACAGTGATTTTTAATTTTTTCCTCTAGTCCTTGTACACAGCATTTAAGGACTGAAAATTATCCCTCACAGCCCCATATGAAGATTCTAGAATCTCCTGATTGTTCTGCTCATACTCAGGTAATAGAAAATTTGACTCATTTTAAGTCATAACAACATAGCCTCACTTGAGAAATGTAAAGTCTCAAAAGTTAAAGATATTAAGCAATCCTTCAATCTTTAATCAGAAGGAAGCCTTCTCCTCTTCCTCTCATGTTCAATTGTCAAGACATCTGACTTCTTCACTTACCCCCTGCCTCATTTCATGGATCACAGGTAATAAGACAGTAACATGAGAGTGTTAATTGCTCAGTTGTGTCCAACTCTTTGCGACCCCACGGACTGTGGTCTTCCAGATTCCTCTGTCCATGAGATTTTCCAGGTAAGAATACTGGAGTGGGTTGCCATTCCCTTCTCCAGGGATCGTCTTGATCCTGGGACTGAACCCAGGACTCCTGCACTGCAGGCAGCCCTTTTGCCATCTAAACCACCAGGGAAGCTTTTACAGATAATAAGAGGAGAAGGATAAAGGGAATGAGTGGAATGGCTCTTACTTGGCTTTGTTGTTTTTCTATTGGTAAGTCATGTCTAACTCTTTGCCACCCGTGAACTGCAGCACACCAGGCATCCCTTTCCTTCACTATCTCCCTAAGTTTGCTCAAATTCATGTGCATTGAGTTGGTGCTGCTATCTAACTGTCTCTCCTCTTGCCCTCAATCTTCCCCAGCATTAGGATCTTTTCCAAGGAGGTGGCTCTTCACATCAGATGGCCAAAGTACTGGAGTGTCAACTTCAGCATCAGTCCTTCCACTTAATATTCAGGGTTGATTACCTTTAGGATTGACTAATTTAATCTCCTTGCTATCCAAGAGGCTCTCAAGAATCTTCTCCAGTACCACAATTCCAAGACATCAATTCTTTGGTGCTTAACCTTCTTTTTGGTTCAGCTTTCACATCTGTACATGACTACTGGAAAAACCATAGCTTTGACTATACAGACTTTTGTCAACAAAGTGATATCTCTACTTTTTTAATATGCTGTCTAGGTTTGTCATAAACAACCTTGTTTTTCATCCAAGGAGCAAGCATCTTTTAACTTCGTAGTTGCAATCACCTTACTTGACTAGTGGTAGTGAAGTAGTGCTCTGGCTTTCTGCTCTTCTAGGCCACACATATGTAGAAAGCTGGTTTTCTCTTTCCGGAGACATCTGTGTGCTACTTGTATGCTTCCACTGGCCCTCACTGACCAGTTTCTGTGACTATGAAAGGCATGTTTCCTTTGGTTCACCCTTCTCTATTCCTCACCAGCTTCTGTTTCCCTTTTCATTCATATCACAGTACTCTCTTTGTTGGGATTCCCTCACCCTGTGGCAAGAGTCTTACTGACTGTATTCAAAGTAATTTTAATGTTATAAAATCACCCCCCAGTGTGTAAAAGTTGTAAAAAATATTAAGTCATATTTAAAAACATTTGGTTTCCACAAATTCATAATCTTTTTTAAAAAATTATGAAGACATTAAACAACAGAGAAATTCTAAAAGTCCTGAAAATTAATTAGAAAAAAAGCAAAGATTAAGAACATAGGTAACTATAAATTTTAAAAAGCCCAAACTGCTTTTTGACTCAAAGAATGTTTAAGCTATTATACAATGACACTCATTTCACCTGCTAGCAAGGTAATGCTCAAAATTCTTTGTACTAGACTTCAAAAGTATGCGAACTGAGAATTTCCAGATGAATAAGCTGGATTTAGGTAAGGCAGAGGAACCAGAGATCAAATCGCCAACATCATTGGATCATAGAAAAAGCAAGATAATTCTACAAAAATGTCTACTTCTGCTTAATCGACTATGCTAAATCCTTTGTGTGAATCACAGCAAACTGTGGAAAAAATGAGATGGGAACACTAGACTACCTTACATGACTCTTGAGAAACCTGAATGCCAGTCAAGAAGCAACAGTTAGAACCAGACATGGAACAATGGACTAGTTCAAAATTAGGAAAGGAGGACTTCAAGGCTGTATACTGTCACCTTGCCTATTTAACTTATATGTAGAGTACATCAGGTGGAATGAATGCCAAGCTGGATAAAGCACAAGCTGGAATCAAGATTGCTGGGAGAAATATCAAGAACTTCAGACATGCAGATAACACCACCTTAATGGCAGAAAATGAAGAGGAACTAAAGACCCTTGTGATGAAGGTGAAAGAGGAGAGTGAAAAAGCTGGCTTAAAACTCAACATTCAAAAAAAGAAGATCATGGCATCTCGTCCCATCACTTCATGCTAAATAGATATGGAAAAAATGGAAATGGTGAAAGACTTTATTTTCTTGGGCTCCAAAATCACTGTAGATGGTGACTGCAGTCATAAACTTAAAAGGTGTTTGCTCCTTGGAAGGAAAGCTATGACAAACCTAGACAGCATATTAAGAAGCAGAGACATCACTTTGCCAACAAAGGTCCATGTAGTCAAAGTTATTGTTTTCCTAGGAGTTATGTATGGATGTGAGAGTTGGACCATAAAGAACGCTGAGTGCCAAAGAACTGAGGTTTTCGAACTGTGATGTTGGTGAAGACCCTTGGACAGCAAGGAAATCAAACCAGTCAATCCTAATGGAACTCAACCCTGACTATTCATTGGAAGGACTGATGCTGAAGCTGAAGGTCCAATATTTAAGCCACCGGATGTGAAGAGCCAACTCAGTGGAAAAGACCCTGATGCTGGGAAAGACTAAGAGCAGCAGGAGAAGCAGGCAACAGAGGATGAGATGGTTGAATGGCATCATCAACTCAATGGACATGAAAGTGAAAGTGTTAGTCACTCAGTCATGTCTGACTCTTTATGACCCCATGAACTATATTCCACCAGGCTACTCCATCCATGGGATTCTCCAGGCAAGAATACTTGAATGGGTTCCCATTCCCTTCTCCATGGAATCTTCCTGACCCAGGGATCAAACCTGGGTCTCCTGTATTGCAGGCAGATTTTTTACCATCTGAGTCACTAGGATGCTCAATGGACACATGCTTGAGTAAACTCCAGGTGATAGTGAAGGACAGGGAAGTCTGGCATGCTACAATCCATGAGGTGACAAGTAGTCAGACAGGACTGAGTGACTGAATAACAAAACTGAAAGCACACCAAACTGCTTCAAGATTCATAAAATGTGGCAAATCTGCTTCCGTGGTTCACCAAAATTAGCAATACATGAAAAAAACTGATGACTGGGAATATTCATTTTTAACCAGATTGAAGTTTCAATTTGCTTTCAGTGAAATCTCGAGGCACCACTTGTGAAATGGTCAAGTGATCCTAGGGCCATCACCTGTGCCCTCAATCACTTCACAAAGCTCCTTCTGGCCCTGGGCTTCTATTTATTCTGTAGCTTTACTCTCCATATTTCTTCTGAGCCACTACTTATTCAAGTAGCTATGGAAGCCTTTGTTATTCCCTAAAACATATGCAGCTACTTATGGACTCTCAGCAATGTAGTTATTATTCTATTTCAGATTTTTTCAGTCCAACAGCTAAAATTTTCAACTGCCAATATCAATATTTCATTAATTCTACTTGGGTATCAGGTTGTCTTTGAAGTATTTTTTGGATTTTTCCCTTGGGTACCATGACTTTCTTTTGGACACCAAAAGCATGGCATCTTGGCTCACATCTGTCTTCATCATGTAGCTCAGTGGATGTTTGCAGGGGACCCAGAATCTACATGATGTCAGGAACACAAAACCTACCACCTCCCTTTTTCTGTTGGTCCTAGTGTGGTCCAAAAGCAGAACTAAGACAAGTATGGTCAATATTGTTCATTATTTATCCTATGAATGAATAATGGATTGAAATAGTATAGTCATTTCTCTACCTCCCAGTGTTATGTAATTTGAATTTAGGACAGCATGCGAGTATGCATTTAGATGCCCCAATGGTATCCCTTTCTCATCACAAGTCAGCATAATTTTCTTGGTCATAGGACAAAAGAGGCAAACAAACCAACTGCTTGTTCTACCCAGGGATTTTACATTCTTAGAAATACCGCCCCCCTTTTTTTGTGTGTGGAGGGGGGTGGGTTGGGGAGGGAGGGGAGCGGGTGGGCCACTTCTATTGGTCTTTCATTTATCTATTTTCATCAGTGCTTGTTCTTTGGCCTGTGTGGGCCTCCCATCGCAGTGGCCTCTGCTGTCACAGAGCTCCGGCTTGGTAATTGGACACGTTGGTCTAGCCGCTCTGCAGCACGTGGGATCTTCCCAGGCCAGGGATCAAACTGATGCCCCTTGCACTGAAAGGCGGTGTCCTTACCCACTGGACCACCAGGGAAGTCCAGAAATACCCTTGTTGAAGTCCTATTATTGTTCTGTACTTTGGAGACCACCTAGTACCTCTCTCTGATGGTTTCCATCTCACTGGGAGAAGGATTCTCAAAGAAATATCCATGAAATCGCAGGGCATTCTGAAGCCAACCCTCCCCCATCCTTGTTCCCTTTGCATCGACATCTCCACTCCCTTGGCAGATTTCACAAAGGGTGCACACCAGGAGAGGGAAAGGTAATGATGTGTGTTTGTCTTATGGGTGTGCTCACATTTCAAACTTGTCTACAATTCCAACAAATGAAAGGAGTTGTTAAACCATAACAAAAGCTAAATAAAAAGAAACGTTAAACTGTAAAATGAATAAAAACTGTTATTAGGTGTAACCCAAACAGTCTGTGTGTGGTTTCAGGGAATGACAAGTAAACAATAAACATTAAATGTTGTCAAGTAGCTTCCACAAAAAGTGTTTCCATACATGTGCAAATGGGGCAATGCGCTGTTGCCAGTACCCGATCACAGGAGCTTTGTGGGCAATCACATGGGCATTGAGTAGAAAGACCCTGATCTGCCAGATTTGCTTTTTTTCCTGCTTCAGTAAGGTTGACAGGAATTCTCTCCCTCTAATTGAATACCCAGTGGCCCTTTACTCTCTTTTTTGGCTGCTTACTTAACAGAGCTCTTGAAAGAAATGATGGGAAAACAAGTCCCCTTCTAGATTATTTTAGAGGCAGATTTTTTCAGAGCCAAGAATGCAGTACTGGCATTCATAGGATGTATTCATAATAAAAATGGAAATTTGTTTCCACTTTACAATGACAGGTCATGTTAAAATAAATACCTGGATGATTTCTTATTTCTCTCTTTTTGTGAATTAGAAGTCTCAAACTCCATTGCCCATGATGACCAGACAAGAAATGAGTGCAGGCAGGCTTGGGTGCTAGCTGATTGTAAGCCATGGTGTAGAGAGGTGGAGGCTTAGCATAGTAAAAAGTGGACTTTTGTCCCAAGGGAACATTCATCCTCCAACCTGTAAAATATGTGGTGCCCAACCAACATGTTCTCTAGGCTAAACTCAGCCCACAGGCTAGATACAGCAGGCCATTTGTATTGTGATGTAAATAGATCAAAATTAATCAGAAGAGCTTAACAAAGCCATAGTCCACAAACCAGAGTCTTGGTTAAAAGTCCTAATCAGGCACATTCTAAGAGAAATAAATCTCCCTACTTTTCATCTCCTCCTAAATAAAGCAAACACTAATGGATCATAAAATCACTAAGTGTTTGGCTGACAAAACCATGTATTTGAACAATTATTCTATCATTTAGTTGTGACCTTTACAGTAACTCTAATTATAGGTTGCTTCCATACACTAGTCATTTTGGTTAAAAAAAAAAAAAAAAAAAACAGACTTACACAAAGGAAAAAGAAAATAACAATCTATATACATTATATACTTTGAATATCTGGGCAGATAAGAAAATTTTCCAACTACATCTTGTAGTGAATGTAATATTCATCTGTTCCATAAGGAATCAAATGTGAAACGTCTTTGTCAAAAGCTGAGCATCCTGCCTTGACTTTAGCTGTTTACACTGATCTTAGCACCAGGGACCAAAAAATATAACCTTCATGCCCATGTTTAAAGATATATGATTTCCAAGTTAAAAAGTAGAGTTACAACAACCTAGTTTTCAATAACAGATCACAGGCTATTCATAGATATTATCTTTTTTCATTATAATGATTGGTTATTATCCTGATCTATGAAGCTGCTTATTATCTACATTGAGAAAGAGACCAAGGCTCAAGAGAGGTCAAATATCTTATGATAGAGTAGGTTCTGAAACTCAATCTCAGTCACATAGGTTTTTATTTTCCTTAAATGATATTGATTTCTTACATTTGAAAGGAAAATATTGTGCTCATGACAGTTCTTCAATGTTTAGTTTCCCTTTTTTTGTTAACATTATTACGAATAAAAACTTGTGATCACTCTCATTGCAGGAAGCTCAGACTCACATAGAAATACTTTGATATCATCATCTCCTTGTTTTTCTTTTTTAGATTTAAATATAACACAACCAGTGAGTCAAAAGACATACTGCCTTCTGTTTCCTTATGCCCTTTCAGCAGACTGTAGTCAGTAGTTGTGGAAGAGAGGTAGTAAACACCGAGGAGAAAGGAAAATGGAGGCTGGTGTCTAGCTGTTGAATTTGACCCAGAAGAGTCTGTGTGCTAGATACAGCAGGCCATTTGTATTGTGATGTAAATAGATCAAAATTAATCAGAAGAGCTTAACAAAGCCATAGTCCACAAACCAGAGTCTTGGTTAAAAGTCCTAATCAGGCACATTCTAAGAGAAATAAATCTCCCTACTTTTCATCTCCTCCTAAATAAAGCAAACACTAATGGATCATAAAATCACTAAGTGTTTGGCTGACAAAACCATGTATTTGAACAATTATTCTATCATTTAGTTGTGACCTTTACAGTAACTCTAATTATAGGTTGCTTCCATACACTAGTCATTTTGGTTAAAAAGAAAAAACAAACAGACTTACACAAAGGAAAAAGAAAATAACAATCTATATACATTATATACTTTGAATATCTGGGCAGATAAGAAAATTTTCCAACTACATCTTGTAGTGAATGTAATATTCATCTGTTCCATAAGGAATCAAATGTGAAACGTCTTTGTCAAAAGCTGAGCATCCTGCCTTGACTTTAGCTGTTTACACTGATCTTAGCACCAGGGACCAAAAAATATAACCTTCATGCCCATGTTTAAAGATATATGATTTCCAAGTTAAAAAGTAGAGTTACAACAACCTAGTTTTCAATAACAGATCACAGGCTATTCATAGATATTATCTTTTTTCATTATAATGATTGGTTATTATCCTGATCTATGAAGCTGCTTATTATCTACATTGAGAAAGAGACCAAGGCTCAAGAGAGGTCAAATATCTTATGATAGAGTAGGTTCTGAAACTCAATCTCAGTCACATAGGTTTTTATTTTCCTTAAATGATATTGATTTCTTACATTTGAAAGGAAAATATTGTGCTCATGACAGTTCTTCAATGTTTAGTTTCCCTTTTTTTGTTAACATTATTACGAATAAAAACTTGTGATCACTCTCATTGCAGGAAGCTCAGACTCACATAGAAATACTTTGATATCATCATCTCCTTGTTTTTCTTTTTTAGATTTAAATATAACACAACCAGTGAGTCAAAAGACATACTGCCTTCTGTTTCCTTATGCCCTTTCAGCAGACTGTAGTCAGTAGTTGTGGAAGAGAGGGTAGTAAACACCGAGGAGAAAGGAAAATGGAGGCTGGTGTCTAGCTGTTGAATTTGACCCAGAAGAGTCTGTGTGGCTTGATGGATAAGTGATGACAGACTGACAGAGAAGCTGTCACTCTCAACCCTCCCCACAACACATTCCCAGGGGGCTAAGGTATACAGTAATAAGATAAACTGACAAAGATTGTGAACTTGTTACTGAAAAATCCTTTCCCTTTAGCTCTTGACCTAAGAAAAAATGCAACCATGTTCATGAGGACTTCTTCATGGATCACAACTTTATCAATGGGGCTAGTATAAATCAATGAAACTATGAGCCATGTTACACAGGGCCACGCAAGACAGACAGGTCATAGTGAAGAGTTCTGACAAAATATGTTCCCGTGGAGGAAGAAATGACAACCCACTCCAATATTCTTTCCACAAGAACTTCATGAAGCATTTGAAAAGGCAAAAAGATATGATACCAGAAGATAAGTCCCCCAGGTTGGAAGGTGTCCAGTATCTGGAGAAGAGCAGAAGGCTATTATAATAGCTGAAGAAAGAATGAAGCAGATGGGCCAAAGCAGAAATGACTCCCAGTTGCTGATATGTCTGGTGGTGAAAGTAAAGTCTGATGCTGTTAAAAACAATATTGCATAGGAACCTGGAATGTTAGCTTCTGAATCAAGGTAAATTGGACATAGTAAAGAAGGAGATTGCAGAGTGAACATCAACATCTTAGGAATCAGTGAACGAAAATGATGAGGAATGGGTGACTTTAATTCAGATTACCATTGCATCCACTACTGTGGGCAAGAATCTCTTCAAAGAAATGGAGTAGCCCTTATAGCCAACAAAATGATCTGAAATTCAGTACTTGGGTGCAATCTCAAAAATGGTAGAATGATCTTGGTTCGTCTCCAAGGCAAATCATTCAATATCACAGTAATCCAAGTCTATGCCCAACCATGGATGCTAAAGTAAAAACTTGACCCTGCAAAGGACTCACATAGAAATACTTTGATATCATCATCTCCTTGTTTTTCTTTTTTAGATTTAAATATAACACAACCAGTGAGTCAAAAGACATACTGCCTTCTGTTTCCTTTTGCCCTTTCAGCAGACTGTAGTCAGTAGTTGTGGAAGAGAGGTAGTAAACACCGAGGAGAAAGGAAAATGGAGGCTGGTGTCTAGCTGTTGAATTTGACCCAGAAGAGTCTGTGTGGCTTGATGGATAAGTGATGACAGACTGACAGAGAAGCTGTCACTCTCAACCCTCCCCACAACACATTCCCAGGGGGCTAAGGTATACAGTAATAAGATAAACTGACAAAGATTGTGAACTTGTTACTGAAAAATCCTTTCCCTTTAGCTCTTGACCTAAGAAAAAATGCAACCATGTTCATGAGGACTTCTTCATGGATCACAACTTTATCAATGGGGCTAGTATAAATCAATGAAACTATGAGCCATGTTACACAGGGCCACGCAAGACAGACAGGTCATAGTGAAGAGTTCTGACAAAATATGTTCCCGTGGAGGAAGAAATGACAACCCACTCCAATATTCTTTCCACAAGAACTTCATGAAGCATTTGAAAAGGCAAAAAGATATGATACCAGAAGATAAGTCCCCCAGGTTGGAAGGTGTCCAGTATCTGGAGAAGAGCAGAAGGCTATTATAATAGCTGAAGAAAGAATGAAGCAGATGGGCCAAAGCAGAAATGACTCCCAGTTGCTGATATGTCTGGTGGTGAAAGTAAAGTCTGATGCTGTTAAAAACAATATTGCATAGGAACCTGGAATGTTAGCTTCTGAATCAAGGTAAATTGGACATAGTAAAGAAGGAGATTGCAGAGTGAACATCAACATCTTAGGAATCAGTGAACGAAAATGATGAGGAATGGGTGACTTTAATTCAGATTACCATTGCATCCACTACTGTGGGCAAGAATCTCTTCAAAGAAATGGAGTAGCCCTTATAGCCAACAAAATGATCTGAAATTCAGTACTTGGGTGCAATCTCAAAAATGGTAGAATGATCTTGGTTCGTCTCCAAGGCAAATCATTCAATATCACAGTAATCCAAGTCTATGCCCAACCATGGATGCTAAAGAAGCTGAAGTTGACTGATTCTATGAAGACCTATAAGACCTTTCAGAAGTAACACCAAAAAAAATGTCCTTTCGTCATAAGGGATCAGAATGCAGTCAAGAGATACTTAGAGTGACAGCAAAGTTTGACCTTGGAATACAAATGAAGCAGGGCAAAGGCTAACAGAGCTTTGTTAAGCTCTGTCATAGCAAACATCCTTTTCTTGGATTCAAGAGAAGCCTCTACACATGGACATCACCAGGTAGTCAGTATCAAAATCAGACTGATTATGTTCTTTGCAACAGAAAATGAAGAAGTTCTACAGAGTCAGTAAAAACAAGACCTGGAGCTGACTGTGGCTCAGATCACGAACTCCTTATTGCAAAATTCAGGCTTAATCTGAATAAAGTAGAGAAAACCACTAGGCCATTCATGTATGATCTAGATCAAATCCCTTATGATTATATAGTGTAAGTGACTAATAGATTCAAGAGATTAGATCTTGTAGACAGAGTGCCTGAAGAATTATGGACAGAAGCTTGTACTATTGTACAGGAGGCAATGACCATCCCATCCCAAAGAAAAATAAGTGCAAGAAAGCAAAGTGGCCATCTGAGGAGGCTTTACATGTAGCTGAAGAAAGAAGAGAAGCAAAAGTCAAGGGAGAAAGGGAAAGTTACACCCAACAGTACACAGAGTTTCAGAGAAGAGCAAGAAGAGATAAGAAGGCCTTCTTAAATGAACAATGCAAATAAACAGAGGACAACAACAGAATAGGAAAGGCTAGAGATCTTGTCAATAAAACTGGAGATATCAGGGAATTATATCATGCAAGGATTGACATGATAAAGGACAGAAACGGTAAGGATCTAACTGAAGTAGAGAGATTAAGAAGAGGTAGAAATTATCTCAATCAAAAAAAAAAAGAAATGTGAAAGAATCAGTCCTAATGAAGTGGATGAATTTAGAACCTATTGTAAAAAGTGAAGTAAGTCAAAAAGAGAAAGACAAATACAGTACACTAACACATATATATGGAATCTAGAAAGATGGTACCGATAAATACACATGCAGAGCAGCAATGGAGAAACAGACATAAAGAATAGACCTATGCACACTGCAGGGAGGGAAGATCAGGTGGGAGGTATGGAAAGAGTAACATGGAAACCTACACTATCATATGTAAAAGAGATACCATTGTGAATACCGCTGTAAAACTAAGGGAATTTACATGGGGGCTATGCAACAACCTGGAGGCATCGGCCAGGGTGGGGGAGAGAGAGGGGTCTCAAGTGGGAGGTGTCAGGGATATACCTATGACTGATTTGGGATTATGTATAGCTGTAAACAACAAAACTCTGTAAAAGTGTATAACGATAACTTTGCTGTACACCTGAAACTATGCAACATTATAAATCAATTATACCCCAATAAATAAATTTTAAAAAGAGGTGGAAATAATACACACAGAAGAAATATACAAAAAAGGTCCTAATGAATGGGATAACCATGACAGTGTGGTCATTCACCTAGAGCTGAAGATCCTGGAGTGGGAAGTCAAGTGGGTCTTAGGAAGCATTAACATGAGCAGAGCTAGTGGAAGTGATGGAATTCCAGCTGAGTTATTCAAAATCCTAAAAGATGATGCTGTTAAAGTGTTGCACTCAATAAGACAACAAATTTGGAAAACTCAGCAGTAGTCACAGGGCTGGAAAATGTCAGTTTTCGTCCAATCCCAAAGAAAGACAATGCTAAACAATGTTCAAACTACCATACCATTGCACTCATTTCACATGCTAGCAAAGTGATGCTCTAAATCCTTCAAGCTAGGCTTTAGAATTAAGTGAATCAAGAATTTCCAGATCTACAAGCTGGGTTTTAAAGAGGCAGAGGATCCAGGGTCAAATTGCCAACATTCACTGCATCAAGGAGAAAGCAAGAGAATTCCAGGAAAACATCTGCTTCTGCTTCATTGACTATGGTGAATACTTTGACTATGATCTACATAATAAACTGTGGAAAAATTCTTAAGGAGATGCGAATACCAGACCACCTTACCTGTCTTCTGAGAAACCTGCATGTGAGTCAAGAAGAAATAGTTAGACTTAGAACCAGACATGGAACAATGGACTGGTTCCAAATTGGGAAAGGATTATGACAAGGCTGAATATTGTCACTCTGCCTATTTAACTTATATGCAGAGTACATCATGAAAAATGCCAGACTGGATGAAGCACAAGCTGGAATCAAGATTTTGGGGAGAAACACCAACAATTTTAGATATGCAGATGATACCACTCTGGTGGAAGAAACTAAAGAGGAACTAAAGAGCCTCTTGACGAAGATAAAAGAGAATGAAAAAGCTGGTTTGAAACTCAACATTCAAAAAACAAAGATCATGGCATCTGGTCCAATCACTTCATGGCAAATGAAAGGGGGAAAAATGGAAGCAGTAACAGATTTAATTTCTTGGGCTTCAAAATAACAGGAGATAGTAACCTCAACCATGAAATTGAAAGACACTTGCTCCTTTGGAATGAAAGCTTTGACAACCTAGACAGCATGTTTAAAAGCAGAGACCACTTCAGTAACAAAGGCCCAGATAGTCAAAGCTATGATTTTTCCAGTAGTCATGTACAATGCAAGAGTTGGACCATAAAGAAGGCTGAGCACCGAAGAACTGATGCTCTTAAACTGTGGTCCTGGAGAAGACTTGAAAGTTCTTTGAACTGCAAGGAGATCAAAGCAGTCAGTCCTAAAGGAAATCAAGACTGAATATTTATTGGAAGGACTGATGCTGAAACTTAAGAGCCAAGTCATTGAAAAAGACCTTGAATGCTGGGAAAGAGAGAAGACAAAAGATGTCAGTGACAGAGGATGAGATAGTTAGATAGCATCACTGACTCAATGAATATGAATTTGAGCAAACTCAGTGAGAGTGGAGGACAGAAGAGCCTAGCTTGCTCAGGGCCATGGGGTTGCAACGAGTCAGAGATGACTTAGCAATTTAAAAACAACATGTTAATGAGGGACTCAAATCTCATCTTTAATTCAGTAGGAAAAATCTCTCCACTTTACAGACAGGAAAAATTAACAGAGATTTTCTCTAATATCCCAATCATTTCTAAATTTTGTCTCATTTTCCCTCGTATTTCTGCCTTTCCTTCCTTCCTCTATTAGCCTAAATATTCTGTTTCATTTCATTTTTCACAGTGTGAAGTTTAGTTTCATTTCAACTATTTCATTACACTTAAAATTTTAATCTTATACTGATTAAACTTATTATTTATTACTATTCTTGGAAAAGATCTGTTTCCCAAAGAATCTCTTATATGAAAAAATGTTCTAAATGTCATAAATAGATGGTATCTCTGATTGGCTAAAACAAGGAGTTCTACTTTCATCTGCCAAGCCAAGAAATGCTACTCTTCCACTAAGGATAGAGTAGACTCCCTTTTTTTCTTCTTTTTCCAGTTGTTTTAAGTGTAGAGTTTGGTTGTCTATTTGATGTTTTTCTTGTTACTTGAGGTAGGATTGTATTGCTATAAACTTCTCTCTTAGAACTGCTTTTGCTGCATCCCATAGGTTTTGAGTTGTCATGTTTTCATTACCATTTTTTTCTAGGAATTTTTAAATTTTTCCTTTCAATTTCTTCAGCAATCTATTATTTAGAAACACATTGTTTAATCTCCATGTGTTTGTGTTTTTTTGCTTTTTTTCCCTTGCGATTGATATCTGGTCTCATAGCATTATGGTCAGAAAAGCTGGTTGATATGATTGCAATTTTCTTAAATTTACTGAGGTTTGATTCATGACCCAACATGGTCTATCCTGGAGAATGTTTCATGTGCACTTGAGAAGAGAGTGTATTTTTCTGCATTTGAATAGAATGTCCAAAAGATATCAGTGAGATTCATCTCATCCAATGTGTCATTTAAGACTTCCTTTTTAATTTTCTGTTTTAACAATCTGTCCATTGGTGTAAGTGGAATGTGAATGTCTCCTACTATTATTGTGCTACTATTAATTTCTCCTTTTATGTCTGATTGTGTTTGCCTTATGTATTGAGGTGCTCCTATGTTGGATGCATAGATATTTATGATTGTTATGTCTTTCTCTTGGACTGATGCCTTGATCATTATGTAGGGTCCTGCCCTGTCTCTTATAATCTTTATTTTAAGGTCTACCTTGTCTGATATGAGGATTGCTACTCTAGTTTTCTTTTGATTTCCATTTGCATGGAACATATTTTTCCATCCTCTCACTTTTGGTCTATATGCATCTTTAGATCTGAAGTGGGTTTCTTGTAAGCAGCATATATACAGGTCTTGTTTTTGTATCCATTTAACCAGTCTGTGTCTTTTGGTTGGAACATTTAGTCCATTTACATTTAAAGTAATTACTGATCCATGTGTGCCTAGTGCCATCTTAATAAATAGATGGTATCTGATTGGCTAAAACAAGGAGTTCTACTTTCATCTGCCAAGCCAAGAAATGCTACTCTTCCACTAAGGATAGAGTAGACTCCCTTTTTTTCTTCTTTTTCCAGTTGTTTTAAGTGTAGAGTTTGGTTGTCTATTTGATGTTTTTCTTGTTACTTGAGGTAGGATTGTATTGCTATAAACTTCTCTCTTAGAACTGCTTTTGCTGCATCCCATAGGTTTTGAGTTGTCATGTTTTCATTACCATTTTTTTCTAGGAATTTTTAAATTTTTCCTTTCAATTTCTTCAGCAATCTATTATTTAGAAACACATTGTTTAATCTCCATGTGTTTGTGTTTTTTTGCTTTTTTTCCCTTGCGATTGATATCTGGTCTCATAGCATTATGGTCAGAAAAGCTGGTTGATATGATTGCAATTTTCTTAAATTTACTGAGGTTTGATTCATGACCCAACATGGTCTATCCTGGAGAATGTTTCATGTGCACTTGAGAAGAGAGTGTATTTTTCTGCATTTGAATAGAATGTCCAAAAGATATCAGTGAGATTCATCTCATCCAATGTGTCATTTAAGACTTCCTTTTTAATTTTCTGTTTTAACAATCTGTCCATTGGTGTAAGTGGAATGTGAATGTCTCCTACTATTATTGTGCTACTATTAATTTCTCCTTTTATGTCTGATTGTGTTTGCCTTATGTATTGAGGTGCTCCTATGTTGGATGCATAGATATTTATGATTGTTATGTCTTTCTCTTGGACTGATGCCTTGATCATTATGTAGGGTCCTGCCCTGTCTCTTATAATCTTTATTTTAAGGTCTACCTTGTCTGATATGAGGATTGCTACTCTAGTTTTCTTTTGATTTCCATTTGCATGGAACATATTTTTCCATCCTCTCACTTTTGGTCTATATGCATCTTTAGATCTGAAGTGGGTTTCTTGTAAGCAGCATATATACAGGTCTTGTTTTTGTATCCATTTAACCAGTCTGTGTCTTTTGGTTGGAACATTTAGTCCATTTACATTTAAAGTAATTACTGATCCATGTGTGCCTAGTGCCATCTTCATAAATGTTTGGGGTTTGTTTTGTAGATATTTTTCTTCTCTTGTGTTTGCCTACTGTACAAGTTCCTTTAATTTGTTGTAAGGCTGGTTTTGTGGTACTAAATTCTCTTAATTTTTGCTTGCCTGTAAAGCTTTTGATTTCTCCATCAATTTTGAATGAGATCCTTGATGGTAGAGTAACCTTAGTTGTAGGGTGGGTATTGTCAGAGGAGATATGGAGCTATGGGGGCTTTTTCCTGCTTGTGGCAGCTCTGTCCCAGTGAGGATTGAGCATGAAGGGTGAGCAACGGCTTGGGTTGCAGAGGCCCTGGCAGCGCCAAGTGTTCAGGGACACAGACTGACTCAGTCACGGGAGCCCTGGCTCTCTTGGGGTCTTTTCTTTGCCTTTGGAAGCAGGTGTATCAGAAGGACTCTTTTACTGGTTCTTTTCTATAGCTCTGCCTGTTCAAGCACTAAAAAGCCTGCCCTGACTGGGGTGTATCAGGCACTTGACCTTTAATCCAATTAAACATGGGTGCTGCTGATGGGTGGAGCTATGTTCCCTTCCTGTAGTTTGACCTGAAGCCAAAGTGTGGTAGGTGTGATGGTGACCCTCTTCAAAAGGACCTACTACAACACTCTGCACCAGGACTGCTGCCACAGTGTCCCTGGCCCTGTGACAGGTCACTGGCAACCCATGCCTCTGCCAGAAACTCCAGAATGCTCAGAGGTGAGTCTTCCTCAGTCTACTATCAGATCACTGCTCCTTTTTCCCAAATCCCGGTGTGCACAAAGTTTGGTGTGCGCCCTCCAGAGTCTGTTTTCGCAGTCCTGCTCAGCGGCTGTATAGTCCAGCTAATGGCAGCCTCCTTCAAGAGAACTTATGCCAAAGGCCTCAGTTCCTAGGACTGCTGCAGGCCACTTCTAGCCCATGCCCCTGCAGAAGACACTCAGGAGGCACTCAGACCCTCAAAGGCAGGTCTGGCTCAGTCTCTTGTGGGGGTCACTGTTTCTTTTCCCAGTTTTGGTGTGCACAAGGCTTTGTTTGTGCCCTCCCTGTGTCTCTGGTGGGCTTCAGGTTTGATTTTAAAAATGCGATTGTGCCCTCCTTCCGTCTTGTTGCCAATTCTCCTTTGCTCTTAGATGTGGGGCATCTTTTTTTTGGTGGGATCCAACTTTCTCCTGTCAATGGTTTTTCAGCAGCTATTTGCAATTCTGGCACTCTTGCAGGAGAAGATGAGTTCAAGTCCTTCTACTCCACCATATTGGTCCAATTTCACTCTATCTGAATTCTTAACCCCTTCTTTTTTTCTCTTCAGGAACTTTTTTCTACTAGCTGTCTCTTCTCCTTACTGTAGCCTCTTTTCCAACATAACTGAAATATGCTCAGTTTTATCTGTTGTTAAGAGAGAGAGAGAGAGAGAGAGAAAGCCCTTCTTTGGCAATATAAGTATTAGTCTGAGAGAGAGAGAGAGAGAGAAAGCCCTTCTTTGGCAATATAAGTATTAGTCATTCAGTTGTATCTGACTCTTTGCAAGCCCATGGACTGTAGCATTCCAGGTTCTTCTGTCCATGAGATGATCCAGCCAAGAACCCAGGAGTGGGTAGCCATTCCCTTCTCCAGGGGATCTTCCAGACCTAGGGATTAAACCCAGTCTCCTACACTGCAGGCAGATTCTTTACCATCTGATTCACCAGGGAAGTCCTTGACAATATAAGGATGGCCACAAACCCTCCCTCTTTCTTAGTTAAGTCCTGCTAACCCTTCAGATTTCAATTCAACTTGTCCTTCTTCCTTGTAACTGTATCTCACCATCTCTACTTCAATTACTGCCTATAATCCTTACCTCTAAACTGGTCCTCCAGATTTGCCTCTCTCTAATACATTCTTTGCCTTCTAATGAGAATAATACTTTCAACTAAAAATAAGAAACCCAGTACTTAAACCCCATCACCCTCAGAATAAAGACCAAATGCCAAGCCATTTTTTCTTTCTATAATCTCTGCTTATCTCACTGACCTCATTTCTGCACCACTCCACTCTCACACTTTGGCTTTAGCTGGACTCCATCTTTTCAACTTCCTGAACACACCATGTTCTCTTTTCCTCAGGGACTCTGTACTTGTTGTTCATGCATGCCTGCTCAGTCACTTCAGTCATGCTCAACTCTTTATGACCCTGTGGACTGTAGCCCAACAGTCTCCTCTGTCCATAGGATTCTCCAGGCAAGAATACTGAAGTGGATTGCCATGCCCTCTTCCAGAGGATCTTCCCAACCCAAAGATTGAACCCAAGTCTCCTGCATCGCAGGCATATTCTTTACCACTGAGTTACTGTGGAAGCCAATACTTGTCCAACTTTTTTAATGGTTTTCAGCAGCTATTTGCAATTCTGGTTAGGAGAAGATGAGTTCAAGTCCTTCTACTCCACCATATTGGTCCAATTTCACTCTATCTGAATTCTTAACCCCTTCTTTTTTTCTCTTCAGGAACTTTTTTCTACTAGCTGTCTCTTCTCCTTACTGTAGCCTCTTTTCCAACATAACTGAAATATGCTCAGTTTTATCTGTTGTTAAGAGAGAGAGAGAGAGAGAGAGAAAGCCCTTCTTTGGCAATATAAGTATTAGTCTGAGAGAGAGAGAGAGAAAGCCCTTCTTTGGCAATATAAGTATTAGTCATTCAGTTGTATCTGACTCTTTGCAAGCCCATGGACTGTAGCATTCCAGGTTCTTCTGTCCATGAGATGATCCAGCCAAGAACCCAGGAGTGGGTAGCCATTCCCTTCTCCAGGGGATCTTCCAGACCTAGGGATTAAACCCAGTCTCCTACACTGCAGGCAGATTCTTTACCATCTGATTCACCAGGGAAGTCCTTGACAATATAAGGATGGCCACAAACCCTCCCTCTTTCTTAGTTAAGTCCTGCTAACCCTTCAGATTTCAATTCAACTTGTCCTTCTTCCTTGTAACTGTATCTCACCATCTCTACTTCAATTACTGCCTATAATCCTTACCTCTAAACTGGTCCTCCAGATTTGCCTCTCTCTAATACATTCTTTGCCTTCTAATGAGAATAATACTTTCAACTAAAAATAAGAAACCCAGTACTTAAACCCCATCACCCTCAGAATAAAGACCAAATGCCAAGCCATTTTTTCTTTCTATAATCTCTGCTTATCTCACTGACCTCATTTCTGCACCACTCCACTCTCACACTTTGGCTTTAGCTGGACTCCATCTTTTCAACTTCCTGAACACACCATGTTCTCTTTTCCTCAGGGACTCTGTACTTGTTGTTCATGCATGCCTGCTCAGTCACTTCAGTCATGCTCAACTCTTTATGACCCTGTGGACTGTAGCCCAACAGTCTCCTCTGTCCATAGGATTCTCCAGGCAAGAATACTGAAGTGGATTGCCATGCCCTCTTCCAGAGGATCTTCCCAACCCAAAGATTGAACCCAAGTCTCCTGCATCGCAGGCATATTCTTTACCACTGAGTTACTGTGGAAGCCAATACTTGCTGATTGCTCTCATAAAAACCCCTTTCTCTTCCCATCCTGTTTAGTTTCAACTTCTTTCTGTCCTCTCCTTAAACCTCACCTCCTCTAGGAAGGCGTCTCTGATTTCCTAGGCCTGACTTAGATACCCTATGTTCTCCTATAATACACTACTTTATCTTTTCTAAAGAGATTTTACACAGCATTGCAACTGCCTGCCAACTCTCCTGTGTCCCTGTTAGACTATGAACTCTTCAAAGGCACAGAGAGTGGCTTGGATATTATTATATCCCAAGGGTGATGAGCAGGGCCAACCACCTAGCCTATGACCAAAATATTGGTTGATTTGAATTTAATTTCTTTTCTAGAAATCTGGGCCTAGTATATTATGGGGTGTATGTCTGCTTGACCTCTGTATCTGAGTCCCTTTACTTATAATCTTCTTAGGAAGATGGTCCCTGGGAGTGAATCTGTGACTCAACCTTGCCAGTTTGTTTCTCTGAGACTTGGACCTTATCCAACACCACCATTCTGGTAGTTACAGCCATACTTCCTACTGACAAACTTTTCTGATACAAACCACTGGCTTCTGAGGGTTTCCCAGGTGGCTCTAGTGGAAAAGCATCTGCCTACCAATGCAGGAGACCTAAGAGACATGGGTTCAATCCCTGGGTTGGAAAATCTCCTGAAGGAGGGCATGGCAATTCACTCCAGTATTCTTCCCTGGAAAATCCCATGAACAGAGGAGGTTGATAGGCTATAGTCCTTAGGGTTAAAAAAAAGTTGGACATGACTGAAGTGACATGCACACACACACTGGCTTCTGCATTTCCAGGACAGTTTAGGACAGTGGAATTAATTATGGGCTGTGCACAAAAACTAACTTGAGTGTTAATCCTATCCTAGCATTGTCTAACTCTATCCATTTGGGTAGATAGCTTCTCTGGACCTCAATTTCCTTCCATGTAAAATAAAGTAAGAACATTTATAAATTCTTGTGAGTATAAAATGAGTTTACTACATTCTCCATCTAATTCAAAGATTCAAGAAATACTAACTTCCTTTGTCTTTGACCTTCTTTCTTTTGTATTCTTTTAGGTAATTTATGCTATCCCAAAGAAATACACCATACTTTTCTTCACATTCCCAAATTTTGCATACCAAACTGGGTCTGACAAGTTTACACTCTGACTCAGTAAGTGGGTCTAGATTAGGTCCTCAACCAACCCTCAAAATTCTTGGTTCTATAGCATTTAGAAAGTATAGAATTGGATTTAATTGAGATATATGTTTAATAAAGCTTATTGTCAGCATTCAAATCAAAGAGAATGAAGAGTATCTTTGTTTGTTGGCATTCTCTACTAAATCAGTCAAGAATGCATTCTTTCACCAAATCTCACTATTATGACTTAAATGAAGGTTTGCTATTCTGAAATAAAAAGTTCATATACATGGCTGAGTGTCTTCAGTGCTCACTTGAAACTATTACAACACTGTTAATTGGCTATACTCCAACACAGAATGTTTTTGGTGTTAAACTTCTGAAGCAGGGCTGAAGACCAGAAGGAGTCCCTGTTAGGAGCATAGTGACATATGTATAAAGAAAGTGACAGTCTACCAGTGGGGTAAAGGTATAACATATTATATGCTGTTTGGACCCTTAGCATACAAAGCACCATCCTCAAACCACAAGGTGAGAGGTAACAAAACTTTAAAAAAAAAAGAAGAAGTTCAAAGTTAGACAGCACTAGGTGAAGTAGCTGCTTCACATTTAGTTAACACTACCAACAGGATTCCAAGTTGCCTCTGCCTGGCTCTGCCATGCTCAGCATATTATTTTTGTGCTGGTCAATTTATGACTGCAAGCAACTGCTACATTCAAGGTGCCATAGCACGCACCAAGCAGAAAGGTGGGAAAGGAAGGAACAGAGAGCTGAAGAGATATGGAAACCTCTCACCAAAGAGACTTCCACTAACATATCACTGGTTTCTTCTGACCTCAGCACCCACAATGTGAAGTGATGGTGGCCAAAGATGTGCACCAACAGCAACTCTCATTCATTGATAGTGAGAACACAAAATGGTTCAGTCCCTTTTGAAGACAGTTTGTTAGGTTCTTAGGAAACTAAACAAGGTCTTACAATATGGGCCAGCAACTGGTGGCCCTCCCAAAGCAGCTCTTACATTATTCTTTTAGGTAATTTATGCTTGCCATACTTTTCTTCACATTCCCAAATTTTGCATACCAAACTGGGTCTGACAAGTTTACACTCTGACTCAGTAAGTGGGTCTAGATTAGGTCCTCAACCAACCCTCAAAATTCTTGGTTCTATAGCATTTAGAAAGTATAGAATTGGATTTAATTGAGATATATGTTTAATAAAGCTTATTGTCAGCATTCAAATCAAAGAGAATGAAGAGTATCTTTGTTTGTTGGCATTCTCTACTAAATCAGTCAAGAATGCATTCTTTCACCAAATCTCACTATTATGACTTAAATGAAGGTTTGCTATTCTGAAATAAAAAGTTCATATACATGGCTGAGTGTCTTCAGTGCTCACTTGAAACTATTACAACACTGTTAATTGGCTATACTCCAACACAGAATGTTTTTGGTGTTAAACTTCTGAAGCAGGGCTGAAGACCAGAAGGAGTCCCTGTTAGGAGCATAGTGACATATGTATAAAGAAAGTGACAGTCTACCAGTGGGGTAAAGGTATAACATATTATATGCTGTTTGGACCCTTAGCATACAAAGCACCATCCTCAAACCACAAGGTGAGAGGTAACAAAACTTTAAAAAAAAAAAAAAAGAAGAAGTTCAAAGTTAGACAGCACTAGGTGAAGTAGCTGCTTCACATTTAGTTAACACTACCAACAGGATTCCAAGTTGCCTCTGCCTGGCTCTGCCATGCTCAGCATATTATTTTTGTGCTGGTCAATTTATGACTGCAAGCAACTGCTACATTCAAGGTGCCATAGCACGCACCAAGCAGAAAGGTGGGAAAGGAAGGAACAGAGAGCTGAAGAGATATGGAAACCTCTCACCAAAGAGACTTCCACTAACATATCACTGGTTTCTTCTGACCTCAGCACCCACAATGTGAAGTGATGGTGGCCAAAGATGTGCACCAACAGCAACTCTCATTCATTGATAGTGAGAACACAAAATGGTTCAGTCCCTTTTGAAGACAGTTTGTTAGGTTCTTAGGAAACTAAACAAGGTCTTACAATATGGGCCAGCAACTGTGCTCCTTGATATGCGCCCCCAAAGAGTTAAAAACTGATGCCAACACAAAACAAAACCCCGTACATGTATGTTTACCAGCTTTAATCTTCAAAACTTGGAAGCAACAAAGGTGTCCTTCAGTAGGTGAATGGATAAATACATTGTGGTACTTTCAGACAACGGAAGATTTTTCAGTGCTAAAAAGGAGTAAGCTATTAAGGCTTGAAAAGACATGGTAGTACTAAGGCAGAAGAAGCCAATCAGAGCACACTATCTACTGTATGAGTCCAACTAGATGACCTTCTAGAAAAGATAAATGTTTTGAGACAGTAAAAAGATCAGTGGTAATCAAGGGAGAGGAAAGGGAATGGGATGAACAGGTGGAGCACAGAGGATATTTAGGGCAGTAAAACTATTTTTTATGATGCCATAATGAAGGATACATGTCATTGTTCATTTGTCCAAACCAATAGAATGTACAACACCAAGACTGAAAAACAATATGAACTATGGACTTAAGGAGATCATAATGTGTCACTGTAGTTTCATCAGTTATAACAAAGGCACCACTCTGATGGGAAGTGTTGATAATGGGGAAAGCCCATTAACATGTAACATGTAACAGTATATGGGGACTCTGTACATTCCCCTCAAAGTCGCTATGAACCTAACACTGCTCTAAAGAATAAAGTCTAAATTTAAAAAAGAAGACAACCCAGTTGAAAATGTAAAGGATGTGAATAGACATTCATGGTTTCCAAAGAAGATTTGCATTTGTCAATAAGCACTTTAAAAGATGTTCAACATCATTAATTATTGAGAGAATGCAAATTAAAACTACAGTGAAATACCACCTCACACTCACTAGAATGGCTAGGATTGAAAAGAGAGACAATAGCAAGTTCTTATGGGGATGCATAGAAATTGGAAGACTTGGACATTACTATTAATAATACGGATAAAAAATCATGTAGTGAATTTGGGAAACAATGAACAGTTCCTCAAAACATTAAATTTATTGTTGTTTTGGAGTTGCTCAGTTGTGTCTCTTTGTCACCCCATGGAAAGTGGTACCCCCAAAACCAGGCTTCAGTCCCTTTTGAAGACAGTTTGTTAGGTTCTTAGGAAACTAAACAAGGTCTTACAATATGGGCCAGCAACTGTGCTCCTTGATATGCGCCCCCAAAGAGTTAAAAACTGATGCCAACACAAAACAAAACCCCGTACATGTATGTTTACCAGCTTTAATCTTCAAAACTTGGAAGCAACAAAGGTGTCCTTCAGTAGGTGAATGGATAAATACATTGTGGTACTTTCAGACAACGGAAGATTTTTCAGTGCTAAAAAGGAGTAAGCTATTAAGGCTTGAAAAGACATGGTAGTACTAAGGCAGAAGAAGCCAATCAGAGCACACTATCTACTGTATGAGTCCAACTAGATGACCTTCTAGAAAAGATAAATGTTTTGAGACAGTAAAAAGATCAGTGGTAATCAAGGGAGAGGAAAGGGAATGGGATGAACAGGTGGAGCACAGAGGATATTTAGGGCAGTAAAACTATTTTTTATGATGCCATAATGAAGGATACATGTCATTGTTCATTTGTCCAAACCAATAGAATGTACAACACCAAGACTGAAAAACAATATGAACTATGGACTTAAGGAGATCATAATGTGTCACTGTAGTTTCATCAGTTATAACAAAGGCACCACTCTGATGGGAAGTGTTGATAATGGGGAAAGCCCATTAACATGTAACATGTAACAGTATATGGGGACTCTGTACATTCCCCTCAAAGTCGCTATGAACCTAACACTGCTCTAAAGAATAAAGTCTAAATTTAAAAAAGAAGACAACCCAGTTGAAAATGTAAAGGATGTGAATAGACATTCATGGTTTCCAAAGAAGATTTGCATTTGTCAATAAGCACTTTAAAAGATGTTCAACATCATTAATTATTGAGAGAATGCAAATTAAAACTACAGTGAAATACCACCTCACACTCACTAGAATGGCTAGGATTGAAAAGAGAGACAATAGCAAGTTCTTATGGGGATGCATAGAAATTGGAAGACTTGGACATTACTATTAATAATACGGATAAAAAATCATGTAGTGAATTTGGGAAACAATGAACAGTTCCTCAAAACATTAAATTTATTGTTGTTTTGGAGTTGCTCAGTTGTGTCTCTTTGTCACCCCATGGAAAGTGGTACACCAGGCTTCCCTGTCCACTATCTCCCAGAGTTTGCTCAAACTCATGTCTATTGAGTTGATGATGCCATGCAACCATCTCATCCTCTGTCAACCTCTTCTTATTCTGCATTCAATCTTTCCAAGCATCCAGGTCTTTTCCAATGAGTCAGCTCCTTGCATCAAGTGGCCAAAGTTTGGAGCTGCAGCTTCAGCGTCATTCTTTCCAATGAATATTCAGGGTTGATTGCTTTTAGGATTGCCTGCTTTGATCTCCTTACAGTACAAAGGACTCGAGAGTCTTCTCCAACACCACAGTTCAAAGCATCAATTCTTTGGTGCTCAGTCTTCTCTATGGTCCAACTCTCACATCCATACATGACTCCTAGGAAAACAATAGCTTTGACTATATGGACCTTTGTCGGCAAAGTGATCTCTCTGCTTTTTAATATACTGTCTAGGTTTATCATAGCTTTTCTTCTAAGGAGCAAGTGTCTTTTAATTTCATGGCTGCAGTCACTGTCTATAGTGATTTTGGAGCCCAAGAAAATAAAGCCTGTCACTGTTTTCATTTTTCGCCCAACTATTTGCCATGAAGTGATAGGACCAGATTCCAAGACCTTAGCTTTTCGAATGCTGAGTTTTAAGTTTGAAAGGTGTGAATAGGCACACTTGGTATGGAGCTTAGAGGTTTCTGAGGAGGAGGAAGAGGAGGGAGAACAAACATGTTCAGCCAAGGTGCCTTCACCTTGATTACCATGCCTCTAACAACCCAGTTGAAAATGTAAAGGATGTGAATAGACATTCATGGTTTCCAAAGAAGATTTGCATTTGTCAATAAGCACTTTAAAAGATGTTCAACATCATTAATTATTGAGAGAATGCAAATTAAAACTACAGTGAAATACCACCTCACACTCACTAGAATGGCTAGGATTGAAAAGAGAGACAATAGCAAGTTCTTATGGGGATGCATAGAAATTGGAAGACTTGGACATTACTATTAATAATACGGATAAAAAATCATGTAGTGAATTTGGGAAACAATGAACAGTTCCTCAAAACATTAAATTTATTGTTGTTTTGGAGTTGCTCAGTTGTGTCTCTTTGTCACCCCATGGAAAGTGGTACACCAGGCTTCCCTGTCCACTATCTCCCAGAGTTTGCTCAAACTCATGTCTATTGAGTTGATGATGCCATGCAACCATCTCATCCTCTGTCAACCTCTTCTTATTCTGCATTCAATCTTTCCAAGCATCCAGGTCTTTTCCAATGAGTCAGCTCCTTGCATCAAGTGGCCAAAGTTTGGAGCTGCAGCTTCAGCGTCATTCTTTCCAATGAATATTCAGGGTTGATTGCTTTTAGGATTGCCTGCTTTGATCTCCTTACAGTACAAAGGACTCGAGAGTCTTCTCCAACACCACAGTTCAAAGCATCAATTCTTTGGTGCTCAGTCTTCTCTATGGTCCAACTCTCACATCCATACATGACTCCTAGGAAAACAATAGCTTTGACTATATGGACCTTTGTCGGCAAAGTGATCTCTCTGCTTTTTAATATACTGTCTAGGTTTATCATAGCTTTTCTTCTAAGGAGCAAGTGTCTTTTAATTTCATGGCTGCAGTCACTGTCTATAGTGATTTTGGAGCCCAAGAAAATAAAGCCTGTCACTGTTTTCATTTTTCGCCCAACTATTTGCCATGAAGTGATAGGACCAGATTCCAAGACCTTAGTTTTTCGAATGCTGAGTTTTAAGTTTGAAAGGTGTGAATAGGCACACTTGGTATGGAGCTTAGAGGTTTCTGAGGAGGAGGAAGAGGAGGGAGAACAAACATGTTCAGCCAAGGTGCCTTCACCTTGATTACCATGCCTCTAACAATAGTCTATTTTGCCTAAGACTTGCTTTAAGCCCAGAGCTAACGTTTATAACAACAATGTATCTTGCTGAAGGATATGTTTCTCCTTCTTAGCTTAGTATCTATGTTATCTAAAGATGTATGTTGTGGGTATGGGTCTGGTTAAACCTTTATCACCTCATAATATTCTTTTGATACACTATTAATAATCAACTTGAAAAGTACTAAATGCCTCACCTAAACTAGCTTCCGGGGGTACTCTTCTATTCTCCTTCCAGTTCTTTTAGCTGGAAACTTTATCCCTTTTGTCTTTAATAAACTTTTTGCTGCATGAAACTCTACGTGACCCAGGCCAACTCTTTCTATTCCAAAGCGGATTTTTCTCCTTTGGAGGTCACAAATATGACATCATTCACCATAATCTATCTATTATCATCTATCAAATTCCTCTGCCTTTTCTAAATCCAGATTGTACACCTGGAAACTCTCAGTTCATGAGCTGTTGAAGCCTAGTTTGAAGGATTTTGAGTGTCAACTTGCTAACATGTGAAATGAGTGAAACTGTATGGTACTTTGAACATTCTTGAGCATTGCCTTTCTTTGGGATTGCAATGAAAACTGACCTTTTCCAGTCCTGTGGCCACTGCTGACCTTTCTAAATTTGCTGGCATATTGTGTGCAACACTTTAACAGCATCATCTTTTAGGATTTTAAATAGCTCAGCTGGAATTCCATCACTTCCACTAGCTTTGTTTGTAGTAATGCTTCCTAAGGCCCACTTGACTTCACACTCCAGCATGTCTAGCTTTAGGTGAATGACCACACTATCATGGTTATCCCAGTCATTAAGACCTTTTCATATAGTTTTGTGTATTCTTGCTACCTTTTCTTATTTCCTTCTGCTTCTGTTAGGTCTTTGCCATTTATGCCTTTTATTGTGAAAATATTTGCATGAAATGTCAATTTGGGAAACAACAGTTCCTGAAAGCACTTGACAGATTTATCCTATGACTCTGCAATTTCACTCTTAGCTATATACCCAAAATAAATGAAAACATGTCTGTACAAAAATACAAGTGCTCATAGCAAGAAGCATTATTAATAATAAGTAAATAGTGAAAACAACACAGATTTTCATCAACTTTTGAATAAATAAACATATGATATAGTTATACAAAGGACTATTACTTAGCAATAAAAAAGAATGAAGTACTGATACTTGCTGCAACATGACTGAACCTTAAAAACATGTTACATCAAATAAACCAGGTACAAAAGACCACATTTAATAGAGTTCCATTTATATGAAATGTCCAGAATAGGCAAATTTATAGAGACATAAATAGGTTAGCTATTGTTTAGGACCAAGGGAGAAGGATGGGGATTGACTGCTAATGGGTATGGGATTTCTTTTAGATCAAATATGCGTTAAAATTAGATTGTCATGATGACTGTACAACTGTGTGACTAAACTAAAACACAAAGCATTTTGCTGCATGAAACTCTACGTGACCCAGGCCAACTCTTTCTATTCCAAAGCGGATTTTTCTCCTTTGGAGGTCACAAATATGACATCATTCACCATAATCTATCTATTATCATCTATCAAATTCCTCTGCCTTTTCTAAATCCAGATTGTACACCTGGAAACTCTCAGTTCATGAGCTGTTGAAGCCTAGTTTGAAGGATTTTGAGTGTCAACTTGCTAACATGTGAAATGAGTGAAACTGTATGGTACTTTGAACATTCTTGAGCATTGCCTTTCTTTGGGATTGCAATGAAAACTGACCTTTTCCAGTCCTGTGGCCACTGCTGACCTTTCTAAATTTGCTGGCATATTGTGTGCAACACTTTAACAGCATCATCTTTTAGGATTTTAAATAGCTCAGCTGGAATTCCATCACTTCCACTAGCTTTGTTTGTAGTAATGCTTCCTAAGGCCCACTTGACTTCACACTCCAGCATGTCTAGCTTTAGGTGAATGACCACACTATCATGGTTATCCCAGTCATTAAGACCTTTTCATATAGTTTTGTGTATTCTTGCTACCTTTTCTTATTTCCTTCTGCTTCTGTTAGGTCTTTGCCATTTATGCCTTTTATTGTGAAAATATTTGCATGAAATGTCAATTTGGGAAACAACAGTTCCTGAAAGCACTTGACAGATTTATCCTATGACTCTGCAATTTCACTCTTAGCTATATACCCAAAATAAATGAAAACATGTCTGTACAAAAATACAAGTGCTCATAGCAAGAAGCATTATTAATAATAAGTAAATAGTGAAAACAACACAGATTTTCATCAACTTTTGAATAAATAAACATATGATATAGTTATACAAAGGACTATTACTTAGCAATAAAAAAGAATGAAGTACTGATACTTGCTGCAACATGACTGAACCTTAAAAACATGTTACATCAAATAAACCAGGTACAAAAGACCACATTTAATAGAGTTCCATTTATATGAAATGTCCAGAATAGGCAAATTTATAGAGACATAAATAGGTTAGCTATTGTTTAGGACCAAGGGAGAAGGATGGGGATTGACTGCTAATGGGTATGGGATTTCTTTTAGATCAAATATGCGTTAAAATTAGATTGTCATGATGACTGTACAACTGTGTGACTAAACTAAAACACAAAGCATTATACATGTGTGAATCATCTGTGAATTTTATTTCAGTGAAGCTCTTTTTAAAAAAGAAAATTATGTAATTACTAGCCTAATAAATGAATGGACATTGCAATTACGTTACAGGATAATTAGGAAGTTTCAAAAGCAAAAATGATAGCATCTAGGCTCCTTGCCAAATATTTCTTAGTGAATGCTTTGAGAGGAGTCTATTTTTTTTTAGACCTCCCCACTCCACACTGAAGAAAAATGCCCATCCAAGCTCTTGTATTCCTTTTCTATAGCTGATATAGCAAATTACCATAAATTTAGTGGCTTAAACAAACATAAATTTATAATCTTTCAGTTCTGTAGGTCAGAAGTCTGTCATAGTTCTTAAATCAATTTCATGGGCAATGCTGCATTTTCCTTTGTAGGCGCTAGAGTAAATTTCCTTCATTTTTGTATCTTCTTAAGGCCTTGAATTTTTTGGCTCATGGTCCCCATCTTCATCCTCAAAGCCAGAAATGTAGTATCTTTCAGACCCTGTTTCCATCTTCACATCTCTGTTCCTAACCATAGCTAAGAAAGATTCTCTGTTGCTAAGTATGTATATGCTTAGACTGGTACCATCCATATAATACAAGGTAATCTAACCATCTCTCCACATCCTTTGGCCTTTAATAACATCTGCAAAGTCCTTTTAGCATGTAACATCACAGATTTACAGATGTACCGTTAGTCTGCCTATCACACTACCAATTGCAGCTCTGTGTTTTGAACTAGATCCCCAAACTTTAAAATAAAACAATGGGCCTCTGAATTTGCAGAAATGCTTTGGACATTTATAGTCTGAAACAATTTTCTGATACTAGGTATGGTGCAATTTAGTGATCATGGGATACAAAAGACCACATTTAATAGAGTTCCATTTATATGAAATGTCCAGAATAGGCAAATTTATAGAGACATAAATAGGTTAGCTATTGTTTAGGACCAAGGGAGAAGGATGGGGATTGACTGCTAATGGGTATGGGATTTCTTTTAGATCAAATATGCGTTAAAATTAGATTGTCATGATGACTGTACAACTGTGTGACTAAACTAAAACACAAAGCATTATACATGTGTGAATCATCTGTGAATTTTATTTCAGTGAAGCTCTTTTTAAAAAAGAAAATTATGTAATTACTAGCCTAATAAATGAATGGACATTGCAATTACGTTACAGGATAATTAGGAAGTTTCAAAAGCAAAAATGATAGCATCTAGGCTCCTTGCCAAATATTTCTTAGTGAATGCTTTGAGAGGAGTCTATTTTTTTTTAGACCTCCCCACTCCACACTGAAGAAAAATGCCCATCCAAGCTCTTGTATTCCTTTTCTATAGCTGATATAGCAAATTACCATAAATTTAGTGGCTTAAACAAACATAAATTTATAATCTTTCAGTTCTGTAGGTCAGAAGTCTGTCATAGTTCTTAAATCAATTTCATGGGCAATGCTGCATTTTCCTTTGTAGGCGCTAGAGTAAATTTCCTTCATTTTTGTATCTTCTTAAGGCCTTGAATTTTTTGGCTCATGGTCCCCATCTTCATCCTCAAAGCCAGAAATGTAGTATCTTTCAGACCCTGTTTCCATCTTCACATCTCTGTTCCTAACCATAGCTAAGAAAGATTCTCTGTTGCTAAGTATGTATATGCTTAGACTGGTACCATCCATATAATACAAGGTAATCTAACCATCTCTCCACATCCTTTGGCCTTTAATAACATCTGCAAAGTCCTTTTAGCATGTAACATCACAGATTTACAGATGTACCGTTAGTCTGCCTATCACACTACCAATTGCAGCTCTGTGTTTTGAACTAGATCCCCAAACTTTAAAATAAAACAATGGGCCTCTGAATTTGCAGAAATGCTTTGGACATTTATAGTCTGAAACAATTTTCTGATACTAGGTATGGTGCAATTTAGTGATCATGGGAATATGGCTCCTGTGGCCTTGGTCCAGCTGACAGTGGGTAATCATCCCTATATCTGGGCCTTTTATATGTCTTTAGTCCTCCTGTGAATAAGGCATACATTAAATAAAACTTTGTTGGTTCCTAAATTATATTCTTTACTTTTTAGCATTTTTTGTTGTAGAATTGACTTGATGGACATCAGTTTGAGCAAACTCTTGGAGACAGTGAAGGACAGGGAAGCCTGGCTTGCTGCAGTCCATGGGATCACAAAGAGTGAAATCCGACTGAGCGACTGAACAATAATCACACCGGAAATGGCAAGAAAGCAAAGAGTTCCATGGAGTAGGAATAATTATTCTTGGAGAGTATTCTTTTCAGTCCACTTTAGTCATTCTTTTTGATCAATTGGTTCACATATTATGTAACAGAATGAGATATAACTTCATGAAAGAAAAGTTAGAAATTCCTAAGATGGGTCCTTTTAAAAAGACAGGGAATATAATGTTTAATAGACAAATACAGCCATCTTCTTTCCTTCAGCAACTTTCTACTTCTATAGACAAGACCTGAAAACCAAGGTTTGGTCCCCTTAATTTCACTATTAGAGTTTATAGTTTTCATTGATACTAAATGCCATTGTTAATAAGCAAACATCAATGTTCTAAAAAGTTCACAAACACTGTAAGTTGCTATGTGATTGGTTAAGAGTGTTAATACTCTACATTATTTTGTCTGTAACCACTAAGATGAAGTAAGGCAAAGTTGTATTCTATCATCAAGTCAGCCCTCTTGATAAGTAAAATCAAAGAAATGCCAATTGCATGGCATCTTCAGTGGATATGAACATAAAACTAAAGCCATTTTTTCATATAAAGGGCAGAGGCAATAATGTCTTAAAAGGAGAGTTGGCTATACTATATTATATTGATTTCCAGACTCAGGAATGTAAATTTTATTTTGTACATCAGTGATTTATTACAGTGACTTATTTGAGATTATAAAAGAAAAATATGGATTAGGTAATTAGATACCTAAATACCAGCTAATTGGGATTTGGTATTAGGGCCAGTCTAAAACAATGGGCCAATTTGCAGAAATGCTTTGGACATTTATAGTCTGAAACAATTTTCTGATACTAGGTATGGTGCAATTTAGTGATCATGGGAATATGGCTCCTGTGGCCTTGGTCCAGCTGACAGTGGGTAATCATCCCTATATCTGGGCCTTTTATATGTCTTTAGTCCTCCTGTGAATAAGGCATACATTAAATAAAACTTTGTTGGTTCCTAAATTATATTCTTTACTTTTTAGCATTTTTTGTTGTAGAATTGACTTGATGGACATCAGTTTGAGCAAACTCTTGGAGACAGTGAAGGACAGGGAAGCCTGGCTTGCTGCAGTCCATGGGATCACAAAGAGTGAAATCCGACTGAGCGACTGAACAATAATCACACCGGAAATGGCAAGAAAGCAAAGAGTTCCATGGAGTAGGAATAATTATTCTTGGAGAGTATTCTTTTCAGTCCACTTTAGTCATTCTTTTTGATCAATTGGTTCACATATTATGTAACAGAATGAGATATAACTTCATGAAAGAAAAGTTAGAAATTCCTAAGATGGGTCCTTTTAAAAAGACAGGGAATATAATGTTTAATAGACAAATACAGCCATCTTCTTTCCTTCAGCAACTTTCTACTTCTATAGACAAGACCTGAAAACCAAGGTTTGGTCCCCTTAATTTCACTATTAGAGTTTATAGTTTTCATTGATACTAAATGCCATTGTTAATAAGCAAACATCAATGTTCTAAAAAGTTCACAAACACTGTAAGTTGCTATGTGATTGGTTAAGAGTGTTAATACTCTACATTATTTTGTCTGTAACCACTAAGATGAAGTAAGGCAAAGTTGTATTCTATCATCAAGTCAGCCCTCTTGATAAGTAAAATCAAAGAAATGCCAATTGCATGGCATCTTCAGTGGATATGAACATAAAACTAAAGCCATTTTTTCATATAAAGGGCAGAGGCAATAATGTCTTAAAAGGAGAGTTGGCTATACTATATTATATTGATTTCCAGACTCAGGAATGTAAATTTTATTTTGTACATCAGTGATTTATTACAGTGACTTATTTGAGATTATAAAAGAAAAATATGGATTAGGTAATTAGATACCTAAATACCAGCTAATTAGATGGTAATTAGCTGGTATTTAGGGCCAGTCTATCTTTTTGCAGCCAGTGTCTATGCTGATGGGTGAGAAAAGCAGTTGTGATTTGGTTGATGTTCTGTCCTGTCACTTGTCAAACTTTTTATCACTGCTAAAAACCTGAGCCCTTCTCATAGAGTCTGTTTCATTTGCTATGGAAGTGAATCCTGGGTGAGGATGGAAGTGTCGTTGTTCAATTGCTAAATTATGTCCAACTCTTTGTGACCTCATGGACTACAGCACACCAGGCATCTGTATCCTCCACTATCTCCCAGAGTTTGCTCAAGTTCATTTCCTTTGAGTTGTTGGTGCTATCTAACCATGTCATCTGGCATGCTCTTCTCTTACCTTCAATCTTTCACAGTACCAGGGTCTTTTCCAATGAGTGAGGCTGTACATAGGCTGTTGTAGAATCACTCCCCAGGTGATTCTAATGTGAAGTCAGGACTGGGACTCACTGGTGTAGTCAGGACTGGGACTCACTGTTGTAAATGACCAAAAGCCATTGCAGGTTTTCCAGTATAAGACTGACATAATGAACACATGGTTTTAAAAGCAAGAATTAATCTGAAGTATACCAAGGGGGGATGCAGATACTGAGACAGAGAAGTTATTTGTTCATTAATTTGACAAGTAGTACTTTGTGTAGCTGTGGGCACTGAGATACAATGATGACTCAGTTGAAGAAATGGGAGAGGTAGTCAAAAAGGAAGGGATAGACTTTGCAGATAACAAGATAATCCCGGGTGTCGTATATAGAAGGCAGACTAGTCAGAAACCAGAAGGTCTAGCACTTCTACTTTAATTCATTGTGAGATTCTTTGTGTCAAGTTTCCTTGCTTACAAATGGATTTCAGTGACTTATTTGAGATTATATAAAAAGATTTCCAGACTCAGGAATGTAAATTTTATTTTGTACATCAGTGATTTATTACAGTGACTTATTTGAGATTATAAAAGAAAAATATGGATTAGGTAATTAGATACCTAAATACCAGCTAATTAGATGGTAATTAGCTGGTATTTAGGGCCAGTCTATCTTTTTGCAGCCAGTGTCTATGCTGATGGGTGAGAAAAGCAGTTGTGATTTGGTTGATGTTCTGTCCTGTCACTTGTCAAACTTTTTATCACTGCTAAAAACCTGAGCCCTTCTCATAGAGTCTGTTTCATTTGCTATGGAAGTGAATCCTGGGTGAGGATGGAAGTGTCGTTGTTCAATTGCTAAATTATGTCCAACTCTTTGTGACCTCATGGACTACAGCACACCAGGCATCTGTATCCTCCACTATCTCCCAGAGTTTGCTCAAGTTCATTTCCTTTGAGTTGTTGGTGCTATCTAACCATGTCATCTGGCATGCTCTTCTCTTACCTTCAATCTTTCACAGTACCAGGGTCTTTTCCAATGAGTGAGGCTGTACATAGGCTGTTGTAGAATCACTCCCCAGGTGATTCTAATGTGAAGTCAGGACTGGGACTCACTGGTGTAGTCAGGACTGGGACTCACTGTTGTAAATGACCAAAAGCCATTGCAGGTTTTCCAGTATAAGACTGACATAATGAACACATGGTTTTAAAAGCAAGAATTAATCTGAAGTATACCAAGGGGGGATGCAGATACTGAGACAGAGAAGTTATTTGTTCATTAATTTGACAAGTAGTACTTTGTGTAGCTGTGGGCACTGAGATACAATGATGACTCAGTTGAAGAAATGGGAGAGGTAGTCAAAAAGGAAGGGATAGACTTTGCAGATAACAAGATAATCCCGGGTGTCGTATATAGAAGGCAGACTAGTCAGAAACCAGAAGGTCTAGCACTTCTACTTTAATTCATTGTGAGATTCTTTGTGTCAAGTTTCCTTGCTTACAAATGTATTTCAAATTTGTGAAGGTAATTGGAAAATGACTCCTAGGAAGGATCATCTTTTTCATTTTAGTCCATGAAAATCTGCCTTGACTTTGGCAGTGACAGTTTTTGTTTCTTATCCCTGATAGTTTCAGGTATTTTTCTGCTTCATTCTTACACTTCTTATTTTGAGGTGATGACCAATTATGCAGTGAGGACTGAAAGAAAAGACATCAGCTGATTTTATTAAATGAGGTATAACAGAATTTATGGACTTCCCTGGTGGCTCCAATGGTAAAGAATCTGCCTACAATGCAGGAGACCTAGGTTCAGTCCCTGAGTCAGGAAGATCCCCTGGAGAAAGAAATAGCTACACACTCCAGTATTTTTGCCTAGAGAATCCCGTGGACAGAGGAGCCTGGTGGGCTATAATCCATGGGATCACACAGAGTCAGACACAACTGAGTGACTAACTTTCACTTTCAATTGAGCACTCACCCTAGGATCAGCTCCAGGGGAAACACAGAAGCATTTGTTCCTGTCCTTTTTTTTTTTTAATGATCATTAATAGTCTTTATTGAATTTGTTGCAATATTGCTTCTGTGTTATGTTTTGTATTTTATTGGCACCAAAGCATGTGAGATCTTATCTCCCTGACCAGGGACTGAACCTACACCCCTACACTGGAAGGTGAAGTCTGAATCACTGGAGCACAAGGGATGTCCCCCTGCCCCTGTCCTTGATAAGCTATCCATATACTGGGAGGGGAACAAAATCAGTGTGCAAGCAAATACTAATTTACAAAACAAATCAGTGTATGATTAAGAATCCCCAAATCGCAAATATGTAGTATAAGACTGACATAATGAACACATGGTTTTAAAAGCAAGAATTAATCTGAAGTATACCAAGGGGGGATGCAGATACTGAGACAGAGAAGTTATTTGTTCATTAATTTGACAAGTAGTACTTTGTGTAGCTGTGGGCACTGAGATACAATGATGACTCAGTTGAAGAAATGGGAGAGGTAGTCAAAAAGGAAGGGATAGACTTTGCAGATAACAAGATAATCCCGGGTGTCGTATATAGAAGGCAGACTAGTCAGAAACCAGAAGGTCTAGCACTTCTACTTTAATTCATTGTGAGATTCTTTGTGTCAAGTTTCCTTGCTTACAAATGTATTTCAAATTTGTGAAGGTAATTGGAAAATGACTCCTAGGAAGGATCATCTTTTTCATTTTAGTCCATGAAAATCTGCCTTGACTTTGGCAGTGACAGTTTTTGTTTCTTATCCCTGATAGTTTCAGGTATTTTTCTGCTTCATTCTTACACTTCTTATTTTGAGGTGATGACCAATTATGCAGTGAGGACTGAAAGAAAAGACATCAGCTGATTTTATTAAATGAGGTATAACAGAATTTATGGACTTCCCTGGTGGCTCCAATGGTAAAGAATCTGCCTACAATGCAGGAGACCTAGGTTCAGTCCCTGAGTCAGGAAGATCCCCTGGAGAAAGAAATAGCTACACACTCCAGTATTTTTGCCTAGAGAATCCCGTGGACAGAGGAGCCTGGTGGGCTATAATCCATGGGATCACACAGAGTCAGACACAACTGAGTGACTAACTTTCACTTTCAATTGAGCACTCACCCTAGGATCAGCTCCAGGGGAAACACAGAAGCATTTGTTCCTGTCCTTTTTTTTTTTTAATGATCATTAATAGTCTTTATTGAATTTGTTGCAATATTGCTTCTGTGTTATGTTTTGTATTTTATTGGCACCAAAGCATGTGAGATCTTATCTCCCTGACCAGGGACTGAACCTACACCCCTACACTGGAAGGTGAAGTCTGAATCACTGGAGCACAAGGGATGTCCCCCTGCCCCTGTCCTTGATAAGCTATCCATATACTGGGAGGGGAACAAAATCAGTGTGCAAGCAAATACTAATTTACAAAACAAATCAGTGTATGATTAAGAATCCCCAAATCGCAAATATTATAACAGATAGAGTTTGTTAAAAACAACAACAGTAATGAGTGAGCTCAAAGCTTTCTAGAAAGTTGTCTTTGAGAATTTATTCTTAACTGTGAAAGTAAGTTTTGAGTAACCAGGCAGGGAAAGGCAGATCAATGAAGGAGAACCAAGTAAGCAATTGCATAGAGGCTGAAGGGCTGGAGGGGTTCTGAGCAGACCATTCTAAAAGGACCACCTAATCCCTGATCTCGTGATTTCCATGCTACTTGGCTTGGTGGTTATTGACTACTTTCATTTCTGACCTTATCAAGAACTTTATGTGGGCAAAAGATCATGAGAAGAAAGCCAGAGAGAGAAAGGAACATTACCTCACTATAATACGGTGGGATACTTTTTACTTACTTGAGCATTTATACAGAGCTATTCTCACTAGGTACTGGGCATGGTTCTAAGAACATTTGCATAACTCATTTAATCTTCATAACAATCACATGATACGGACACAACTTTAGTCTCCATTTTAGAGAAAACAAAAGAGAGGCACAACAGAGGTTAAGAAAACCATGTGAGGTAGCACAGCTTGATAAGTGAGGAGCTGGTATTTGAGCCCAGATAGCCTGGCCTTATAACTCTGACTCCCAGGATTGAACATGTGGAGTAGGGTAATACTGGAGGGGCACTGAAACACAAACGTAGGAGTTGGTATTTCACCCTAAGAGCAGAGGGAAATCCTTGAAGGTTTTGACATTTGTCTAACACAGTAAATTTAATCTGGCACTGACGTGCAGAATTGACTAGAGGGGAAACTGCTGCCATACTACTTTTCTCTCTTTTTCCTAACATGCAGTTTTACAACATGTTATGTAGCTGGCAGACGTGAATCTGACCCACAGTTCTGCTTTAGCTGATGTATTCTGGCTTGTGAATGGCACTTGTCTCCTTGTTCCAATGTTTTAAGTTAAACCATGGAAACATAACACAAGTGCAAAGTAGTGACTAGTTGCATTTACTTTTTCTGTATGACTGAGAGTACGCACATTAAAGCTCTGTGGGGGAAAATCTTGCCACTTGCCTGTCTGCCTGTCCCCTTCTTGGTGAACACAGTGTTATTTTTTGCCTGGCTGCCACTGCCTTTTCAAGCTAAGCATGCATGTCACACTTCCATGAGGCAATGTGGGCAACTCATCAGGAAAGGTCTTGGTGCATCCAATTAAAAATTGTTCAATAAACATAAATTTCAAGACTTCTAAGACTAAAATCAAATCCCTGGTGGGTTGCTGATAGACTTCTTATTAAATGTTTGCCAAGCTTTAATAAACTGATAACAAGAAACTACAAATCTCTTCAAACTATACTGTAAACATTTGGAAGGGACTGAAATTAAGAATAGGGTGTACATGCACTTCACTGATCTGTTCTTTTCAGCTGGCTTTCATGTTACAAAATCAGCAACATATGTAGCCAAATACAATTGACCTTCCAGCCAGAGTTTAAATATCTTAGGTGTATATCACCCCATCTCTGACTTTGATCTGCTGTAAGAAAGAGAAATATAATTATAAGCGCATTGTTCTGTGCAGCTGACAGAGCATGTGGTATTTTAGAGATGCTTTTGAGATGCCTAAATTGATTTGAACATTGACTGTAAGGAAAGTTGGAAAAGATGCAACCTTTTTACAGCATTAGTAATTAAGAGAAATCAGAAGCAAGTTTGATCAGCACAAAGTTATAGCTGGACATAAAATACCCAAGAATAATTAAGGGAAGAATTCACTTAAAAAATGAAAGTACAATAGCCTCCTTTGGAATGATTAGTCAACTCTTTCTGATATAGACAATTTAATTACATTTCCTTACTGTAACATCACCATCCACCTGACTATGGTGACTGCACAATTTCCATCACAGACTATTATGTCTGAGTTTCTATTATAAACAGTAATTTTTGAGGTCTAAAATCTCAGTTACTTCAAATTGCTTCAGATTTTAACTTGGCATATGGGCTGTTAGTCCAGCTGCCATTATGTGAAAAGAAAAAAAAATTTGAAGTCTTTCAAGAAAGTTCTGAATAAAAAATAAAAGTATACAATTTTCATGCTTCTTTCTTCAATCTCTAGTCTGAAAGAAATGTGCAAAAGAGCTAGACTAAAAATGTTTCAATACTGGTTTTTGATCCAAATGAATGAAAAATATCTCTATTCATTTGAATGGGGATTACTGTCACAACAATATTTGAAAGGGGAGAAGTTCCATGTTCTTTCAAAAGAGAAGGCAAAAATACCTGTAAAATGTCTCATTAGAAATGTTGATTTTGGTCCACTCCCCAGCATCAGAATAGTTTCTAGTATATTTCTAATATAACAAATCATTTCCTTAGTCAATTTTGTATTCATTTTTAGAAATTTCAGAAGTAAATTTTCAAATTTTCCACTAAATTTGAAAAGCTGGAATCTCAAAATCTGTGCTTCATTCTGTGTGTAATCTTTTTCACTGATAATATGCTTATTGATAAATTGAGATACATTTCTTAAGGTTATTTTTAAGGACCATTTATCTTTTGTTATGAAAACAATGCCAAGCGCTAGATTACAGTGCTTGTGACCTGACTCTGTGAAGCATTTCCACATTTGTGGCTAAGAAGGAGCTATACTCTTGATCAACTGGTGGTCATGTATGTGTGTGTTATTTACATTATGACAGACATGAGGTCAACACTTAATTCTTCTGTGGTCTTTGTCTACTTTCCTTTTTCCCAGTGTGATTGATGTGCTTTTAGAAAATGCAAAGTAATACTTAAACTGATTATCTTCCTTCAAGAAAAACTTCAATATACAAACTTGCAAGGATTTTTAAAATTTGGAAAACTCTAATGATTAGTCAACTCTTTCTGATATAGACAATTTAATTACATTTCCTTACTGTAACATCACCATCCACCTGACTATGGTGACTGCACAATTTCCATCACAGACTATTATGTCTGAGTTTCTATTATAAACAGTAATTTTTGAGGTCTAAAATCTCAGTTACTTCAAATTGCTTCAGATTTTAACTTGGCATATGGGCTGTTAGTCCAGCTGCCATTATGTGAAAAAGAAAAAAAAAAATTTGAAGTCTTTCAAGAAAGTTCTGAATAAAAAATAAAAGTATACAATTTTCATGCTTCTTTCTTCAATCTCTAGTCTGAAAGAAATGTGCAAAAGAGCTAGACTAAAAATGTTTCAATACTGGTTTTTGATCCAAATGAATGAAAAATATCTCTATTCATTTGAATGGGGATTACTGTCACAACAATATTTGAAAGGGGAGAAGTTCCATGTTCTTTCAAAAGAGAAGGCAAAAATACCTGTAAAATGTCTCATTAGAAATGTTGATTTTGGTCCACTCCCCAGCATCAGAATAGTTTCTAGTATATTTCTAATATAACAAATCATTTCCTTAGTCAATTTTGTATTCATTTTTAGAAATTTCAGAAGTAAATTTTCAAATTTTCCACTAAATTTGAAAAGCTGGAATCTCAAAATCTGTGCTTCATTCTGTGTGTAATCTTTTTCACTGATAATATGCTTATTGATAAATTGAGATACATTTCTTAAGGTTATTTTTAAGGACCATTTATCTTTTGTTATGAAAACAATGCCAAGCGCTAGATTACAGTGCTTGTGACCTGACTCTGTGAAGCATTTCCACATTTGTGGCTAAGAAGGAGCTATACTCTTGATCAACTGGTGGTCATGTATGTGTGTGTTATTTACATTATGACAGACATGAGGTCAACACTTAATTCTTCTGTGGTCTTTGTCTACTTTCCTTTTTCCCAGTGTGATTGATGTGCTTTTAGAAAATGCAAAGTAATACTTAAACTGATTATCTTCCTTCAAGAAAAACTTCAATATACAAACTTGCAAGGATTTTTAAAATTGGAAAATCTCTGATGTTGACTTAAATTCTCTATATTTTATGCTGTGACTGTACATGTCACTTGGAATACACCACTTTTAGCTATGGGGACATGACTAGTGTCACAAAAGCAGACAACATCCAGCAGCAACACTTGAACTATAAAAGTGATGAGTTCAAAGTGTGACTTCTGTGAACTCCTAAGGAAGACCAAGCTGATCTCAAAGCTGGTGCTGCATTCTACAGATACCAAATGAACCAATGCACACTGATCAACAAAATTCCCAAGCTCCGTCAATCTTTGGAGGAAAGAACCCCTTCTCCAATTATCTACCTATACATCCACACCTGCCACCTACACACCCAAATGTATACATACAAGTGTAGTGACAAAGGATCTAATGAAAATGTTGTGAAGAAGTCCATATAGAATCACTGATGCTTTGCAACCCCATCTTTGGAGAAGATACAAGTTTGGAGGTGGTGAGAAGAAACTAGAGCTTTGGCCTTCACTCCCTAAGAGTCACAATTTAAAAACTCAGAATATCTAACTTGACTAATGTACAAGGTTGGTATATATATTACAGATGCTTTTTGACACCTTCATTTCTATTTAATGGGACAAATAGCCATACTTCTCGTAACTATTGCCTTTTTCCATCCACATTTACTGAATAATACTATTTCTAAAGACCAGATATATACAGATGTGTAAAACAGGGTCTTACTCTGAAGTCACTAGCAATTCAAAATTTACCAACATGAAAGGTAGGGGAGAGGTTTTCCAAGGATAAAAGCCTCCTAATGCTTGGGGGTGGAGGTTCTTTAACCTGACACTGTGTCATTCATGGTTTCTCCTGTAGGAGAAAAAAAATCAACAGAAAATATAAACAGCAAATTTTTGAAATCTGGTGTCACTTGTATCATTGTTAAACATGTGATCATCCTTGAGCAATTTGATATAGAGGTGGAAATTAGACTTGTTGACATTTTCCTAAGAGAATTTCCTAACTGAGGTAGGAGAAAGCAGAGAAAAGATTAGTCCGATGTAAAAAATACTCTATTTTCCCACATCGCATATATTAGGTAAATCATGTAGATCAAAAGATAATTCATATACAAACTTGGATTTTTAAAATTGGAAAATCTCTGATGTTGACTTAAATTCTCTATATTTTATGCTGTGACTGTACATGTCACTTGGAATACACCACTTTTAGCTATGGGGACATGACTAGTGTCACAAAAGCAGACAACATCCAGCAGCAACACTTGAACTATAAAAGTGATGAGTTCAAAGTGTGACTTCTGTGAACTCCTAAGGAAGACCAAGCTGATCTCAAAGCTGGTGCTGCATTCTACAGATACCAAATGAACCAATGCACACTGATCAACAAAATTCCCAAGCTCCGTCAATCTTTGGAGGAAAGAACCCCTTCTCCAATTATCTACCTATACATCCACACCTGCCACCTACACACCCAAATGTATACATACAAGTGTAGTGACAAAGGATCTAATGAAAATGTTGTGAAGAAGTCCATATAGAATCACTGATGCTTTGCAACCCCATCTTTGGAGAAGATACAAGTTTGGAGGTGGTGAGAAGAAACTAGAGCTTTGGCCTTCACTCCCTAAGAGTCACAATTTAAAAACTCAGAATATCTAACTTGACTAATGTACAAGGTTGGTATATATATTACAGATGCTTTTTGACACCTTCATTTCTATTTAATGGGACAAATAGCCATACTTCTCGTAACTATTGCCTTTTTCCATCCACATTTACTGAATAATACTATTTCTAAAGACCAGATATATACAGATGTGTAAAACAGGGTCTTACTCTGAAGTCACTAGCAATTCAAAATTTACCAACATGAAAGGTAGGGGAGAGGTTTTCCAAGGATAAAAGCCTCCTAATGCTTGGGGGTGGAGGTTCTTTAACCTGACACTGTGTCATTCATGGTTTCTCCTGTAGGAGAAAAAAAATCAACAGAAAATATAAACAGCAAATTTTTGAAATCTGGTGTCACTTGTATCATTGTTAAACATGTGATCATCCTTGAGCAATTTGATATAGAGGTGGAAATTAGACTTGTTGACATTTTCCTAAGAGAATTTCCTAACTGAGGTAGGAGAAAGCAGAGAAAAAAAGATTAGTCCGATGTAAAAAAATACTCTATTTTCCAACCAAATATAAATCATTCATCAGACATCCACTATTTTCAGGTAAACCTCTCAATTAGCATAGATAATCAGAAATAAGATATGCGTATTTTATTCCAAAGTACTAATTTTACTTACAACGTAATGCCCCAAGAAAGTAGTTCCAATCTAATTTTGAAAAAAATCTAACTCTTTAAATAACATAAACCCTTCTATAATAAAAGCACATATTATGGCCAAATCCTCAAAGCAAAAATTAAGTGATTCTGTAGTGAATTTGAAGGTATTTGGGGAGTCTATTTGGCTATCTACATAAACACAATTCAATATAAACTGAAGGCTGTTAGTCTCATGAAAGTGTTCCCCCCCCCCAACCCCGCCCCGCAAAAAAAAAGCTGAGATCATTCTTATCTGACAATTATTTGCCAGGTTTATACAGGCACTCCTTCAGGTTCCTTTTGGCTCAGTTTTTCATGAATATGGTGATCATCTCTCAAACTCCAGTGTTCACATGAATTGTTTCTTCTGCTCACGACACAATTTTGATATGAAAATTCAACTGTTTATTAAAAGAAAGAGCAACCAGATTTCAGAAAACCATTTTAACATAAATGATTTTTTTCAAAGTTTTGTTTATTTGGGGGGGAGGGGTGGGGTGGGGAGGGAAGGGGGCAGGCGGGCCACTTCTATTGGTCTTTCATATTTATTTCCATCCATTTTTGTTCTTTGACCCATGTGGGCCTCCCATCGCGGTGGCCTCTGTTGTCGCAGAGCACTGGCTCCGGGAGCGTGCGCTCCAGAGTTCCAGCTTGGTAATTGGACACATCGGTCCAGCTACTCTGTGGCGCATGGAATTGTCGCGGGCACTGTGCAATTACTTATCCCTGATAAATAAACAAGAGGAAATACTAAATCACCTCTATGCTGTTTTCAGAGAACTTTCAATTTATACAACATAGCTCCCTCAAACATTAGAGAATAGAACTTTAACAGTAAAAGGTGTGGAGTTCAAATCAAGATCAGATTTATTAACATAAAGAACACAATGTTAGTAGTTAACGCACAATCAGTAATAATTCAAAAGTTCAGAACTCAATCAACAATAACAAAGATTCTTACCCCAGAGCTGGAGAGCTTCAGTTTCACCTCAGGCACATCTGAGTTCTGTGAGTGAGCTCCCTCACAATCTACTCTCCCCTCTTTTATAGAAAAAATCTTCACCATTCTGCCTGTTTCGCCATTTTTCTGTTTGGAGAATGGGCGAATTCCTCATTCATCCGTTCTTGGGTTGGGATACAGACCACTCTCTTATCTCTTATCAAAAGTACATTGTTTTATATTTATAAATCATCGCAGGAATTAGAACTCAAAAAGGAAGGATTAGGGGAAGTGCTCATGCTTTACCCACTGAGCTAGACTGGAGTAGGTTACTCAAACTAAGAACTAAACTACCTTATTCTTTTTTTTTTTTTTTTTAAAGATTTATTTATTTATTTATTTATTTTGGTGGGGGTGGGGTGGGGAGGGAAGGGATCAGGTGGGCCACTTCTATTGGTCTTTCATTTGTCCATTTTCATCCATCTTTGTTCTTTGGCCGGTGTGGGCCTCCCATCGCAGTGGCCTCTGTTGTCGCAGAGCACCTGCTCCAGCTCGGTAATTGGACACATCAGTCCAGCCGCTCTGTGGCACGTGGGATCTTCCCAGGCCAGGGATCGAACTGGCGCCCCTTGCACTGCAAGGCAGAGTCCTTACACACTGGACCACCAAGGAAGCCCTACCTTATTCTTAAGAAAGCAAAATGAATAAAAATGGAATGCTGCCATAAGGTGTTTACTCCTCAGGGTATATTGTACCAGAAGACTGCCTATTTCTTATTAGATCTCAGGATCTGGCTGGCTTTGCTTACACGTGGAACTCTGCCAAAATGGCTGAGGGTGAGTCATAAATTCCTTATCACTAGAGGACAAATCCTGACTTATTTGACTATAGCTTCTCTTAGACACAAATATTTTGCCTTTTGGGTTAGTATACACCCCACCTTTAGGTATCATCATATTCACCCATTCTTCTTCTCCATCTGAGCTAATTTCACTCTATAGGGGGCGGATCCTAGGTCTCAGAAGCTTATCTGGGGTTTGAGGATCATCTGAGTCATAGTCATCCTCACTAGTTTCTTTATATCCTAAGGCCCAATATATTCCTAGAAATTCTCCAGAGTCTGCCCATAACAGGATCTTCCCAGGCCAGGGATCGAACTAGCGCCCCTTGCACTGCAAGGCAGTGTCCTTACCCACTGGACCACCAGGGGAGCCCAACATAAATGATCGACTCCATACTACATTAATATTTTGTCTATTTTGTATTATTTTAAAGAAGATAATATGGTATTTTTTCATTTTCCTTCCATTTTAATGACAGTGTTTTATGCTGTTAGCATCACCAAGTTCTTTTCCCACAGAAGGAACCTAAATGGAGAGTGTAGAACTGAGAATTGTGAAATGCAATTGCCAAAGTGATTAGTGAAAGTAAGAAAAGAAAAGGAGCATTTTAGCCTCCATCTCTGTTCCATGACACACCTGTATGCTCACATGTCAGCACATTACATTTACTCCACACCTTTGGAGTGAAGTGTGACTCCCCTTAGGAGTCTCAGATGAGGAAGCAGAAACTCAGAAAGGTCAAAATCTACCCAAGATTACACAGCTAGAAAACCAGGATCTAAATTTCAAATAAACTTTGGTCAAAAGGTACCTTAGTACAACCTGCAACAAGGTGATTCTGAATCTGAATGCTTGGGAATTAGTGTGTTAATAATCATCATGAAGACAGGCAACTCTGGTTTAACAAGGATATTTGGCTGAAGACAGTAGACAACAAAGAGGTTGCTCGAGATTCCTTGCAGCTATTATTTTTTAGAGAACAGAACAGTCTGGACGTGTTCTGTTGCCATTTACATTTTTCCCATCTCTCCCATTGGCCACAAATTTAGGGGTGGTTTCAGAACCTACCTCACTTGGAAATGATGGCTCTGACTGTTCCTTGGAGTACTGATAGAGTTCTACTATTACTTGAGGAAGTAAGATTTATTAGAATTTTGTGGGACTTGTTTACAAGGGGACAACCTCTAAAAGTCTTCAATTCCAAAAGTGAACTTCTCTTAAAAAGTGTGGGCTTCCCTGGTGGTCCAGTGGGTAGAGCGTCCACCTTGCAGTGCAAGGGGCACCAGTTGGATCCCTTGCCCAGGAGGATCCCAAGTGCTACAGAGTAAGATTGACAATAACAGACTGTAAGTGGCAGGCGTATCATTGGGATCAAGGTTACAGTTCCCTGGGTGTTTTGAAGTCTCTGAAATGCCAGCATTTCACAAGAGAGGAGGTGCTTAAGCATTGTTCAGAGGTACTTTGCAAAATTCACCTTTCAATAGAGCAATTACGGTATATCTATATATATTTAAATGACTAGGCATTTAAACTAGTAACAAATTATTAGCTTTATAAAATTGTGTGGTCCCTTTGTAGGTGAAGAAATTGCTAAGTTGCAAATAATATTATCACATATCTGTTGGGCTTATGTGAGTTTCTCTCAAACTAGAAAAGATCCCAATTATTAACCTAAGATTAATTCTATTCTTTCTCCCTAGTGCTTGTTGTACTGCCCACTGATGAGTGTCATAGCTGCCACCTTAGATAAAATGCTCCTCCTGATCAACGCCCAAATATGCCTAAAATTGCAGACGACAGTTGTGAGCGTTTTTGCCTGCTTATCTGTCTGCCTTCCATGTGACCCTAAATTAGGCCTCAGAAGGTATAGTGTTTAATACAGATTCTGGGCACAATATACCTTCTCACAATTAGTTGAAAGTGCTGTTTTGTAATTAAAGGGTGAAGTGGGGCATGATGAACATATGGAAAAGGAGACCCTTAATAAGTGATGGAGCCTTCAAAAGAAATTGCTAATTAGTATGCATTTGATGTGCACTCTACCAATTTTAAGACTTTGCCTTGAATAAATTGCTATGTTGGGTGTTCGAAGGAGTGGTGAGATTAGCATTTACAAAGGGGGCAATTTTCTGTCTTCTTGACTCTGTTAAATGGAGGAAATAACTTCCAAGACTGAAGCAGTAGTTAGCCCATCAATCATTCTCACAGCTGGAAACTGGGGATCCCAAATGCGGAGATCAGTTAATCCGTCAGCTAATAAGTTCATAGTGGCACCATATGGCGCAGGGCCACTACACACTGGGACAAGGACAGAACTGTTTACACAGGCATGCTGCTTTCTCAGGTAGCTCCCTGCTGACAGAACCCTTTGTTCTGAAGGATCAATTTACTTTGCACAGTAAATTGACTGAATTGATCAGTTCAGAGCATATAATTGTTGGCTAATCCTGTGGAATCATGTCCCATCCATGTGAGAGGGACAAAGGCGTGCTGCCCATAGTCTGGTCTGGGGCACCATCCTGGGGCTATTCTCATGAGACAGGCTGGACACTGATTAAAGGACCGATGGATGGTAGATACGCAGTGAGCACTGACTTCAAACGCCAGAGGGAAGAGAAACCCTGCAAGGTTCAGAGGGGCTATTCCGAGTGTCTTTACTCAACTGGTCTCGTGATTTAACTCGGAATAAAAACAGCCAGTCCAAGCAATTTCAGTGCAGACTCTTAAGCAAACACTTACCTGCAAGGATGAGAAGGACCACTCCACCTACAAATCTAAGAAACAACTGCACTCACGCTCATTTCTAAATTTAGAAGTATTTTTTAATTAAAAAGAAGGGAACTAAGAAGGAAAAGGAAGTTCAAGAGATAAGGCTAGCGACTGCAAGTTAAGTGAGAGACGCCTTTCTGAGGCATTGTGCACAAGTGGCGGAGGCATCCACTGTTAAGGCCTCGGTATGGGAAAGTGCATTGGGGCTTTTCAGAGCGACTGAGAGCAGAATCTTCCCATCCCTGTACTCTGGTGTGAACTCTGTCGCTTTGTTCTATCGATGTGTTTGATCTGACTTTGTTTTTTTCCTTCTCACATGAAAAATAAAAGAAGAATAAATAAAATGAGAAAATTCCACCAATAGAGATAAATGTTGGACATAGTTCCCTCCAACTAAAGGTTTTCCTCAATAGCTAGTGTCAATAGAATCATTTCACATCAATGGTCTGAAAAGAGAATTGTGTTCAATAGGAACTGAAGCCATTTGGAGTTCCCGAGAGGACATTTGCTTATTAAATGCCTGAACAGTAATGAACTTTATACAGCCACACCAAGAGTTTCCACCAATTAGGGAGCCATTGATGTCTTTTAATAAAATAATATTGAGAATGTCTGTGATTAGTGTAAGAAGGAGAAACTGCCACAGTTTTCTCATTGATGAAATTGGAACCTTATGGATTATTGGTTTTTCTTTTCTTTAAAGCAATAGAGAGAGGGGGGAGCATACAGTTTAATGGCAGTTGATATATTTTACCAGAAAACACATGTATCACCATTACAGCTTCCTAAGTTCCTAGGCTTCTTCAAACTTTTCCCCTCATCACATTTTCTCATTTGTCTATTACCATAACAACAGTATCCAAGATTTAACAGTGTGTATATATATATACACACACACAAACACACACATACATATATATATATATAATAAGCAACAAGCATTAGTACACTTTATCTTAGAAATTGCCATAATGACAATAAAATAAAACAAATAATACTGCAGAAGCACTTTTAACTTAAACTTTTGAAATGAGAAAAAAAAGGCAGAACATGTAAATTGTATAAAGAAAATATCATAAGCAGAAGGCTAACGTGAAAGCAGGCACTTTGCCAAAAGAACTTTTTTTAGAGAGCAAAAGGCCCTATGTTTTGCTTTGGTAAACTTTTCTCTTTCAAATGTTGTTATCAAACTGGATTCTCCTACTCCATAGACTGCACATGAGGCAAGCTCGACCTCTTCCATTTATTTAAATAAAAGCTGCCCAAGTGCAAATTCTGAAGTCCACCTAAATTCCCAGGCCCTGAATTACCAAGATCAAATTCATCCCCTTTGCCCTGTACTGATCTCGCCAATCTCCACCACACCCTCATCTCAGCATTTACAACAGGGCAGAAATAATTCCCAAGGGCTTGAGTTCTCAACTGAGACTCAGTCATTGAAATGTGTGTTTTATTTTACCCATTTTATTGTGTACTCCATACATAGCTTTAAACTAGAAAATTTGTCAATAGGAACTGAAGCACATCAATGGTCTGAAAAGAGAATTGTGTTCAATAGGAACTGAAGCCATTTGGAGTCCCGAGAGGACATTTGCTTATTAAATGCCTGAACAGTAATGAACTTTATACAGCCACACCAAGAGTTTCCACCAATTAGGGAGCCATTGATGTCTTTTAATAAAATAATATTGAGAATGTCTGTGATTAGTGTAAGAAGGAGAAACTGCCACAGTTTTCTCATTGATGAAATTGGAACCTTATGGATTATTGGTTTTTCTTTTCTTTAAAGCAATAGAGAGAGGGGGGAGCATACAGTTTAATGGCAGTTGATATATTTTACCAGAAAACACATGTATCACCATTACAGCTTCCTAAGTTCCTAGGCTTCTTCAAACTTTTCCCCTCATCACATTTTCTCATTTGTCTATTACCATAACAACAGTATCCAAGATTTAACAGTGTGTATATATATATACACACACACAAACACACACATACATATATATATATATAATAAGCAACAAGCATTAGTACACTTTATCTTAGAAATTGCCATAATGACAATAAAATAAAACAAATAATACTGCAGAAGCACTTTTAACTTAAACTTTTGAAATGAGAAAAAAAAGGCAGAACATGTAAATTGTATAAAGAAAATATCATAAGCAGAAGGCTAACGTGAAAGCAGGCACTTTGCCAAAAGAACTTTTTTTAGAGAGCAAAAGGCCCTATGTTTTGCTTTGGTAAACTTTTCTCTTTCAAATGTTGTTATCAAACTGGATTCTCCTACTCCATAGACTGCACATGAGGCAAGCTCGACCTCTTCCATTTATTTAAATAAAAGCTGCCCAAGTGCAAATTCTGAAGTCCACCTAAATTCCCAGGCCCTGAATTACCAAGATCAAATTCATCCCCTTTGCCCTGTACTGATCTCGCCAATCTCCACCACACCCTCATCTCAGCATTTACAACAGGGCAGAAATAATTCCCAAGGGCTTGAGTTCTCAACTGAGACTCGCAGTCATTGAAATGTGTGTTTTATTTTACCCATTTTATTGTGTACTCCATACATAGCTTAGTAAAACTTCATAGATTTAAAAACTTTTAATCTTCAATGATTTTTTTAAGTAGTAGGCTTAAAGAAGTTATAAAAATTACACTATACCAAAATATTGCCCAGGAGTTTCCACCCATTTTCTTGTTTTATGTGTACTCACACCCTTCCTCGGCTTTCCAGATGCTCTACAGTAGTTATACTAGAAGTTCCTGAAATTGTTCATAAGTCAGAAAATAGAGAACGTTCTTCATAGTTTCTGGCAATATGTTCTAATTTGTAAGAGCAATTTTGAATTCTTTATCTCAAAATCATTACATAAAATCTTCAACATATTTAATGTATGTATTTTTTAAATAGGTAAAAAAAAAAAAAAATGGAGCCAAGGGAAAATACATGCTTTCTTCTCCTTTTTGTTCCTGTTGACCTTCTCCTCCCTGAGCCTTTTTCAGTGGAGACAAAGAAAACTCTTCTCCCATCTCATTATAGAATGTTCCTTACAGGCTCTATCTCTTAAATGCATTATTAGATGTGTTTTCTTTCTTCTGTAGTTTCAGACTAAAGAAATGCCTATTCAAAGGCTTTAGAAATTTACTGTTTTCAGAACTAGCTTTGGGTGTGTGGGTTGGTCAGTAGAGTCCTTCATAGACTGAGACAAGCCAAAGGTCAAGACCTTAGTGATTTCTCTTTATGGCTACAGCTATTTCTCTATCTACCCATCTAAATTTTAACATCAAATCCATAATATTTCCCTTCCTTATTTTGTCTCCTTAGCAATGGTCCCTGTTAATTGCTTTGGTAAACTTTTCTCTTTCAAATGTTGTTATCAAACTGGATTCTCCTACTCCATAGACTGCACATGAGGCAAGCTCGACCTCTTCCATTTATTTAAATAAAAGCTGCCCAAGTGCAAATTCTGAAGTCCACCTAAATTCCCAGGCCCTGAATTACCAAGATCAAATTCATCCCCTTTGCCCTGTACTGATCTCGCCAATCTCCACCACACCCTCATCTCAGCATTTACAACAGGGCAGAAATAATTCCCAAGGGCTTGAGTTCTCAACTGAGACTCGCAGTCATTGAAATGTGTGTTTTATTTTACCCATTTTATTGTGTACTCCATACATAGCTTAGTAAAACTTCATAGATTTAAAAACTTTTAATCTTCAATGATTTTTTTAAGTAGTAGGCTTAAAGAAGTTATAAAAATTACACTATACCAAAATATTGCCCAGGAGTTTCCACCCATTTTCTTGTTTTATGTGTACTCACACCCTTCCTCGGCTTTCCAGATGCTCTACAGTAGTTATACTAGAAGTTCCTGAAATTGTTCATAAGTCAGAAAATAGAGAACGTTCTTCATAGTTTCTGGCAATATGTTCTAATTTGTAAGAGCAATTTTGAATTCTTTATCTCAAAATCATTACATAAAATCTTCAACATATTTAATGTATGTATTTTTTAAATAGGTAAAAAAAAAAAATGGAGCCAAGGGAAAATACATGCTTTCTTCTCCTTTTTGTTCCTGTTGACCTTCTCCTCCCTGAGCCTTTTTCAGTGGAGACAAAGAAAACTCTTCTCCCATCTCATTATAGAATGTTCCTTACAGGCTCTATCTCTTAAATGCATTATTAGATGTGTTTTCTTTCTTCTGTAGTTTCAGACTAAAGAAATGCCTATTCAAAGGCTTTAGAAATTTACTGTTTTCAGAACTAGCTTTGGGTGTGTGGGTTGGTCAGTAGAGTCCTTCATAGACTGAGACAAGCCAAAGGTCAAGACCTTAGTGATTTCTCTTTATGGCTACAGCTATTTCTCTATCTACCCATCTAAATTTTAACATCAAATCCATAATATTTCCCTTCCTTATTTTGTCTCCTTAGCAATGGTCCCTGTTAATTGTATTATGTACTTTGTTTATTCATCTTGTTTGTTGTTTCCTCCCCAATGTGTAAGTGACATGAGGGTAGAGCTTTTTGTTTGTTTTGTTCATTTCTATGTTCTAGTATCTTGAATAGCACATAGTAGTTACTTAAAAAATATTTTAAATGAATGAATGAATAAATAAAATTAACCAACAATTATTGTTTGAAATCTTGGGACAAATTACATCATGCAAAAAAAGGGAAACCCAAAAATACTAATTTCTGTCAATGAAGTCAATTATTCTAAAAGATTAAGTCTTCATGCAGATTTGTTTTACTATCAACTACGCAAGTATTTATTTTTCAGATTGCGGGTTACCTGTGACTTTTACATGTGCTGTTGGTAGGGATGGAAACAAGAAATGTAGGAAAAATGATGTTCTTCCTTTTGAAACTTGTTTGATGTTTAAAGGTTTTATATAATATAGAAGCTTAAATGTAGAACAGTGTTTGGGTATATTCATGTATTCAATCTCATCCATATAATAGTTTCTTGTTCTGTCACACAAATTGCTAGGAATTGATACTAGCTTGATATGGAAGTTTTAAGATTTTAAATATCCACCTTTTAAAAAGAAATATGTAGCAAGATTATGTTAGTTACACATGATATTAATAGGATACATGAATTCCATTCTTCTAAAAATTGGTACTCTTTTCATTAGTGTGCTGGAACAAGCCTTCATCAGCTCATGAGAGCTCATTTTACTTGGCTCTTCCAAAGTCCATGCTTAGTGACATCAAACTGATATCTTAAAATTGGCCATTGGGGTGAGTATCTCAGAAATTGGTAAAAGCTACAAACAGTGTTTAGTGACATCAGATCTTTCTTCTGTAGTTTCAACTAAAGTCCTATTCAAAGGCTTTAGAAATTTACTGTTTTCAGAACTAGCTTTGGGTGTGTGGGTTGGTCAGTAGAGTCCTTCATAGACTGAGACAAGCCAAAGGTCAAGACCTTAGTGATTTCTCTTTATGGCTACAGCTATTTCTCTATCTACCCATCTAAATTTTAACATCAAATCCATAATATTTCCCTTCCTTATTTTGTCTCCTTAGCAATGGTCCCTGTTAATTGTATTATGTACTTTGTTTATTCATCTTGTTTGTTGTTTCCTCCCCAATGTGTAAGTGACATGAGGGTAGAGCTTTTTGTTTGTTTTGTTCATTTCTATGTTCTAGTATCTTGAATAGCACATAGTAGTTACTTAAAAAATATTTTAAATGAATGAATGAATAAATAAAATTAACCAACAATTATTGTTTGAAATCTTGGGACAAATTACATCATGCAAAAAAGGAACCAAATATACTAATTTCTGTCAATGAAGTCAATTATTCTAAAAGATTAAGTCTTCATGCAGATTTGTTTTACTATCAACTACGCAAGTATTTATTTTTCAGATTGCGGGTTACCTGTGACTTTTACATGTGCTGTTGGTAGGGATGGAAACAAGAAATGTAGGAAAAATGATGTTCTTCCTTTTGAAACTTGTTTGATGTTTAAAGGTTTTATATAATATAGAAGCTTAAATGTAGAACAGTGTTTGGGTATATTCATGTATTCAATCTCATCCATATAATAGTTTCTTGTTCTGTCACACAAATTGCTAGGAATTGATACTAGCTTGATATGGAAGTTTTAAGATTTTAAATATCCACCTTTTAAAAAGAAATATGTAGCAAGATTATGTTAGTTACACATGATATTAATAGGATACATGAATTCCATTCTTCTAAAAATTGGTACTCTTTTCATTAGTGTGCTGGAACAAGCCTTCATCAGCTCATGAGAGCTCATTTTACTTGGCTCTTCCAAAGTCCATGCTTAGTGACATCAAACTGATATCTTAAAATTGGCCATTGGGGTGAGTATCTCAGAAATTGGTAAAAGCTACAAACAGAGGTTGATTACATTTTTCAGTGCATTAATCTTATCTCAACCAGATGAAACTAAAAGTTAGCTGTGTGTTCAGTCATATGCAACTTTTTGTGACCCTATAGATTGTAGCATGCTAGGCTTCTCTGTCCATGGGATTCTCTAGGCGAGAACACTGAAGTAGGGTTGTCATTTCCTCCTCTAGGGGATCTTTCCAATCCAGGGATCAAACCCACATCTCCTAAGTCTCCCTCACTACAGGTGATTCTTTACCACTGAGCTTTCAGGAAGCTAATATACTACTAAACAAAAGAGATATACATATTTATTTTTTATTCTACTAACCTGGAAAGCAGTGTTAGAAAGATTTCACAAATTTCTTTTCGCTTCCTCAACCATCTATTTCCTCTTTTCCAATCAAGGGATTAAGAATACATCCAAGTGGCTTCCCTGGTGGTCCAGTGGGTAAGGACACTGCCTTGCAGTGCAAGGGGTGCCGGTTCGATCCCTGGCCTGGGAAGATCCCACGTGCTGCGGATTGGCTGGACCGATGTGTCCAATTACCGAACCAGAGCTCTGGAGTACATGCGCCCAGAGCCGGTGCTCTGCGACAAAAGAGGCCACCACGATGGGAGGCCCACACAGGCCAAAGAACAAAGATGGGTGAAAATAGATATATGAAAGACCAATAGAAGTGGCCTGCCCACCCTCCTCCCTCCCCAACCTGCACCCCACCCCACAAAAAAGAATACATCCAAGTATTACTCTTCAGAAGAAGTTTGTCATAAGCAACTATTTTTTCAAATGTCCAGTGGGTGCATGTTACATGATGCATGATGATGGTATATAGGTAATAAATCTTAACCAAGTAAAGGGGAAAACTGTTTAATTACTCCTTTTGAAATGCAAGATATCAGTCTTCATGGGATATTATGTGCCACACCTCTCTTCCTGGTACTTTTATGCAGAATTATTTAGAAACAGAGAAATAGGAAGTTGCTTCTGATTCACTTGCAACAGTGCTCTGAGTAATATATTTGTGTAAAAGATACTAGAGGGAACCATTAAAGTCTGATGAGTTAAGGGTAACAAAACCTTTTTGCCTTTAAGGGCAAAAAAGACCGGCATATTTAGAAATCACAGAAGCCATGAAGTCCAACTTTTTTTTTTTTTCTTTATTCTTTGGTTTTTTTGAAGTCCAACTTTTGATGCTTCACTTATGGAATGTGTTTGAGGAAGATGCATAATTCCTTGAACAAAAGCTTGATCATGTGCTTGAATTCCTTGGCTTTTGTTTATGGAAGCTCATATCTTAATGTTTTTGTTCCTTTGAAATGACTTTAGTGCTGGCAGGTTGTATTTAGAAAAAGGTTGGAATAAAGCAACATTTGTAAAGGTAAAGACACTATACAGTAAAATCAGAGTGTTCTCAACTTCTTTTTTAACTAAAAATAAAATCAAGAATATTTCATTGATTTTTAAAAATTAATCAAAGATTTAAAAGATATATTTCACATTATGATATCAAAGAACCTTAATGCTGTAAAACACTTAGAAATGTATTTGACTCGTGAGATAATGGATGGCATGCATTATAGCATTCACCACTCCAAACCCTCACTCAAATATCACTAATTAAGCACAATATTCTATTCCATGTTTCCAAATTGGTTTCACATCATGGGCAGCCCAATGCTCCAGATGACCAGTATCAATGATCAAGAATAGCATACAACAGGGCATTCCCCGTGACCCAGTGGGTAAAGAGTCGGCCTTACAGTGCAAGGGGCACCAGTTCGATCCCTGGCCTGGGAAGGTCCCATGTGCCAAGGAGTGGATGGACCAGTGTGTCCAATTACAAGCCAGCACTCTGAAGCTCATACACCCAGAGTTGGTGCTCTGCAATGAGAGGTCACTGTGATGCGAGGCCCACACGTGCCAAAGAATAAAAAGATGGATGAAAGTAATAAGTTTCATTTCACAGTTTTCGTGGCATACTAAGCTAATGAGAACTACTTTCTCATCCAGTTACAAATACATGATTGTCAGATAAACTGTTTAAAGGAATTTTAAAATACATGATTAACCTCTATGACAAAAAAAAAATCTCAGACGCTAACGATGAAGAAGAAACTTAAAGATAGATATATACTTATGTTAGTTGACATTTATGTTAGGCTAAAAAGAGATTCATTATAAACTCTTGCTGTTAAGGACTCTGATCCTAATATTCAGTTTCAAAACTTGAGGCTTTGGACTTATTTGAAGTATGGTCTTGAAGGTGAACTTTCTGAATGTAAAAGTGGCATCCTGGAACTCCACCCTATGGGAAAGTTTTACAATTTCTACCCATAGACATAGGAAAAAGAAAACAAAAAAAGTATGATAGGAAATAATATCTGTAACACTTCCCCACACATGGATTTACAATCTGAATTATGTTTCACATGTTATCATGAGATCCCATTAAAAAATTAGGGCTAAGGATAATTAAAACTCAATAAAACCTTTAGAGTTCCTAGGAGAAGCTAATACAAAAATAATGAATTTGGACCCTTGGAAAATTAAAAATACAGAAGCTCTTCCTTAAATAACAACCACAGGTGAATATAACTGTACAATCAAAAACTACAAGTCATACAGTGTATGATTTACCATGAGAGAAAGTGAGCAGAACCCAACTAGGAAGAATAGCATTCCAAGACCTTGTAATAATAAATGATCTTAAAAAGACCATTAGAAAATTGGGTGAAAACATTAAATTTAAAAATACATAAATTATAATAAAAGAATACACTATGGAAAAAAGAAATAGTTAAAACTGAAAAGACCCCAAATGAGCTTCTAGAAATGAAAAAGAGAATCTTAAGTTAAAAATTCAATAGGGGCTTCCCTGGTGGGCCAATTTGTAAGGACACCACCTTGCAGTGCAAGGGGTGACAGTTCAATCCCTGACCTGTGAAGATCCCATGTGCTGCGGAGAGGCTGGGCTGATGTGTCCAACAACCAAGCAGGAGCTGTGGAGCACATGAGCCCAGAGCCAGTGCTCTGTGACAAGAGAGGCCACTGCGATGGAAGGCCCACACAGGCCAAAGGACAAAGATGGATGCAAATAAATAAACGAAAGACCAATAGAAATGGCCAAAAAAAAAAAAAATTTCAATAGATGGGTTGATAGCTGATTCAATATTACTAAATGGATAATACATGTACTAGAAGATAGATCTGAAGAAATTACTTAGAATGTAGCACAAAGAGATTGAAAATAAGAAAAAAGAGATTAAGAGGCATAGAGAAGACAATGAGGAAGATCAACATATACTTCACAGAAACTGTGGAATTAAAGAACAGAGAGATCCAAATGATGGTAATATTTAAAGATGATGGCTGAAAATTTCAAAAATACATGCAAATCATCAATCCTCAGTATGAAGAACTGCAATTAATTCAAGACATAATAAATGAATATGGAATATATATGTGTGTGTGTGTGTGTGTGTGTGTGTGTGTGTGTGTGTGTGTGTGTGTGAAACTTAGAACATCAAAAATAAAGAAAAAAATTTAAAAGCAATTAGAAGAAAAAAGATTAGGTATAAATGACTGAGAATCGATTTCTCATCAATTATGATAAATGCTAGAAGATTATGGAATAACATCGTTAAAGAGCAACAGAAAATAGTGCTAATCTAAAACTATCATTCAAAAGGGCAAAATAAAATTATTTCCTATGTAAAAACTGAGAGAATTTGCCATTTCTAGATTCTAATTACTATGAGCTATTGGTGACTGCAGCCATGAAATTAGAAGATGACTGCTTCTTGGCAGGAAAGCTATGACAAACCTAGACAGTGTGTTAAAAAGCAGACTATATGGGCCTTTGTTGGCAAAGCCCTACATATAGTCAAGGCTATGGTCTTTCCAGTAGTCATGTGAGAGTAAGACCATAAAGAAGGCAGAATGCCAAAGAATTATATATTAAATATATAATTAAATATAAAATATAATTAAATAAAATATAATTAAATATAAAATATAATTATAAATAGATAATAAAATATTAAATATATATTAAATATATAATTAAATTATATATTCAAACTGTGGTGCTGAAGAAGACTCTTGAGAGTCTCTCAGAATGCAAAGAGATCACACCAGTGAATCTTTTTTTTTTTTTTTTTTTTAAAGATTTATTTATTTATTTACTTTGGGCGGGGGTCGGGTCGGGGAGGGAGGGGAGTGGGCGGGCCACTTCTATTGGTCTTTCACTTCTCTATCTTCATTCATCTTCGTTCTTTGGCTCCTGTGGGCCTCCCATCGCGGTGGCCTCTGTCGTTGCAGAGCACCGGCTCTGGGCACATGTGCTCCAGAGCTCCGGCTCGGTGATTGGACACATCAGTCCAGCCGCTCGGCGGCACGTGGGATCTTCCCAGGCCAGGGCTCGAACCGGCGCCCCTTGCACTGCAAGGCGGTGTCCTTACCCACTGGACCACCAGGGGAAGCCCCACACCAGTGAATCTTAAAGGAAATCAACACTGGATATTCATTAGAAGGACAGAGCTGAAGCTGAAGCTCTAATACCTTGGTCATCTGATGTGAGCTGCTGACTCACTGGAAAAGACCCTGATGCTGAGAAAGATTGAAGGCAGAAGGAGAAGGGGGCAGCAGAGGACAAGATGGTTGGATGGCATCACTGAGTCACTGGACATGAGTTTGAGCAAGCTCTAGGAAGACAGTGAAGGACAGGGAAGCCTGGTGTGATGTAGACCATGGGGTTGCAAAGAATCAGACATACCTGAGAGACTGAACTGAACCAATTAATAACAGCAGTGGGAGAATTAAGGAACCTTTCTCAGAAACTGAGATGAAGAAAACAAAGAATTAGTAACGGTAAAACAACTACAGTTCCAAGAGGTGAAAGAGAATGGCCTTGCTAGATAATGCAATGGTTAATACAGATGGTGACTCAGAAACAAAGTAGCAATCTTTTCTATTTTGGCTATTTCTTTCATTAAAAAAAAATAATATCATATATAACATGATTTTTTTAACCTCCCTATAAGTGTTTCCTTAATGCCATTGAATAAACAGGCTCCAAGAAATTAAATAACTTGTATTGGTGATAGCAAAGGTGTGATAAGTGACAGCAAAGAGTAAAGTTTACTTTCTGTTTTTAAAGTTTTTAATTGAAAGGTAATGGCTTTACAATGTTGTGTTGGTTTCTGCCATGTGATATAAATCAGTTATAAGTATAGATATGGCCCCTTCCTCTTGAACCTCCCTCCAACCCTCCCCCACCCTATCCCATCCCTCTAGGTTGTCACAGAGCACAGGGTTGAGCTCCTGCGTTATACAGTAACTTTCCACTTGTTCTTTATTTTACACATGGTAATGTGCGCTTTTATAACAGATCCCTCCCACTTGATGTAGGTTCGCAAACACTAACGACAATTTTAGTCTAAACATTCATCCAGATTCAAATAATTTTTACATGAGCAATACAATACAGAAAAACTTCCCTTAGTTGATAAACTAGACACGATAAACTAGTAGCAATTGTATTAAGTAGAATGGAGTCTGGCTCTTTTAGGTGCAAGTAACTTACCCTCAAGTAGTAAAACAAATGTAACTAGCAAGGAACTGAGCTACTTCAGCCTGCTCTCAAGGAGACTGGACTAGGATGTCATTTTGAGTTTTTTTGTATCAGCTGTAGGGATTATGGCCACCAAATTCTCAGAATTTTACGCTAGTGCTGACCATTAACATAACATAGTTCTCTCTTTGTCTTTGGTTATCTTTCTCTGTTCTCTTCTCTCCTTCTCATCATCTGAATTTTCTCTGCATCTTTCTCTACCTCACAGCTTCTCCTTCACCATAATTCTAGTTCATGCACTTTGGCATTATGGTCCTTAAGATCGATTGCCAACTCTCTAATAGTCTCCATATTTCCCAAATATCTCTAATAGTGATCATCTGATTGGTCTAGGTATTTTCTATTTCAGAATTGTTTTTCACCTCAAGCTACCACATAGGCAGCTGTCTAGCCTGTTGATTGTTGTCTTCAGGATGGGCATATATGTAGTCAGCTATGCCCCAAAAGACATGCTAGCATGGTCTAAAATGTGCCCAGCTAATATGGACTGTTTCTTTTCTGTGAAGAAACTATAGGTTTAACATTCTAATAATGATTTTACTCCAAAAAAATTTTAAAAAAAAAAGATTTTTAACCTCCCTATAAGTGTTTCCTTAATGCCATTGAATAAACAGGCTCCAAGAAATTAAATAACTTGTATTGGTGATAGCAAAGGTGTGATAAGTGACAGCAAAGAGTAAAGTTTACTTTCTGTTTTTAAAGTTTTTAATTGAAAGGTAATGGCTTTACAATGTTGTGTTGGTTTCTGCCATGTGATATAAATCAGTTATAAGTATAGATATGGCCCCTTCCTCTTGAACCTCCCTCCAACCCTCCCCCACCCTATCCCATCCCTCTAGGTTGTCACAGAGCACAGGGTTGAGCTCCTGCGTTATACAGTAACTTTCCACTTGTTCTTTATTTTACACATGGTAATGTGCGCTTTTATAACAGATCCCTCCCACTTGATGTAGGTTCGCAAACACTAACGACAATTTTAGTCTAAACATTCATCCAGATTCAAATAATTTTTACATGAGCAATACAATACAGAAAAACTTCCCTTAGTTGATAAACTAGACACGATAAACTAGTAGCAATTGTATTAAGTAGAATGGAGTCTGGCTCTTTTAGGTGCAAGTAACTTACCCTCAAGTAGTAAAACAAATGTAACTAGCAAGGAACTGAGCTACTTCAGCCTGCTCTCAAGGAGACTGGACTAGGATGTCATTTTGAGTTTTTTTGTATCAGCTGTAGGGATTATGGCCACCAAATTCTCAGAATTTTACGCTAGTGCTGACCATTAACATAACATAGTTCTCTCTTTGTCTTTGGTTATCTTTCTCTGTTCTCTTCTCTCCTTCTCATCATCTGAATTTTCTCTGCATCTTTCTCTACCTCACAGCTTCTCCTTCACCATAATTCTAGTTCATGCACTTTGGCATTATGGTCCTTAAGATCGATTGCCAACTCTCTAATAGTCTCCATATTTCCCAAATATCTCTAATAGTGATCATCTGATTGGTCTAGGTATTTTCTATTTCAGAATTGTTTTTCACCTCAAGCTACCACATAGGCAGCTGTCTAGCCTGTTGATTGTTGTCTTCAGGATGGGCATATATGTAGTCAGCTATGCCCCAAAAGACATGCTAGCATGGTCTAAAATGTGCCCAGCTAATATGGACTGTTTCTTTTCTGTGAAGAAACTATAGGTTTAACATGAATGTGACTTTCAACTAAACATGTTTCTCATAAAAGTTTACTTGAACTCTAACAAAACATAATTTTTCAATGCCAAAACCTTTTCAATATTACTACTACTGTAGCCCATTCTTTCCTTACCCCATAACTGTTTCTTGGGCAATCATTTTCATTATCATATTACCTCTATAGAAGACCGCCAGAAGTAGATTGCTGCCGACCATGAAAATGAGGATTCCAAACTTCCAAAGTAGACAGAGTGATCTAAGAGATTTACTGTTTTTCTATTTCTGTCAAACTCACAGAACCAAATAGAAAGTAATCCAAATTATCAAGTTGTAGTACTTGCCATACCGTTTATCTAGTTTGGAAGGGTAATTCAAGTTGATTATCTTTTTTTGTTGTTGTTAGATTTAAGACTGCTTTCCTTTTTTTTTTTTTTTTTTAAAGATTTTTTTTTTTTTTCTTTTTGGGGGGGGGTTGGGTTGGGGGGGGAGGGTAGTGGGCGGGCCACTTCCATTGGTCTTCCATTTCTCCATTTTCATCTGTCTTTGTTCTTTGGCTCCTGTGGGCTTCCCATCGCGGTGGCGTCTGTCGTTGAAGAGCGCCAGCTCTGGGAGCAGAGCTCCAGAGCTCTGGCTTGGTGATTGGACACATCGATCCAGCCGCTCAGGGCACATGGGATCTTCCCAGGCCAGGGATTGAACCGACGCCCCTTGCACTGCAAGGCAGAGTCCTTACCCACTGGACCACTGGGGGAAGCCCCAAGTTGATTATCTTTATCAGTTTTACTCAAGTCACAGAAATACTGAATACAAGGTTACCAGAATAAAAATTAAGATTAAATTTGAATGAGTGATTGGGGGAAAAAAAGTAACGGCATAATGATTCTTGCCAAAAGGCCACACAGGATGTTTCTTGCCATGCTGGAGTCCCTAGAGGGCAACAGATACACAGAAAATGGGTTTGGCAGAACTGATACAATGTGTCACCATCTTGAGGGAGGGGTCAGAGTGGTGATGCTGTTGATGAACCTTGAGTTTCAAAGACTCCAAACTAAGAACATTTCCAAATTTATTTACAGCATTTTGTGAGACATATAAAAGCATAAATTTTTTAATGCTAAAAAGACACATCTTAAACTGATATAAAATCAAACAATGGACATCAGCTCTATTTCTACTGGATTTCCACAGAAGTCTGCAAACTCCCTCAAACACACCCTTGATGTCTGGAAGGGAAAAGGCTTTGCTTCATACATTCTCTTCTGTTTTCTCTGGTCATTAGAAAAAAAACCGCCAGAAGTAGATTGCTGCCGACCATGAAAATGAGGATTCCAAACTTCCAAAGTAGACAGAGTGATCTAAGAGATTTACTGTTTTTCTATTTCTGTCAAACTCACAGAACCAAATAGAAAGTAATCCAAATTATCAAGTTGTAGTACTTGCCATACCGTTTATCTAGTTTGGAAGGGTAATTCAAGTTGATTATCTTTTTTTGTTGTTGTTAGATTTAAGACTGCTTTCCTTTTTTTTTTTTTTTTTTTAAGATTTATTTATTTATTTATTTTGGGCGGGGGTCGGGTTGGGGAGGGAGGGTAGTGGGCGGGCCACTTCCATTGGTCTTCCATTTCTCCATTTTCATCTGTCTTTGTTCTTTGGCTCCTGTGGGCTTCCCATCGCGGTGGCGTCTGTCGTTGAAGAGCGCCAGCTCTGGGAGCAGAGCTCCAGAGCTCTGGCTTGGTGATTGGACACATCGATCCAGCCGCTCAGGGCACATGGGATCTTCCCAGGCCAGGGATTGAACCGACGCCCCTTGCACTGCAAGGCAGAGTCCTTACCCACTGGACCACTGGGGGAAGCCCCAAGTTGATTATCTTTATCAGTTTTACTCAAGTCACAGAAATACTGAATACAAGGTTACCAGAATAAAAATTAAGATTAAATTTGAATGAGTGATTGGGGGAAAAAAAGTAACGGCATAATGATTCTTGCCAAAAGGCCACACAGGATGTTTCTTGCCATGCTGGAGTCCCTAGAGGGCAACAGATACACAGAAAATGGGTTTGGCAGAACTGATACAATGTGTCACCATCTTGAGGGAGGGGTCAGAGTGGTGATGCTGTTGATGAACCTTGAGTTTCAAAGACTCCAAACTAAGAACATTTCCAAATTTATTTACAGCATTTTGTGAGACATATAAAAGCATAAATTTTTTAATGCTAAAAAGACACATCTTAAACTGATATAAAATCAAACAATGGACATCAGCTCTATTTCTACTGGATTTCCACAGAAGTCTGCAAACTCCCTCAAACACACCCTTGATGTCTGGAAGGGAAAAGGCTTTGCTTCATACATTCTCTTCTGTTTTCTCTGGTCTTTTTTTTTTTTTTTCACCAAGTTCACTCTTCAAAGAATGACTCCTTCCTTAAACAAAAGATGGCCCTTGGCTGGTACAGCATAGCTGGACTGCCAGACTCTGACAGATTGAAAAGTTACAAATCTGCAAAGAACCAACAATAGGGCTCCGTGACCTCTAGCACCTCCCTGAGTTGTCTGACCCCATTCCTTTGTCTCTCTCACTTTTAGTTTTGGATGTGTTACCTACGGCTCTTTCAAAGATCCTGTGTCATGCTACCATGCTTCTGCAGAAGTTAATTTCTCAATTTCAGGTCCTTTCAATGAAAGTTAAATTAATTGCTTATCCTTTCACCCTTATGAAAACTTCCACATAGATACACATTGAAAGCATACACTTTGATATCTGAAAATTGGTTTCCTCTTGGATAGTCTCAATTTCGTTTTGTTGAAATAAAAAATTTTATACATATACCTTAACTTATATATGTGTATGCATAGATACCTATACAAATATCAGAATGTCAGACTCACTAAAAATTTTTGTTTGCATAGTACATAGCAACAAGTGACCTGTTAAATGATGACAAATCCTTTAGATTATGGCTTTAGACCTTTAACCTTTTGACTTTAGGTTGTATCCAGGGAGCAGTCTGAGAGGAAGAATGCAATAAACTGCTTGTAATCTAGTGGTCTCAAAAGAAATTACATCAAAACCAGCTGTTACACCACTAGTCATTAAAGACAGACAACATGTTAACTAAAATATAGCCATTACATTGAAAAAGACTTTCTTCCCCACCCCGCTGCTGAACTGCTAGAGGTCTCCTGCCTCAGTTAACAACATCAGAAAGTGTGCATGCAACAAAGCAGATCCAACACTTAGACTTAAACTAGCAAGAAGTAAGTTGGATTTGATTGAGACATGATCTCTTCATTTTAATGTGTTTGAGGGGTGTGGGCATTTTTAAACATGTAGTCCCCTAGATTGCTGGCAGACACTAGGGATTTTACATGTCTTGTCAGCTAGTAGAATTTTACTTTAATTTTTTTTTAAGTGTGTGTTTGCGTAGGATTGCACCTGTCTTCTTTCCCTTCTCATTTGATGTGAAGGAAGTTGGTGCAGGAATTTTAATCATAAAGTACAATTCCCCAGGTACCATTTTTCAGCTTCCTTCCATTTGAAATACCGAAGGATTTTGAGTTGGAAGTCACACCAGTCTGTGTCTGACAACCAATGGCCCATCAAAGTGGTGGCATAAAAGCTTGAAAAGTAATGCACATCTTTCTGAAGATTGTCATCCAGTCACACCAGCACTTAAAATCCTGCAAACAGTATGGGTAGACTTTGAAGATGAAAGTCAAAACCAGTGTGGGAAACACACAGTTGTGGTTGAAAAGCATGTGGTAGAAAACATGTTGCTAAGTGCCTGTTATAAACACAACCTGAACAAAAGAGAAAGTACCAAGGGTGTCCAAAGAAGGGGAGATGCCTTTCCCTGCCTGGGAAACCATGCATTTGGGCAAGAGGAAAAAGCCCCTGACCATAGCCAGGGCACAAATTCAGCAAGAGGCATCATTCCTGGAGCATCATTATGACCTTGCTCTTTCCCCTGCAATGTTCAGTACATAATCCTCTCATTAGGAAAGGCTCCTTGTTGAAATCTCAAACATTTCAAGCTATTCCTGCATTCTTGTTCTGAGTTTACAGCAAATTTGACTTTGATTCTTTTTTACTTAATGTATTCTAAATTTCAAAGCAGTGAAGAATAAAACATCCACTTTGTACAAATAAAAAATAGTGAATATGTGATCTTATGAAGCCAAAGTATATCTTTAATCTTCCGATGTTGGGCCAAATCTTTACCCATTGAGAAAGTCCAGGAGCTTTCCTTTCACTTGAGCCTCTAGAATCAAAAGCCAGCATATTCCTGTTAGTTCATGTGGTGTGTAACTGTCAGCCAGCCCCCTACCTCAGCACCAGGCCTGTTCTAACCAAGCACAGAATCAGGATTTCAACTTTTGGTTGTTGTTCTCGAGTGCTGTGGGTTGCCATAGTGGAGAAGAGTCACAGGATGCACATTTCAGTCATGGTTCAACTACCTGTTCTGTGTTTCTGGTACAACTTCACCATGCTTCAGTTTTTCATACCAGTAAAATGGAGTTGACAAAGCCAGTGTTGTCAGATTTCACCAACTGAGATTTTTAAGTGAAAATTCAATAAAATAATATGTATGAAAGGGTTTTATATAATTTAAAGGGCCACACACAAGAAAGCAATTACATTGATTACCTCCAACTGCTCCCTAATTCTCCAGTAGAGTGAGTGGACCACACTTTCTGAGATCATCTGCCTCCACAGTGTACAGAGTTGATTCCATAAGCACTCTTCGGCCATTGGCATCTCTGGTTCTGACCCCTTAAAGGGACTCAATATAATTCATTAGTAAGTAGAATGTCAGTGATGCCCATGTGCCAGGTCACCCTAATGGTTATGATAATAGTGCATTTAATGCTATCAAGCTTACAAAATACAATGTCTTACCAACAGTAAGTAAGGAAAAAGCAAAGTAAAACTCACTGGCCCTCCCTTAATCACCCATGGTTAATCCTCATACACCTTTTGAAAGGTGTTCTGAGAGCTTATGTACACACTCCATGGCTCTTTTACACTCCTTTACCCTTGTTAAGGAAAAACAGCTTTTCACATATTAAAGACATTCATGTCTTCCTTTTCCCATGAAAATCCTTTCCCTGGCACACTTCCTTTAGTTTATATAGTTTATAGGAAGATTCCATATTGAATATGTCATATGAGTAAGCATAGCATACCCCTTTTTGTGATACTTTGCCCAATTCAAAAGGACTCCTGATTGACCTCAAAACAACTTTCTACAGTTCAGACATAAGCCCAATGCCAGCCAAGCTTCTATTCTGTGACCATGGCTGATTCAGTCGAGGTGGACACCCAACCTGAAATTCGAACAATCAGATCTTCTTCCCCTAATTATGGAATTAAGGTTTAGAGATAACTAGTTAGATTATTTTTACATGTTACGAAAACCATAACCTATACATTCAGGGATTATGAGAGATAAGTTTGTAGAAAGAGTTGAACTTTAAAGATAGAAGAATGAGGCACACATTTAAAAAGAAGGCAAAATGAGTGGGTCCTCACAGTCTTCAGGGCTTACTCAGTGGATCAGTTGGTAAAGATTCTGTCTGCAATGTCAGAGACCCAGGATTGATGCCTGGGTCGGGAAGATCCCCTGTAGAAGGGAATGGCAACACACTCCTGTGTTTTTACCTGGAGAATTCCATGGACAGAGGAGCCTGGTGGGCTACAGTCCATGGGCTTGCAAAGAGTCAGACACGACTGAGTAACTGACACTTTCACTTTCACTGTGTTTGGATCACAGCCTTTCATGAGACATGAGTACAATGCTGCCCTTCCATCTCTCAAGATATTTTTATATCTTTATGGCAACATAAATTTTATTATTCTTAGTCTATATCAAGCACTCTTCGGCCATTGGCATCTCTGGTTCTGACCCCTTAAAGGGACTCAATATAATTCATTAGTAAGTAGAATGTCAGTGATGCCCATGTGCCAGGTCACCCTAATGGTTATGATAATAGTGCATTTAATGCTATCAAGCTTACAAAATACAATGTCTTACCAACAGTAAGTAAGGAAAAAGCAAAGTAAAACTCACTGGCCCTCCCTTAATCACCCATGGTTAATCCTCATACACCTTTTGAAAGGTGTTCTGAGAGCTTATGTACACACTCCATGGCTCTTTTACACTCCTTTACCCTTGTTAAGGAAAAACAGCTTTTCACATATTAAAGACATTCATGTCTTCCTTTTCCCATGAAAATCCTTTCCCTGGCACACTTCCTTTAGTTTATATAGTTTATAGGAAGATTCCATATTGAATATGTCATATGAGTAAGCATAGCATACCCCTTTTTGTGATACTTTGCCCAATTCAAAAGGACTCCTGATTGACCTCAAAACAACTTTCTACAGTTCAGACATAAGCCCAATGCCAGCCAAGCTTCTATTCTGTGACCATGGCTGATTCAGTCGAGGTGGACACCCAACCTGAAATTCGAACAATCAGATCTTCTTCCCCTAATTATGGAATTAAGGTTTAGAGATAACTAGTTAGATTATTTTTACATGTTACGAAAACCATAACCTATACATTCAGGGATTATGAGAGATAAGTTTGTAGAAAGAGTTGAACTTTAAAGATAGAAGAATGAGGCACACATTTAAAAAGAAGGCAAAATGAGTGGGTCCTCACAGTCTTCAGGGCTTACTCAGTGGATCAGTTGGTAAAGATTCTGTCTGCAATGTCAGAGACCCAGGATTGATGCCTGGGTCGGGAAGATCCCCTGTAGAAGGGAATGGCAACACACTCCTGTGTTTTTACCTGGAGAATTCCATGGACAGAGGAGCCTGGTGGGCTACAGTCCATGGGCTTGCAAAGAGTCAGACACGACTGAGTAACTGACACTTTCACTTTCACTGTGTTTGGATCACAGCCTTTCATGAGACATGAGTACAATGCTGCCCTTCCATCTCTCAAGATATTTTTATATCTTTATGGCAAATTTCATAAATTTTTATTATTCTTAGTCTATATCAAATTTATGTTTGTGCAAAGTCCTAGAAAATAATATTGAGACTTTGTACTCCCGAAAAATATCTACTTCTGCCTCATTGACTGTGCTAAAGCCTTTGTCTGTATAGATCACAACAAACTGTGGAAAATTCTGAAAGAGATGGGAATACTAGACCACCTTAGCTGCTTCCTGTGAAACCTGTGTGCAAGATAAGATGAAACAGTTAAAACTGAACATGGAACAACGAATTGGTTCCAAATTGGGAAAGGAGTACATAAAGACTGTATATTGTTACCCTGCTTATTTAATTTATATGCAGAGTATATCATGCAAAATGTTGGTCTGGATGAAGCACAGGCTGGAAGAAAGATTGCTGGGAAAAATATCAATAACCTCATGTATGCAGGTGACACTACTCTTATGGCAGAAAGTGATGAGGAACTAAAGAGCCTCTTGATAAAGGTGAAAGAGGACAGTCAAATAGCTGGCCTAAAACTCAACATTCAAAAAACAAAGATCATGGCATCTAGTCCCACCACTTCAGGACAAACAGATGGGCAAACAATGGAAATAGTGACAGACATTTTATCGAGCTCCAAAATCTCTATAGATGGTGACTATAACCATGAAAGACACTTGCTCCTTGGAAGAAAAGCCATGACAAACCTAGGGAGCATATTAAAAGCTGAGACACGGGCTTCCCCTGGTGGTCCAGTGGGTAAGGACACCGCCTTGCAGTGCAAGGGGCGCCTGTTTGATCCTTGGCCTGGGAAGATCCCATGTGCTGCGGAGCAGCTGGACCGATGTGTCCAATTACCGAGCCGGAGCTCCGAAGTGCATGCGCCCAGAGCCAGAGCTTTGCAGTGACAGACGCCACCGTGATGGGAGGCCCACAGGAGCCAAAGAACAAAGACGAATGAAGACAGAGGAATAAAAGACCAATAGAAGTGGCCCACCCGCTCCCCTCTATCCCCAACTGGACCCCCGCCCAAAGTAAATAAATAAATAAATCTTTAAAAAAAAAAAAAAAAGCTGAGACACCAGTTTGCCAACAAAAGTCCAAATATTCAAAGCTCTAGTTTTGCAGTAGTCATGTATGGATGTGAGAATTGGACCATAAAGAAGGCTGACTGCCAAAGAATTGATGCCTTTTAACTGTGGTGTTGGAAAAGACTCTTTTTTGGTTTTTTTGCTATGTTTTCAAGTTTTTGGCTGTTTATTGATATTTTTTATCCATTTATTTTCATCCATCTTTATTCTTTGGCCTGTGTGGGCCTCCCATTGCAGTGGCCTCTCTTGTCACAGAGCACCAGCTCTGGGCACATGTGATCCAGAGCGCTGACTCATAATTGGACATACTGGTACAGTCGTTTCACAACATGTGGGATCTTCCTGGGCCAGGGATTAAACTGGTGCCCCTTGCACTGCAAGTCAGACTCTACCCATTGGACCACCAGGGAAGTCCTGGAAAAGACTCTTGAGAGTCCCTTGGACTGCAATGAGATCAAACCAGTCAATCCTAAAGGAAATCATCCCTGAATATTCATTGGAGGGACTGATGCTAAAATTGAAGCTCCAATATTTCAGCCACCTGATATAAAGAGACAACTCATTGGAAAAGACCCTGATTTGGGGAAAATAGAAGGCAAAAGGAGAAGGGGATGACAGACAACAAGATGGTTAGATGGCATCACTGAGTCAATGGACACGAGTTTGAGCAAACTCTGAGAGATGGTGAAAGACAGAGAAGCCTGGCATGCTGCAGTCCATGGGGTCACAAAGAGTCAGACACAGCTGAGTAACTGAACTGAACTGAATTGGTTTAGGACATCTTCACATACTGAGGAAAGTAATGAAAATAGAATGTGTAAGTGGAGAAGATATTAACCAAAAATTTTTATATAGATATCACAAGAACTTAAGATACAAATAAAAAAGTTCTACATGATTTGGTGATACTGAATACAACCAATACAGAGGTTAATTATATTTGTGGATCAGATTCTTGCATTAATAAGAGTCAGACTAGAGGACCACTAAATTTTTGTCATCCCGTTGCCTGCTTTTGGTTTTAGAGTTGGCTAAAAGATTTTCTGCCTGTCCATCTATCTATCTAATGTCATGATATCTGGATACTAAGAAGACCCTTTTTCAGAACCAAGAAATAATAATACACAAAAAACAATGAGCATATTTAGTATCTCTAAAACCAAAACTCCTCACAGAGCTAATCTACCCCTTGGCTAGAGGAGAGAACATACAAGATCATCCTGGAATGTTTTGCTATGCCAGAAAGTGTCAAAAATGATGGGTTATGTCACAGAACAAAGAAATATATTTGAAGGGACTTCTCAGACCAGATCTGTGACAACTTGTTGACTAGAATCATAAAAAAACACAATGAATTTTAAAACTATTAAAAAATAAGATTTCATAAGTCCATATTAATAATTAAAAATAGATAAAAAAGGAAGGGTCTTGCTTAAGGCTGAATGTAAGTTACCAACTCACGCATATGAAAGGAATGCTGAAGCTAGAAAATCAGCCTTGTAACCATTATAGAAAGATTGGGTCAGTCAAAAACTAACAATATATGTGAAATCTAAGGGGAAATTTTGACAAAGAGCAAGATATTCACATGGTCTTGAATTCTGTCCCCACAGACTGATTACAAAAGATAAGGAAGAAAAATTAATGATTATATAGTAGAAAAATCAATGACATTTTGACCACATGAATAAAAAATACTATCACAATGAAAAATAAATGGCATCATGAATCTCCAGGTGTGATACTCTGAGATGGACACAACATTACATGGGGAGTGTTCTAGTCAAGAATGAATCTGAAGTTTCAGGAAGAAATCATGAGGACAAACCCAAGCTGAGAAATATTTTTAAAAGAAAGAAAATATTAATGTTATTAAGGCAATGAAAGTCAGTGAAAATGTTACAAATTAAAAGAAGACTAACTAAACATGATAATGAAATGCATCTGACCTATATATATCCTGTGCATGGAGGGAAAAGATGCTATCAAGGATATTATCAGATTGATTTTAAATACTGGATTGGGCAATATATTAAAGCAGTGCATCAACATTAAATTCACTGAAGTTGATCATTGCACTGTTGAAATGTGAAAGACTATCCATATTAGGAAATACACACTGAAGTATTTAGGGACAAACAGTCACATTACACAACGTATCCTCAAATGTTCCAAAAGTATTATTATTCATAGGGAAATGATAGATGGATAGATAGATAGATATTTGTAGAGCCAATAATAAAACAAATGTGGCAAATGTTGACATAGGTAAATTCTAGGCAAAAATTTCATGAGCATTTTTGAACTATTTCCATTCTTGGATTTTGCTATGCCAGAAAGTGTCAAAAATGATGGGTTATGTCACAGAACAAAGAAATATATTTGAAGGGACTTCTCAGACCAGATCTGTGACAACTTGTTGACTAGAATCATAAAAAAACACAATGAATTTTAAAACTATTAAAAAATAAGATTTCATAAGTCCATATTAATAATTAAAAATAGATAAAAAAGGAAGGGTCTTGCTTAAGGCTGAATGTAAGTTACCAACTCACGCATATGAAAGGAATGCTGAAGCTAGAAAATCAGCCTTGTAACCATTATAGAAAGATTGGGTCAGTCAAAAACTAACAATATATGTGAAATCTAAGGGGAAATTTTGACAAAGAGCAAGATATTCACATGGTCTTGAATTCTGTCCCCACAGACTGATTACAAAAGATAAGGAAGAAAAATTAATGATTATATAGTAGAAAAATCAATGACATTTTGACCACATGAATAAAAAATACTATCACAATGAAAAATAAATGGCATCATGAATCTCCAGGTGTGATACTCTGAGATGGACACAACATTACATGGGGAGTGTTCTAGTCAAGAATGAATCTGAAGTTTCAGGAAGAAATCATGAGGACAAACCCAAGCTGAGAAATATTTTTAAAAGAAAGAAAATATTAATGTTATTAAGGCAATGAAAGTCAGTGAAAATGTTACAAATTAAAAGAAGACTAACTAAACATGATAATGAAATGCATCTGACCTATATATATCCTGTGCATGGAGGGAAAAGATGCTATCAAGGATATTATCAGATTGATTTTAAATACTGGATTGGGCAATATATTAAAGCAGTGCATCAACATTAAATTCACTGAAGTTGATCATTGCACTGTTGAAATGTGAAAGACTATCCATATTAGGAAATACACACTGAAGTATTTAGGGACAAACAGTCACATTACACAACGTATCCTCAAATGTTCCAAAAGTATTATTATTCATAGGGAAATGATAGATGGATAGATAGATAGATATTTGTAGAGCCAATAATAAAACAAATGTGGCAAATGTTGACATAGGTAAATTCTAGGCAAAAATTTCATGAGCATTTTTTGAACTATTTCCATTCTTGGATTTTTTTTTTTAAGGCTTGAAATGATTCCCAAAAAAAAAAAAAAATTTAAAGATCCACTTATAGATCAGAAAGTGATCATGAAAGAAGTCTAATCAAATACATCTCAAACTGTTTTAAGAGATGTTAACAGGTGTTCTGAAAAACATAAGTATTTCATGCTAAAGTTTAAAATGTTAGGTTAAAGAATATATCTGAGGTTCTTCACTGAAGCATTTCTCCGAGCCTTCTGGATGCTGTTGATGGAGGTTATAAAGCTTCAGATAAGGTCTTCAGCTTGAAACACTTGGGCATGGAACTTTTCATCAGTCTTCACTTATTGCCTTTGTTCTTCTTGTCTAGTCTCCATATTTTAAAAAGAACTGGGCCTCACTGATGAAAGATGATTTCAGTTCTGCCCAAGGGAATATAGCTTGTAAATAAGAATCAAAGTATGTAAAAGCTCTAGAGTACTTATTATGTGCCAGTGCTGGGAATGTACTTTTCTTTATGCAGCCCCATCAAGCAGAAGCTACTATCGCCTCCATGAAATAGATATGGCTATGGGAGGCCACATGCTTTGCCAAAGGGCACATATCCAACAAGTCAGGTGGGAGGCTCTGAAGCTAGGCAGAAGTTACAGCCAAAACTTGGAGCTTCCCTCCACATCCAGACCTCTCTGGAGATGACTGAATAAAATCACTTATTTACCACCTATTTAAATTTTAAGACTCAAAGAGTTGAACAGCCTGCTAATTATTGTGCTCTTTTATTTATGTATCTTCCATTTTTATATTTTAAAAGAATATTCCTTGTGTTTCCTGATAGTTACATATATGACGGTCATCTCAATGAACATTAAAATACAGTTTATCTTAAACACTTTTTAAAATTTTTTTATTATTTTTAAAATTCTTTATTTTAAAGGTTTTACAGAGTTTTGTTGTTCACAGACATGTATGTTCCCAGATCAGTCATATGCATATCCCTGGTCCCCACCCTCCCATTTCCCCCCATCCCACCCCTCCAGACCTTTGCCCCAAGCCATTGTAAGCACTCCTATTCCCTTTTCACTATGACACTAGCTATCTTTTCCACACATATCAGTATAGGTTTCCATGTTACTCCCTCCATGCTTCCCCCTCCCTATTTCTTCCCACAATGTCCCTATGTCTATGCTCTGTCTGTTTTTCCATGAGTTCCCTGCGTGTGCTATCAAGACCGTCCTACTAGATTCCATATATGTGTGTTAGTATACTCTATTTGTCTTTCTCTTTTTGACTTACTTCACTTTTTATGATAGGTTCTAGAGCCAGCCACTTCATTAGGACTGAGTCTTCTGCATTTCTTTTTTAACAGCTGAGTAGTATTCCATTGTATATATGTACCAGGGCTTCTGCATCCATTCATTCGTCGATGGGCATTTAGGTTGCTTCCAAGTTCTGGCTGTTGTATAGAGAGCTGCAATGAACATTGGGGTACAGGTGCTTCTTTCAGTTTTGATTTCATCAGGATATAAGCCTAAGAGTGGGATTGCTGGGTCATAGGGTGCTTCCATTTTGAGCTTTTTAAGAAATCTCCATACTGTCTTCCATAGAGGCTGTATCAATTTACATTCCCACCAGCAATGCAAGAGGGTTCCCTTTTCTCCGCACCCTCTCCAGCATTTATTGTCTGCAGATTTTTTGATGATGGCCATTCTGACGGGTGTGAGGTGGTATCGCATTGTGGTTTTAATTTGCATTTCTCTAATAATAAGCGAGGTTGAGCATCATTTCATGTGCTTTTGGGCCATCTGTATGTCCTCTTTGGAGAGGCGTCTCTTTAGATCTTTTTCCCATTTTTGGATTGGGTTGTTCGTTTTTCCTGTGCTGAGTTGTCTGAGTTGCTTGTAGATTTTGGAGATTAATTCTTTCTCTGTTGTTTCATTTGCTATGATTTTCTCCCACTCTGTGGGGTGTCTGTTGAGCTTTTTTGTAATTTCTTCTCTGTACAAAAGCTTTTAAGTTTCATGAGGTCCCACATGTTCATTTGTCTTTTCAGTTCTGCTATTTTAGTTGGTGGGTCAGAGAAGATCTTGCTTTGATTGATGTCCTTGAGGGTTTTGCCTATATTCTCCTCTAAGAGTTTGATGGTTTCTGGTCTTACATTTAGGTCTTTAATCCATTTTGAGTTGATCTTAGTGTATGGTGTCAGGGAATGTTCCAACTTCATTTTTTTGCATGTAGCTGTCCAATTTTTCCAGCACCACTTGTTGAAGAGGCTGTCTTTCTCCCATTTTATAGTTTCTCCTCCTTTATCAAAAATAAGGTACCCATAGGTGCGTGGGTTTATCTCTGGGTTCTCGATCTTGTTCCATTGATCTACAGTTTTGTTTTTGTGCCAGTACCTTACTGTCTTGATGACTGTTGTTTTGTAGTAGAGTCTGAAGTTAGGGAGGCTGATTCCTCCAGCTCCATTTTTCTTTCTCAGGATTGCTTTGGCTATTCAAGGTCTTTTGTGTTTCCATATGAACTGTGTGATACTTTGGTCTAGTTCTGTGAAAAATGTCAATGGAAGTTGAATAGGTATTGCATTGAATTTGTAGATGATATTTGGTAGTATGGTCATTTTCACAATATTGATTCTTCCGACCCAGGAATATGGAATATCTCTCCATCTGTTTAAGTCTTCTTTAATTTCTTTCATGAGTGTCTTGTAATTTTCTGTGCACAGTTCTTTTGTTTCTTTGGGCAGGTTTATTCCTAGATATTTGATTCTTTTGGTTGCAATGGTGAAGGGGACTGTCTCTTTGATTTCGTTTTCTGATTTTTCATTGTTTGTGTATAGGAATGCCAGTGATTTCTGTGTGTTGACTTTGTATCCTATGACTTTGCTGAAATCTTTGGTTAGCTCTAGTGGCTTTGTAATAGTGTCTTTGGGATTTTCTATGTATAATATCATGTCGTCTGCAAAAAGAGAGAGCTTGACTTCTTCCTTTCCAATCTGGATTCTTTGATTTCTTTCTCTTCTCTTATTGCCGTTGCTAGAACTTCCAGGACTATGTTGAATAGTAGTGGTGAAAGTGGACACCCCTGTCTTGTTCCTGATCTTAGAGGAAATACTTTCAGTTTTTCACCATTGAGGATAATGTTCGCTGTGGGCTTCTCATATATGGCTTTCACTATGTTGAGATAGGTTTCTTCTATGCCCATTTTCTGAAGAATTTTTATCATCAATGGATGTTGTACTTTGTCAAAAGCTTTCTTTGCATCTATTGAGATGATCATGTGATTTTTGTCTCTCAGTTTGTTGATATGGTGCATCACATTGAGTGATTTGCAGATGTTGAAGAATCCTTGCATGCCTGGGATGAACCTCACTTGATCATGATGGATGAGTTTTTTGATGTGTCATTGAATTCTGTTTGCTAGGATTTTGTTGAGGGTCTTGACATCTAAGTTCATCAGGGAAATTGGTCTGTAATTTTCCTTTTTTGTGTTGTCTTTGGCTGGTTTGGGTATTAGGGTGATGGTGGCCTTGTGGAATGTGTTTGAAAGTTTTCCTTCCTGTGCAATTTTTTGAAAGAGTTTTAGAAGGACAGGCATTAGCTCTTCTTTAAATGTTTGGTAGAATTTGGCTGTGAAGGCATCTGGCCATGGGCTTTTATTTTTGGGTAAATTTTTAATCACAGATTCGATTTCTGAACTTGTGATTGGGTTGTTCAAAGTTTCTGTTTCTTCCTGGCTCAGTCTTGGGAGATTGATCTTCCCCATGAAACTGTCCATTGCTTCCAGGTTATCCAGTTTGTTGCCATAGAGTTGCTCATAATAGTCTCTTAGAATCCTTTGGATTTCTGCATTCTCTGTTGTAATCTCTCCTTTTTCATTTTTGATTTTGTTGATATGGTTCTTCTCTCTCTTTCTCTTGATGAGTCTAGCCAGTGGCTTGTCAATTTTGTTTACCTTTTCAAAGAACCAGCTTTTTGTTTTATTTATCTGTACTATAGTTTCTTTCATTTCTTTCTGATTTATTTCTGCTCTAGTCTTTATAATTTCTCATCTTCTGCTGGCTTTGGGATGTTTTTGTTCTTCTTTTTCCAATTGTTTTAAGCGGAGGGTTAAGTCATCTGCTTCATATTTTCCTAGTTTCTTGAGGTGGGATTGTATTGCTATAAATTTCCCTCTTAGAACTGCTTTTGCAGTATCCCATAGGTTTTGCACTGTCGTGTGTTCATTGTCATTTTCTTCTAGGAATTTTTAAATTTCTCCTTTGATTTGCTTGGTAATCAGTTGGATTTTTAGGTATGTATTGTTTAATCTCCAGGTGTTTGTGTTTTTAGCGGTTTTTTCTCTTTAGTTGATCTCTAGTCTCATTGCATTGTGGTCTGAGAAGATAGTTGATATAATTTCGGTTTTCTTGAATTGACTGAGGTTAGATTTGTGGCCCAAGATGTGGTCTATCCTGGAGAATGTTCCGTGAGCACTTGAGAAGAAAGTGTATTCTTCTGCTTTTGGGTGGAATGTCCTAAAGATATCGATGAGGTCCATCTTTTCTAGTGTGGCATTTAAGGCTTGTGTTTCTTCATTAATTTTCTGTTTGGATGATCTATCCATTGGTGTGAGAGGAGTGTTAAAGTCTCCTGCTATTATTGTGTTATTATTGATTTTTTCTTTTAAGTCTGAAAGTATCTGTCTTATGTATTGAGGTGCCCCTGTGTTGGGTGCATAGATATTCATGACTGTTATGTCTTCCTCTTGGATGGATCCCTTAATCATGATGTAGTGACTTGCCTTGTCTCTTAGAATCTTCTTTACTTTAAAGTCTATTCTGTCTGATATGAGGATTGCTACTCCAGCTTTCTTTTGATTTCCATTTGCATGGAATATCTTTTTCCAGCCTCTCACTTTCAGTCTATGGGTGTCTATAGATCTGAAGTGGGTCTCTTGTAAACAGCATATATATGGGTCATGTTTCTTGATCCATTCAGCCAGCCTGTGTCGTTTGGTTGGAGCATTTAGTCCATTTATGTTCAAAGTAATTATTGATGCGAATGTTCCTATGGTCATCTTCTTAGAAGTTTGGGGTTTGATTTGTAGGACTTCTACTCTTGTATTTATTAGTTATATCAGGCCCTTTAACACTTGTTGTAGGGCTGGTTTTGTGGTACAGAATTCTTTTAGTTTTTGTCTGTCTGAGAAGCTTTTGACTTCTCCATCAATTCTGAATGAGATTCTTGCTGGGTAGAGAAATCTTGGTTGAAGGTTGTTCTCTTTTAGCCGTTTAAATGTGTCCTGCCATTCTCTTCTGGCCTGCAGGGTTTCTGTTGAGAGATCTGCAGTTAGATGTATGGGGTTTCCTTTATATGTTATTTGTTGTTTGCTCCTAGCTGCTTTCAGTAATCTGTCTTTATATTTAGTCTGCATTAGTTTGATTAGAATGTGCCTTGGTGTGTTTCTTCTGGGGTTTCTCCTGTATGGAACTCTCATTGCTTCGTGGACTTGGTTGACTGTTTCCTTTCTCATGCTGGGGAAGTTTTCTACTATAACCTCTTCAAGAATTTTTTCGTAACCTTTCTTTCCCTCTTCTTCCTCTGGAACTCCTATAATTCTAATGTTGGTGCGTTTGATATTGTCCCATAGGTCCCTGAGGCTATCCTCAGTTCTTTTAATTCTTTCAGCTTTGTTCTGTTCCTCACCAGTTATTTCCACCAGTCTATCTTCCAGCACGCTTATCCATTCTTCAGCCTCCGATACTCTACTGTTGAGACCTTCTATAGTATTTTTGAGTTCAGCAATTGAGTTGGTGGTCTCTATTTGCTTATTTTTCATTTCCTGCATGTCTTTTCTCAAGGCACTAATTTCCTCTAATATTCTGTTTTAGGTGTTTTGCATCCTCATTAGTATAGTTTTTCTGAATTCTCTTTCAGATAATTTGTCTATCTCCTCCTCTGTCATTTGAAGCTGTGATTCTCTAGCTTGGTCCTTCATTTGTGCAGTGTTTCTCTGTCGTTTCATTATTAGGTTAGCTTTTGTTTCTTTGTGGGTGTCTGTGTGTACAGAGTTCTTTTCCCCACCAGTCTTCTTGGTTGAATTCTCCCTTCCTTTGGGTTTCTATCCTTGTAGAAGGGTTCAGTGGTTTGTGTCTTGGGTGGTGTTAGACTTTGTTTACAGATGAACAATCTCTAGTGTTGTATGTTCTTTGATAGTGTGGGGTCTTGGAATCAGGGCTTCTACTCCGAGGATCCTTGGTTTGATGATTGGTCAGGGGGTGTAGGCTCTATGTCTGGTTTGCTATGGTGTTACATGATATTAGTTCAAATACTAGCATCTGAGGAGCAAGAAGTGTGTCCCTAATGGGTGACAGTCATAAAAGCATGCAGATGTTTTCTAACATAGTCATAAGATATACATACATACACAGCAATAACCACATCTAACCAGTCTTACAGTAACAAAGCATAGGAAATTTTTCTGGCAAACGACACAATCAAAGATGGTACTTGCCCGTTAAGCTCTGAATTAATTAAAATAGTGCCTGGAAAAATAGATCTTGGGTAAGGTCCTGGCTTGGACTATTTCATTGAAAGCAATTTTTAACTAAGACATGTGTTGGGGGTAAGGAGGTGGAGAGTGTATGGGTAATGAGAAGGAATAGATTCGACTTGGAAGGATTTTATAGGGTTATGTATCCAAGATTAGTGTGTTGTATTGTTTAGTGCAGCTGGAAGACAGTGGAGACAGGAAGGTAGGAAATATTTATCTAGGGGGTAGTGGTAGATAGGAGAAAGTTTTAGATTTAGAATATAGAGGGAGGAAGGAGTGGGAAAGAGGAAAGAAAATTAGAAGTTCAAGAATTAAAATTATTTTAAAAAAATAATAATTAAAAATTAAAAAAAAGAAATTAAAAATTAAAAAAGGGAAGAGAAACTTAATAAGAAGAGACAAAAGAGAAAAAAGAAGAAAAAAAACCAAAACCCAAACCTGACCTATCAAACGAATAAACAGAACCGTCCGCAACAGATAAGCAAAAAAGCTAAATACTGTCCCTGGTTTTTATCCTCTCATCTGTCTGGTGGAAGCCAGTCTGCTCTCGATGGTGTTGTCTTGATGATGTAGCCTTTCCCTTATGGCACCCGTCTGCAAGCTCAGGTGCTGGCCGGGATGGCGGGCTGATCCCAGTCCGTTGGGCGGGGGACCGCGGCGCGCTCGCTGTCCCGGGTTGGGCGGAAGCGCGGGCTGATCCCAGTCCGTCCGGCGAGGGGCCGCGGCGTGCGCACAATCCCGTGTTGGGCGGGGGCGTCCTGGCTCTGCCGCGCACCCGCTGGTAGCCTCTGATACCTGCCTTTCTCCCGGCTTCCTCCGCTGTGGATGTAGCTATGGGGTGCAGCTATGGGCGTGCACGGGTTCCTCCACCACTGGCATGCGCACACTGCCGGTTACGCTATAAGTCCCAAAGGCAGGCACAAGCTTCCCCGTCTGGCTCCAGCCCGGTCCCTGGTCAGCAATCTGTGGGCAATTTTCACACTGGGCGCTCCCTCCCGTCTCCCAGTCGGTTTCTAGGCAGCACTCCCCGAGTTCCGTCTGGCCTCAGGTCGGTAGGCAGCAAGCGCATTCTGCTCAGCCCTGCTCGGGTATCCTATCTTCACAGTGTCATAATTTCTGCCGGCGATCCAGGCAGATTCTTGGAGTTTTCACATTGAGCGCTGCCCTCTCTCCCCTGAGGCTCTGCTTAGGCCCCCTTTTAGGGCACTTGCTGGCGCGCTCTCAGTCGGTGCGGTCCGGCGTGGGGGTTAGGATAGAGGATTCTTAGAATCCTAGCTCCGGGAACTTTCTGGCTATTCACTCTTCTACTCTCGCGGACCTATGGAATTCTTCTGTCGTCTAGTGGCTGGTTTGCTGGTGGTGGTTCTTTTCTTGATTAGTTCTGGTGATTCTGTTGGGGAGCTAGTGAAATCTTCCCCTCATTCCTCCGCCATCTTGGAAATTAAAAATTAAAAAGGGAAGAGAAACTTAATAAGAAGAGACAAAAGAAAAAGAAAGAAAACCAAAACCCAAACCTGACCTATCAAACGAATAAACAGAACCGTCCGCAACAGATAAGCAAAAAAGCTAAATACTGTCCCTGGTTTTTATCCTCTCATCTGTCTGGTGGAAGCCAGTCTGCTCTCGATGGTGTTGTCTTGATGATGTAGCCTTTCCCTTATGGCACCCGTCTGCAAGCTCAGGTGCTGGCCGGGATGGCGGGCTGATCCCAGTCCGTTGGGCGGGGGACCGCGGTGCGCTCGCTGTCCCGGGTTGGGCGGGAGCGCGGGCTGATCCCAGTCCGTCCGGCGAGGGGCCACGGCTTGCGCGCAATCCCGTGTTGGGCGGGGGCTCCTGGCTCTGCCGCGTACCAGCTGGTAGCCTCTGATACCTGCCTTTCTCCCGGCTTCCTCCGCTGTGGATGTAGCTATGGGGTGCAGCTATGGGCGTGCACGGGTTCCTCCACCACTGGCATGCGCACACTGCCGGTTACGCTATAAGTCCCAAAGGCAGGCACAAGCTTCCCCGTCTGGCTCCAGCCCGGTCCCTGGTCAGCAATCTGTGGGCAATTTTCACACTGGGCGCTCCCTCCCGTCTCCCAGTCGGTTTCTAGGCAGCACTCCCCGAGTTCCGTCTGGCCTCAGGTCGGTAGGCAGCAAGCGCATTCTGCTCAGCCCTGCTCGGGTATCCTATCTTCACAGTGTCATAATTTCTGCCGGCGATCCAGGCAGATTCTTGGAGTTTTCACATTGAGCGCTGCCCTCTCTCCCCTGAGGCTCTGCTTAGGCCCCCTTTTAGGGCACTTGCTGGCGCGCTCTCAGTCGGTGCGGTCCGGCGTGGGGGTTAGGATAGAGGATTCTTAGAATCCTAGCTCCGGGAACTTTCTGGCTATTCACTCTTCTACTCTCGCGGACCTATGGAATTCTTCTGTCGTCTAGTGGCTGGTTTGCTGGTGGTGGTTCTTTTCTTGATTAGTTCTGGTGATTCTGTTGGGGAGCTAGTGAAATCTTCCCCTCATTCCTCCGCCATCTTGGCTCCCCTTCCCCTATCTTAAACACTTTTAATGGCTTCATTGGTTGTATATTGCTTCAAATTTCTAATGTAAGCATTGACCTTCCAAAACTGTAGAGGCTCCAGAATATTACTGTTAAGTAGCATTTATGTAGTACTTTATATTGCCTAGTGCTTTGCAATTGATTCAATCAGTTGCTCCTTAATTTGGGATAAAAGTTTGTGAAATCTTCTGCACTTGGGCAGAGATAAAAATGGTTTCTGTGTTAGGTGGAAGTCTAGTGGAACTTTGAGTTGCAGGACCATCCTTTCAAAGGGTGCAATTTGCAATGTCTGTCAAACGCCTTCTCCAAGAAGCATGGCCAGCGAAGTCACAAATAGTACAAAATCGTTGACAGACCTTGAGAAGAAAGCTGCCAAATCATATCTATGTGCAAAAAGAAAGTATGTCTAAGGGCTTCCCTGGTGGTCCAGTGGGTAAGGACACTGCCTTGCAGTGCAAGGGGCGCCGGTTCGATCCCTGGCCTGGGAAGATCCCACGTGCCGCGGAGCAGCTGGACCGATGTGTCCGATTACCGAGCCAGAGCTCTGGAGCGCATGCGCCCAGAGCCGGTGCTCTGCGACAACAGAGGCCACCGCGATGGGAGGCCCACACAGGCCAAAGAACAAAGATGGATGAAAATAGACAAATGAAAGACCAATAGAAGTGGCCCGCCCGCCCCCTCCCTTCCTGACCCGCACCCCCATAAATAAATAAATAAATAAATGTTTAAAAAAAAAAAAAGTATGTCTAAAAGCATTTTTACTACTGAATAGTTTCTAAAATTAGTTGCATGTCCGCCTAATTTTTCTTTTCACTTGTAATTTTCAAGTATCTTTACCAGAAGCTGGTCTTCTAATTCTTAGTTTAGCAAAAGTTCTAAGCCACTCCTTACTTTGATATGTGTTACAATAAAATTGTCTGAGAAGAAGAACGAGGATCTGTTACCTAATAATGAAGAATTTTGATAGAGACGGCAGGGTTTGTCTTAGTGACCACTGATGTAGAAATTGACAGCTTTGGGGCTACAGTCTTCTCCACTTGACTTGGCTGATAACTGCGCCAACTAGATGACAGTCTGCCAGCATGCAAAGCCACTAGACACACGCAGCTAACCGAGTGTCTATCAGAACCATGTTCTAGATCTCAGTTACTGTTTATGTTACTAGTCTAAGTTTATCAATCAAAACCTACCAAGAGCAGACATGGTGGAAAAGCTAGTGGAACTGGTGAACTCAGATATCAATTCTCTGTTCCTAAAGAACTAAAGAAAGTGTGGACACGCCCGTAAGATCTAAATTGCAAAGCTCTGACATGATGGATTAAAATTACAACTGTTTCCAATAATTATACCAGGTTCTAAAGTGGGGTTTAGAACCAACACCTAATCCCAGGAAACACTGTGTATTTCTCCTCTCCAGCCCACTTGTCCAACCTCATTTTCACCTACACTGAGCCCCCTAGATTCTCTCTTCTGTCACTTTACCAAAGCATAACACCCTCTCTTGTTCCATTCTCTTCCCATTCTTCTCCCTCTCCACTTCCTGCTTCCCTAACTTCCTGGCAACTTTCTACCCTTTTTCAAAAAGTTTTCCCAGGTGTTATTCTCTGTCCAAGCTCCCTAATCTTTAACTTCTACCCCACAATCATATGCTATTATTCTTTCTCCAGTATCCTTTTCATTCCTTTCATTCTTATAATATGCATATATATTATGTAGATTTACAGTGATTTGTTTACAATCCAATAAACTGTGGGTCCCTGGAATCTTATGGGCATTGGGGTGAGGGAGGGGAATATGTTGTGGAACTAGGGGATCTCAAACAAGGGCTCTGTGGCAACCTGGAGGGGTGGGCTGGGGAGGGGGGGCATATGTATGCCTATGGAGGATTCAGCTCAATATGTGGCAGTGAACAACAAAACTTTGCTAAAAAAGAAAGAAAGAAAGAAAGATCTGTTGAGGTCTCCCTGGTGGTCCAGTGGGTAAAGGGTCTGCCCTGCAGTGCAAGGAGCACTGGTGCAATCCCTGGCCTGGAAAGATCCCACATGCCAAGGAGCAGCTGGACGAGTGTGTCCAATTAATGAGCCAGTGCTCTGGTGCACGTGCACCCAGAGCCAGTGCTCTGCAAGACAGAGAGGCCACTGCGATGGGAGGTCCATACAGGCCAAAGAATAAAGATAGATGAAAAATAAACGATGACTTAGAGGCAAAAAATTTAAAAAAGTTAAGGAAAAAAAGATCTGTTGAACTTTAACTAGGTCCACCTAGGATACTAACCAAGTAACTCATTTTTAAGTGTATTAAGATATTTATCAATAGCATACCTTATTTTTATACAATCATGTAGAGTAATTTAATAATATCAAGATGAAAAGCTAGTGGAACTGGTGAATCAGAACTTCTCTGTTCCTAAAGAACTAAAGAAAGTGTGGACACGCCCGTAAGATCTAAATTGCAAAGCTCTGACATGATGGATTAAAATTACAACTGTTTCCAATAATTATACCAGGTTCTAAAGTGGGGTTTAGAACCAACACCTAATCCCAGGAAACACTGTGTATTTCTCCTCCAGCCCACTTGTCCAACCTCATTTTCACCTACACTGAGCCCCCTAGATTCTCTCTTCTGTCACTTTACCAAAGCATAACACCCTCTCTTGTTCCATTCTCTTCCCATTCTTCTCCCTCTCCACTTCCTGCTTCCCTAACTTCCTGGCAACTTTCTACCCTTTTTCAAAAAGTTTTCCCAGGTGTTATTCTCTGTCCAAGCTCCCTAATCTTTAACTTCTACCCCACAATCATATGCTATTATTCTTTCTCCAGTATCCTTTTCATTCCTTTCATTCTTATAATATGCATATATATTATGTAGATTTACAGTGATTTGTTTACAATCCAATAAACTGTGGGTCCCTGGAATCTTATGGGCATTGGGGTGAGGGAGGGGAATATGTTGTGGAACTAGGGGATCTCAAACAAGGGCTCTGTGGCAACCTGGAGGGGTGGGCTGGGGAGGGGGGGCATATGTATGCCTATGGAGGATTCAGCTCAATATGTGGCAGTGAACAACAAAACTTTGCTAAAAAAGAAAGAAAGAAAGAAAGATCTGTTGAGGTCTCCCTGGTGGTCCAGTGGGTAAAGGGTCTGCCCTGCAGTGCAAGGAGCACTGGTGCAATCCCTGGCCTGGAAAGATCCCACATGCCAAGGAGCAGCTGGACGAGTGTGTCCAATTAATGAGCCAGTGCTCTGGTGCACGTGCACCCAGAGCCAGTGCTCTGCAAGACAGAGAGGCCACTGCGATGGGAGGTCCATACAGGCCAAAGAATAAAGATAGATGAAAAATAAACGATGACTTAGAGGCAAAAAATTTAAAAAAGTTAAGGAAAAAAAGATCTGTTGAACTTTAACTAGGTCCACCTAGGATACTAACCAAGTAACTCATTTTTTTAAGTGTATTAAGATATTTATCAATAGCATACCTTATTTTTTATACAATCATGTAGAGTAATTTAAAACCTTCGAACAATATCAAAAAGGCCAAAAGAACCCAGCTGACCAATTATCCAGAGATAGCTAGACATATACACATGTATGGATATTTATAGGTATCTATAACACAATGTTAGGGAGCTCCCCCAATGGCTCAGTGAGTAAAGAATCCACCTGCTTTGCACAAGATAAAGGAGGCTCAGGTTTGATCCCTGGTTAGGAAAATCCCCTGGAGTAAGAAATGGCAACCTACTCCAGTATTCTTGCCTGAAGAACCCTATGGATAGAGGAGCCTAGTGGGCTATACTATAGTCCATGGAGTGGCAAAGAGTTGGACACTGACTGAGCAACTAAGCACACAGCATACAGCTTTACAGAAATGGTATGAATTTACTGAAGCTCTTATACAGTTTCTTACTTTTTAAAAACTCAGTTATATTCTACAGACACTTTTCTGTGTCAATAAATAAAGTCTAAATCTCATTCTAACAATGGCTGAATAGTTCAGAATATGAATATAATGTACTTTAACATATTGATGGACATTTAAACTATACTCAGTCTTTCATTATTGCAAATATTGGCACAAGTATTTTTTCTAGAAATGTATACTTTACAGTTATTAGTGGGGCAGAGCATCTTTTCATTGATGTACTTGTCATTTGTATTTTCTCTTTTGTAATTTACTTAACCTGCTCTAGGATTTTGACAAGCATTTCACAAATAATTGTAAATTCTTTTAACATCAAAAAAAAACTAATGTTGGAACCTAAAGTAAGAAGTCAAGAAGAGAAAGGCTTGTGGTTTCTTTGGCTGCACGTATACTAAAATCGGAACATTACAGAGAAGATTAGCATGACTCCTGCTCAAGGATGACATGCAAATTCATGAAATATTCTATATATTTTTTTATACTCATAGTGTCAGAAACAAAAATTACTGTTGAAAAATTACTGCTCAGGGCTTCCATGGTGGTTCAGTGGGTAAGGACACCACCTTGCAGTGCAAGGGGCACCGGTTCAATCTCTGGCCTGGGAAGATCCCACGTGCCGTGGAGCAGCTGGACCGATGTGTCCAGTTACCGAGCAGGAGCTCTGGAGTGCATGTGCCCTGAGCCAGTGCTCTGAGACAAGAGAGGCCACTGCGATGGGAGGCTCACACAGGCCAAAGAACAAAGATGGATGAAAATAAATAAAAGACCAATAGAAGTGGTCAAAAAACAAAAAGAAAATACTGTTGAAAGAATGAATGAAGCTTTGGAAATAGTAGATATAAGAATTCAAGTAAGCAAGCCTTTAAAATTATATATTCAAGATTAAAGTGGATGGAACTGAAAAAAAGTAGATAAATAAATAAATAAAATAATGCTTGTTAAATAAAAAAAAGGGGGGGAAGACTTATTTTGAAAAATCTGCCTTGAGGTGTCCATAAAATCCTGGACCTTCATGAGTCTCGGCCAGGAAAAATAATAACATTGTGTCAGATTCAAGTTTTAGGCGTGGGAGTTCTCCTTAGGTTGTATTTCATTGTGAAACATGTAGTTTAGAAAATCAGAGTATTTGCCTGTTTAAATGTGTATCTTTTCTTCAAAGTAATCCCTCACAATGTTCATTGAAAATACTTATGACTAATTTACTGACCTCAGACATTTTACTTATGGCTCCATGTCCCTGTGTCATCTGTTTCTCCCACAGGAATTTAAAATACACATATTAAAAATAAATTTTACATATTCAAGCTACAATTTTAAAAACAACTTATTTTGTGAAGGCTTCTACGGCCTTTAACTGGAACATTTGACACAATTTATTTCCCAAACCATGCTCTATATTTCTGAAGTCTTTAATTCTACAAGATAAAAATAAGACAGTTTTAAGCAGGGATCTGAATACACACTTGTATATTCCTTTTGTGTCACAATTCACAGTGGCTTTGTTGATCACAAAGGTACTAAAATAAATTTCATTTTCATGCTATAAACAACATTATTCTAAGCTATTGAAAAATTAGTAGGTGAGAGTCTGGGTAACGTTATTTCTAAGCAAAAATAGAAGAGCAAAGTTTCAGGATCGATTTTTGTCAGATATGTGAACACCCGTTTTATAGAATTCAACTCCTGTTTTGACAGCTTATTGAATACTCTCCCAAGTTTTCCCGCCTGGTAATATCTCCCATTAATTAATACCCATTCTCTGTTCACAGTTTTGATATGAGTGTTAACACAACACTCATAATCACAATTGTTCAGGTATGCTTTTTTGTCTGTATTATGTATTCCTCAAATATTAAATGTTGCCCAAAGATAAAGGCAAGGTAGAAATTTTAAAAATAAAATTCAGACTTATAACAGGAATAACAATTCTGTGTTTGCAATTCACTTTTCCCCCTTTCTTTATTGTAGTATCAAACTCTGCGAAACATTTTTCTTCTTTTCATTTTTATGTGAATAAGGCTATAAGAATACAATTTAAAATCTTTTAAAATATATTTAGAATACAATATTTTTTATTTGGTGGAACTGGGGAGCAATTTTGTACTACAACAATGTAAGTAATGGTTATCAAAAGAAGTCAAATGTTTATAGACAATTTTCACCTTGGAGTGCAAACTAATCTAATTACGTTAGCTTTCAAAATTTTTAAAGCTTGCAAGAATGATGCAATGTTTGTCCAAACGTGAATTCTTGCAACATATGCATTTGTGTGGGCATGTGTGTGTATATATGTAACATCATATATAGTGTTAGTATTAGTCATTCACTCATTCATGACTGGTTCTTTGCAACCCCATTGACTACAGCCCACCAGGTTCCTTTGTCCATGGAATTCTCCAGGCAAGATTACTGGAGTGGGTCATCATTTCCTTCTCCAGGGGATCTTCCTTACCCAAGGATGCAACCCATATCTCCTGCATTGGCAGACAAGTTCTTCACCACTAGCACCACCAATGTACACACACACACACACACACACACACACACACACACACACACATAGAAATGGAGAGAGAGAAAAGAGAAAGAGAACCACTTTGCACCCTTTTCACAATGTATAAATAAAAGTTCTAATTTCATAGAACCACTGCAAGCATTAGGGGCATTAATTTTTTCCTCTTGCTTACACAATTGGGCAAAAAATAAAGGAAGGTGTCTAACACTTCTTTTAATTTATATTTATTTGGTTATCAGGTAGATTGATGATTTTTCTCATAATTTATAGGCTATACTTAATACTTAAATATACTTGGTTATACAGTAAACCAATAAGAAAAGATATGAAAAATGAAATGTTATTTATAAAGTATGATTGAAATTGCAATTAAAACTACTGAAGCCTGCTAGCCTTGCCCACCAAGTAAATAAAAACTATCTCAATCCACAAATTATTTTAAGGGATAATAAAAGGAAAGCCATTTTCAAAGCAACTGGCTAAAAACAAGTTCTTCCTGGTTATTTGGGCAACTTGAGCTGCTTTACTCCTAAAATTTCTCGTGTTTTCATAATAGTATTGAGGAAATTATTTTACTCTTTCTATCAAGTGTTGCTAAGAGGCAAAGAAATCAAGGGTTCATAAAGAAGCAATGACTTAAGTGTGTTTTTAGGAAAGCAATAAAAAGTCTTTTAATTTTATACAACAATGTAAAAGTAATGGTTATCAAAAGAAGTCAAATGTTTATAGACAATTTTCACCTTGGAGTGCAAACTAATCTAATTACGTTAGCTTTCAAAATTTTTAAAGCTTGCAAGAATGATGCAATGTTTGTCCAAACGTGAATTCTTGCAACATATGCATTTGTGTGGGCATGTGTGTGTATATATGTAACATCATATATAGTGTTAGTATTAGTCATTCACTCATTCATGACTGGTTCTTTGCAACCCCATTGACTACAGCCCACCAGGTTCCTTTGTCCATGGAATTCTCCAGGCAAGATTACTGGAGTGGGTCATCATTTCCTTCTCCAGGGGATCTTCCTTACCCAAGGATGCAACCCATATCTCCTGCATTGGCAGACAAGTTCTTCACCACTAGCACCACCAATGTACACACACACACACACACACACACACACACACACACACACATAGAAATGGAGAGAGAGAAAAGAGAAAGAGAACCACTTTGCACCCTTTTCACAATGTATAAATAAAAGTTCTAATTTCATAGAACCACTGCAAGCATTAGGGGCATTAATTTTTTCCTCTTGCTTACACAATTGGGCAAAAAATAAAGGAAGGTGTCTAACACTTCTTTTAATTTATATTTATTTGGTTATCAGGTAGATTGATGATTTTTCTCATAATTTATAGGCTATACTTAATACTTAAATATACTTGGTTATACAGTAAACCAATAAGAAAAGATATGAAAAATGAAATGTTATTTATAAAGTATGATTGAAATTGCAATTAAAACTACTGAAGCCTGCTAGCCTTGCCCACCAAGTAAATAAAAACTATCTCAATCCACAAATTATTTTAAGGGATAATAAAAGGAAAGCCATTTTCAAAGCAACTGGCTAAAAACAAGTTCTTCCTGGTTATTTGGGCAACTTGAGCTGCTTTACTCCTAAAATTTCTCGTGTTTTCATAATAGTATTGAGGAAATTATTTTACTCTTTCTATCAAGTGTTGCTAAGAGGCAAAGAAATCAAGGGTTCATAAAGAAGCAATGACTTAAGTGTGTTTTTAGGAAAGCAATAAAAAGTCTTTTTTTTAATTTTAATGATTATAGATTATTCTAAAAGAAACAATATGAACCTTTCTGTGGAGATGTGTAAGTTAAACAGTCTTTAGTTGAATGTCATGATCAGTTTAGGACAATAGATGAAAATGGGGGAAAGAGGAAAGGAAACACTGAATGAAAAGAAGATAGGAGGACAAAAGAGAGATCAATAGGCAAAAAAAAAAAAAAAAAAAAGGAATAGCCACACAAAAAAAGAGATACACAAATTAACAGAAAGCCCCATGTAAGAAAAGAAGACAGACAGACATGCACTTAAAGACCCTGAGGGAAGCATCAGTTTAAGGAGAAGAAAGCCACTTCAGTCACACTTTGGAGTGTACAGGGATCTGGACACTGATTCTGAGCTTTTGTGATCACTGCTTTCAAATGCTGAGTCAGGGCAGAAGCCAATGAACTGATAAACGCTCTAAACATCAGATCAGAACTGGGTCTACAGAACCAACCTTAAATAGTTGAGGCAAAGAAGAACGGGACCCCTGAAATAGTACCCAATTCAACTTGGATTCACTATGGAAAATCCAACCTAAATCATTTTTAAGGGCTGTGATCAATCCACCCAACACAGTTATCTGCACAAGGAGCTCCTGGGCAAGTGTGGTCTAATTTCTAAAATAAGGAGAAACTGCTTATCCATCAGCTTGAAACAGTGAAGCACAGCATCATTTGCTAATTTTACTTTTGATTACTTTTTACATTAACTATGATGCTACATGATTTTTCCACGGGCACCACCAGGGAGGCCTCATTTCCACTACATTGAAATGGTGTGCCATTCTTGGCAGGGAACTGTAGGTGCTGCTGAAGCTACATAGCTGAAAAGGATAGTCCCAGCCTGCAATTCTTTGGCTTATTACAGTTCTATTTTAGCCCGTTCTCTTCCTCCCACTCAAATTCTGTACCCTAGCATGTGTTTGGATATGCTGCCTCCTCCAGGTCTTCACACTAAATTTACTCTTAGAAACTAGGAGCACAACTTGTTAGATGAGTCATTCTCCCTGGAAGACTCAGCTCCATGGTGGACAGCTCGTAAATTGGAATAGATGCAGTTGGATGGGGTTGGGGGGTCGGGGTGAGTGAGGGGGATGGGTAGGGGGAGTAGAGACAACAGTCTCTGGTTCATCATGTTCTGCAAAGAAAGCCAACAGGGTGGAGGTGGGTGGTTTCAGAGCGAACTGAAGCAAATTCTCACATCACATTTTAAAGAGAAATTGGCTAAAGAGCCTAATATGCTAAAGATAATGCTCTAAAGCTTAAATTTGGATTTATCACTTGTTTGGGGGTCAAGTACTTTTTCTTTTTTCTTCTTCCTTCATCTGTGTGTGCGTGTGTGTGTGTGTGTGTGTTATCCTTTGACCAGTGCTCAGAGCATAATTTGTTTCCAGTCTTTTTTGTTCTATGAGTGAAAAGGTCAATGCCCTTTGACATGGCATGAGCTGTTCAGTGCACCAGGGAAACATCACCAGCAGTGCCGAGCTTAAAACAACTTTAGGGCAGCCGGAGTCAAACACAGGAAGTGTTGTTCAAACCCCAGGAGAACATTGGCTTTGTTTAGTAGCCAACTTACATCTTGTTGAATTGCTAAGTGCCGCTATCTTGAATGAGCAGATATATCAGAGACTCCAAACCCAGATGAGGTATTTGTAGGCATGATATAACAACATCACTCTCCTAAAGTGTCCCCTACAGGAATCTAAATACAGAGTGGCTATTTTCTTAAATGGGAAAAGTTCCATCTCAGGTCCCCATAGTCCAATACATGCTAAATGATTCTACAAATGAACAAACACTGCTTTGATGAGACAGTAAATTTAGTAGGAGAAATAATCAACCAGAAATGCAGACAGAAAAAGTGGATTTCTTTTATAAACAGTCTAACCAGGAAATGAATTACACATTCAATCTTGCATCCAGAAGGTTTCTTTTTTATTAATTTAGTTGAAAACACTGACCTGTTCAACATTTTTATTTACATAGTATGTGTAAATCTCTGTGTTCAATGATTTATTAACTGTTACTTTATCAGTACAAGATAATATTTTGACTCCATTTCACAATTAATTGAGAAGGAAAGGTTAAGTGTTTTGCCTAAGGTCACTTGACAAATTTAAACCAGAAACACATTTAGCTCCTTGAACTACTGACTTTCTGCCTTATGTTTTAAATCAGTTAATCATTTTGCTTCTAAATACACTGAAAGAGATTAAAGCCTCCACAAAAAAAGAAAAAAAAATCACATTCTGCAGCAGTTCTCCATTTGGAAAGAGAAGAAATCTGGATAAAATATACATCAAGCTTTTTGGTATAGTATTGAAGACAGAATTAAAGAGGAAGAAAAACGTAGGCCAAAGAAGGAAAAGTCCTAAGTAGATACTAAGTGGGTCTTCCCTGGTGGTTCAGAAGGTAAAGAATCTGCTTGTGATGTAGGAAACCCAGATTCAATCCCTGGGTTGAAAAGTGCTTCTAGAAAAGGGCATGGCAATACACTCCAGTATTCTTGCCTGAAGAATCCCGTGAACAGAGGAGCCTGGCTGGCTATAGTCCACAGGGTCACAAAGAGTCAGACACGACTAAAGCAACTGAGCATACACACAGGTAGTATGTGACATGGCCATGCAAACAGCCTAGTCTTTCCTTCCAAACCAAGAGTCAAGATGCTTGGACTCTAGTCCCACTCTGCTCTATCATATATTGGGTGGAGTGGTCCTTAACCTCTCTAAGTCTCTCTTCCTCATCGGTAAAGTGGGTATAAAAAGACCTACCCTCCCTTCAGGAAAGTCATGAGTTTCAGGTAAAAGTATGGACATGAAAGAGTAATTTTAAGAATACTGTAGGTTGTAAAGTGCTGTACAAATCCCATTAGTGATTGTGGTCATAGCATTACTGTTGTATTAGAAAAGAAATGACAGGAAGCACATGAATAAAATAGATGTCATAAATTATGTCTCTTGAGAAATTGGTCTTCCTGAGAAATCCAATGAAAATCATGGACTCTCTTCAGCAAAATTCACAGAAATATGCCCCAAATTTTAATTATAACTTTCAAGCGATTTATAGATTGTTCGAATCTCATGTGTTTGTAGACCTCATATTAAGAACAGTTGTTACAGAGGAAGAAGAGAAATGGCAGATTATCTGGAAAGCAAGGAGGCATGGGAATCAAAAAGCAACATAGACTTATTGGTGAGCCCAACAGTCACATGGTAGAAAGCTGTAAGAAGATGGCTTTGGGTCACTTGCTGGTGAGATGTGGACAAACAGACTGCTGGTTGAGGAAAGTGTTAACCTTGTCTTGTCCAGAAGAGAAGGAAACACCTTACTCATTTCCATGAAAATTCTAGGAGCAGTCTTCATAGAGATATAGAGAAACTCACAAAAGTGTGTGTGGCAGGAACAGCAGGGTGCAGGGGGAGATGATGAAAGAGGATGGCAGCTAGGTATTTTGATATGAGGGCAAGTGCAGAAAGACAGAGTTGGGGGTACTGTGCCCTAACAATACGAGTCTCTGCATTCCTCTGGTTCTCCTGCCTGTAGGTTCAGCAGGAGGCCATCCAGGAACTAATTCTGGCTAGATCAAGGAGAAAAAAGGACCCCTGCTGTCAAGTTCTCTCTCTCTCTTTTTTAAGTTGCAGCATGTGGGATATAGTTCTCTGATCAAGGATGGGAGCCCCAGGACCCCTGCACTGGGAGTGTGGAGTCTTAGCCTCTGGACCACCAGGGAAGCCCTAAGATCACTCTCCATTAGAGCCAGCCAGTGACTGACCTGTTTATGACTTTGCCTCATAGGTGCCTGTGAATGAATTTTATTACCTGCTGCTGCTGCCTGTAGCCTCTACACCTGGATCAAAAACTTGAATCTTGGATACAACTTCGAACTTGTGCAGAGGTACTCCTCTGTGTTCCACAGATCCATTTGCCTTAAGCTAGTCTCAGACACAGATTTATCTACTCCGTATGACGCATGGCATTTCTGCATACCCCAGTCTTGATTGGGCAGCAGAGCCTCATCTCTTCTTCATGGCTTTGAATGTAAGACAGATTTTGATTCCAGTCTTTCCTTGCTCTGACTTGATGATGTCTCTCCTGATTTCCTGATCTGAACAGAGTAGGGGCAAGGGGCTAGAGGTTCACAGTGATATTGCTTGTTAGGTATAATTTCTAGCTTGTGCGATTTCAACAAGTTGCTGTGACTTTTCTCCTCCTCTAGAAACTTCCTGAGTTATTGAGTCAGCCCAACAATAGAGACCTCTCAAATCAAGAGTGGTTCCTCCAACTTAGTGTATGTTGAAAAGTGAAAACTTGCTTAGTCATGTCTGACTCGTTGTAACCCATGGATGAGCCATGGAATTCTCCAGACAAAAAAGGGTTTTCATGTTGAAGAGAAGGAAACACCTTACTCATTTCCATGAAAATTCTAGGAGCAGTCTTCATAGAGATATAGAGAAACTCACAAAAGTGTGTGTGGCAGGAACAGCAGGGTGCAGGGGGAGATGATGAAAGAGGATGGCAGCTAGGTATTTTGATATGAGGGCAAGTGCAGAAAGACAGAGTTGGGGGTACTGTGCCCTAACAATACGAGTCTCTGCATTCCTCTGGTTCTCCTGCCTGTAGGTTCAGCAGGAGGCCATCCAGGAACTAATTCTGGCTAGATCAAGGAGAAAAAAGGACCCCTGCTGTCAAGTTCTCTCTCTCTCTTTTTTAAGTTGCAGCATGTGGGATATAGTTCTCTGATCAAGGATGGGAGCCCCAGGACCCCTGCACTGGGAGTGTGGAGTCTTAGCCTCTGGACCACCGGGGAAGCCCTAAGATCACTCTCCATTAGAGCCAGCCAGTGACTGACCTGTTTATGACTTTGCCTCATAGGTGCCTGTGAATGAATTTTATTACCTGCTGCTGCCTGTAGCCTCTACACCTGGATCAAAAACTTGAATCTTGGATACAACTTCGAACTTGTGCAGAGGTACTCCTCTGTGTTCCACAGATCCATTTGCCTTAAGCTAGTCTCAGACACAGATTTATCTACTCCGTATGACGCATGGCATTTCTGCATACCCCAGTCTTGATTGGGCAGCAGAGCCTCATCTCTTCTTCATGGCTTTGAATGTAAGACAGATTTTGATTCCAGTCTTTCCTTGCTCTGACTTGATGATGTCTCTCCTGATTTCCTGATCTGAACAGAGTAGGGGCAAGGGGCTAGAGGTTCACAGTGATATTGCTTGTTAGGTATAATTTCTAGCTTGTGCGATTTCAACAAGTTGCTGTGACTTTTCTCCTCCTCTAGAAACTTCCTGAGTTATTGAGTCAGCCCAACAATAGAGACCTCTCAAATCAAGAGTGGTTCCTCCAACTTAGTGTATGTTGAAAAGTGAAAACTTGCTTAGTCATGTCTGACTCGTTGTAACCCATGGATGAGCCATGGAATTCTCCAGACAAGAAGATTCATGTTGATTTTTTGGCAGAAAACACAATTGTGTAAAGCAATTATCCTTCAATTAAAAAATAAATAAATAAACAACAGAGCTTCCCTGGTGGCCCAGTCTGCCAGGGTAAACAGTCCACCTTGCAGTGCAAGGTGCGTGGGTTCAGTCCCTGGCCTGGGAAGATCCCATATGCTGTGGAGCGGCTGGACCAGTGTGTCCAATTACGAGTCAGTGCTCTGGAGTGCATGCACCCAGAGACGGTGCTCTGCAATGAGAGAGGCCACTGCAATGGGAGGCCCACACAAGCCAAAGAATAAAGAAAATAAATAAATAAACCAATAAAAAAAGAGGTCATAAAAATAAAAATCAAAAAACAGCAGCAGCCAAAAATAATACTGGATTGGGTATCCTTTCTCTTCTCCAGGGGATCTTTCTAGCCCAGGGATTGAACCCAGGTCACCCGCACTGCAGGCAGATTCTTTACCATCTGTCACTAGGGCAGCCCAAGAATAGTGGAGTGGATCCCTTCTGCAGGCGATCTTCCCCACACAGGAATCAAACCAGGTTTCCTGCTTTGCAGGCAATCTATTTACCAGCTGAACTACAAGGAGACACTTACTGTAGAGGAGACAACTGTTAATTTATGTAAAGCTTCTGAAAATAAAATAATCTGTAAGAGATACAAACTGGGTGCTTAATTGTTGGGCCCTCTTTTATAGTGGAATTGCATGTTGATACTTTTACTTATAATAAGTGCACATGCGTGAGGACACACACACACACATGTGTTCTTCCACTTTATAAGAAGTCACCTTGACATATCCTGTTCATCCTGGTGTTAACTTTCTATATTTTGAGGTTTACTGGCTTTTTTGTAGCCCACATAAAATTTCTGTGTGTTCTATTATATAATGCAAGTCTTGGTTATAATCTTTTGAGCATTCACCTCTGCAAAATTCTCAACTGGAAAAGAAAAAAAGTATGAAGCTCAAAGAGGGAGTTGGAGAGGTGGAATTAATAAGTGAGGCCAGACACCTCTGACTCCACTATGCTTCTCTGAGTGTTAGAAATGGCAATCTATTTTAGGAATCACAAATTTACTCTATTATATGCAATTCTGACTAGGAAACTTTCTTTTGAGTGTAAGCTATGAGAACTTCAGCAAAACTTCTTGGGGATCTATAATACGATATTTTATATGGTGCTTAGTACTGTATAAAGATGACAAACATGTTATCCTATGAAAGTGGAAAAACAGTAGATCATTGGACATGTACCATAAAACACTTTATGGAAATCAAATACATTATATAACCTTATAACCTCAGTAAGGGTGATAATCTACATGACTATTTCATTTGATATTTAATGTGTGCTCTGAAAATCCAGTTCATTATTGTTTTACTCTATTGCATAAGGCTTTCAACATAAAATTTAAGACACAGTAATAATAAATACCAATTTTCCATAACATATAATATTTGCATGTCTTTAGATAAGCATCTTTTGAATGAAAGAAGTCTCACCTCCTAACAAATATTGCAGGGAATACTAGCCAGAAATTTCAAGAGTACTTACTGGAAAAATTAGTAAATATTTGGCTAAACCATAGCACTAAAACAATCCAAGTTCATTTAAAACAGCATGATTTGAGTATAATTATAAATATACAATATGCAATATTTATATGTGATGGAGTAAAGTAATACTTTTCGAGGGCACTTATTTGAACCAATTACTTCTGGAATGGCAAGTTACACAATCAATATTATGATGTTGATATTAATTTGTACCTATATATCAGACCAGAAAACAGGAAGGTAGTTGTTTCAGCAGCAACAATGTCAGTTATTATTAATACAGAATCATTTGGAGCAATCTAGAGAAAAGATGTGTTTTTCTGAGAATCTCCCATCTTGAACCTATGGAATGGGCAAGTAATGAGGACAATTTATTGTACCCCTGCATCTATGGTATAAGATCTGACTCTATCCTATTTAATCAATTATTTGTTCATTCATCTATCCATTTATTCATTCCCTTAATCCACTGTGCAAGACTCTGGCAACACAGAGGTAAATCAGACATGGCTCCCCAAAGAATCAGAAGTTATTATGAGAGGAAGGTACTAAATGTTAAGGTAGGTTGAATAATCACCTTCAGTAATGAGTGCTCTTTCTAGAAAGGGTATATATTCACTATATCTAGGGGAAGAAAAAAGGAGAAGAAAGTGTTGAAAAAAGCAGAGTATAAAGTACACCTGGCAATATATGTTAAGCATTAGTGGCCCAATTGTGCCCAACTCTTTGCAATCCCATGAACTGTAGAGGCTGATATAGGAGCTCCTGTTCTAGAGGACCAGGCTCCTCTATCCATGGAATTCTCCAGGCAAGATTGCTGGAGTGGATAGCCACTTCCTTCTCCAGAGGATCTTTCTGACCCAGCGATCAAATCTGGGTGTCCTGCATTGCAAGCAGATTCTTTACCATCTGAGTCACAGGGAAGCTCTGAAAAGAACATGCTGAAAAAAGCAGAGTATGAAGCACACCTTGGAGAATATGTCAGTATTCTCTATTTGAGACAATTGATATTTTCACGTTTATGCCATTTTTAGCTTAATGTTCTGTTACTTGCAGTTCAGAATTTCCCGATGTAGGTTTTAAGCAATTCTAATATAAAGTTACTCTTTTTTTTTTCTGGGCCTTGTTCAGAAGGACTTGGGCCCCCCATGAGCAGCACCAGGGAAAGTTACTCTTTTTATGGGTCAAAACTAGTCCAAGATCAGCAATCATATACTTCAACATCAGAGTTAATGTGAGGCGATTGGGATTTTAAGCAAGGGATGAACGTAGTCATGATCTGCAGCTTAAAATGTTCATATTAACAGCAGAAAATAGGATGGATTTATGAGGATCTAAAACAGTAAGCAAGGAGGTCAGTTAAAAGACTATTACCATAGCTGAGTTGAGTGCTAATGGGGTACTAAATTAAGGCAAGAACTCTAAGGATGACATGGTGTGGGAGTTCAGGTAAGAGGGATGTTGAAGAATAGAATTAACAGGTTTGGTAATTTAATGGAATTAAGATGAAAGACAGAAAGAGATACTTCTCTAGGAAGATTTTCTAGTTCAATAGATAAACTGTCTAATTGATTCGAATCCCCCTAAGGATGTGCAAGACTCTGGCAACACAGAGGTAAATCAGACATGGCTCCCCAAAGAATCAGAAGTTATTATGAGAGGAAGGTACTAAATGTTAAGGTAGGTTGAATAATCACCTTCAGTAATGAGTGCTCTTTCTAGAAAGGGTATATATTCACTATATCTAGGGGAAGAAAAAAGGAGAAGAAAGTGTTGAAAAAAGCAGAGTATAAAGTACACCTGGCAATATATGTTAAGCATTAGTGGCCCAATTGTGCCCAACTCTTTGCAATCCCATGAACTGTAGAGGCTGATATAGGAGCTCCTGTTCTAGAGGACCAGGCTCCTCTATCCATGGAATTCTCCAGGCAAGATTGCTGGAGTGGATAGCCACTTCCTTCTCCAGAGGATCTTTCTGACCCAGCGATCAAATCTGGGTGTCCTGCATTGCAAGCAGATTCTTTACCATCTGAGTCACAGGGAAGCTCTGAAAAGAACATGCTGAAAAAAGCAGAGTATGAAGCACACCTTGGAGAATATGTCAGTATTCTCTATTTGAGACAATTGATATTTTCACGTTTATGCCATTTTTAGCTTAATGTTCTGTTACTTGCAGTTCAGAATTTCCCGATGTAGGTTTTAAGCAATTCTAATATAAAGTTACTCTGTTTTTTCTGGGCCTTGTTCAGAAGGACTTGGGCCCCCCATGAGCAGCACCAGGGAAAGTTACTCTTTTTATGGGTCAAAACTAGTCCAAGATCAGCAATCATATACTTCAACATCAGAGTTAATGTGAGGCGATTGGGATTTTAAGCAAGGGATGAACGTAGTCATGATCTGCAGCTTAAAATGTTCATATTAACAGCAGAAAATAGGATGGATTTATGAGGATCTAAAACAGTAAGCAAGGAGGTCAGTTAAAAGACTATTACCATAGCTGAGTTGAGTGCTAATGGGGTACTAAATTAAGGCAAGAACTCTAAGGATGACATGGTGTGGGAGTTCAGGTAAGAGGGATGTTGAAGAATAGAATTAACAGGTTTGGTAATTTAATGGAATTAAGATGAAAGACAGAAAGAGATACTTCTCTAGGAAGATTTTCTAGTTCAATAGATAAACTGTCTAATTGATTCGAATTCTGTTCTCTCTTCTGAACCTTGATGCAGGATGTCCATTGGTCCCGGTGAGCCTTGGGCCCATCACTTAATGAAAACCCCTCCATTTGCTTTCAGTCTTTTGACTGCACTAGGATTTTCTTGCAGTGACTTCTTTTGGGGGAGGGGGGGCTATTTTTTATACTGCCCATTTTGATGCTCAATAGCACATGACACTGCTCTGTTGTTATTTGCGGACATGAGGCATGCACAGTGATGGGGCTTCTTTGATAGAAGTGTAAACTCTTGGCAAACAGGGACAGGACCCTGCCTTCTATGTCTTGATTGTCCTTATAACGCTGGACATACATGTATGAACAAAGAAAACAAAATTGACTTCAATTACGGCCCATCAGATGCTTCCTTAGGATAAAGGGTAGGGAATTTTAAAGACATGTTGGCTAATTATAGGAAGAGGTGACAGCTGTAACATCCTAGCCTACACTGCCCAGTCCCTCCTGATCCCAAGTTACAAACCCTACTCCATGCCTCATGGGGTATCAGACATCTGCCTTACCTCCATAGCCCTTATGCCTCATCTATCTGGAAGACAAATAAGGAAATTTAAAGATCTGACATGCCCTATAATTCTGAGCTTTATTGTTTGTATGAATAAATCTGAAGCGAGAAATAGTTGCTGAATAATTTAAATTTTAAGGATACTTGCAAATTATTTTGCTATAGACAACTGAGGAAAATTAAAATAGTATCAAAATTTATCCAACTTTGAATATTAGCTTTATATACTTATCTAAAATTGAGCATACATTATTTACCAATATATGATTTTTTCTCAGGTTTATTATGTAAGAAAGTCTTTTAAAAGGTAAGATAATGCTATCATCCAACAAAATAGAACAATTAAATGGGTATTCCAATTTTTCTTATGGACGGCCTGCCATAATTATAAAAGATACAACAGTTAAACATTAGCTTTTGATGCTTTTATACAAATAATGTAGATTCTTCTTTCTATTTATCTAAGAAAAAGAAAAACCAATGATCCTAGAGATCCCTCTACAGTGCTCTTTATGTCTATTCATGTAATTTTGCCATTTTGATGTAATCTATCTGTATTGCATATGAAACTGCAAAATTTGAAAGATGAAAATGATCTATTCAAATTATCTGCTATTACACAAACAGGTTGATAGCAGTAATTAAAAGAATAATTATGCAACTACATGCCACTCAAAGGAGTCATTTAAATTATGCAAATCAAGCATAAGGTCATGTAATGCTAAGAGAAAAGAGCTAAAATATGCAAAATAGTGCACTCTCTGTTGGTGGTTCCAGTATTTGAAATATTCATATCACAAGCATATAGTGTGTTGTTATTTGCGGACATGAGGCATGCACAGTGATGGGGCTTCTTTGATAGAAGTGTAAACTCTTGGCAAACAGGGACAGGACCCTGCCTTCTATGTCTTGATTGTCCTTATAACGCTGGACATACATGTATGAACAAAGAAAACAAAATTGACTTCAATTACGGCCCATCAGATGCTTCCTTAGGATAAAGGGTAGGGAATTTTAAAGACATGTTGGCTAATTATAGGAAGAGGTGACAGCTGTAACATCCTAGCCTACACTGCCCAGTCCCTCCTGATCCCAAGTTACAAACCCTACTCCATGCCTCATGGGGTATCAGACATCTGCCTTACCTCCATAGCCCTTATGCCTCATCTATCTGGAAGACAAATAAGGAAATTTAAAGATCTGACATGCCCTATAATTCTGAGCTTTATTGTTTGTATGAATAAATCTGAAGCGAGAAATAGTTGCTGAATAATTTAAATTTTAAGGATACTTGCAAATTATTTTGCTATAGACAACTGAGGAAAATTAAAATAGTATCAAAATTTATCCAACTTTGAATATTAGCTTTATATACTTATCTAAAATTGAGCATACATTATTTACCAATATATGATTTTTTCTCAGGTTTATTATGTAAGAAAGTCTTTTAAAAGGTAAGATAATGCTATCATCCAACAAAATAGAACAATTAAATGGGTATTCCAATTTTTCTTATGGACGGCCTGCCATAATTATAAAAGATACAACAGTTAAACATTAGCTTTTGATGCTTTTATACAAATAATGTAGATTCTTCTTTCTATTTATCTAAGAAAAAGAAAAACCAATGATCCTAGAGATCCCTCTACAGTGCTCTTTATGTCTATTCATGTAATTTTGCCATTTTGATGTAATCTATCTGTATTGCATATGAAACTGCAAAATTTGAAAGATGAAAATGATCTATTCAAATTATCTGCTATTACACAAACAGGTTGATAGCAGTAATTAAAAGAATAATTATGCAACTACATGCCACTCAAAGGAGTCATTTAAATTATGCAAATCAAGCATAAGGTCATGTAATGCTAAGAGAAAAGAGCTAAAATATGCAAAATAGTGCACTCTCTGTTGGTGGTTCCAGTATTTGAAATATTCATATCACAAGCATATAGTGTGCACTTCATTTTTGAACCTTTGTACCATAAAATTGGGTTAATTTTTCCTGCCTTAGGTACTCTGAAATTTGAGTAAAATAAGTTTTATAGGTGAGCTGATTTCATCCATGAGAAGAATGGTTGTTTCTTATTTGAGTACTTTATTTTTAAAACATTGATTTTTCTTCTATCTATAGAAACACATTGCATTATAAAAAACAAAGCTTTGGTAAACAAATGAAAGTATACAATGTAAAATAAAAACCACCTGTAATGTTACCATTTGGAAATAAACATGATCTCATTTTAGACAAATCTCCTTTCCTTCATTTTAAAGTGCATTTTATTTTCAGTCATAATGGATATCAACTGTGTTCTTGTCTGTATCATGTTTGCTTTTGTATTTCATTTAACTTTACATGACAATCTTTTCCCCAGATGACTCGAAACCTGAATTCTTAATTGATGGGATGAAACTTCTCACACATGTATGTAATATTTAACTCTTTTATTATTTTAACTTTTTTTCATTGCCTGCTTTTCTATTATATCAAGCTATGATAAGCATAATATTAAGTTAGATGAGAACTACTGGTTTTTTATTTCACTAGATTGCTGAAAGTAGATTAGGAAATTGTGGTTATGACTATGGACAGAATTAGATTTAGATTTAAGATTAGGGATATGATAGAATTTTTCTTATGGCCCTGCCATAATTATAAAAGATACAACAGTTAAACATTAGCTTTTGATGCTTTTATACAAATAATGTAGATTCTTCTTTCTATTTATCTAAGAAAAAGAAAAACCAATGATCCTAGAGATCCCTCTACAGTGCTCTTTATGTCTATTCATGTAATTTTGCCATTTTGATGTAATCTATCTGTATTGCATATGAAACTGCAAAATTTGAAAGATGAAAATGATCTATTCAAATTATCTGCTATTACACAAACAGGTTGATAGCAGTAATTAAAAGAATAATTATGCAACTACATGCCACTCAAAGGAGTCATTTAAATTATGCAAATCAAGCATAAGGTCATGTAATGCTAAGAGAAAAGAGCTAAAATATGCAAAATAGTGCACTCTCTGTTGGTGGTTCCAGTATTTGAAATATTCATATCACAAGCATATAGTGTGCACTTCATTTTTGAACCTTTGTACCATAAAATTGGGTTAATTTTTCCTGCCTTAGGTACTCTGAAATTTGAGTAAAATAAGTTTTATAGGTGAGCTGATTTCATCCATGAGAAGAATGGTTGTTTCTTATTTGAGTACTTTATTTTTAAAACATTGATTTTTCTTCTATCTATAGAAACACATTGCATTATAAAAAACAAAGCTTTGGTAAACAAATGAAAGTATACAATGTAAAATAAAAACCACCTGTAATGTTACCATTTGGAAATAAACATGATCTCATTTTAGACAAATCTCCTTTCCTTCATTTTAAAGTGCATTTTATTTTCAGTCATAATGGATATCAACTGTGTTCTTGTCTGTATCATGTTTGCTTTTGTATTTCATTTAACTTTACATGACAATCTTTTCCCCAGATGACTCGAAACCTGAATTCTTAATTGATGGGATGAAACTTCTCACACATGTATGTAATATTTAACTCTTTTATTATTTTAACTTTTTTTCATTGCCTGCTTTTCTATTATATCAAGCTATGATAAGCATAATATTAAGTTAGATGAGAACTACTGGTTTTTTATTTCACTAGATTGCTGAAAGTAGATTAGGAAATTGTGGTTATGACTATGGACAGAATTAGATTTAGATTTAAGATTAGGGATATGATAGATATGAACTTTTTTTTTTTTCACCAAAAACATTTTTATTGGGATATAGCCAATTAACAATTTTGTGATAGTTACAGGTGAACAATGAAGGGGCTCGGCCATACAGATGTGAACTTTTAAGTTTCTAAATGTAACAAATCTGTTCCCAGAACATTTGGATCAGTTTTATCACTTACAAGCAATCCAGAGCACTATAAAGTTCTTAGTATTAATGAAAATTGTTACTAATACTTAAATATTGATGAATGATTACTACATTCATTTTATTACTGTTTCTTTCTTTTTTCTAGACTCTTTGCTATTCTTTCTTGATTACGTGGCTGTATATAACCTTTATTAATTGCTCCACTGAGTTGTTCTGTTTACATAATTTGCAAGTTCTCTTTCCTTTTGTCCTATTTGTTGCAAATATTTTCCCAGTTCTTTTTATTCATATTTTGACATACACATTATATCCATAGGAGTTGGATTACTAAACATTTGCTTTTATAGTTTTTCCCATTGTTTTATGCTTGAAAAAAAATTCCTCAACATTTTAAGGCTTTTTTCCTAAATCCAAATGAAAATTAATAATAAATTAAATTTTAAAATAATGATAAATAATATAATGATTTTATTTTCCTCAAAATAGCCAAATTTTCTAATATTTGTAGAATTATATTTCTTTTCTGTTTGTTTCTTTTTATTAGTTTCCAGGTTAGTGTTTGTTTTAAGATTATCTAGTCTCTTTCATGATCTCTGTTGATTCTTATGTACACATTATACTCTTAATTATTTTTCACTCTGGACTATGTTGTCCTACTTGGGAAAGTAGGCAAGTACCCACCGCTTTTGTTTCTGAACTTATCTGAAGAATTTCAGAATTTATTCCAAAAGATAAAGATTTATTCTTTTAAAAATCACTTCATTACTTGAAACTTCAAAACACCTCTTACATTTGTACCTTGTATGAGGGAAAGGAAATATTATAAAGTACTCCCTTCTGTCTTCCAAATACTTGCTACACATACAGTGTAGATCACTTAGTTCTCAGTCATTCTGTGAAGACAGGATTAAGTATTGTAATTTACAAATAAGAAATCCAAGACTTTGAGAATTTATGTCTGGCCCAGTGTTTCAGTAAAAATACACATAGACTTGCTCCAAGCTCCTTTCATAATATCATAGATTTGTCCCTTACTTAAAACATGAAAGTCTCAAGCTAACAGCCTATCCTTTTACTCATAATGTATATATATATAATTTATATATCAAATTTTATATTATTTTATGTAATTTACATGCATCTTTTTTTTTCTAATTTTCTGGATAATATATTTTGAAGTGAAATGTGCCAGAAGAGAAGACATGGAATCTCTAAAGACAATCATATAAATCATTTACCCTCCAAATACAATGGAACTCCAGGTAGGTCACTTGATTTGATCTTGTTGATGGGTAAATAACATCTGTTTCTAATCTTCTCAATGTTAATGATAATTAAAGACCTACAAGTATTTTTCACTATTTGAGTATTTGCATGCAATATACTGTAACAAATCTACTTTATTGCTACTCAAGAATTAAAAATGTGCAAAATATTGCAGTCTATTATGAAAATCCAATTCCTTCCATTTTTTCCCGTCAAATCCTATTCTAGAAATACTTTTCAGTAATCCCATTTCTGCAGCTTATAGTTTTGTTAAAATAAATTATCAGATAGTTCTCATATATCAAGATTAATCAGGATTCTTGGGTTGCAAGTAACAGAAACTTAAGAAAGCTAAAGCAAGAAAGGAAACAGTTTATGTATAGAGATCTCCAGATCTCAGCACAATTTGATCTAAATGTTTAAGAAATATTGTCATAAACTTTTCTCTCTACACATCTTTCTAGAAACCTCTAAACTTGTTAATTGAAGCATCAGGTAATGAGAAGACCCTGAGATTTTATCCTACTTATAAGTAATGAGTTAACCTACCACAGTTACACGATGCTAAAAAAAAGACATGGGACTCCTGGACCAGAGCCACAGGGCTTAATTATTCACAGCACAGCCAGCAGCAGAAACATCAGCCTATTTCTACAATCGCCTTATCTCTAGGTCCCACAGGAGTGAACAGACAAGCCCAGGTGAGTGCCTGTACAGGTAATATGTGGGGCTACAGGACAGAAATCGTAAGCTTAGGGAACCTGACTATAGTGGTGCAGCAAGCTTTCCTTTCCTTCCCTCTGGGTCTCCAGCTCTCTCTTCTCAAGGCTATTTACTAAGCAAATGTATTTAAAAATATAGTGCAACAAAATAGAGTAAAACAAAATAATATGGAACAAAGAGCAATCAGTACTTTGTGCACAAGACATGCAGAAATACTAGAGAATTGTCTCCCTACATAAGACTTTTTCAGCAGAAAGAGAAAGCATGCTTTTTCTCAAAAGTCCTAGATAATACACATGTTCCTGGTCCACTGTAACTCTGACTGGCCAGACCTGATACTGTGGTTCCTTTTCGGAGCAGAGTGACAGGATCAACCTCCCTTACCTCCTCTAGAAGTCTAGAATTTGTAAGAAGTGTCTGCTCAAAGAAATACTAGGGTAGTGTTATCAGAGAAGGATGTATTGATATAAAACCAACAAAATGCAGACAGATGTTTGATCATCTGGTACCTTTGCTCTCTATCCTCCCTCTGTTTCTGTGTCCTCTCTTCCTCTTTCACCTCTCTGTGTCCATATCTGAGGCATTCTAAAAAGCCATGCGCAAGGGCACACTCTAGCAATGAAGACGAAAAGGTTGCCTTCACCGCTAGAGGATTCTCTAGATTCACTTGGCATTTTGTCTTCCTCAATTATCACACTTTCCACTTTCTATGTTGTGTGACAGTAATCTGTTTAGAAGCTTTATCCTTCCCAGCTAGGCAGGGATCTCCTTCTGAGCAAGGTCATATCCATGTCTCCTATGGGTCAAAGAGTTATCATAGGTGCTTAGTATCTACATACAGAATAAAGGGATGGATATTAGATGAATTTCAATCACTTAGATCTCTTAACTAACAATGATGGAACAATTACCAGACCAGGAGTCCAGAGACTTAACTTCTCTCCTATTTTTACCACATGCTGGTTAACCACCTCGAGCAAATTCATTAACCTCATGGAGGCTCAATTCTCTCATTTGTAAAAAGGTGAAACTGTAGAACTATTCCTTATATGGTTATTGAGATAATCACATGAGAAAATACATAGGAAATCACTTTAGAAACGTAAACCACTTTAATAATTAATGAATCCCATTTTCAAGTAACAAGTGAACCATTTCTGTTATATGAATTCAGTGTGTTCAGTATTAGCAGAATAGTTATTATACAGAGTAAGCAGATATAATTTGAAGGATGCTTGTAAAAATTCTGTCTGTTCCAAAATATATTCCTTGGTACTTCTAATTCCTCCATCACATCATTCCTCCATCATTTTAATTTCTTTGATTTAATTTTAAGAATAATTACCTCCAAAAATTCCCATAAGGGTTTAAAAGTTTGATGATGTTAATACAGTAAACCATTCTGTTGATAAAAGTTTTATGTTTATTGACTGACAGGCAAAGGGATATATAAGGTAAGTTTTGAAAGGAAGAGAGACAAAATTAAAAAGTAAACAGTGAGATGAGTTTGTCTAGAAAACAATGGAAGGAGAAGTGCAATGCCATAGAAGAAGAATGCCCTTAGTGAGAGAGATGCTGCTAATCATTTTATATTAATCTCTAATTCATATCTTTGCCTTGGACTGCTCTTGTCAAAAAGGCAAATTTTCTCTACATTTATTGTTTTAATTCACATTTTTTTCCAAATTTGGACAGGAAAACAGACTAAAATCAAATAACCCATTTGTTTAGAATATTTTCTCCCTTTAGTGGTGGAATTCCATTGTTCTTTCAAATTTCATGTCTGCTTTATTAACCAATAGTTAGAAAAGTATATTTATCCTAGAATTTTTTTCCCTAGAATTGGGTACCTCCCTAATTTCGAGAAGAATTTACAAATACTTAAGTATTAAACATTACTCCTACCAAAGCTATGTGGTTCTCCCAAGTGTTAGAGAAATCAGTTCATCTCCAAAGAATGCCTTCCTAATTAACAATGAACAAATGCCCTATGAGCAAAAGCACGACAATGTGACACAGAAACATTTGCAGTTCCTCGACAAAATGCCAGAAGAACAAAGTGACAAAAGTAAAAAGACACAGAAACTAATACAGAAAGCCGAAAGCAGCTACATTTTTCCCCCAGAGGGTCTGGAACTGTTTGGAGAGTTCCAAACTATTTCCTCAAAAATAAGCAGAAATGAAAATTTTGAGGCAGGACTGTACTTCTAAAGTCTACAATGCAGTCTGAGCATTCAGTTGAGCTTCCTGATTCCCAGCAACAAAGGCTGTAATAGGGATCAAGAAGAATTCAAATTGGTAGTTTGGCAGAATGAATCTTCCAGCAACATAAGGTTGCTACAATTTTGCTTCTTTAGTGTAGTCATCTCCTAAAGCGGGGAATTAACACCTTTTTGGGGAGGTAAATGAGACGGTGCTTACTCTTACCCTCTACCTGAAAGAGACTACAGTGACCAAAAAGGCTGTAAATCATTAGAGCTCTGATTTCAGAGAACATGACAGGAATATGCACCAAGGGTCAATATTAAAGGGGAAGAACTTTCCTTGCTGGGCTTCCCAGGGGCACAATGGTAAAGAAACTGACTGCAATGTAATCTGTATGTCAGAAAGATCCCCCTGGAAAAGGGAATGGCAACCCGCTCTAGTATTCTTGCCTGGAGAATTCCATGGACAGAGGAGCCTGGCGGGCTACAGTCCCTGCAGTTGCAAAGAAACCAGCACAACTAAGTGACTAACAATTTTCACCTTCCTTGTATAAACCAAACTGCACCTTCAGCACCCTTTCCTGCTTGCCAAACTTATAAGAAAAACCTTGATGGATTCCTTGAAGGCTTTGATTTTTCTTTTTGACTTTTCAAAATTCTCATCTAAATGTTCCTTAATAAAATGCTCCAGTGTGAAAAGAGTATCCTGGGTGTTTTTAAAGAGTTCTCATGCGTTGTTTCTATCCCTACAGTTTTAGATATCCTTATAGCAATCCTTCAAAGGAAAGTAACAAAGTAAGGTCGTGTAGGGTCTAGGTTATTCACTGAAAGTAGTCATGCTTAGATGTTATGGTGAAGCATCTTCTGTCTGTTGAGGTTCTGAAGTGGCAATTTTTAGTTGCTCTGTTAGCTCCTCTAGCTAACAGAATACCTAACAGGGCATAACAGGGATACTGTTTAATGTTTAAAGCAGCTCCTCTTCCTCCTTTCTCTGCCTCTGAACCCAGATGAAGGCTAGAGGACATGTCACTCACTATCTTAATACACAGCACTGGCTGGTGGCTCTCCTACTTATTCAAACATGAAGAACTATCAGCAGTTAAAACTATATTCAAAAGATACATTTAAACATGTGTATCTTTACAGATGGGTCTTCCCAGGTAGCTCAGTGGTAGAGAATCTGTCTGCAGTGCAGGAGCCACAGGAGACTGAGGTTCAATCCCCTGAAAGATTCCCTGGGAAGATCCCCTGGAGGAGGGCAAGGAAACCCACTTTCATGGCAACCAGTATTCTTGCTGGAGAATCCCAGGGAAAGAGGAACCTGGTGGGCCACAGTCCATAGCATTGCAAAGAATTGAACACGACTGAAGCAACTCAACACACACATACATCTTTACATATACGCAAATTTCAGATAGTGTTGTTCTAATGCATATATGAGAAATAATCAAAATAATATATATAACATACAAAAAAAGTAATCCTACAGAGAACGCAGTCCCATATGATTGTCTGCATAGGAATTTTCTCCAGCATCGGAAATAAAACTTTTATGATACCTTCTGTGTTGGGAATTTGTGCTAAGAGGACAGACTTACCCAGCGCCTGAATCACAAAAATGCCTTACACTGAATTAAAAGGAAAACCCAACACTTTACCAGAAGACAACACAGGTTTTCAATCATGGCAAAAAAGCTTAGGTAGATACACACACACACACACACACACACACATACATACACACACACACACACACAACTAAGTGAGCTCTATCTCCAAGGACTACAGCAAAAGCACTGTGAAAGGTGTATATGGAGAATTGCTGTTTTCGTTCAGTTTCTAAGTCGTATCCGACTCTGCAACCCCATGAACTGCAACATACCTGGCTTCCCTGTCTTTCACTATCTCCCTAAATTTGCTCAAAACTCACGCCCATTGCGTCAGTGATGCCATCCAACCATCTCATTCTCTGTCACCTGCTTCTCCTCTTGCCCTCAACCTTTCCTAGCATCAGAATACTCCTGAATACACAAATAAGAATCCATAGACACTCTAAGTCAGAAATAACAACACAGAAGAACTATTCAAGAGATTACTTTAGTTTTCCCAATTAAACAGGAAAATCACATACATATACTGACATTTCTTCACAAACCACAAGATTGCTACTTTTTGTATTAAATTTGTAACACAGGGTTAAATCTATAAATTCTAAATTCACTTACTGTATTAACAATTTGTGTTATTTTAAAAAATGGGTAAGACTGATTTTTAAATATAATTACCCAAAGGAAAAGTAAAATAAATTCTCTGGAGAAAAGTATAATTGCTATGCTTGGGGTACCCATCAAAGCCTGTAAACACAAGATAATAAAATAACCCCATTCACTGTATTATAGGTGACAGCTAAGAACTAAGGAATTTGAAGAGGATGTGGGACATACAGGAAGAGAACCTTTGTGTGGCCAAATGTTCTATCATTTTAAAGAAAGTCATCAAAAATGAGGCTATAATATATACATTTATGAATGTAACAGCCTCACTGCCTAAAGTAATGATGGCAGTTGGTAGAATAATGCCAAGAGTAGTTTGTACGTTTAAAATATCTTCTGATTCCCTAGGACCTAGTACTATTGAATATTCAGATAATAGAGCAAAAACAGATCTTCATAGACCCACTTGGGTCATGCCTAGAAGCTGCAAAAAAAAAAAAAGGATACTTAGCAAGGTATTGTGAGGTGTTCCCCAAAATCAAAGTTCCAACAGCAAAGAAATGACTAAGTCAAAAGCTGAACCAAATTTACAATGTGAAGATTTCCACTCCACTCCACTCAGCTTTGCTCATGCATGCCTTCTTCAATGCTGTCCCTCACAAAAAAGAAACATAATTCCTCCTGAGGGGAGAAGCCTATTGCTTTACCATCCAAAAAGTGGCGCATTTATCCAAATTTTTCTTTGCTTTTATCCATTTTGTGACTCAGCCATAAAGAAAACGGATAGGTTATGGCAGGTCACTGGAGTCCTCTAAAGCAATTGTTTAGAGTTTGCCTTCATGAAAATCACACAGAAAATGGAGCCCTTGTTAACTGTTGGTGGAATGTAAATTGGTGCAGCCAATGTGGAAAACCATAAGGAGGTTTCTCTAAAATCTAAAAACAGAGGGGCTTCCCTGGTGGTCCAGTGGGTAAGGACACGGCCTTGCAGTGCAAGGGGTGTCTGTTCGATCCCTGGTCTAGGAGGATCCCACGTGTAACGCAGCTGCTGGGCCAATGTGTCCAATCACCGAGCCAGAGCTCTGGAGTGTATGCGCCCAGAGCCAGTACTCTGTGACAACAGAGGCCACTGTGATGGGAGGCCCACGCAGGCCAAAGAATGAAGATGGATGAAAATAGACAAATGAAAGACCAATAGAAGTGGCCTGCCCACCCAAAAATAAATAAATAAATGTTTAAAAAAAAAATAAAAACATAATTTCCATATGACCCAGCAATTCCACTCCTGAGTATATACCCCCAAAATATGAAAACACTAATTCAAAAAGATGCATACACCTCAATTTTATACCAACATTATTTACAATTGCCAAGATATGGCAGCAAACTAAGTGTCCATCAATAGACATAAAGACAAAAAAAATGTTGTAGGTAAGTATATATATATATATATATATATATATATATATATATATGTATGCTAAGTTGCTTCAGTCGTGTCCAACTCTTTACCACCCTATGGACTGTACTCCACCAGGCTCCTCTGTCCATGGGATTCTCCAGGCAGGAATACCAGAGTGGGTTGCTATGCCCTCCTCCTGTGTACACACACACACACACACGCACGCACACACACACATACACACACACACACAGAGAATAGAATATTACTCCGCCATAAAAAAGGAAAAATTTATTGCCCTTTGCAGCAACATGGATGAACTTGGAGAGCATTATGCTAAATGAAACAAATCAGAGAAGGACAAATACTGTATGGTAGCACTTGTATGGGGAATTTAAAAATATAACAAACTAGTGAATATAACAAAAATGAAGCAGGCTCACAAATATAAAGAACAAATTAGTGTTACCAGTTTGGGGGGAGAAACAGTAGAGGAGTTGTGTGTTAGATCATTTTACCAGCTACTATTATAATGAGAATAAAAAAATTTAAGTACATTATAAACATTATAGAATCTAATTTTTTATAATATTTAAGGAATGGACATCCATTATGCATTGCCAAGGATATAAACATGTAAGTGACATACATTCCTTTAATTTTCTTCAGATTATCAAATAGAATATTATTCATAAAGATACAGTCATCTGCTATTTCATCTTGAATAATCTTATTTATTCATTTATACCCTACTTTATTCTTGAAAAGATCTAATTTAGCTAAGTTAACTGATCTATATTTTTTAAAAAACTCTTGTTTGAACCCAACTGAACAATAATTAAAACTGAAAATTAAGAAAACATGAAATGTGTATGATACCTGAAATATTATCTTGAAAGATAGTTCAGAAACAATTCTAAAATTTCCTTTCTCAGAATATCTAAGTACCAAACATTCCCCTAGGACTAATTAAGACATGTCATGGGACTTCCCTGGTGGCCCAGTGGTTAAGAATCTGCCTTTCAATGCAGGGGATACAGGTTCAATCCCTGGTCAGGGAACTAAGATCCCACATACCACAAATTGACTAAGCTCGCATGCCTCAGCTAAGACCCAATGCAGCCAAATAAATAAATATTAAAAAAAAAAGAAATGTCATATTCAGATATGCAATATCATATACAAAACTTCTTTTTCTTCAACTGAGAGAAACATAAGGGGTGGTCTAAAGCAGGCTTCCCTGGTGGCTCATTTGTAAGGATTCCACCTGCCAATACAAAAGAGGCAGGAGACCTGGGTTCAATCCCTGGGTCAGGAAGATTCCCTGGAGAAGGAAATGGCAACCCACTCCAGTATCCTTGCCTGGAAAATTGCATGGACAGAGGAGCCTGGTGGGCTACAGTCCACAAGGTCCCAAGGAGTTGGGCATGACTGAAGAAACTTGGAGCTTTCAAATGAAACAAATCAGAGAAGGACAAATACTGTATGGTAGCACTTGTATGGGGAATTTAAAAATATAACAAACTAGTGAATATAACAAAAATGAAGCAGGCTCACAAATATAAAGAACAAATTAGTGTTACCAGTTTGGGGGGAGAAACAGTAGAGGAGTTGTGTGTTAGATCATTTTACCAGCTACTATTATAATGAGAATAAAAAAATTTAAGTACATTATAAACATTATAGAATCTAATTTTTTATAATATTTAAGGAATGGACATCCATTATGCATTGCCAAGGATATAAACATGTAAGTGACATACATTCCTTTAATTTTCTTCAGATTATCAAATAGAATATTATTCATAAAGATACAGTCATCTGCTATTTCATCTTGAATAATCTTATTTATTCATTTATACCCTACTTTATTCTTGAAAAGATCTAATTTAGCTAAGTTAACTGATCTATATTTTTTAAAAAACTCTTGTTTGAACCCAACTGAACAATAATTAAAACTGAAAATTAAGAAAACATGAAATGTGTATGATACCTGAAATATTATCTTGAAAGATAGTTCAGAAACAATTCTAAAATTTCCTTTCTCAGAATATCTAAGTACCAAACATTCCCCTAGGACTAATTAAGACATGTCATGGGACTTCCCTGGTGGCCCAGTGGTTAAGAATCTGCCTTTCAATGCAGGGGATACAGGTTCAATCCCTGGTCAGGGAACTAAGATCCCACATACCACAAATTGACTAAGCTCGCATGCCTCAGCTAAGACCCAATGCAGCCAAATAAATAAATATTAAAAAAAAAAGAAATGTCATATTCAGATATGCAATATCATATACAAAACTTCTTTTTCTTCAACTGAGAGAAACATAAGGGGTGGTCTAAAGCAGGCTTCCCTGGTGGCTCATTTGTAAGGATTCCACCTGCCAATACAAAAGAGGCAGGAGACCTGGGTTCAATCCCTGGGTCAGGAAGATTCCCTGGAGAAGGAAATGGCAACCCACTCCAGTATCCTTGCCTGGAAAATTGCATGGACAGAGGAGCCTGGTGGGCTACAGTCCACAAGGTCCCAAGGAGTTGGGCATGACTGAAGAAACTGAGCAACTTAGCAACTAAACAACAAAGCAACAACAATAACAGACTGCCAGCATCTTAATAAAAACAATACTTTATGAATCCAGAAACTGCCTAAGCCCTTTAGATGTATTATCTCAGTTCATCTTCTCAACTATCTTAAAAGCCAAAAAACATTATTACCTCCATTTTACAGATGAGGAGTTTAAGAATTAGGGCAAGTACTTTGCCTCAAATCACACATGTATGAGAAGAGAGAGAGCTAAAATATAAATACAACCTAATTCATATTTACCCTCCTAATTACCTCATTCTCCCGCCTCCCCTTCGCTTGATGTTTTGAGCAAGCATGACTTCCTCCCCACACATAGCTGCAGTAGCTGCAGCTCTCTGCCCATGAGGGATCTGTTGAGTATTTTGTTTTTCACCATGCTCCTGCAAAATGAAGAAGTTCTGCCACAAGTCTTTTTGGTTTCTTGTATTGCCACCCCATATCCCCGCCCAATTCACCAAGATAATCTCAGGAGGCAGAGAGCACTGGTGCATAGCGTGGAGCTTCCCAGAGCTATCACAGTCAAAACCACATCAGGGACGCCACACCAGGGACAAGGTGGGGGCAGGGGCAGGTTACTATGGCTCTTCCCTGAATGTGAAAACGAAAACAGTAAGCCTGACACTGTGTTGCTGATTCCCTGCGATGTATTTTCATCACTGAAAGAAAAGACAAGAATTTTCTCTACAACCCCAAGTGCATTGCCTGTAAATCATTCATGTGCTGCTGAAAGAATTTGTGTGTGTGTGTTTATTTTATTTATTTATTTTTTAAAAGATTTATTTATTTATTTTGGGCGGGGGTCGGGTTGGGGAGGGAGGGGAGCCGGCGGACCACTTCTATTGGTCCTTCATTTCTCCATTTTCATCCGTCTTTGTTCTTTGGCTCCTGTGGGCCTCCCATCGCGGTGGCGTCTGTCGTTGCAGAGCGGGGTCTGGGCGCATGCGCTCCAGAGCTCCAGCTCGGTGATTGGACACATCGGTCCAGCCACTCTGCAGCATGTGGGATCTTCCCAGGCCAGGGATCGAACCAGCACCCCTTGCACTGCAAGGCGGTGTCCTTACCCACTGGACCACCAGGGGAAGCCCATGTGTTTATTTTTTAATTGGAGGATAATCACTTTATAATGTTGTGTTGGTTTCCGCCATTAGACAACTTGAATCAATCATAAATATTTGTATATTGATGAACCCAAGACTTCTCTGGTTCTTTCCATTTCTATAATGTCTCTCATGGTTAAAAGCCCATCACACACACACACACAAAGGCCATTTGACCATATTTCACTGCTAATTCTAAACATGTATAAGTCGTGGCCTCCTATGTAAGGCCATGTCCTATAATGGAGACTACACATTTGGGAATAAGTCCCAACCTTAATGAGTAGAAAAGCAGCATCTTACCAGTGATGTCTTATCATTTTATAGACCGTCTTATCAAACTGTATTCCTGTGAAAACTATTGGCAAAGGAGAAATGTGCCATATACTCAGTTAATCTGTTTGAGACTTGGTCCTGCAATTCTCTTTCTACCATATTTCAGCAATATCTGGCAGGAAAAAAAAGAGAGTTTAACAAAGTAAAGCACCTTAGAGAATATGAACAGCTAGGACTATGTGCAAATACATTGAGTACTCTTTGTCATAAGCCATGTCCCAGGGAATTTCCCACTACAATCCCAACAGTTCCACACTTGCCCTGCAAAGGAGCCAGCCAACTTGTTCCCCAGTCCAACATCTCCCAATGCTAGAACTGAAGCGTGGCTTCCCTGTGCCCACTGGACCTCCATTAGCAAAGGCTCCAAGAGAATCCCATTTTGCTTGCATTGGTGGAGTGAAATAACTTTAGTTTCTTCTTTGAATGCAAGTATACATGAGTCTGCCAGCATGAAACTGGTTGAGCAGTTCATTCATTTACTAAACGAATATTGCCCAAATGCCTACATCCTGGCAGGTACTGAAGTAGATGCCAAGAACACAACAGTGAGCAAGATAAATCTGGTCACTGCTCATGGAATCCATACTATCAAGGGAGATAGAAAATTATACAAGTAATTAGAGTGGAGACAATCATAGACATACCTAACTTGATCATCAATATTCATTCAGACCAGAAATAAAGAGAAGAAAGGAGAGGGAAAGGAAGAGAAGGCAGAGGGGAAAACAGAGCAAAAACATGAAAAAAACTGAAACTATTTTAAGATTATTCATCTGTTATTCTCACTGATATGTCCTGTGGTAAACATGATCCAGAAAAGATGAAGTCTTGGTTATCTCCAGCCACACAAAATGGGAATATCTTGCTGTGAAATGATCTGGGTGTTTTGAAGGTTTGATCATTAACACAAAACACTCCCTTCATCTTATCTTCTCCTGAATTAATAGCGGCCTAGAAGATGAATGGGTTAAGCTAGATTTGTTAAAGACAGGATAAATTAATATATACTCCAATGTAGTGACTTTCCATAAAAGTTTTCAAAGGTAATTTTGACCGTGTGTAAATTCTGTTTACCAAAATGTGAAAGCTGTCTCTATTCCATGATAATGTGGTTTATGGAAGGAAATAAAAATTTTAGGCACTTTATGTGGCCAAAATTTGTCCTGTTTGATTTCATGGACCATCACATACACAAGTATAGTGGAGTGGGCGATGGGAGGGTCATGTTTTCTGACAAACACTGTGGAGTTTCTTCTCTTTTCTTTCAATTATGCCTATTGTGTACTGTTGATATCCTTTGTGTGCAAAGCAATTCAGAAAAGATCAAAGCTTTTTACCATGAGGACAAGATCTTTTTTACCTGAGAGAATATCACATTTAATCTCATTGAAATTCTTCTTGGTACCAATTAAACTGATCAAGAACAAAACATCCTTCGTTTTTATTGGAAAAGATGATTCTATATTCAAGATGAGAATCTATTTCATTTCGGTTTGTTTCCTCAATGGGCATTTCTTTTTTTTTTTGAATGCAAGTATACATGAGTCTGCCAGCATGAAACTGGTTGAGCAGTTCATTCATTTACTAAACGAATATTGCCCAAATGCCTACATCCTGGCAGGTACTGAAGTAGATGCCAAGAACACAACAGTGAGCAAGATAAATCTGGTCACTGCTCATGGAATCCATACTATCAAGGGAGATAGAAAATTATACAAGTAATTAGAGTGGAGACAATCATAGACATACCTAACTTGATCATCAATATTCATTCAGACCAGAAATAAAGAGAAGAAAGGAGAGGGAAAGGAAGAGAAGGCAGAGGGGAAAACAGAGCAAAAACATGAAAAAAACTGAAACTATTTTAAGATTATTCATCTGTTATTCTCACTGATATGTCCTGTGGTAAACATGATCCAGAAAAGATGAAGTCTTGGTTATCTCCAGCCACACAAAATGGGAATATCTTGCTGTGAAATGATCTGGGTGTTTTGAAGGTTTGATCATTAACACAAAACACTCCCTTCATCTTATCTTCTCCTGAATTAATAGCGGCCTAGAAGATGAATGGGTTAAGCTAGATTTGTTAAAGACAGGATAAATTAATATATACTCCAATGTAGTGACTTTCCATAAAAGTTTTCAAAGGTAATTTTGACCGTGTGTAAATTCTGTTTACCAAAATGTGAAAGCTGTCTCTATTCCATGATAATGTGGTTTATGGAAGGAAATAAAAATTTTAGGCACTTTATGTGGCCAAAATTTGTCCTGTTTGATTTCATGGACCATCACATACACAAGTATAGTGGAGTGGGCGATGGGAGGGTCATGTTTTCTGACAAACACTGTGGAGTTTCTTCTCTTTTCTTTCAATTATGCCTATTGTGTACTGTTGATATCCTTTGTGTGCAAAGCAATTCAGAAAAGATCAAAGCTTTTTACCATGAGGACAAGATCTTTTTTACCTGAGAGAATATCACATTTAATCTCATTGAAATTCTTCTTGGTACCAATTAAACTGATCAAGAACAAAACATCCTTCGTTTTTATTGGAAAAGATGATTCTATATTCAAGATGAGAATCTATTTCATTTCGGTTTGTTTCCTCAATGGGCATTGCTAGCCACCCTGCTCAAATGAACTGGGTTTAAAGAAAGCCTCCCTGGATGAATGTACCCCCATGTAACAAAAGAGAATATACATAAAATGAAGCCAGTTGCCTACATAACTCAAGTCAAAAGCTCACCTTTATCTCTATTACCTGGATACTGAAAGTGGGAGAAAGGCAGTAAACTAGATAATTGCATTATTTCTTTAGCTCATTGCACCTTCACACTCAACTACAAAGTGTCTTAATTTCTTTTTGCAAATAGTTTGTTTCTAAACTTAATTGAAATAAATAACAAAACCAAATGAAAGCATTATCATTCAAAGACTTGATGATTCAGAGAAGTATATTGGTTCTATAGCAGAATGACAGCAAACTTTTGCATTACTGTTGCATTACAATATTACTTAATTGACATTCAGAAACATGCAAGGTCATGCTACTTTCTCACAAACTGAAGTAGAAAATGTTGAAATGTAGAAGAACAACAAGAATGCATAAATAAAATATGAAAAGTTTTGTCATGTTCTATTAGGATTTTTCATGTTAGCATCCTATTATATTTGTATTTGTTTTTGCTAATACGATATGAAAATTGCTGAAATGATTGCATGGTCATATCTTGTTAGGCAACTCAAATTCCAAAATTATATGAGTCTAATATAAGATGAAAGAAAATTTTTAATATTATAAAAAGTTTCTAATATGATCTGAAGGCCCATTTGGGAAAAAAAAATAGTTTAAGCTACTTTGCTGTGATTTCTTGGAGACATTTTCTTTATAGGAACCAGGTGGTGACAAAGAAGGAGAAATTGAGCATGAGGGTATCCCTGCTGGACTGGATTCATAAATGGAAATCTTTCTCTCAGGTAGGCAATATATTGCATAAATTTTCTGTATGTTTTTTATTCATTGCAAACAATTATGAGTATTGATTCAAAGAGCTGAGTTTTACTGTCATTGTTTTTGAATGCAGGAGGTAACTGCAGTGATTTAGTTTTTGCCTTTTTTCCTAAGAAAAGTCACTAGTATGAATATTTCTCTTCATAATTTGTTTTCATCTGAGAGTTAGTTAATTTTTAAACAATAAACTAATGGCTAAACAATACTGCTTGGTATATACTATGAGATAATAAATAGAGGGTGTTGTTTAAGATAAGGAAACAGTTTTTTAGCACATACTGAAAAACTGTCTTTTAATTTATTGCACTTATTAAATGCAATGAAGAATTAGTCTGTCGTCTACTTTATTAAATAAACGGGGATTAAATCTACACTTACTTTCAATCTGGGCACAAAGATTGGGATCTCAGAAGTAACATGTTACAGAAATCTGTCATAAGTATCAAGTTGAGAACTGAAAGAAATGTTGGAAGAATAAAATAATTGATTGTAAAGGACATTATTTACTCTTTAAAGAATATTGATTTCAAAGTTCTACAAGATACCCTAAAGCTCTGTATTTAAATGAAGACTGCCACGTTTTAATGTTTATCTTCATGTAACATTTTATACATTGGGGAAACCTTTCTTCTCAAAGATGACATTATCAATGGTTTACAAAATGATGATGATTGCTTGAAGGGCTTGGCTTAGGAAATCTAGTCCTGATATATATTACTTTTACAGAAAAATAAATTTATCTCAATTGGCTCTTAATGTCAGGTGAAAGGGAAACCATTTAAAATTAGCTGCCAGACACAAAAATCATCTTAGTTGAAATTAGACTACATTTAGAATATGTTTTATAAAAAAGACAAAGTGACAAAACTGGCTTTCAGATAAGGCAACATTTTTTAAATGCAGTGTATTTTATCTTAAATATGGTATGAACTGTGTGTCAGAGCTAGACTCTACTCATCTCTTTCTCCTGTCCTCCTACTCCAAGGGCTCAACACCATGTACCAGTTCTTCCAAAATGATTTGGGTTAAGAATCATTTTGATGTAAACGTCTACAGGGCCATTTGGAACTCTGCAGAGGATCACTAAAACAAATGGGGTGAAATTACAGCTGAATGAATCATGAAAATGTTTAAAATAAAACATCAATGCACGCTTTTCTAAATGTCAATGCATCCAACTAATTATCATATCCATCCCTGTTTGGGAAGAGTTTGAGTTTCTAGGTCTTGTTATCAAGTCTTCTCTTGTTCAAAGCAAAGAAAATCAGGTGGAAGAAATTTCTGAGGCTAGTCATAAAAACTGAAACATTCATACCAATTTGTGGTCTATTACCAATACACTAATGTGGTCTGAAGATCAGATTCATCTTGCAAAAAGAAACTAAATGTTTTTCGTTTTAAGAAGAAGAGGCAACAACAAGAACCACAGCTCTCTTGTCTATCTTCCAGAATGAATGTATCTTGCTATTTCTACATTGCTGGAGTTTTTCAGCGCTGGGAACTTCATATTTATCTATGCTCTAATTAATCAAGATAACATGATCCACCCTCAAATTAATGGTAAGAACTGAAAGAAATGTTGGAAGAATAAAATAATTGATTGTAAAGGACATTATTTACTCTTTAAAGAATATTGATTTCAAAGTTCTACAAGATACCCTAAAGCTCTGTATTTAAATGAAGACTGCCACGTTTTAATGTTTATCTTCATGTAACATTTTATACATTGGGGAAACCTTTCTTCTCAAAGATGACATTATCAATGGTTTACAAAATGATGATGATTGCTTGAAGGGCTTGGCTTAGGAAATCTAGTCCTGATATATATTACTTTTACAGAAAAATAAATTTATCTCAATTGGCTCTTAATGTCAGGTGAAAGGGAAACCATTTAAAATTAGCTGCCAGACACAAAAATCATCTTAGTTGAAATTAGACTACATTTAGAATATGTTTTATAAAAAAGACAAAGTGACAAAACTGGCTTTCAGATAAGGCAACATTTTTTAAATGCAGTGTATTTTATCTTAAATATGGTATGAACTGTGTGTCAGAGCTAGACTCTACTCATCTCTTTCTCCTGTCCTCCTACTCCAAGGGCTCAACACCATGTACCAGTTCTTCCAAAATGATTTGGGTTAAGAATCATTTTGATGTAAACGTCTACAGGGCCATTTGGAACTCTGCAGAGGATCACTAAAACAAATGGGGTGAAATTACAGCTGAATGAATCATGAAAATGTTTAAAATAAAACATCAATGCACGCTTTTCTAAATGTCAATGCATCCAACTAATTATCATATCCATCCCTGTTTGGGAAGAGTTTGAGTTTCTAGGTCTTGTTATCAAGTCTTCTCTTGTTCAAAGCAAAGAAAATCAGGTGGAAGAAATTTCTGAGGCTAGTCATAAAAACTGAAACATTCATACCAATTTGTGGTCTATTACCAATACACTAATGTGGTCTGAAGATCAGATTCATCTTGCAAAAAGAAACTAAATGTTTTTCGTTTTAAGAAGAAGAGGCAACAACAAGAACCACAGCTCTCTTGTCTATCTTCCAGAATGAATGTATCTTGCTATTTCTACATTGCTGGAGTTTTTTCAGCGCTGGGAACTTCATATTTATCTATGCTCTAATTAATCAAGATAACATGATCCACCCTCAAATTAATGGTAGCTGACACCAATTCTCTAATGTTTTCACTAACTTTCTTTAAATTACATTCATGGTGAAGATGCAACATGTCATCCAGGCCCTTGTCTTTCTGTCTAGTAGTGGTGGAAGCTGCAAAACTTACACACTGTATTCTCTGTTGCAGGGAGAATACCGCCAACCTACGATCAAATGCCTTTCTTTCCTCAAAGCCCCAACAGTGCGGCTCTCTCCAACCCACCCCCCATAAATTAGCAATGTTTAGGAAGGAGACGTGCCCACATTCTATAGATGACTTGAAGGAAAAGCTCCATCATCCATAATACATTTGGGCTTCTTTCTAGTTGAAGATTTATATATTTTTTTATTGATGGGTTATGAATATTGACACAGGAGATATTCATTGTTTATTGAAGGCTTGTTTACATAAAAGATCTTCACAGGCTACCCCCTAAGTCTAGAGGTCCTAAACCAGTGTCAGGGAGCTGTCTGGGTATTTTTTCCCACGTATTGCTCTGCCATTCTACCAACAATAGAGGCCCATTAACGTTTGGCCCTTCAAGTTACTGCAGCCCAAGCCCCAGTGGCAGGACGTCTGCCCAATATGTAAAATAACGGAATGAATGGATTCCTTGGAAACAATGATAACAAGACCTGGCTGAGCTAACTGTGACAGCATGTGGTAATTTTCCAGCCCGCTGGCCCTGTAAAGGAAACTGGAACACAAAGCAGGGACCGCGGGGCGGGCCGGCCTGAAAAGCTGCAAACAAGTGCAGACTATCTGATGATGTCATACGCACAGTTTGACAGATGGGGCTGGACAATTTTGCCCCCTTCAAGTGTGCTCTTAACTATTTGTATTCCATCAGCTTCTCACTCGGGAAGTTCAATCCTGTAATCACCTGCTTGAAAGACTCAACAAACCTTAACTGTCATGTGCTTGATTCAAGTACCACTAGTTTTAGGAAGAAAAATGATATTCATTATTAGGGACTGAATGCTGAGGGGGGCCAGGAGGGAGAGGGTGCTTCTGTGGATTAATGCATCATCTCTGCTTTCAGCTGTGGGCCAGGTTTTGAGTCTAGCTCTGACTGAATCCTGCCATACACTTTGAATAGCATAATGAAGTATTGTTATTGCCTCCGTCGAGTCATTACATCAGGGAAACAGACATCTAAAGTGATCAAAACTGATTATTAGCTGAGCTTTTGTGTCTATAAAATAAATGTGTTAAAAGAATGCCTTTTTTTTTTTAAGTCTTAGAGGAGTTCTCTCAAGGTTGGATGTTTTAGAGTTTATAACGCTATGTGTCACTATATGGAAGTTGGTGCTAGGGCGTAGCTATAGATAGCCCTCTCCCAAAACACATTGGTATGTGAATCTGCATGTGTGTTTAAGTTGGAGCATGGAAGACAGAAAATGAAGATTGACAACATTTATAAAAATGAGACACAACTCAATTAAAATTCACCGAAAATCGTAAATGAACCGGTGTACTCGGTTTAATTGTAATGACACAAGACTGTTTCCTCCCTTCAAATAAGGAATTGCTTTGGATCTCACGTGCTTTTGTCATTTTATTCATGTAGTTCTTTTTAATTTACTTTTCAAGGAATTTATGTAAATATATGTAGGCTACAGGATGGGTCTCAGATACAGCTTTATTCTTTAATCTTTTTATCAAATAGCTAACCAAAGTGGGATAGCCAAAGGTTTCTGTTTGTGGAGAAGCAATATCTCTCTCACAGCAAAGCATGACACACTGCCTAGCTTGTGGAAACAAGAATAATAGCCATAGCATGATACAAAAAAAAAATGAATGGTTAGGATTTACAAAATACCTTGTTGACTAGGAAAATTTCACACACCCTTTCTTCAGAGTCTCACAAATTATAGAAGCTATACAGAAGTCACATTAAACTTAGCTTTCCCTGTCTGATGTAACATAGTTGCATCTTTCAGAAAACACTGAAAGCATAGGGAATTCCCCCTCTGATTCTTGAAGACTTAGTTTTATGCCCAACTCACCTCTGCTTTCAGTCTTCACCCTCACTTTTCAGATGTGAAGGATAAAACCTATCGGTGATATCCTCTGCCATTCCCTGCTCACCTGAACACAAGCAGGCTCGACTTTGGTCATCTTTCATGTATTCATTCTATATTGTGTGTCTGTTATCTGCTTAGTACTGGGCTGTAGCTTTAGCCTGTGCAAATACTCCCACTGGGATTGTGTTAACTTCTTTAACTTCTGTCTAAGAGAATTATTTGCAAACATGTTTGCACCAGTGGCTACTTTTCAGCTGCAGAATTGTGATTCATAAAGAGCCATAATCTCTTCTGAGGCGTGACCAAGTTGGAGGGTCTAAGTGGGTGCCAATGCCTGTACAGAATGAGAAGTTCATGACAGGGCATGTGGCTTACGAAGAGGGAGTTCATCTCTGCTTCCCACATTTCTGACTAAGTAACACCAAGGGCATCCCTCTACGTGTTTACACCAGATGGAGTGCCCAATCTGTTACAGAAAGCCAAATTGTTTTATCCATAGCTCTGGTGCCTGTATCCCTACAGGAGACTGAGAAGGTGAGAGAAAAGGGGGAAAAACGGTGGGGATAGGCAATGAGGGCTTTCCACTATCACAAATCATAATCTGAAGTTATCAACAAGCTGTTCTCTCAAACCTGACTTGGATCCAGCTGTGGCTCAGCTAATCCAGATGGGACTCTCCTAGAAGGCCTGGAAATCATGGCCAAAATGTTCAGTGAAGGAACAGTGACACACTGGACTGAAAAGAGAAACAGAATCCTTCATCACCATCATCAACATCGAGTAAAAGTGTGTTAACATATCAGCTTTCTCAGAGTTTTCATCTGACCAAAAAGCCAAAGTACTGGGGTTCATCGAAGTAATATTAGCTAGAATGGCCATCCCGTGGAAGTACCTTGTTGACTAGGAAAATTTCACACCCTTTCTTCAGAGTCTCACAAATTATAGAAGCTATACAGAAGTCACATTAAACTTAGCTTTCCCTGTCTGATGTAACATAGTTGCATCTTTCAGAAAACACTGAAAGCATAGGGAATTCCCCCTCTGATTCTTGAAGACTTAGTTTTATGCCCAACTCACCTCTGCTTTCAGTCTTCACCCTCACTTTTCAGATGTGAAGGATAAAACCTATCGGTGATATCCTCTGCCATTCCCTGCTCACCTGAACACAAGCAGGCTCGACTTTGGTCATCTTTCATGTATTCATTCTATATTGTGTGTCTGTTATCTGCTTAGTACTGGGCTGTAGCTTTAGCCTGTGCAAATACTCCCACTGGGATTGTGTTAACTTCTTTAACTTCTGTCTAAGAGAATTATTTGCAAACATGTTTGCACCAGTGGCTACTTTTCAGCTGCAGAATTGTGATTCATAAAGAGCCATAATCTCTTCTGAGGCGTGACCAAGTTGGAGGGTCTAAGTGGGTGCCAATGCCTGTACAGAATGAGAAGTTCATGACAGGGCATGTGGCTTACGAAGAGGGAGTTCATCTCTGCTTCCCACATTTCTGACTAAGTAACACCAAGGGCATCCCTCTACGTGTTTACACCAGATGGAGTGCCCAATCTGTTACAGAAAGCCAAATTGTTTTATCCATAGCTCTGGTGCCTGTATCCCTACAGGAGACTGAGAAGGTGAGAGAAAAGGGGGAAAAACGGTGGGGATAGGCAATGAGGGCTTTCCACTATCACAAATCATAATCTGAAGTTATCAACAAGCTGTTCTCTCAAACCTGACTTGGATCCAGCTGTGGCTCAGCTAATCCAGATGGGACTCTCCTAGAAGGCCTGGAAATCATGGCCAAAATGTTCAGTGAAGGAACAGTGACACACTGGACTGAAAAGAGAAACAGAATCCTTCATCACCATCATCAACATCGAGTAAAAGTGTGTTAACATATCAGCTTTCTCAGAGTTTTCATCTGACCAAAAAGCCAAAGTACTGGGGTTCATCGAAGTAATATTAGCTAGAATGGCCATCGTGGAAGTATTTCATGATAACTACAACCTGGAAGGATATTGGAAAGAAAATGATAGATGACGTTTTCCATACACATTTAATGCAACCTGTAAAAATATTAGTAAAGATAATATCCTACTAAGTCAGGCCACAGATCATCCAGCCCAAAGTGCCAATTCGTCATTTGGAAGGACATGCTGTCATTCAAGTTCACATCTCCAAAAGTAATTTCTTTCCGAAAATATGACTAATTCCTGAACAATGGACTATTAGTGTGCCAATACTTGACCCATCTAAAGACTTCTTCAATCCACTGGGGTAACAAGATTCATAAATCTATCAGCCACCTCATAAAACCATGCTTCATGTTTATCTGAAATTTACAATTCAGTTCAATTAAATAAATATTTATTAAGGATTCACCTAGTGAATGGTACTATGCAAGAACAGCCAGAAATACAAAGGTGGGCAAGAAGGATTCTGAACACATAAAATCAGTCAGAGGGAGGTATGCATAGATAAGTGTTGGCAATGATCATGGAGTATGTGGGTAGGCCATGGAAAGTAGATACAAGTTTTACCTGAAGTCTAAGGAAACGTCCCTCAGGGAGAGTGCTGCGGTTTGAGGAACATATCCATGCTTGCCCTAGAAATACTATACAACAGTTTTTAAACTGTAATCAAGATGGTGCCCATACTCAGACTTCATCTTTCTAGACTGAAGCCCAGTCTTGGCTTTTAGTTTATCTGCCTTCAGAATACACTCTTTAACCCTTGTAGCATTTCAAAAACGGTGGGGATAGGCAATGAGGGCTTTCCACTATCACAAATCATAATCTGAAGTTATCAACAAGCTGTTCTCTCAAACCTGACTTGGATCCAGCTGTGGCTCAGCTAATCCAGATGGGACTCTCCTAGAAGGCCTGGAAATCATGGCCAAAATGTTCAGTGAAGGAACAGTGACACACTGGACTGAAAAGAGAAACAGAATCCTTCATCACCATCATCAACATCGAGTAAAAGTGTGTTAACATATCAGCTTTCTCAGAGTTTTCATCTGACCAAAAAGCCAAAGTACTGGGGTTCATCGAAGTAATATTAGCTAGAATGGCCATCGTGGAAGTATTTCATGATAACTACAACCTGGAAGGATATTGGAAAGAAAATGATAGATGACGTTTTCCATACACATTTAATGCAACCTGTAAAAATATTAGTAAAGATAATATCCTACTAAGTCAGGCCACAGATCATCCAGCCCAAAGTGCCAATTCGTCATTTGGAAGGACATGCTGTCATTCAAGTTCACATCTCCAAAAGTAATTTCTTTCCGAAAATATGACTAATTCCTGAACAATGGACTATTAGTGTGCCAATACTTGACCCATCTAAAGACTTCTTCAATCCACTGGGGTAACAAGATTCATAAATCTATCAGCCACCTCATAAAACCATGCTTCATGTTTATCTGAAATTTACAATTCAGTTCAATTAAATAAATATTTATTAAGGATTCACCTAGTGAATGGTACTATGCAAGAACAGCCAGAAATACAAAGGTGGGCAAGAAGGATTCTGAACACATAAAATCAGTCAGAGGGAGGTATGCATAGATAAGTGTTGGCAATGATCATGGAGTATGTGGGTAGGCCATGGAAAGTAGATACAAGTTTTACCTGAAGTCTAAGGAAACGTCCCTCAGGGAGAGTGCTGCGGTTTGAGGAACATATCCATGCTTGCCCTAGAAATACTATACAACAGTTTTTAAACTGTAATCAAGATGGTGCCCATACTCAGACTTCATCTTTCTAGACTGAAGCCCAGTCTTGGCTTTTAGTTTATCTGCCTTCAGAATACACTCTTTAACCCTTGTAGCATTTCAGTGGCTATTCGCTGGACGTATTCCAGTTTTATCACTTGTTTAAGCATGTTTCCATTCTCACTTTCCATTAAGCATGTTTAAGTGCTATTGAACTTCTGAACTCGGTATGTAAAAATAAGAAGGAAAGCTGTCAGATAAAAGCCCAAACTATGGTAGGTCAAACCTTAGAGCATAAAAAAGTACGTAATTCTTTATATTCATTGGCTCTACAGGGCAGTTCATGAGAGATTCAATTAGAGAAAGGGATTTGAAGGTAGGGATGAGGAGATTTGTGCAGTTCTCATGAATTATTTGGCAAAAGCTTTGAGGGTGAAGTCTCATAATTCACCAAAATACCTAATTCTGTTGCTGTTTATGTAGCTGTGGTTAGGCTATGTCATAGTCGTAGCATGAGTTTGAATTACTGTACCTGGTTGTGGGTATAACTGACCTATTTTTATCATTTTATAGGTGTGATGTCTGAAAAATTACTGATCCTTTCACCCTATTCTTTCTTTACTGGTAGACTAGAGATGATACCTATGTCACAAAGTCATTAGCCCAGCAACTGAAATAGAGAAAGAGTTTAATAAATTCCATAACCTGCTGCTCTAAACAACAAAAATAATTAAGGCTCTCTTTGCTCAATTGCAAAATTAAACATTTTGTCAAAATTGGGCAATTGTATAACTGAAAAATCTGTTTGTATAAAGCAGAAATATGTAGTTAAATAAGATGATAAATACCATCTTCTGCTTATTTATTTTTAAAAGGAGACTTAACCTAGGAGATTCAAATGAGGCTGCAGGTGTAATTGAGGGGAGGTGTGTTCTCAATGTCTGAGCCTTGTAGTCAGCTCTAGGTCTGGACCTCACTCATCAGATGATCCCAAGAAAGTCAGGGAACTTTTCCAAAGTCATCTATAGGAAGCGGCTGCTAATGCTCACCTCAGTATGAAAGCCCTCTGTCAACTTCAAAGTGCTATAACCATCAGATTTGTCAGATTATTTTGGAAGCTGCTTTTAGTTTAATTCAAGATGGTGCCCATACTCAGACTTCATCTTTCTAGACTGAAGCCCAGTCTTGGCTTTTAGTTTATCTGCCTTCAGAATACACTCTTTAACCCTTGTAGCATTTCAGTGGCTATTCGCTGGACGTATTCCAGTTTTATCACTTGTTTAAGCATGTTTCCATTCTCACTTTCCATTAAGCATGTTTAAGTGCTATTGAACTTCTGAACTCGGTATGTAAAAATAAGAAGGAAAGCTGTCAGATAAAAGCCCAAACTATGGTAGGTCAAACCTTAGAGCATAAAAAAGTACGTAATTCTTTATATTCATTGGCTCTACAGGGCAGTTCATGAGAGATTCAATTAGAGAAAGGGATTTGAAGGTAGGGATGAGGAGATTTGTGCAGTTCTCATGAATTATTTGGCAAAAGCTTTGAGGGTGAAGTCTCATAATTCACCAAAATACCTAATTCTGTTGCTGTTTATGTAGCTGTGGTTAGGCTATGTCATAGTCGTAGCATGAGTTTGAATTACTGTACCTGGTTGTGGGTATAACTGACCTATTTTTATCATTTTATAGGTGTGATGTCTGAAAAATTACTGATCCTTTCACCCTATTCTTTCTTTACTGGTAGACTAGAGATGATACCTATGTCACAAAGTCATTAGCCCAGCAACTGAAATAGAGAAAGAGTTTAATAAATTCCATAACCTGCTGCTCTAAACAACAAAAATAATTAAGGCTCTCTTTGCTCAATTGCAAAATTAAACATTTTGTCAAAATTGGGCAATTGCTCTTAACTGAAAAATCTGTTTGTATAAAGCAGAAATATGTAGTTAAATAAGATGATAAATACCATCTTCTGCTTATTTATTTTTAAAAGGAGACTTAACCTAGGAGATTCAAATGAGGCTGCAGGTGTAATTGAGGGGAGGTGTGTTCTCAATGTCTGAGCCTTGTAGTCAGCTCTAGGTCTGGACCTCACTCATCAGATGATCCCAAGAAAGTCAGGGAACTTTTCCAAAGTCATCTATAGGAAGCGGCTGCTAATGCTCACCTCAGTATGAAAGCCCTCTGTCAACTTCAAAGTGCTATAACATCATCAGATATTGTCTTAGATTATTTTGGAAGCTAGCTTCTCCAGAGGTGTTTCAGCAGTTTTGTCACAAGAACAATTAAAAGTCAAAAGTTGACAGGAATAAAACTTTTTAGTATCTAATTCAAAATATTTACTTACAGTTAAAAAATTCAAAATCACATGAAATTCTATGAAAGGTTTATTTATAATTGCGGCTTACTCACTGTATTCAATCTCATGTCTAAAGCAAGGTGTGCATTCTGCACATACCCATCAATGTTATTGTGTATTCAGATCTGTTTCTCAAGCTAATTAGAATATGTTAGGAGAGAATCTATTTCAATGTAGGATGTTTTGCTAAAAATATTCTTGCAGTCAATTCACCAATATTCATTAAGTCCCTTCTGAAAGATGGCATTGAGATAGGGGTTGCAATAAATACAAAATGAATAAAATTAAGTCACCGACCTCAAGAAATTGCCAAAACTGGTAAAGTATAAAACAGGTACACAAATGACTATTACTGAAGATAAGACAAAAGCTCTGAGAGAAATAATAACCGAGTTTTATGAGAGAATCAAAAAAAGGAAAAGATACACTTCACCTGGAGAATAATTTCACTTGAAATTAGAAAAGTTCTTTTCAGGACGGGTCTGCCAATAACTTGCAAATTAAATATATGAAAAGACTATAATTATAATGCAAGGTGGCCCATTTAAAGAAGTCCCACTTAACATAATGTGATTTCAACAGTAATAAGATAAAGAATATATACTTCAAGTGCATATAGATCCTCTTTTTTGGAGGGCACAAAGGACTTTTACTGTCTTTTTTTTTTTTTTTTTGGAAATGGGTCACCCTATCTAATAGGACCACAGGTTTTTTTAAAATAACTTTGGAGAGATGATACAAGTTTTCTGGATGAAGATGGTCCACTTCATTTGTGTTGGTAGACACCGCATGGAGTCTCATGTGTGAAGAGCCCTCTGGCACTTCTGTGGGTGCCTCAACCCTCCCAGCCATCAGGGCATCACCAGGTCATGCAGACCTCCAGGGGAGGAGGCAGTCCCCTGAAGAGGCCCCTTTTCAGGCTCTCTTTCTTTGGAGTCTAGAGACCCTCTCTAAAGGGTAGGGTCCCTCGCCCCTGCGCCTCCACCCTCCCTCAGCCTGGGTCTGGGTACCATTAGTGCACTGAAGCAGCAATTCCACTAAATTGTACCTTAGTGGCCCCCTATTACGAAAGGAAGGGTGAATGCTGCCAAGCCCTTTCCGAACCGGCAATGGGATCACAGGTCAGAAAACATCTTTAGCAAGCATAAATTATTAGGCTCACTATAAAAGCACTCTGACAGATGAAACAGGCATTTCCATGAGTGAACAATACAGCTACGATTCAAAGACTGTTGATTGGGTGTTCAACCTCCCAGCATAAACAGCTATTCAGATTTTAAACTGTAACCAAGTAGATAAAGAGAAGGATGGCCACGACCACCTCAGGTTCTTCAGAACAGTTCAACAAGGGATGTGATATAAATAAAACGTCAACCTATAGGTTGAGTATTTTTTCTTCTTCCCAAGGGTGCTTCTCAGCCCATGAAACAGAAGACCAGTGTTTCAGGCTGGAGGCTGCTCTGGAAACCTGGCTGGCTGAAATTCCCTCACTGGCTGTCCAAGATTCCTGCCACGAGATGGTCTCTGAGTGCACCAGCCTCCCTCTCCTCCTCCCCAGTCTGAGTGGTTCCCAGCCTCTGCTTTTGTAAAATGTTATCTATGTTCATGGGGCAAGGCTGTTGGGGATGAGGTCACAAACATGTAATTATCCACCTCGTAGCAATGCAAAGCATTCTACTTCTAAGGAGAGTAGATGCTGCCAGCTTCTTGCTGTGATGCCACAAAGGAAGAACACCTCCCCAAGATAAAACTCTATGTAGTTAACAAAATGAAAAGCATTTATCTCTATGTTTTGCCAAAGGGCACAAATTCCAGATGCTCTGAGCCTTCCAGCATTTCTCAGGAGAATGTGATAAGAACCTAAGACCATCTGCAATCTTTGGTTGTATGTAAATCTCCGGTTAAAATAGAAGCTGATAACTGTATGCACCTAGAAACAGGAGATGCCAAAGTGTTTCCTCCTTGCTAAAGAGAGAACACGTCACCATCTCACCAGCAGGGCACATTTTTTCAGGATGCCAAAATACGGGATACTTCCAAGACGGGCTTAAATTGCGTGCCCTTGAGTTTTGGAAGGTCAGCAGTAGTCACTTTAGACAGGAGTAACAAAGGAAGTGACCTGGAGTTTCTTCCCTGAGGGACCTGTGCTCTGTGCCTTCTCAAAGACCTACATGCTAAGTGCTATGCCCCCAACCTTTGCCCCTGTGGGGTTAGTTTAGATCTTTTTTCTTACACAAAGGGGCACCTGTTATCACAGACACACATGCTTGTCAGTGGTCGCATCTGGGTTAATTTGTCAGCGGTTTCCACCATAGGCTGGAAATCCACCCAGAGAGGCCCCAGGTCAGGGGAATGCCCTGGCTGTTCTTAATGCATCTGAACACACAAATAGCTCCATTTAAATAGGAGATTTAATCAGAGGAGGTTAAAAGTGTAACTTATACGTATTTGTTTAAAAATCTGTTTGGGAATGAGGTTTCTCTACATTAGCTTGAGTTACAAAGACAAATGTGTTTTTCTGCTCTGAAGTACCTCTTTTTAATGCCCTTGCCTCCTGTAATATACTGGTAACATTGTATTTAGATGCTGGGGATAAAGTTCATTACTTGTAAACAAACAAGGAGTTCTACTGCTGAGAAGAACTACTCAAAATGTGCCATAAAAAAACTGTGACTTGAAGAAGGAGAAAATTGCCTATGGGTGTAATTAGATATGCCCTTGATAACCTGTGACCTCAGGCTGAACTCTCATTCACTTAGTTTCCTGAGGGTTTCCCTGTGGCTCATTAGTAAAGAACCTGCCTGCCAATGTGGGAGACATGGGATCCCTGGGTAAGAAAGATCCCCCGAAGAAGGAGGTAACAACCTGTTCCCATATTCTTGCTTGGGACATCCCGTGAGCAAAGGAGTCTGGCAGGCTACAGTGCACCTGGTCACAAAAGAGTTGGACATGACATAGTGACTAAAGGACAACAACCATAGTTACAGTTCAAATAAGCATCAATGTGATTTTAGGAAAAAGTACTGCTGTGAGCAATATCCAGTACTACCATAGGGAAACCACAACATGGGACAGCATTTTTTTATTAAAAATACCTTTGTCAAGGGGATGTTCAGGCAATGGCTATGTGATAATAATACTGTCTAGAAAGAAGTGGAGGTCTCATGCAACTTGCCACTGACTGCAAGATGTGAATCCTCCACCCAGTTATTCAGTGGTTGGAATGGGATTATTTTGATGACCAGTATCTATCCATCTCTACAGCAATATTCTAAATGATCCAAATGGTCTTCCTTTTCTATAGTCCACAGTGGGTTTCTAGTTCGACAAAACGTTATTCAAAAGGACACAAAAATGCTTGTCAGTGGTCGCATCTGGGTTAATTTGTCAGCGGTTTCCACCATAGGCTGGAAATCCACCCAGAGAGGCCCCAGGTCAGGGAATGCCCTGGCTGTTCTTAATGCATCTGAACACACAAATAGCTCCATTTAAATAGGAGATTTAATCAGAGGAGGTTAAAAGTGTAACTTATACGTATTTGTTTAAAAATCTGTTTGGGAATGAGGTTTCTCTACATTAGCTTGAGTTACAAAGACAAATGTGTTTTCTGCTCTGAAGTACCTCTTTTTAATGCCCTTGCCTCCTGTAATATACTGGTAACATTGTATTTAGATGCTGGGGATAAAGTTCATTACTTGTAAACAAACAAGGAGTTCTACTGCTGAGAAGAACTACTCAAAATGTGCCATAAAAAAACTGTGACTTGAAGAAGGAGAAAATTGCCTATGGGTGTAATTAGATATGCCCTTGATAACCTGTGACCTCAGGCTGAACTCTCATTCACTTAGTTTCCTGAGGGTTTCCCTGTGGCTCATTAGTAAAGAACCTGCCTGCCAATGTGGGAGACATGGGATCCCTGGGTAAGAAAGATCCCCCGAAGAAGGAGGTAACAACCTGTTCCCATATTCTTGCTTGGGACATCCCGTGAGCAAAGGAGTCTGGCAGGCTACAGTGCACCTGGTCACAAAAGAGTTGGACATGACATAGTGACTAAAGGACAACAACCATAGTTACAGTTCAAATAAGCATCAATGTGATTTTAGGAAAAAGTACTGCTGTGAGCAATATCCAGTACTACCATAGGGAAACCACAACATGGGACAGCATTTTTTTATTAAAAATACCTTTGTCAAGGGGATGTTCAGGCAATGGCTATGTGATAATAATACTGTCTAGAAAGAAGTGGAGGTCTCATGCAACTTGCCACTGACTGCAAGATGTGAATCCTCCACCCAGTTATTCAGTGGTTGGAATGGGATTATTTTGATGACCAGTATCTATCCATCTCTACAGCAATATTCTAAATGATCCAAATGGTCTTCATTTTCTATAGTCCAATCTAGTGGTTTTGTTTTGAAACTAGAGCATAAGGAGAGAACCTTTCTTCCCTTTCCCTGGTAGGAAAGTGCTTCATTACATTTTTCTGCTCTAATACATCTGAGTGAAGCAAGTGCTTGAGAAATGGAATATTTGCTGCTGCATCAGTAAACAAAATATTTACAGCCATCAGGAACTGCAGTCACCTAAAAGGACTTGGTGAGCATTGAGGAGACTCAAGATGGAAAGAATACCTGCCATCTAGCAGCCTTCTGGTTTTCCCTTAATTAACAAACACCTTTTGACATTCAGACTACCTGCCTTTTGTTGCAAAACTTCTTTATCACCTGGCTCCTCTCCTCGCCTCCTTGGAGCAGTTTTCTCAGGGTTACCAGAGTTGCTGCTTCTTGGACTTAACATCTTAAAACTTCCTGCTGAATAAAACATAACTCTCAACTTCAGGTTGTGTACATTTTTTCAGTCGACCTGCTTCACGGAACATGTTGATTCAGAGAGCTTTGAGAGAAGACCTGTACATTATCACACACAAATTATCTTACCATTGATCTATTTAGGCAAGGTAATTATGAGGCAAATTGTATAACTAGATGCAACCCTAATGCTAGAAACCTCAACTAAAAAATAATAATAACCTTCCAATCTACTGCTTTTACTCTATAAATTTGAAAATATTTGCATTTATCTAGATCAGTGCTTTGTCCATATATTCCAAACTTCCATTGTTTCATGTTCCATCCTTTACCATGACAGTTAACATTTTGTGTCATATTTGTCTTTTTATCATGACATAGTGACTAAAGGACAACAACCATAGTTACAGTTCAAATAAGCATCAATGTGATTTTAGGAAAAAGTACTGCTGTGAGCAATATCCAGTACTACCATAGGGAAACCACAACATGGGACAGCATTTTTTTATTAAAAATACCTTTGTCAAGGGGATGTTCAGGCAATGGCTATGTGATAATAATACTGTCTAGAAAGAAGTGGAGGTCTCATGCAACTTGCCACTGACTGCAAGATGTGAATCCTCCACCCAGTTATTCAGTGGTTGGAATGGGATTATTTTGATGACCAGTATCTATCCATCTCTACAGCAATATTCTAAATGATCCAAATGGTCTTCATTTTCTATAGTCCAATCTAGTGGTTTTGTTTTGAAACTAGAGCATAAGGAGAGAACCTTTCTTCCCTTTCCCTGGTAGGAAAGTGCTTCATTACATTTTTCTGCTCTAATACATCTGAGTGAAGCAAGTGCTTGAGAAATGGAATATTTGCTGCTGCATCAGTAAACAAAATATTTACAGCCATCAGGAACTGCAGTCACCTAAAAGGACTTGGTGAGCATTGAGGAGACTCAAGATGGAAAGAATACCTGCCATCTAGCAGCCTTCTGGTTTTCCCTTAATTAACAAACACCTTTTGACATTCAGACTACCTGCCTTTTGTTGCAAAACTTCTTTATCACCTGGCTCCTCTCCTCGCCTCCTTGGAGCAGTTTTCTCAGGGTTACCAGAGTTGCTGCTTCTTGGACTTAACATCTTAAAACTTCCTGCTGAATAAAACATAACTCTCAACTTCAGGTTGTGTACATTTTTTCAGTCGACCTGCTTCACGGAACATGTTGATTCAGAGAGCTTTGAGAGAAGACCTGTACATTATCACACACAAATTATCTTACCATTGATCTATTTAGGCAAGGTAATTATGAGGCAAATTGTATAACTAGATGCAACCCTAATGCTAGAAACCTCAACTAAAAAATAATAATAACCTTCCAATCTACTGCTTTTACTCTATAAATTTGAAAATATTTGCATTTATCTAGATCAGTGCTTTGTCCATATATTCCAAACTTCCATTGTTTCATGTTCCATCCTTTACCATGACAGTTAACATTTTGTGTCTATATGTATCCAGTATTTGTCTTTCCTTTTAATCAGTGGGTCTCAATTTTGTGTACACACTAAAAAAAAAAATCCTGAATCTCCAATGTGTATGTGAACGTATTGGTCATGGGAAGCAGGGAAAAATTTGTTTTGTTACTTTCAATGTTCTAATGTGCAGCTAGAGACAAAAACTACTGCCCCAAATTGTTAGCTCCATGAAGAACAGGACTATTTCTGTATTTTGTTGCCTAGAAAATAAGAGAACTAAAAAATTCATGGTGAATAAATAAATGAATATCACACAGCTGTCACGAACAGCACACTTCTTTGTCAACAAAGCCTAGGCAGGAATTTTAAGAACCTCCCATGTTTGAAACTAATCTTGGACAACCAGCCTCTGAGTGTTATTTGTGGTGAAGCAGAAACTAAAATTATAACATTAGCTCTGGCTTTTCTCTATAAGCTTAAACTGCTACCATGCAGTGGTCTCAGTTGCAGAATGCTAGCCAGCACCCTCTAGCCCTCAAAGTACCCTCTGCCCCTCAGAGTATAAGACAGGATAAGGCCCTGGATGGGAGGGAGAACCCATGTGGTCTTCCCATACCTGCCTTAACTTTTCAGGTACATGAACACTGAGTTGTGCATGAATGAAACATTGTATTAGCACAAGAAATTTGACCTTTTCATTCCCTCATATCAAAAGGTGGCAAGATAAAACATAGCAAATGGCCTACTTAGGATAAAAAGGCATAGATATCCACAGTTAGTGAAAGTCCTGGTTCAGGGTGTGGGTCTAGGTCTGGTAGAAGTACCAAGGGAGATGCCGATGAAGGGCAGTGTCTACTCACCTTAATATCAAAATCAAAAAACCGTATCTGTAGTGAATACTGCAAAAGTCAGGCTAGTCATTACTTCTAGGGGAAGGAGGAGGTAAAATTAGAATAAGGCATATACAAGGAGGGTAGCTGAAAAAAGTTCTTGTTCTTGATCTAGGAGGTTTACAAGGTAGAAACCTCAACTAAAAAATAATAATAACCTTCCAATCTACTGCTTTTACTCTATAAATTTGAAAATATTTGCATTTATCTAGATCAGTGCTTTGTCCATATATTCCAAACTTCCATTGTTTCATGTTCCATCCTTTACCATGACAGTTAACATTTTGTGTCTATATGTATCCAGTATTTGTCTTTCCTTTTAATCAGTGGGTCTCAATTTTGTGTACACACTAAAAAAAAAAATCCTGAATCTCCAATGTGTATGTGAACGTATTGGTCATGGGAAGCAGGGAAAAATTTGTTTTGTTACTTTCAATGTTCTAATGTGCAGCTAGAGACAAAAACTACTGCCCCAAATTGTTAGCTCCATGAAGAACAGGACTATTTCTGTATTTTGTTGCCTAGAAAATAAGAGAACTAAAAAATTCATGGTGAATAAATAAATGAATATCACACAGCTGTCACGAACAGCACACTTCTTTGTCAACAAAGCCTAGGCAGGAATTTTAAGAACCTCCCATGTTTGAAACTAATCTTGGACAACCAGCCTCTGAGTGTTATTTGTGGTGAAGCAGAAACTAAAATTATAACATTAGCTCTGGCTTTTCTCTATAAGCTTAAACTGCTACCATGCAGTGGTCTCAGTTGCAGAATGCTAGCCAGCACCCTCTAGCCCTCAAAGTACCCTCTGCCCCTCAGAGTATAAGACAGGATAAGGCCCTGGATGGGAGGGAGAACCCATGTGGTCTTCCCATACCTGCCTTAACTTTTCAGGTACATGAACACTGAGTTGTGCATGAATGAAACATTGTATTAGCACAAGAAATTTGACCTTTTCATTCCCTCATATCAAAAGGTGGCAAGATAAAACATAGCAAATGGCCTACTTAGGATAAAAAGGCATAGATATCCACAGTTAGTGAAAGTCCTGGTTCAGGGTGTGGGTCTAGGTCTGGTAGAAGTACCAAGGGAGATGCCGATGAAGGGCAGTGTCTACTCACCTTAATATCAAAATCAAAAAACCGTATCTGTAGTGAATACTGCAAAAGTCAGGCTAGTCATTACTTCTAGGGGAAGGAGGAGGTAAAATTAGAATAAGGCATATACAAGGAGGGTAGCTGAAAAAAGTTCTTGTTCTTGATCTGGATGCAGTTATCAGGTTTTCACTTGAAACTAGTTGCTCAGTTACCCATGTGTTTGGTGAGATTTTTCTGTTTTACTTGATAATAAAAAGTTTAAATTAAAATACATTAACAGTACATTAACAGTTAACCCAATAGTTTATACCAATTTTAATAAATAATTCATCTCACTGTAAGAAATCAATGTGTATGAGGCACAAAAACTTTTATTTACATGTGAATTCAACTTATTTCTTTAACTCCATGTACCTATTAGTTGTTACCATTTGTTGCATTATTTCGCTCGCTAAAAGTGTCCTTCCCTCTTCCTCCACACCTCAAGGGGAACACATATTTCCCCAGTAGCTAAATAAAATAGAAAAGAAATGAATGATTGACTTCCAGTTATGCGGGTCATGAAGAAAAAAGTTCTTGAAACTCAAGAAAATTCATATGAACCCTTTGTGCCAATGACTTACTATAGCCTTCCTTGAAATGATTACAGTGAATATTTATTCAAGAAATCCTGTGGGGCTCAGAGGCTAAGCTTCTACTTTCTCCACAGAAGGATCAGTGGCATTAATGACTTCCATCATGAGCCTACCCGCCTCTCACTTTCCAGACAGAAGATCCAGGTTTTCCATTCCATCACTCTAGACAGCACCTAGCCTCTTGAAGCATCTTATCTTTCTCTAGCTTTGCTTGAGAATATAGAATTAGGGCCAATTAGGTGGTTTTTCTCAGCTTTCTCCTTCCACCAATGTTTTCCCTCCCAAGAAAAACTTTAGTTCTAATTCTGGAATAATTCGGATGGTTCTTTTTAATTTCTCCCCAACCTCTTGATTTCTCCTTGAATCTCCTTTATGTCTGTCAGTCAGTTGACATTTCCTGAATATCCAAGTCTGCACATTGTGCATTTTGCCAGTTTCTCAGAGTGATTCTGAATTCTCAGGGCTTTCCTCTTATTTTATCCTTTTACACTTCCTTTCTTGTCTCTTTTAGCAAATATGTCTTCCGACCCCTCCGCTTCCTCCCACTGTTTCCTGAAGGAATTAATGAATATCTATAAACTCCCTTTGTTAGGCTTCCATCCTTATAGCTCCTTCTCACCCCTGCCACAGTTACATATTTCCTGAAGGAAACTGGATTACTCACTGCATCAAATTGTCATTGACAGACATTCAAGTTCATATCCCCTCAAGTCTGTTCTAATTTATTGGCTTGAATTCCAATTTTTAGGATCCTTTTTAACAAAGAAGATATTTAAATCCTTACTGATGATAACCGTCCTAACAATAATTTCTACTCAAAGCATATTTCACCCATGAGGTACATGTATGTTTTTAAATAAAAAAATAATTAATCTTCTTAACCTTCCAGGAAGCCAAGGATAAAGTATAATTATTCCCATTTTGCATATGAAATCACTGAGGTAAAACAACACATATTTCCCCAGTAGCTAAATAAAATAGAAAAGAAATGAATGATTGACTTCCAGTTATGCGGGCCATGAAGAAAAAAGTTCTTGAAACTCAAGAAAATTCAGATGAACCCTTTGTGCCAATGACTTACTATAGCCTTCCTTGAAATGATTACAGTGAATATTTATTCAAGAAATCCTGAGATAGCTCATGTGTGTCATGCTACCCTGAGGATGAAATGTCAGCTGGCTGGGAATAAGAGAAATGCCAGGAATAACATGACCCAGAGAGGCAATTAATATGCAGTTTATCTATTGAGATATAAAATTTAAATGAAAATCTTTGACTTAATGCAACTTGAGAATGAAGAAAGCCTGGAGATACTTCTAAGACCTGAAATAGTGCCTTTCCAACATTCAGAGACTTACCTGAGCTTTCTTTCACCCTCTTTCTCCTCACACAATGCTCCCCCTGCCTTGTGAGTCTATGTCACATGTAGAAAAAGGAAAAAAAAAATCACTCTTAACTTGATTTGTACAGGAGAGTTGTGGGAAAATAGAAATGATTCCCCAATCAGGTGTGTGATATTACAGGCGCATAAATGTAGAATTGATAGTGTGTGAGAAAACAAACCAAAACAGAAAAGTACAAATTAAAACTTTAGCCTTAAACTCAAATAGTTTGGAATATAGGCTCTGGCTATTGCAACACCTAACATACAAACAAGAAGGCTTTAGCAATTGACATTAAATTTCTATTTCCATCCTTATAGCTCCTTCTCACCCCTGCCACAGTTACATATTTCCTGAAGGAAACTGGATTACTCACTGCATCAAATTGTCATTGACAGACATTCAAGTTCATATCCCCTCAAGTCTGTTCTAATTTATTGGCTTGAATTCCAATTTTTAGGATCCTTTTTAACAAAGAAGATATTTAAATCCTTACTGATGATAACCGTCCTAACAATAATTTCTACTCAAAGCATATTTCACCCATGAAGTATGTGTATTTTAAAAAAAAAAAAAAAACAATTAATCTGTGTAATCCTCCAGGAAGCCAAGGATAAAGTATAATTATTCCCATTTTGCATATGAAATCACTGAGGTAAAACAACACATATTTCCCCAGTAGCTAAATAAAATAGAAAAGAAATGAATGATTGACTTCCAGTTATGCGGGCCATGAAGAAAAAAGTTCTTGAAACTCAAGAAAATTCAGATGAACCCTTTGTGCCAATGACTTACTATAGCCTTCCTTGAAATGATTACAGTGAATATTTATTCAAGAAATCCTGAGATAGCTCATGTGTGTCATGCTACCCTGAGGATGAAATGTCAGCTGGCTGGGAATAAGAGAAATGCCAGGAATAACATGACCCAGAGAGGCAATTAATATGCAGTTTATCTATTGAGATATAAAATTTAAATGAAAATCTTTGACTTAATGCAACTTGAGAATGAAGAAAGCCTGGAGATACTTCTAAGACCTGAAATAGTGCCTTTCCAACATTCAGAGACTTACCTGAGCTTTCTTTCACCCTCTTTCTCCTCACACAATGCTCCCCCTGCCTTGTGAGTCTATGTCACATGTAGAAAAAGGAAAAAAAAAATCACTCTTAACTTGATTTGTACAGGAGAGTTGTGGGAAAATAGAAATGATTCCCCAATCAGGTGTGTGATATTACAGGCGCATAAATGTAGAATTGATAGTGTGTGAGAAAACAAACCAAAACAGAAAAGTACAAATTAAAACTTTAGCCTTAAACTCAAATAGTTTGGAATATAGGCTCTGGCTATTGCAACACCTAACATACAAACAAGAAGCCTACAGAAAAATCTCTTAGTGCAGGCCAAATTGACATTAAATTTCTATTTCTTGTTTTCAAGAGTGCCTTTTTTTCTTTTTCCCATGATCAGTTGATGCCATCTCAGCTGATCCTTTCAACTAGAAACCCTCCTTGTATCCAGATATCAGTTCACAGCATTTGATTTGCCCAGGGTTCCTGCTGATTAGCAAGCCATCCAGAGCAAAATGTTGTCTCAGCAAAATATGGTTATAACCATATTTCTCATCAGTATTTTGTTGATATTATACACACTTGTATACAGTGAAGTCATTGAAGTCTTATTCTTCTCACTCTCAGGGAATTCACACCAGCTCTTTCTTTTACTGTCCCTGAAACTCTAACCACAGTAAATCTTTGCCAAGTAATAAAAGGAACTTTGAGAGAACTTCCTCTCATGTTGCACACTTCTTGTGCAAATCAAAATGTCATTCATCTGACTTCCAATCTGGGAGCTTATGAGACCCATTGATAAAAATGCAGATAGTCAGGAAAACACTATCTTGCTGGACCTTTCCAGAAAACTGTGCTCCTCTTTGATAAATTCAAGAAATCTAAGTGAGGAGGCAGAATTTTCATGCAAAAGAATAAAGGTCCAGAAGGGGGATTGTAGCCATAAAAGGTCCCTCTGAGGAAAGCTTCAAGTGCACAATAAGAATATGTGTGCTAAGTTGCTTCAGTCATCTCTGACTCTTTGCGACCCTGTGGACTGTAGCCTGCCAGGCTCCTCTGTCCATGAGATTCTCCAGACAAGAATTCTGGATTTCTTTGCCATTTCTTTCTCCAAATAAAAATATGGAAAACATCAAATTGATCCAGGGTTATGTTTCATTTCCTGACTCCTCATCCCATCCTCAGAATGCTTGAAAAATCTTCTGATTCTAATAACCACTCTAGGTGCTATCATAAGCTTTGGGAATGGTAAGACTCCTCTTTGGGCTTGGATTGGTTGAAATGGTGGAAGCAGAAAGATCCAGGCTCCACATATGCATATTATGCAAATGTGTATAACTACGTTGTAATGAAAGGGTTTCTGGCTATTGCAACACCTAACATACAAACAAGAAGCCTACAGAAAAATCTCTTAGTGCAGGCCAAATTGACATTAAATTTCTATTTCTTGTTTTCAAGAGTGCCTTTTTTTCTTTTTCCCATGATCAGTTGATGCCATCTCAGCTGATCCTTTCAACTAGAAACCCTCCTTGTATCCAGATATCAGTTCACAGCATTTGATTTGCCCAGGGTTCCTGCTGATTAGCAAGCCATCCAGAGCAAAATGTTGTCTCAGCAAAATATGGTTATAACCATATTTCTCATCAGTATTTTGTTGATATTATACACACTTGTATACAGTGAAGTCATTGAAGTCTTATTCTTCTCACTCTCAGGGGGAATTCACACCAGCTCTTTCTTTTACTGTCCCTGAAACTCTAACCACAGTAAATCTTTGCCAAGTAATAAAAGGAACTTTGAGAGAACTTCCTCTCATGTTGCACACTTCTTGTGCAAATCAAAATGTCATTCATCTGACTTCCAATCTGGGAGCTTATGAGACCCATTGATAAAAATGCAGATAGTCAGGAAAACACTATCTTGCTGGACCTTTCCAGAAAACTGTGCTCCTCTTTGATAAATTCAAGAAATCTAAGTGAGGAGGCAGAATTTTCATGCAAAAGAATAAAGGTCCAGAAGGGGTATTGTAGCCATAAAAGGTCCCTCTGAGGAAAGCTTCAAGTGCACAATAAGAATATGTGTGCTAAGTTGCTTCAGTCATCTCTGACTCTTTGCGACCCTGTGGACTGTAGCCTGCCAGGCTCCTCTGTCCATGAGATTCTCCAGACAAGAATTCTGGATTTCTTTGCCATTTCTTTCTCCAAATAAAAATATGGAAAACATCAAATTGATCCAGGGTTATGTTTCATTTCCTGACTCCTCATCCCATCCTCAGAATGCTTGAAAAATCTTCTGATTCTAATAACCACTCTAGGTGCTATCATAAGCTTTGGGAATGGTAAGACTCCTCTTTGGGCTTGGATTGGTTGAAATGGTGGAAGCAGAAAGATCCAGGCTCCCCACACATATGCATATTATGCAAATGTGTATAACTACGTTGTAAAATGAGAAAAGAAAGAAAAAAGAAAGTTGCAGAATTATTTTTTATGTCCAATAGGATACCATTTCACTATTTTTATATTGAGATATCATCTGACTTCCATCCCAAATAGAGGCGCTCATAGCTTTTTGCTACGAACACGGAAAACCATTAGTGCTGACAGGCTGATCATACTCTCCAAAGGTCAGGATCTGCTGTAATAGTACTTTCTCTAATTTGTCATTTCTTGGGGATCCTTTTAACTTTGGTGTCAACATATGTGTTCCTCACATCTGAGTTGACATCCTCACTTCAAAGGCATGTTTTATTCCCGTTGCTTCAAATGCATTAGATAATCTATTTGAATAATTAAAAATAATTTTATAGAGAGAAATATCTTTAATGTTGAAAATGTATCAACATACTGATCACTATTTTCCTTTGATGTCTATCTGGAATTTCTCCCCAAATTTAGTGAGATAAAAAAGTAGACAGATACCATTCATATTTGCTGAGGTGAAAATGCACAGGTATCATTAATCTCCTTTAATAAGTGGGGCCACACAGGAGAGACTCTCCCAAAAGGGTCCTCTGAGGATAAAAGCTAAATCATTCTCATACTCAATTAATGCTATCTTCATTTGAACCAAGGCCTGAGGATTGTAATGTCAGAACACATGTTAGCATTATATAACTTCAAGTTGTAATACAACCTTCTACCTCCAGTTTCAGTTCAGGAAGGTAGATGGAAAGAAACAGAATGAAAGGGACTTGATGTTTGATTGAACTGGAGGAGGAATCAATTACATCCCTTCTCCCCTGCTGTTCCTGGTTTCTATAACCTTCCATCCCAAATCTTTTGTTCTCCCCATTTCCTAACAGTGCCTTTTTTAAAAAAATCCTATCTCTAGTCCTCCATTTGTCAACCTAGAGCTTGTAAATATTTGTAATACAATTCAAAACCTAGCTTCTATGGAAAGATTTCCACACAGGTTATTCCTTCTACAAAATTGAAAGCACTCTGTCATTTTCCAGATACTTTTGTGTACAGGAAAGAACTGAAAGGTAGAGGGATTTTTGAGATAACCTGGTCTGGGTCTGGATTTTAAAAGAAGGACTCAGAGGTTCAGACATATAAAATGATTTCCCCAAGTCATATATATGTAATGTAACTCATTTGACTCTGTCCTTAATAATTTCTTCTACTTTTTCAAGTGGAAAAGTTTTGTCCTACTGGGATTTTTCAGTCTGCTTTTTGTTTTTATGGAAATGAGAAGAATTGTCACCCTTTCTATAAAGAAGGGTTGCTTGAGAAACCAAGTCGCTCGGGAATAATGATGGAACAGAGGCCAAAACATCCTGAAGACAGTAGCCTGGTCCAAGCTCCATGTAGCCTGTACAGTGATCAGAACTTTCTTTGGAGGAAGGATTAGTGTTGATGACTATATCCCACTGACAGAGAACTATAGAATTTTATGTTTTAAAACTATTTCTATCTTAACTAAATCAAGGACAGAAAAGCACCATTCAGATATTATCTATCACCTAGGCCTTTTTGTCTTCTGAATTGCGGTGAATCTCTCTGGACCACATATTGATCCTATTCTTCCAAGCAAGAGTATCTTTTAACCCCTTAAAACTGCACTTTTGGGTGATAAAGAGAAAATCTGCCGTCAATGTTACTTCACAATTGAGAAAGAAAAAGACACAGAGGATTCCTGTGCTCAGCCCCTAGATGCAGCCCCAGATGGCTATCACTCACCTGGAGTGGAAGTCTCCACCCATCAGCTATGGAGGCACACACAACCTCCAGCTCCTCTTTTCATGCTAGTGAGGAAAGAAGGCCACACATACCAGGGATGTAAACCCTCTCTGTCCCTCTGCTCACTGCTTTCACCTGTTTTCTGCACTTGTGCCTTTAGAAAGAGTGAAGTACTCATCTGTAGATGTTTCACAAGCTGTCACTTAAGGTTTCTCATGATTTTGATCCCATCATCTTTCCCAGAAATTGGTTTCATTTCCAGCTGATCTTACACCTAGATTTTTCCCCAGTCTTTCACATTTCTTCTTGTTTTCATTTCACTTATCTTTGCTAACTAATAAGAGGATACAATTCAAAACCTAGCTTCTATGGAAAGATTTCCACACAGGTTATTCCTTCTACAAAATTGAAAGCACTCTGTCATTTTCCAGATACTTTTGTGTACAGGAAAGAACTGAAAGGTAGAGGGATTTTTGAGATAACCTGGTCTGGGTCTGGATTTTAAAAGAAGGACTCAGAGGTTCAGACATATAAAATGATTTCCCCAAGTCATATATATGTAATGTAACTCATTTGACTCTGTCCTTAATAATTTCTTCTACTTTTTCAAGTGGAAAAGTTTTGTCCTACTGGGATTTTTCAGTCTGCTTTTTGTTTTTATGGAAATGAGAAGAATTGTCACCCTTTCTATAAAGAAGGGTTGCTTGAGAAACCAAGTCGCTCGGGAATAATGATGGAACAGAGGCCAAAACATCCTGAAGACAGTAGCCTGGTCCAAGCTCCATGTAGCCTGTACAGTGATCAGAACTTTCTTTGGAGGAAGGATTAGTGTTGATGACTATATCCCACTGACAGAGAACTATAGAATTTTATGTTTTAAAACTATTTCTATCTTAACTAAATCAAGGACAGAAAAGCACCATTCAGATATTATCTATCACCTAGGCCTTTTTGTCTTCTGAATTGCGGTGAATCTCTCTGGACCACATATTGATCCTATTCTTCCAAGCAAGAGTATCTTTTAACCCCTTAAAACTGCACTTTTGGGTGATAAAGAGAAAATCTGCCGTCAATGTTACTTCACAATTGAGAAAGAAAAAGACACAGAGGATTCCTGTGCTCAGCCCCTAGATGCAGCCCCAGATGGCTATCACTCACCTGGAGTGGAAGTCTCCACCCATCAGCTATGGAGGCACACACAACCTCCAGCTCCTCTTTTCATGCTAGTGAGGAAAGAAGGCCACACATACCAGGGATGTAAACCCTCTCTGTCCCTCTGCTCACTGCTTTCACCTGTTTTCTGCACTTGTGCCTTTAGAAAGAGTGAAGTACTCATCTGTAGATGTTTCACAAGCTGTCACTTAAGGTTTCTCATGATTTTGATCCCATCATCTTTCCCAGAAATTGGTTTCATTTCCAGCTGATCTTACACCTAGATTTTTCCCCAGTCTTTCACATTTCTTCTTGTTCAAATTTAAATCCATTATTTCTATTCTTATCTTTGCTAACTAATAAGAGTAGTTTCTTCTCCTTTGGGAAACTACCAAGGTGTGTGTAACTGCATTCACATTTTCTTGTGTATTTTCTCTCATATTTTTATCATGAATTTTGAAGGAGTAAATCTTGCTTTAATTAAAGTATACACACATTTTCATTCTTTCTTAGAACTCTCGTCCATGTTTATTTTCCACAATATCCATCTCCTTAGAGAGATGCAGAGTAATAGGAAAGATGTTTCTTGGGTACCGTTTAAAACATACAGTGTGTTATCAACACTACTATCAAAAGCCAACTATTGGGTAACCTGATTACAGAAATGGAAGTAGCTTAGTCAACACAGAGATTATTTGACTACTCCACAATTTCCCAAGATGAAATATTCCAATTCTGATTTCTTTAATGAATTACTATAATTTGATTTGTGATGAATAGTCACTTTCCCTATTTCCATCTTCTGAGTTGTCAGTTTAACAGAGAATTTAATTATGTTGCTTAAGAGATGATACAGCAAATCAATTAGCAAATATTAATTACTAACAATCAAAAAATAATAATTTAAACATTCTAAATAATTGGTTAATGAAATCAATTAGCAGTATTTACTGTGTAAATAATACTGCTAGACATAAATAGCAATAAAAGTTTTCCTTTCTTGTTCCCTTACTAAGTGACACAGTCTTCATATAATCTCCAATAACAGAAATATCGCTCCCATTCCTCTTCTGACCCTCAAATTTCTTTCCTTAGTTCCCACCCAAATCAGTCATATCAAATGATCACACCCTGACTTATAGGAGGCTCCATATGACAAAAGGTAAACATTTAACTGTTTTCCCCTAACCCAGTCTACTGTTTTCCACCATCATGAGGTGAATTTCAAGTTATTGATTACAGTGCATTCCCAGCCCCACCCATTGCCGATCCAGACCTGGCCTTGGTCCCGTTTCAGATAAACTCACGTTCATCACCACCAGCTCCATAAGCTACTGTCATCCTCCTCCTCACCCAACCCTGGACTCTGCTGACCTCCTGATCTGCAATTCTACACCAGCATTCTTCACAAAGAGAACAAGAATCCTGGAGAGTTTATAATGATTTTCTAAAGGATACAAAACCAAATATGGTTTTAAGTATGATTCCCAGAACCTCACCTTCTATATATGTTCTTTAACTGATCTGTCTGAGAATAGTTTTAGATGGAAGTCCATGACCACTCTCCTTTCCCCCACTTGTAACTGCATTCACATTTTCTTGTGTATTTTCTCTCATATTTTTATCATGAATTTTGAAGGAGTAAATCTTGCTTTAATTAAAGTATACACACATTTTCATTCTTTCTTAGAACTCTCGTCCATGTTTATTTTCCACAATATCCATCTCCTTAGAGAGATGCAGAGTAATAGGAAAGATGTTTCTTGGGTACCGTTTAAAACATACAGTGTGTTATCAACACTACTATCAAAAGCCAACTATTGGGTAACCTGATTACAGAAATGGAAGTAGCTTAGTCAACACAGAGATTATTTGACTACTCCACAATTTCCCAAGATGAAATATTCCAATTCTGATTTCTTTAATGAATTACTATAATTTGATTTGTGATGAATAGTCACTTTCCCTATTTCCATCTTCTGAGTTGTCAGTTTAACAGAGAATTTAATTATGTTGCTTAAGAGATGATACAGCAAATCAATTAGCAAATATTAATTACTAACAATCAAAAAATAATAATTTAAACATTCTAAATAATTGGTTAATGAAATCAATTAGCAGTATTTACTGTGTAAATAATACTGCTAGACATAAATAGCAATAAAAGTTTTCCTTTCTTGTTCCCTTACTAAGTGACACAGTCTTCATATAATCTCCAATAACAGAAATATCGCTCCCATTCCTCTTCTGACCCTCAAATTTCTTTCCTTAGTTCCCACCCAAATCAGTCATATCAAATGATCACACCCTGACTTATAGGAGGCTCCATATGACAAAAGGTAAACATTTAACTGTTTTCCCCTAACCCAGTCTACTGTTTTCCACCATCATGAGGTGAATTTCAAGTTATTGATTACAGTGCATTCCCAGCCCCACCCATTGCCGATCCAGACCTGGCCTTGGTCCCGTTTCAGATAAACTCACGTTCATCACCACCAGCTCCATAAGCTACTGTCATCCTCCTCCTCACCCAACCCTGGACTCTGCTGACCTCCTGATCTGCAATTCTACACCAGCATTCTTCACAAAGAGAACAAGAATCCTGGAGAGTTTATAATGATTTTCTAAAGGATACAAAACCAAATATGGTTTTAAGTATGATTCCCAGAACCTCACCTTCTATATATGTTCTTTAACTGATCTGTCTGAGAATAGTTTTAGATGGAAGTCATCATGACCACTCTCCTTTCCCTCCTCACTCTTCTCAATTTTGCATTTGTCTTTTCCCACATAAACAAATACATACACAAATACATGAGTCTCTGGTGGCTCAGACTGTAAAGAATCTGCCTGCAATGCAGGAGACCCAGGTTCAATCCCTGGGTCATGAATATCTCCTAGAGAAGGAAATGCCAACCCATTTCAGTATTCTTAAAGGAGAATCCCATGGACAGAGGAGCCTACAGTTCAGGGGGTTACAAAGAGTTGACATGACTGAGTAACTAATACTTTCACTTTCACACATATACATACATGTATACATAGGTAGATGGGTAAATAAAATCTCTCTTACTCCAAATTTTACCATATTACAATTCTTTGAGATATTTAAAAAAGAAAAAAAAACCTGGGCTCAAAATTCAAAAAAATGGATTATAAACCCTCCCTTAATCAAGACTTTATACATCTTTGCTAGGCATCATAGTTTTCTTTATCTTATACCCATTACTGTTAAGAGTCAAGTACAGTATAGAAATGGGATGTTTTGGCCTCTGTAAGGATATTAATGGGTTTAGGTGTTTTGCACAGTGCAGCAGAGAGTGATGAGTTTAAGAACTTCATCTCTTTCTTCACTCAATTATTTACCAAAAAAAAAAAAAAAAAGCATTACTGTTAAAGAAGAGCCCAAAAGAATAAAGCAGGGGAGTGTATGTGTAAAAAATTACTAAAAGTAGTGAAAACTTTCTTCATTTAGGCAACAAACTCTTAGTGAAGCTCTGTGACTTGTCTATTTAAAAGAGCATGAAGAAATTAGATGTGAGGGAAGTGTGTACTAATACATTTATTTGAATTGATAAATGTGGTCAGATTTGTCTAAGAGAAAGTAAGCCTAATTTAGTCAATTGGTTTTGCTAATAAAAATTGGTCTTGCCTAGTGTGGTTACAGGACAGATGTGTTCTATAACTTGAATGAGTTAAATCTGTAGTTCCAAAGTTTTAATGAAAAAAATATTTAAAGTATGTGATACAATAAGTACAATTTACCAAAATGTTACTGTATTGGCAAAGACATATTGAACTTTAACAATTTTTCAATGTTCCCCGAAATTCCTGAATACAACAGATGTTTTTCAAAGGTGCTTTAGATGAAGGAGAAACAGATATAGTTAATAGTTACCTGAGGAGTCTCAGGGAAACCTTTTTGTTATGCTGACCAGAAATTCTGAAGCTGAATAAATATGAAGGCTATTTCATAAATTCTTTCACCATTCTTTGCTCTCAGCAAAACTGAAGAACTCATCATAATGGCAGATTATTAAAAATAATTTTTGGTTACATATTACTGTGGATTTTGGTATCCAACTTAGAATGAGTTCAAATACTTGTGAGAGGTTGTTATGAAAAACAAACAAATTTCCTTCATTCCTTTTCAAGCTTTATGATCATTCCATATGCTCATATCCACAGTGGGAAAGAAGTGATATTGAACCATATTTTACTACAAATACTCACCTTCAAGAAAAGGCTATCCACATGATTTTTTTTTTTTTTTTTTGGCCACTTCTATTGGTTTTTCATTTATTTATTTTCATCCATCTTTGTTCTCTGGTCGGTATAGCCCTCCCATCCTAGGGGCCTCGCTCGTCGCAGAGCACTGGCTCAGGGCCCACTGGCTCTGGCGCGGCAGAACACTGGCTCTGGCGTGGCAGTTGGACACATCAGTCCAGCCGCTCCACGGCACATGGGATCTTCCCAGACCAGGGATGGAACTAGCGCCCCTTGCACTGCAAGGCGATGTTCTTACCCACTGGACCACCAGAGAAGCACCCCACATGATTTTTAAGTACATTTCTAATAACATTTACTTCTAATGTTCAATAATTTTATATCAAAATGTAAAATATATGTATTACCAATTGTATACAAATAAAAAATCTTAAAGGTCACTCAATCCTTAAGAAAAAGTGATAAGGCTCAGAGCACTGTGGTTACAAAACAATCAGATTTTTAATTTCAACTAGGATAATTTCTATGAGAAAAATGGAAATAGAAATACAGGTGGCACACATAGATACATAAAGAAGTATTACTCAGCCATTTAAAGGAATGAAATAATGCCATTTGCAACAACATGGATGGACCTGAGATGATCATAGTATGGGAAGTCAGTCAGAGAAAGATAAACATCATATGATATTACTTACATGAGAAATCTAAAAAAGTGATACAAATGAACTTAGTTATACAACAAACTCACAGACTTAGAGAATGCATTTATGGTTACTAGAGGAGAAGGACTGGGGAGAAAGGAGAGACAGAGTTTGAGACTGACATGTGCACACTGTTATATTTAAAATAGAACATGTCTCAGGAAACCTTTTGTTATGCTGACCAGAAATTCTGAAGCTGAATAAATATGAAGGCTATTTCATAAATTCTTTCAATTCTTTGCTCTCAGCAAAACTGAAGAACTCATCATAATGGCAGATTATTAAAAATAATTTTTGGTTACATATTACTGTGGATTTTGGTATCCAACTTAGAATGAGTTCAAATACTTGTGAGAGGTTGTTATGAAAAACAAACAAATTTCCTTCATTCCTTTTCAAGCTTTATGATCATTCCATATGCTCATATCCACAGTGGGAAAGAAGTGATATTGAACCATATTTTACTACAAATACTCACCTTCAAGAAAAGGCTATCCACATGATTTTTTTTTTTTTTTTTGGCCACTTCTATTGGTTTTTCATTTATTTATTTTCATCCATCTTTGTTCTCTGGTCGGTATAGCCCTCCCATCCTAGGGGCCTCGCTCGTCGCAGAGCACTGGCTCAGGGCCCACTGGCTCTGGCGCGGCAGAACACTGGCTCTGGCGTGGCAGTTGGACACATCAGTCCAGCCGCTCCACGGCACATGGGATCTTCCCAGACCAGGGATGGAACTAGCGCCCCTTGCACTGCAAGGCGATGTTCTTACCCACTGGACCACCAGAGAAGCACCCCACATGATTTTTAAGTACATTTCTAATAACATTTACTTCTAATGTTCAATAATTTTATATCAAAATGCAAAATATATGTATTACCAATTGTATACAAATAAAAAATCTTAAAGGTCACTCAATCCTTAAGAAAAAGTGATAAGGCTCAGAGCACTGTGGTTACAAAACAATCAGATTTTTAATTTCAACTAGGATAATTTCTATGAGAAAAATGGAAATAGAAATACAGGTGGCACACATAGATACATAAAGAAGTATTACTCAGCCATTTAAAGGAATGAAATAATGCCATTTGCAACAACATGGATGGACCTGAGATGATCATAGTATGGGAAGTCAGTCAGAGAAAGATAAACATCATATGATATTACTTACATGAGAAATCTAAAAAAGTGATACAAATGAACTTAGTTATACAACAAACTCACAGACTTAGAGAATGCATTTATGGTTACTAGAGGAGAAGGACTGGGGAGAAAGGAGAGACAGAGTTTGAGACTGACATGTGCACACTGTTATATTTAAAATAGATAACCAATGAAGACCTACTCTATAGCACAGGAAACTCTGTGCAAAACTCTGAAATAATCTAAATGGGAAAAGAATTTGAACAAGAATATATACAAGTATATGTATAATTGAATCACTTTGCTATATACTTGAAACTACTAGCACAGCATTGTTAATCAACTACACTCCAATATAAAATAAAAAATTGTTTAAAGAAATACATATTCAAAGAGTTACATAACTAATAGAAAATGGAAGTAAAGAGAATATTCAAGAGTTTTTTCTATACTTTTAATCTAAATACAGCATCTATTCAGCATATGTTCAGAAGAGTCTAAAAATCTTAAGGATGCTCTGCGACAATAGAGGCCACTGCGATGGGAGGCCCACAAGGGCCAAAGAACAAAGATGGATGAAAAATAGAAAAATGAAAGACCAATAGAAGTGGCCCACCTGCCCCTTCTCTCCCCAACCTGCCCCCCTACCAAAAAGAAAAAAAAAATTTAATTTATTTTTTTTAACAAAGTGAGAATGGAAAGCAGCACTCAGATCATGAACAAGAACATTACCACCACCCTACAACACCAAGTATTCTTCAATCCTGACACACCAAAGTTAACCACTGCCCTGGCTTCCAAGATTCCAGCTAAGACAAGCTTGTTTTTGAACATTATATAAATAAAATCTTAGAGTATGTGCCTTGTTTTGGTTGCTTTTTAGTCAGCATCATGTTTGTGAAGTTGATCCATATTCATATATTGTTTAAATGTACTGTGTGTATGTGTGTATCCTCAGTCATATCTGACTCTTTGCAATCCCTTAGGCTGTAGCCCACCAGGCTCCTCTGTCCAGGGGATTTTCCAGGCAAGAATACTTGGAGTGGGTTGCCATTCTCTCTTCAAGGGGATCCTCCTGGCCCAGGGATCAAACCCGTGTCTCCTGCATTTTCTGCACTGCAGCCAGATTCTTTACCTGCTGAGTCCTTGGGGAAGCCCTAAATTCACCAAAATAGGTTTAAAATATTTATTTTAAACTAAAATGTTTAAAAGATTCAAGAAACTGCATATTTAAATCTATCCAACATATGAAGGAAAACGTGGAGGCCAGCTCAAAAGTATAGAGATTTTGGCATTTAGTGTCCATGGACTTCAAGTTTATACTATGTTAAATGGGGTTAAATACTGCTTTTCTCACAGCTGTATCGCAGCTGTACACAGAAAGTGCTTAACACATTGGCTGACACCCATTATAAACCGTGGCCATGGCTATAGTTGTGGTTGTTGCCTTCCAGAGACCCATCCTAACTTTAATAACACCATCTCCAAATCCCTCCTCCTTCCTGACCCCAAGTGCTATATCTAAAATGTATAAACATGTCCCTCTCATGCTGAAATTAACCTTGTTCTAGTTTTTTATCATTTCAAGTATGTAGTCGAAGCACTGCTGCCTGACTTACAGTGACATCCTAGACCAGACCTCTGCCTGCCTCCTCTGGAATTTAGGGTTACAAATATATTTTTCACTGCACTTTTGGGAAAAATAACTGAGTGGGAGAGAAGAAACTTTTTAAAAGAAAAGCTAAATCAATGTATGTAAAGCATTTGGCATGAAATATGTACATAACAAATGGTAAGTTACTCAGGTAGGGAGGAAGAAAGGGAGAGAGGAAAGACTGTTGCCTAATCTGATAGCACCTGCTGTTAGAAGGACACTTACTAGGATGACAGGTATTAGGTATTAGGATGACTTATTAAGATGAAAAGAAGTAGGAGGCATGGTTTTACCCTATTTTGTAGATAAGAAAACAGCAATCCTGAGAGGTTGAGACTTGCCCAAGGACTTACAGGGAATTCATGGCAGAACCAGGATGCTTCAATGAATCTATCAGATCCTAGAGCTGTTTTTATTTTTCTCCACTCCATGGCACTCTGAAATGTTAACTTTAAAGTGATGTCTCAAATATGCTCTCCTCCTATGAGGAGATAATTTTTAATGCTAGTCTCCCTGAGTCTCAGGGTCTAGCTTGTAAAATTGAGCTAATAATACAAATTGCCTTTTAAATAAGTTTATATTTGGGAAATGTTTAGAATAACACTCAGTAAGTGTTACCTCTGTTGTTTTAATTTTATACTCTCAGTTCATTGGATTTCCAATTTAAACAGAAAATCAGTATATGAGGCTTTGGCCAAACTAGGTCAGATCTCTCATGGGAGTGATATCCCTTCCACATAAGGTGAACATCAGTGTTTTGATAAACCCTTGACCATTTTCCTAACATTACCATAGGTCTTTAATATTCCTGTGAACTCAAGACCCAATAACAAGTGTTAAGTAAGTTCCGATTCAAAATTAGTTATTAAAATCCCTGCTATTAAAAGCTTGCAACAAATCTCTCAAATTAGCACACATTTCAAAAAAAGGAAAGAAAAAACCATAAATTCTATGTGAAATTATATATACTCATCTAATAATCTTGCCATAGTATACAATTTTTAGAAACTCAACTTCTCTGCATAGTTCTTAAAAGGACTGTGAAGCTCAGGTTTTTTAATATAAATATTTTGTATTATTACAATAACAATAATGATAATATTCAAAATTCTATAACATTTCATAATTTATTATGTGTTTTTATGATCATTGCATTTAATTTTTCTCATGAACATATGTTTGACCAGGTATACTGTAAATATAAATGTTGTCATTTATATTCATGGAAAGGTGACAATGAATGGTACATTTCAAAGAATAATTTAAATCATGCTTTATATGTATCATGTGGCAAGAAAAGGACTTTCCTGGATAAAGACAGTGCTGTTCAGTAGAAATTAACTATCATGGCCACGGTGGATCAGGCAGAGGACACTGGTTTTACCCTATTTTGTAGATAAGAAAACAGCAATCCTGAGAGGTTGAGACTTGCCCAAGGACTTACAGGGAATTCATGGCAGAACCAGGATGCTTCAATGAATCTATCAGATCCTAGAGCTGTTTTTATTTTTCTCCACTCCATGGCACTCTGAAATGTTAACTTTAAAGTGATGTCTCAAATATGCTCTCCTCCTATGAGGAGATAATTTTTAATGCTAGTCTCCCTGAGTCTCAGGGTCTAGCTTGTAAAATTGAGCTAATAATACAAATTGCCTTTTAAATAAGTTTATATTTGGGAAATGTTTAGAATAACACTCAGTAAGTGTTACCTCTGTTGTTTTAATTTTATACTCTCAGTTCATTGGATTTCCAATTTAAACAGAAAATCAGTATATGAGGCTTTGGCCAAACTAGGTCAGATCTCTCATGGGAGTGATATCCCTTCCACATAAGGTGAACATCAGTGTTTTGATAAACCCTTGACCATTTTCCTAACATTACCATAGGTCTTTAATATTCCTGTGAACTCAAGACCCAATAACAAGTGTTAAGTAAGTTCCGATTCAAAATTAGTTATTAAAATCCCTGCTATTAAAAGCTTGCAACAAATCTCTCAAATTAGCACACATTTCAAAAAAAGGAAAGAAAAAACCATAAATTCTATGTGAAATTATATATACTCATCTAATAATCTTGCCATAGTATACAATTTTTAGAAACTCAACTTCTCTGCATAGTTCTTAAAAGGACTGTGAAGCTCAGGTTTTTTAATATAAATATTTTGTATTATTACAATAACAATAATGATAATATTCAAAATTCTATAACATTTCATAATTTATTATGTGTTTTTATGATCATTGCATTTAATTTTTCTCATGAACATATGTTTGACCAGGTATACTGTAAATATAAATGTTGTCATTTATATTCATGGAAAGGTGACAATGAATGGTACATTTCAAAGAATAATTTAAATCATGCTTTATATGTATCATGTGGCAAGAAAAGGACTTTCCTGGATAAAGACAGTGCTGTTCAGTAGAAATTAACTATCATGGCCACGGTGGATCAGGCAGAGGACACAAAGATGACCTGAACACAATCCCTGTTTTATGAAGGACCCAGACCACCTGGACACACACAGATACAGAGATACAACCTCAAAACAGGTAGATGAAACCCACAGAGTGCAAATCCATCACATGGTTGAACAAGAGGATGTATAGTCCATACAGAGGAAGCAAAAAGAGAGGACTCCATCAGCTGACAATTTAGAAAACACTGTCTTCTTGAGAAGATGTTGTGAGGCCAGTGATCAGAGCCTTGCTTATCAATGTGTGGTCCCCAGAGCAGCAGCATCTGCATCACTGGGAGCCTGACAGGACTACACAATCTCAAGACCCACACCTGACCTTCTGATTTTGAACTTTAACAAGATTCCCAAATGATCTGTATGTACATTAACACTGGTTTAGAAGCCTCAGTATAGAAATAGCTGGAGAGTTGTATTAAAAAAATGTTCAGACTTGGGCCCCAACCCAAGCTTATTATGTTAGAGTCACTTACCCGTCTTCATCATATCTCAGTTCAAACATAACTTTCTTTATGAAGTCTTCCCTGAACCACCCTCTGATGAAGACAGATTCCTCAATTACTATTCTCAACACATTGTTACCTATAGTTAGACTTCAAAACTAAACACTTGTGCTGTATTATAACTGTCCCTTAAACTGGTAAATGCTTCATGACAGCAACTACTGTTTCTGGTTTGGCTTAGTATCACACCCTCAGCACCTAGCAGAATTTGTGTTACATTTTATTTATTTATTTATTTTGAGCGGGGGTCGGGTTGGGGAGGGAGGGGACCGGGCAGGCCACTTCTCTTGGTCTTTTATTTCTCTATTTTCATCCATCTTTGTTCTTTGGCTCCTGTGGGCCTCCCATCGCGGTGGCGTCTGTCGTTGCAGAGCACTGGCTCTGGGCATATGCGCTCCAGAGCTCCAACTCGGTAATTAGACACATCGGTCCAGTCGCTCCGCGGCACGTGGGATCTTTCCAGGCCAGGGATCGAACTGGCGCCCCTTGCACTACAAGGCGGTGTCCTTACCCACTGGACCACCAGGGGAAGCCCTGTGTTACATTTTAGACATTCAATGTGTTTATTCTTTCATCCCACAAATATCTGTTGAGTATCTACAGTAGTCCAACTGCTGGAGATGTATCAGTGAATGAAACAAAGGTCCCTCAAGGAAGTGACAGACAATAAATGTGTTGTTCTATTTCTAGCAAGGAGAGAAAATTGATGATGAGGATGAAAAATAAAAGAATCATATAGTCATTAGAGAGCTATAGTGTTGGTCGAAAATAAGAATGAAGGCAGGGTTAGAGGAACAGGAAGCACTGATGGGAATAGGGGTGGGACAAGGTAGCATTTTAAATAGGGTACTAAGGGTAACATGTCACATCTACAATAAATTTGAAGGGGGGCACTCAGCCCACAGATCTCTCGAGAAAGAACATGCCAGACTAGAGAAACAACACTGCAAAGGCCTTGATAAAGAAGCATGCTGGTGTGTTCTAAGAACTGCAAAAATGCCAAAGTGGGCAACAGGAAACAGTTGGGAGACAGAGAAGATGGCAAACAGCAGGGTAGGAGTCAGAGATGACTATACCTAGGTAACTGAGGACGAGATCATATAATGCAGTTCTCATAGGTGGGTATAAGGACTTTGACTTTTTCTCTGTGTGAAACATGGAGCCACTGCAGTATTCTGAGCAGCAGAGAGAGATAACTTGACTTAATTTTAAAGAAAGCATTCTGATTACTGTGCCGAGAACCCTTTACAGGGGATCAAGAGTAAAAGAAGAGGAAAAAAAAAAAATCAAGAAACTACTGCACCAAGTGACAGATAAAGATAATGATGGTGGCTTAGATCCAGTCATTAACAGTGGTATTGGAGAGAAATGGTTCAGAGTCTGAATAATGTGTATACACACATATTGATCCATGTATTTTCACAAAGCAAACACAGTTGTGTAAACATCACTAATGTCAAAGAAGAGAAGTCCACTCATGTCTCCTCCTAAAGGTAACTATTACTCCATAGACAGAGGAGCCTGGTGGGCTACAGTCCATGGGATGACCAAGAGTTGAACGCATTCAGGTATGCACTGTTGGCAGCACTGAAAACTTATGGCTGTTTTGAATAACAGTACCATGATCATTCTTAAACAAGTATTTTTGCATCATAATCTATTGGTCTTACTGCTAGAAGTAGAATTGGATATTAGGTAATTACTTGTGGATATGTACAATTTTAGTAAATAATATTAAGCAATTTCCTAAAGTGTATTTTATCAAGTTTAACTCTTACCAGTTGGGTATAAAGTGTTCCAGTTGCTCTGCATTAAGCTTTGCAAGTTTTAGCCATTTTATTGAATATGTAGTGTTATCTCAGAGGGGATTTAATTTACATTTTTCTGATGACTTAAAGCTGAGCACCTTTTCATATGTTTTTTGGCTGTTTGGGGATGGTCTTTGTAAAGTGCCTCTTCAAAATGCATTCCTCTATTGCATTGCCTATGTCTTCTTTTTCACTGATTTCCCAAAATTCTTTATGTTGAGAATGAGACCTGTCAACTGCAACTATCTTCTCATACTATGTGGTTTACCTTTCACTTTCTTCAGTGGGGTCTTCTGATTATAGTTTCTTAATTTTAATGTAGTTTGATTTGTTAATATTTTCATTTATAAGATTTTTGTCTCTTACTGAGAAATCTCTCCTTGTGGAAAGGTCATGAAGACATTTTATGTTACCTTCTATTGTTATTTTTTTTTTTTTTTGGCCACTTCTGTTGATCCTTCATTTATTCATCCTTGTTCTTTGGCCTGTGTGGGCCTCCCATCGCAGTGGCCACTCTCATTACAGAGCACTGGTTCTGGGCGCATGTGTTTCAGAGCTCCGACTGGGTAGTTGGACACATCCATCCAGCCACTCTGTGGCACATGGGATCCTCCCAAGCCAGGGATCGAACCGGTGTCCCTTGTACTGCAAGGCAGTGTCCTTACCCACTGGACCACCCGGGAAGCCCTTTATGTTACCTTCTATTAATTAATTTACCACTTATATTTTGCTCTGCAATCCAACTAGGTTTAATTATGGCGTAAGCTAGGGATCAAGTTTCATTTTCTCCCTGTATGAATATCCAGTTGACTTAGCACCATCTATTGAAAAGATCATCTTTTCATTTCTTTTCTATACTACAACTTTTACCACAAATCAAGAGTTTGTGTTTTTGTGTGTAGTTCTAAATTCTCTGTTCTATTCTATTGATCTATCACCAACTATTTCGGCTTTCAGCCCAGATATTCAGTGGCAGAAGTTGTCTGTGTTTTTCCTCTGCTCTAAGAGTACTTTGGATATTCTTAGCACTATGTTTTCCCACATAAATTTTATGACCAGTTTGTTAACTTTAACAATAATAACAATGAAAAACTCAATTCAGATTTTGGTTGTAATTTAAATCTGTAAATGAATTAAGAGAGAACTGACATCTGTACAATACTGCATCCTCCAATCAATATGATATACACAACCATTGATTTATGTCTTTAATTTCTATCAATAATGCTTTACTAAGTGTGTGTTGATGCCTTACATATCTTTCATTAAATATATATCCAAGAATGTTATATGTTTAATTCTACCAAAAATAATGACTTTATTATACAGAAATACATGAAAATTTATAATGCTGAACTTATACTGAGAAAAGTTACTTAACTTATTAACTATATAACTTATCTGTAAACTGTTTTGGATTTTCAATGTATGCAATAGTGTAAGAATAACAACATTTCCATTTCTTTCTTTTGAAATTTTCAGAAGAAATTCGAAATTTTCTTTTTCTTTGCCTAAATAACATGTTAAATAGAAGAAAAGTTTTCCTGTCTCATCCCTAGCTCAAAGGAAAGCTTTCAACAGTTCCCCCATAAGTATGATATTTATTGTAGGGTTTTTTGCATATATCCATAACTAGATTAAGAAATAGAAGGCTATAATTTGCTACTTTTAAAAAAAATCTTGAATAGATGTAGTTTTATCAAGTTATTTTCTATATCTATTTTTCTCTTTTATTCTGTTATTGTGGTAAATCACACTAATTGACTTGTAAATATTAAACCAAATTTACATTTCTGGGTTAAAATCTATTTAAGCATGGTATAATATTCTATTCATATACTGCCAGATTTAATTTGCTAATGCTGTTTTAGGATTTTTTTATCTATGTTCATGGATGAGATTGGCCTGATCTTTGCCTTCTGCCAGTCTTCTCAGGTTTTGGTGTTAAGGTTATACTGGTTTCATAAAAATACTGAAAGATACAGTTAGTCTTTTTATTCTCTAGAAGACTTTGTAAGGTTAGTATTATTTTTCTTTTACATTTGATAAGATTTATCAATAAGACCGTTTGAATATGAAGTTTCCTTTTGGTAAAGGTTCAAAGTGCTGATTAAAACTAAACATTACAGAAGGGAAGGAAGAGCACCAGGCCTGAAGCCCATTCTCTCCTTTCACTGAAAGACACTTGGGTAGAAAGAAAGAGGACTTAATGACTTAAGACCTAAATATATACAAGAATGTTATTTAATGTTTAGTTTTTTTCAAAAAAACTGACATCTGTACAATACTGCATCCTCCAATCAATATGATATACACAACCATTGATTTATGTCTTTAATTTCTATCAATAATGCTTTACTAAGTGTGTGTTGATGCCTTACATATCTTTCATTAAATATATATCCAAGAATGTTATATGTTTAATTCTACCAAAAATAATGACTTTATTATACAGAAATACATGAAAATTTATAATGCTGAACTTATACTGAGAAAAGTTACTTAACTTATTAACTATATAACTTATCTGTAAACTGTTTTGGATTTTCAATGTATGCAATAGTGTAAGAATAACAACATTTCCATTTCTTTCTTTTGAAATTTTCAGAAGAAATTCGAAATTTTCTTTTTCTTTGCCTAAATAACATGTTAAATAGAAGAAAAGTTTTCCTGTCTCATCCCTAGCTCAAAGGAAAGCTTTCAACAGTTCCCCCATAAGTATGATATTTATTGTAGGGTTTTTTGCATATATCCATAACTAGATTAAGAAATAGAAGGCTATAATTTGCTACTTTTAAAAAATCTTGAATAGATGTAGTTTTATCAAGTTATTTTCTATATCTATTTTTCTCTTTTATTCTGTTATTGTGGTAAATCACACTAATTGACTTGTAAATATTAAACCAAATTTACATTTCTGGGTTAAA